>OY776291.1:37232007-38432007 GCA_963675345.1 Trididemnum clinides
ATAACGTGTTCATAGTAAGGAAAGGGAGGGGTATAACGCTGTAAGGTTATAATTTCTGGCTGCATAAGATGCATTGGCAACGGTTTTTTACATGGGTATTTAATTGATAGGAAAACTCTTCCAATCTGTCATTAAGTTGAGACTGGACATATTCAAGTTGATTCGCTGTAAGCAAATTTCCAGCTATGACAGTATCCAATTGATGGAAATACTTTCGAAAAGGAGGTGGTATTGGGGGACAATACTAAGGAAATTTGTTTTTCAAGGTTAGCAAGCGATGTTAATTGTCCATTACACGTGTGTTTGGGGAGGGATGTTCCCGATAGACAATTTGAAATCCTTGTTCGACTTCTGAACTGCGCGCGGTGAAGCGCAAAATAAACTATTGGGCAAAAAAAGAGGAAGTATAATGGGAGGGATGTGGTTAGTGCCATTAAAAATCAGTGGGTTTTGATCTCCACTTTCTATTACCAAATTATCCTGAGCTTTAGTACGGAATTTTACGATTGTTGCATGTATGCAGTAGTTGTCGTCGTGCTGCTATCGTCCAAATACATGCTACATTATTGGGGTATGGGTAAGGAGCGAGTGGAGAGTAGAGATTTTGGTCTTGGGAGGTAGCCATTTGTGTTGGTAGCCACAGCGTCCTAAGGGGATAATATGGTATTTCCGAAGTCCGCTCGAAGGTCAACTGGAATCCGCGGAAGTTATGTTCCGAATTTGTACGAAAGATCAATAGTAAGCGCGAGAAGTGAAATAGAAGGGTGTTCTGAAGGACATGATACCGCAGAAAGTATATATCAGGGCGATTAAATTCAATAATTTGGAGATAGTCATCACATGTTGGGTCAAGATGAAGATTTTCAATTGTCATTTTAAGAGCGGTATTAACAGGTGTATCTGTACTGATTTTATATTGTCTATTTAAATTTGGAGGATAGTTGTGGGTGGGGAAACCAGGAGAAGTAAGATTAATAGGTTGGTTTTCCAACCTTGACGTGTATATAGTTGGATCAGATATTTGAGCGTGTATAGAATATCCAAAAGTCAGAAGAAGCAAAATCCACATCCGTGTAAACAAAGACATACTTCAGTCGATGGAGTAAACAGGTGATATGGAATAGTAGTCGATACAAGATATATATTCATAGATAGTGTCTGAAAAATGTTAATATTATGTTCAAGCAAAAGACGCGTACTGATCGATAATACTTTGGGGATTCCTTTACGGAGTGCTCGTTGGTAAATATGCGTATCATAGAGCTGTGGGGGAGCGAATGGAAGTAAAATGAATGTACCAACGTGTCATGGGAGACAAACCTCGTAATTTAATAGAGGGCAATGCTTCAAGTGTAGTGACGTGATAAAGAGTGAGGGGAGGACCATCGTAAAGGTCCGGGGGAAGCGGGTCTCCACTATGACTGTGGCCCATTTTAGCCATTATCCATTGTCCAGAGAAATTCAATCGTGGTTCATTTTGCAATTCTCGAAGAGAAGCTGAAATTGCGGATTGCTTAAGCCCAGCACACAGGGGACGTAAGCATTTGTCGATAGGGTGTTTGCCTTGCTTGCTATATTTACATTTGGAATGGCGCAAATGGCGCGTGATTTGACGAGAAATTGCCTCCATCAAAGAGGGGGCAATGAATAACGTAGGCCATGCAATAGGGTCATTGGAAGAAATGGCCAACTGTTGCCATGCCATTCGCGATAGGCGCATCCCGAGAGTGAACACCTGTCGTGAGGGTTTGTGCATTATTCCCAAAATGGGATGAAGACAAATTGATTGTAAGTACCTGACCAAAATGAGGTCAGTGGGGGGCTTTCCTTGTGCGAAATTTTGCACTAAATGGAAGACACCCATATTATCCGTTATTATCATGAAGGGGTAGATGCGCAAGAGATAGTGATATTTAAGAATCACTCGTTTCAAAGCATCAAGTTCTTTTCGACAAGGGTGTGCGGCGCGTTCGGATGTGTTTTCCATGCTGTGAAGAATAGGCCAAGGGAAAAACTTGAGCTGTTTCTAAGGGTTCCTTGTCTATTTGGAAAAGAACTGCAGCCATAACCGGTATTAGATGCATCCGTCTCCAAATATAAAGGTCGCATGGGCACAAAATGTGAGAGCACGGAGGGGGTTTTGCAAAATTTGCTTTACAGCATCGAATGTTTGCAGCAGCGCAGGGCGTCCATTTGAATATATACACGGGGAGCCTGGGAGGCTTGAAAACACCTCCAGTATGAGCATCGAACGGATGCAGAAGTTCATTTAAATCGTGGGATGTGCTCGGCAAACATAGCGTAAGGCTCCTAGAAAGGAGCGAACCTGGAAGACTGTTTGTGGGGGAGCCAAGAGAGTTAATGCTCGTAGTCTCTCAGGTTGGATGAGGCGTTGGTGGGGTGAAATCACTTCTCCCAACAAGAAAACAGATCGTTTGCCGATAAAGCTTTTGGCCGATTGAAAGAGTCAAAGAGTATTTGGTGAGGTGCTCAAAAGAAATGAAGAAGGCACAAATGCTGTTCCACCGTCTTCGTTGCAATGAAAATATCATCCATATAAATGGCTAAATGAGAGGATGATTTTTCAACGGGGTTACTGTTTGTGGGAAAAGTTGCTGTACAGGGTTCCCAAATAGCCGCGTTCATATTTTTTTGCCAGATAGAGGGGGAGTTGATAAATCCCATTGGCATGCATCGCATGCGAATCTCTTTAGTCGGATGCGATATGCCGAAGAATTGTCGATCGTCTTCAGCAACTTTGCAGTGAAAGAACGCCTTACTCAAATCTAATAGAGAGAAAATCTCTTTTTCAGAGGCGATCTGAAAGACGTCGGCAATCAATGGTAGAGTGTTTGGTAGAGTGTTTTCGATTTTTTGTACTTTTGTGTTCAAGGGAATGAAATCTTGGACAACTCGCCATTGCTGTGAAGGATGATAAGTGGGTAGTTGTCGCTGTTCCTTATTAACTTTTTGAGGGACAACGAAAAGTGAAGTTTTCCATGAAGATGGGCCGTATTCGATAATTCCCATATCAAGGTACTTAGCAATGTTATCCTCCAACGCTTTTTTCTGTTCAGGATGACGCATAGGATATGCGGGACAAGTAAATGGAGGGGTTTTAGGATCCACGAGGTTGACTGTACAAAGATAAGGAAGGGTCTGCGGCCCGCGCAGATGGCCTTTCAAATCAGTAAGTTGAGAGTGAAAAGGTTCGTAAACAGCATACCACTGTTCACGGGGGATGATTGTGTTAGTTGGGGAGTGTAAATCTATTTTAGAGGGTTCTTGGCTCGACAAAATCTCGACGTTTTTCTTTCGTGAGATCAAGTCTTGCAATAGGGTATCAGCTTGAGATGCTGGGAGTTTTTCATCAGTTACAAAGAAATATCGTTCATCACATTCATCACACTTTATCCTACCCCCCTGCTCGCATTGGGTAACCTCTTTGTTCCCTTTGGAGACTTGTGCGTCTTGGACGCAGGATGGACTGACTACAACAATTCCATCCTCTTCGGAGGGGATATACTCCGGAAATTGCGTGCGTACATTACAAATTGGCACGTCTTCCACCGCATATTTTTGTTCATCACACACTGTCCTACCCCCCTGCTCGCACCGGGTGACCTCTTTGTCCCCTCTGGAGTTTTGTGCGTCCTGGACGCAGGATGGACTGACTACAACAATTCCATCCTCTTCGGAGAGGATATACTCCGGGAATTGCGTGCGTACGTTACAAACTAGCACGTCTTTTGCCCCATCGGTAGGTTGTCCGGCTCCCACCGGGTCCTCCGTAATGTGCACATCTTCAGGAAGCGGTGTACTCCTGGTAATAAATTTCCCTGGTTCACAACATTCACACATCACATTCATACAAGTAGAAAAAGAGGGAGGAGTGATCAGGTCCATCCCATGTAATACAGTCAAGGCCGTGGAAACTTCAGAAGGTCGTTGGTAGGAAACAACAAAATTAGGCAAATTAGCAATTACTGGAATCCAATCGATTCCTATGATATTAAAAGGGACATCTTCACTTACGCAAAATGGTACAACTACGTCACAAAATGATATATAAACAAATGATGACAATATTTTTTTGCCACCTACCCCCTGTATAGGGAGAGAGATGGTAGTTTTGTTAGCAAAAGCGCGAAGCCAGAACTTCTTAAGGGTTTTTAATTTAATAAGGTTGGGAACGCTGCCGGTATCAGCAAGAAATGTTACTCCAGTCGGCGTGTGCGTAAAATAGCAAAGTTTTCCTGAAAAAGCATCATAAAAGAGGTGTCGTGTGACTTTATTTACATATGTGGAGACTAGAGTATGTGTAGGGGTGAGGAATTGGGTTACCGGGTTATCCAATTCCTCTTCTAGTTTTCCGGAGGAACTTCTGGAGAAGGATTGGAGTTCGTGGTGTGCCTCGGGAAAGAGTATGGATATTCGGGCACTTGGTGAAAGATCGGGGCAGAGGTTCCTGTCGAATTTGAAGACAGAGAGGTGTTGGAGGTTTGGGGGGTCAATGAGTGAGCATCATCAGAGTGGTTTGCCACTTGAGCATTGCGATTTTGGCCAGGAACGACCCATGCATGATCTCTAACTTTTTGTTTTGTTCTCTGCCACGAGTTGTTACTAGGGCGTTGGTAAGGTTGGCGTTTTTCGCGATAAGATTTTTCATTATATTGCCTCATCAAAGCATCCAAATCTCTCAGAGACATGATTCTCTTTTTTAAAGCATTTTGTCCCCTCAGAAAAGGGAGCCATTCATTGTCATGCCTTAACTTGTAGGTCGTGGTCATGGGAAGCCGATCTATGATGGTCACGTAACCTGTATTAGGGTCGACTTCTAGTCTCTTTCCGCATTGGTCGAGAACAGCCTTTACCAAGCATTCCGAACTCTTATGTCCAGGTCTACCACAGGTATAGCATTGGTAGATCTGCCCTGTAGGCAACTGCAACGCTTTTTCCATTGCAGTTTCATTGTTCTGGAGGGTAGACTGAAAAGAAGGGGATTGCGAAGAGGTGTTATTCAATCGAAACATAGATGTAGATGACGTTCTCGGTTGTCGCGAGTGGTTATATCCTACGTTTTGGCCATATCTATTGGGTGGCTGGGCGTTTCGCGTGCTCTTTCTTGGTTGGGGTTGAACAGGAAAAGAGATAGATGGGGGATTTGGATCCTGGAGATAGCGTTGTTTATCACCGCGTATCATGTTCTGGTATTTCTGGAGCCTATTGAAAAAACCATTCCAGGAGCCTTGTTCTGCTCCCAAAAGATTTACTTGTATTGCTTCGGGCAATCGTCGGCGTATTCGTGACAGATAATCGAGGCCGTGGTCTGTTTTTGAGATCATTTTGTCTTTCATGGGGATGCCTGCTTCCATGAAGACAGGTGTAAAGTGAAGAGTGGCGTTATCCTTTTCCCAGTCGAACTTGTGTATGCAAGAGATGATCTGGTCGGATAATTCAACTATCCCGCTAGGGAATGATTGTGAAATCATTTCAAGGACATTTTGCCATGAGGGGCTATCCGTTTGTAAGAGGGTAGCCAGAGCCTCTGCCACTTCTTTTCCTTTAGGCAAACCCGATTTTTTTAAAAGCTGAATCATTTTATTGCATAACAGTCGGTCATGGGGAGTGCTTCCATCACCGTGTGGAACCATTTGCAAAATGCGGTTGATCCATTTCGTGACAGTAGTGCCTTTTGAGAAGGGAGGGAGGGCAGCTAAGTATTCAGAGTATTCTCGTAGAGGAATGGGTTTCTGGTTTGGTTCCCTGGGTGGTATTTCTGTCATTAGAGAATCGGAGAGGGAACTCAGGTCGTCTACTTCCTCGGGAATAGAATCCTCAAACATTCCCAATCGTGGTTTTGCACTCGGTGGCGTTTTTTCTGGTGGGTGTGGGTTATATGAATAGGGTGATGAGGTAAGAGGGCCTGACGCTCTGGCACCCGATGCACTTGGGTGTGATAAGGCAAGAGGGGCCGACAATCTGGCACCCGATGCACTTGGTATGTTTCCCAATGTGGCGGAAAGTTCGTGTACTTTCTTGGCCAGATTGTCAAGGGCGTTCTGTCTCTTTGAACGGGTATGGGCGGCGGGCCCAAGACTTTTAGGTCGCATTTCTTCCTCATCGTCATTTTCAATGACATAGGAAGGGACAGGTGCAATCTCCTCTTGTCCTATCCCGTCCATTATTACGAAGGAGGGGGTGGGTTGTAAGAGAGAGGGATAAAGAGATGTTGCTTTTTCATAAGGAGGCAAAGAAGAGGTATCATCCACATTTGAGGGTGCAGTTGGCTCGGTATCGTGGTATGCCTGGTGTATTTCTTGTAACTCAGGAGGCGTTACTTTAGTAGTTAGTTTATCAAAGGTCTTTTCTAGTGCCTTTTGGTCTTTCTCAAGTTGTTTCGAGCCCTTTTCTAAGATTTTGAGATCAGTTTGTAATTTAGGTTTTAATTTTTGAATTACGTCCTCATCATGTCGCATTTGTTCTATTTGATTTTTTAAGGTATTTCGCAACTCGGTATGTTCTTTAAGGCTATTAGTTAGCTCGCGATTATCATCTAGAATTTTTGTAATTAGACTGGCACGTTTTGCCTTTTCTTTATTAGTATTTTTCTTTTTAAATAGTGGCATATTAACGATCTGACCTGTATTGGTGGTTGATTTTATTTGGTAGATTTTGTTTTGAACTCGGAGAAAGCTTGTTCAGATGGATATCCGTTGTCAATTGGAAGTCCCGGGTCTGGGCACCAGTTTGGAAATTGTGTAGCAGGGTGAACTTCACCCTGCTACACAATTTCCAAACTGGTGCCCAGACCCGGGACTTCCAATTGACAACGGATATCCATCTGAACAAGCTTTCTCCGAGTTCAAAACAAAATCTACCAAATAAAATCAACCACCAATACAGGTCAGATCGTTAATATGCCACTATTTAAAAAGAAAAATACTAATAAAGAAAAGGCAAAACGTGCCAGTCTAATTACAAAAATTCTAGATGATAATCGCGAGCTAACTAATAGCCTTAAAGAACATACCGAGTTGCGAAATACCTTAAAAAATCAAATAGAACAAATGCGACATGATGAGGACGTAATTCAAAAATTAAAACCTAAATTACAAACTGATCTCAAAATCTTAGAAAAGGGCTCGAAACAACTTGAGAAAGACCAAAAGGCACTAGAAAAGACCTTTGATAAACTAACTACTAAAGTAACGCCTCCTGAGTTACAAGAAATACACCAGGCATACCACGATACCGAGCCAACTGCACCCTCAAATGTGGATGATACCTCTTCTTTGCCTCCTTATGAAAAAGCAACATCTCTTTATCCCTCTCTCTTACAACCCACCCCCTCCTTCGTAATAATGGACGGGATAGGACAAGAGGAGATTGCACCTGTCCCTTCCTATGTCATTGAAAATGACGATGAGGAAGAAATGCGACCTAAAAGTCTTGGGCCCGCCGCCCATACCCGTTCAAAGAGACAGAACGCCCTTGACAATCTGGCCAAGAAAGTACACGAACTTTCCGCCACATTGGGAAACATACCAAGTGCATCGGGTGCCAGATTGTCGGCCCCTCTTGCCTTATCACACCCAAGTGCATCGGGTGCCAGAGCGTCAGGCCCTCTTACCTCATCACCCTATTCATATAACCCACACCCACCAGAAAAAACGCCACCGAGTGCAAAACCACGATTGGGAATGTTTGAGGATTCTATTCCCGAGGAAGTAGACGACCTGAGTTCCCTCTCCGATTCTCTAATGACAGAAATACCACCCAGGGAACCAAACCAGAAACCCATTCCTCTACGAGAATACTCTGAATACTTAGCTGCCCTCCCTCCCTTCTCAAAAGGCACTACTGTCACGAAATGGATCAACCGCATTTTGCAAATGGTTCCACACGGTGATGGAAGCACTCCCCATGACCGACTGTTATGCAATAAAATGATTCAGCTTTTAAAAAAATCGGGTTTGCCTAAAGGAAAAGAAGTGGCAGAGGCTCTGGCTACCCTCTTACAAACGGATAGCCCCTCATGGCAAAATGTCCTTGAAATGATTTCACAATCATTCCCTAGCGGGATAGTTGAATTATCCGACCAGATCATCTCTTGCATACACAAGTTCGACTGGGAAAAGGATAACGCCACTCTTCACTTTACACCTGTCTTCATGGAAGCAGGCATCCCCATGAAAGACAAAATGATCTCAAAAACAGACCACGGCCTCGATTATCTGTCACGAATACGCCGACGATTGCCCGAAGCAATACAAGTAAATCTTTTGGGAGCAGAACAAGGCTCCTGGAATGGTTTTTTCAATAGGCTCCAGAAATACCAGAACATGATACGCGGTGATAAACAACGCTATCTCCAGGATCCAAATCCCCCATCTATCTCTTTTCCTGTTCAACCCCAACCAAGAAAGAGCACGCGAAACGCCCAGCCACCCAATAGATATGGCCAAAACGTAGGATATAACCACTCGCGACAACCGAGAACGTCATCTACATCTATGTTTCGATTGAATAACACCTCTTCGCAATCCCCTTCTTTTCAGTCTACCCTCCAGAACAATGAAACTGCAATGGAAAAAGCGTTGCAGTTGCCTACAGGGCAGATCTACCAATGCTATACCTGTGGTAGACCTGGACATAAGAGTTCGGAATGCTTGGTAAAGGCTGTTCTCGACCAATGCGGAAAGAGACTAGAAGTCGACCCTAATACAGGTTACGTGACCATCATAGATCGGCTTCCCATGACCACGACCTACAAGTTAAGGCATGACAATGAATGGCTCCCTTTTCTGAGGGGACAAAATGCTTTAAAAAAGAGAATCATGTCTCTGAGAGATTTGGATGCTTTGATGAGGCAATATAATGAAAAATCTTATCGCGAAAAACGCCAACCTTACCAACGCCCTAGTAACAACTCGTGGCAGAGAACAAAACAAAAAGTTAGAGATCATGCATGGGTCGTTCCTGGCCAAAATCGCAATGCTCAAGTGGCAAACCACTCTGATGATGCTCACTCATTGACCCCCCAAACCTCCAACACCTCTCTGTCTTCAAATTCGACAGGAACCTCTGCCCCGATCTTTCACCAAGTGCCCGAATATCCATACTCTTTCCCGAGGCACACCACGAACTCCAATCCTTCTCCAGAAGTTCCTCCGGAAAACTAGAAGAGGAATTGGATAACCCGGTAACCCAATTCCTCACCCCTACACATACTCTAGTCTCCACATATGTAAATAAAGTCACACGACACCTCTTTTATGATGCTTTTTCAGGAAAACTTTGCTATTTTACGCACACGCCGACTGGAGTAACATTTCTTGCTGATACCGGCAGCGTTCCCAACCTTATTAAATTAAAAACCCTTAAGAAGTTCTGGCTTCGCGCTTTTGCTAACAAAACTACCATCTCTCTCCCTATACAGGGGGTAGGTGGCAAAAAAATATTGTCATCATTTGTTTATATATCATTTTGTGACGTAGTTGTACCATTTTGCGTAAGTGAAGATGTCCCTTTTAATATCATAGGAATCGATTGGATTCCAGTAATTGCTAATTTGCCTAATTTTGTTGTTTCCTACCAACGACCTTCTGAAGTTTCCACGGCCTTGACTGTATTACATGGGATGGACCTGATCACTCCTCCCTCTTTTTCTACTTGTATGAATGTGATGTGTGAATGTTGTGAACCAGGGAAATTTATTACCAGGAGTACACCGCTTCCTGAAGATGTGCACATTACGGAGGACCCGGTGGGAGCCGGACAACCTACCGATGGGGCAAAAGACGTGCTAGTTTGTAACGTACGCACGCAATTCCCGGAGTATATCCTCTCCGAAGAGGATGGAATTGTTGTAGTCAGTCCATCCTGCGTCCAGGACGCACAAAACTCCAGAGGGGACAAAGAGGTCACCCGGTGCGAGCAGGGGGGTAGGACAGTGTGTGATGAACAAAAATATGCGGTGGAAGACGTGCCAATTTGTAATGTACGCACGCAATTTCCGGAGTATATCCCCTCCGAAGAGGATGGAATTGTTGTAGTCAGTCCATCCTGCGTCCAAGACGCACAAGTCTCCAAAGGGAACAAAGAGGTTACCCAATGCGAGCAGGGGGGTAGGATAAAGTGTGATGAATGTGATGAACGATATTTCTTTGTAACTGATGAAAAACTCCCAGCATCTCAAGCTGATACCCTATTGCAAGACTTGATCTCACGAAAGAAAAACGTCGAGATTTTGTCGAGCCAAGAACCCTCTAAAATAGATTTACACTCCCCAACTAACACAATCATCCCCCGTGAACAGTGGTATGCTGTTTACGAACCTTTTCACTCTCAACTTACTGATTTGAAAGGCCATCTGCGCGGGCCGCAGACCCTTCCTTATCTTTGTACAGTCAACCTCGTGGATCCTAAAACCCCTCCATTTACTTGTCCCGCATATCCTATGCGTCATCCTGAACAGAAAAAAGCGTTGGAGGATAACATTGCTAAGTACCTTGATATGGGAATTATCGAATACGGCCCATCTTCATGGAAAACTTCACTTTTCGTTGTCCCTCAAAAAGTTAATAAGGAACAGCGACAACTACCCACTTATCATCCTTCACAGCAATGGCGAGTTGTCCAAGATTTCATTCCCTTGAACACAAAAGTACAAAAAATCGAAAACACTCTACCATTGATTGCCGACGTCTTTCAGATCGCCTCTGAAAAAGAGATTTTCTCTCTATTAGATTTGAGTAAGGCGTTCTTTCACTGCAAAGTTGCTGAAGACGATCGACAATTCTTCGGCATATCGCATCCGACTAAAGAGATTCGCATGCGATGCATGCCAATGGGATTTATCAACTCCCCCTCTATCTGGCAAAAAAATATGAACGCGGCTATTTGGGAACCTGTACAGCAACTTTTCCACAAACAGTACCCCGTTGAAAAATCATCCTCTCATTTAGCCATTTATATGGATGATATTTTCATTGCAACGAAGACGGTGGAACAGCATTTGTGCCTTCTTCATATTCTTTTTGAGCACCTCACCAAATACTCTTTGACTCTTTCAATCGGCAAAAGCTTTATCGGCAAACGATCTGTTTTCTTGTTGGGAGAAGTGATTTCACCCCACCAACGCCTCATCCAACCTGAGAGACTACGAGCATTAACTCTCTTGGCTCCCCCACAAACAGTCTTCCAGGTTCGCTCCTTTCTAGGAGCCTTACGCTATGTTGCCGAGCACATCCCACGATTAAATGAACTTCTGCATCCGTTCGATGCTCATACTGGAGGTGTTTCAGCCTCCCAGGCTCCCCGTGTATATATCAAATGGACGCCTGCGCTGCTGCAAACATTCGATGCTGTAAAGCAAATTTTGCAAAACCCCTCCGTGCTCTCACATTTTGTGCCCATGCGACCTTTATATTTGGAGACGGATGCATCTAATACCGGTTATGGTGCAGTTCTTTTCCAAATAGACAAGGAACCCTTAGAAACAGCTCAAGTTTTTCCCTTGGCCTATTCTTCACAGGCATGGAAAACCACATCCGAACGCGCCGCACACCCTTGTCGAAAAGAACTTGATGCTTTGAAACGAGTGATTCTTAAATATCACTATCTCTTGCGCATCTACCCCTTCATGATAATAACGGATAATATGGGTGTCTTCCATTTAGTGCAAAATTTCGCACAAGGAAAGCCCCCCACTGACCTCATTTTGGTCAGGTACTTACAATCAATTTGTCTTCATCCCATTTTGGGAATAATGCACAAACCCTCACGACAGGTGTTCACTTCGGATGCGCTATCGCGAATGGCATGGCAACAGTTGGCCATTTCTTCCAATGACCCTATTGCATGGCCTACGTTATTCATTGCCCCCTCTTTGATGGAGGCAATTTCTCGTCAAATCACGCGCCATTTGCGCCATTCCAAATGTAAATATAGCAAGCAAGGCAAACACCCTATCGACAAATGCTTACGTCCCCTGTGTGCTGGCTTAAGCAATCCGCAATTTCAGCTTCTTCTTCGAGAATTGCAAAATGAACCACGATTGAATTTCTCTGGACAATGGATAATGGCTAAATATGGCCACAGTCATAGTGGAGACCCGCTTCCCCCGGACCTTTACGATGGTCCTCCCCTCACTCTTTATCACGTCACTACACTTGAAGCATTGCCCTCTATTAAATTACGAGGTTTGTCTCCCATGACACGTTGGTACATTCATTTTACTTCCATTGCTCCCCCACAGCTCTATGATACGCATATTTACCAACGAGCACTCCGTAAAGGAATCCCCAAAGTATTATCGATCAGTACGCGTCTTTTGCTTGAACATAATATTAACATTTTTCAGACACTATCTATGAATATATATCTTGTATCGACTACTATTCCATATCACCTGTTTACTCCCATCGACTGAAGTATGTCTTTGTTTACAGGATGTGGATTTTGCTTCTTCTGACTTTTGGATATTCTATACACGCTCAAATATCTGATCCAACTATAATACACGTCAAGGTTGGAAACCAACCTATTAATCTTACTTCTCCTGGTTTCCCCACCCACAACTATCCTCCAAATTTAAATAGACAATATAAAATCAGTACAGATACACCTGTTAATACCGCTCTTAAAATGACAATTGAAAATCTTCATCTTGACCCAACATGTGATGACTATCTCCAAATTATTGAATTTAATCGCCTGATATATACTTTCTGCGGTATCATGTCCTTCAGAACACCCTTCTATTTCACTTCCTCGCGCTTACTATTGATCTTTCGTACAAATTCGGAACATAACTTCCGCGGATTCCAGTTGACCTTCGAGCGGACTTCGGAAATACCATATTATCCCTTAGGACGCTGTGGCTACCAACAAATGGCTACCTCCCAAGACCAAAATCTCTACTCTCCACTCGCTCCTTACCCATACCCCAATAATGTAGCATGTATTTGGACGATAGCAGCACGACGCAACTACTGCATACATGCAACAATCGTAAAATTCCGTACTAAAGCTCAGGATAATTTGGTAATAGAAAGTGGAGATCAAAACCCACTGATTTTTAGTGGCACTCTTTGCCCAACATATTGAAATATTTCTCGAATGAGAATATGCTAATAATTATTATGTGTTCAAATTTGTAAATATTAAGCGTCCTGGGTACGACGTAAAACTGCATCCATATTGTCCAGTGTCTCGTGTCATGTATAAGTGCGTCCTGGGTACGACGTAAAACTGCATCCATGTTTCCAAATCTGTTAGTAACCTTTGCGTCCTGGGTACGACGTAAAACTGCATCCAATATTCGGACCTTGTATTCACAGTCAAAATAAAAATTGTACGTCCTGGACATGACGTAAAACTGTATCCAGTGTACTATATATCTGCCAATGTCAGTGTTGTGCATGGTCAATACTTTTCAGTGCTTTTTATCACGCTTATTCAATGCTTTTTTCACTGATCATCATGTATAATCGCATTATTTTCAATCTAAAGTTTTGCCATAATAGTCGATAGGGTGTCATAGGTCACTACTGCAACTGCTTGTGTCGCCCCTTTCGCTATTATTGTCATCATATAAAATTTTTATCAGATAGAATTTAAAAAATAAAAACAGTGATTAGTAAATTTAAATTTCAGTCTAAAATAATTGATCCTTTTTGAGTTATCGAGCCATGATATCAAATCATAAGACTTAGCGTTTAGTGTAGGAATGATTTTGTGTTTTTTCTGTACAATGCACTAATGCTTATTTTTTGTTTCATGTGTAACCAATTCTATTTGAATAAGGTTTTTGTAACTTTTGATTAAATTTGATTGATAAAAATTGGATTTGGAGGAGAGTCAATTCTTTTGGAATTCCTGGGAAATCAATACGTGTGGAAGTAAAGACGAGCCGCGGTCGAGTTGTCGTAGAAACTTTCTACGAGATGGATATGTTGGGGTTGAAGGAAACTATAGACCAGTTAGCAACAGCGAATGGAGTTAGGTGGTATGGACATGTGCTGAGGAGGGATGACGATAGTATTTTGAGGGTTGCTCTGGATCTTGAAGTGAGTGGCAAGAGAAAGCGAGGACAACCAAATAAGACCTGGAAGAAGTGGAAGAGGAGACAGAGAAGATTGGGTAGAAGAAGGAGGATGCCCTGAGACGAGAGAAGTGGAGGGACGGAGTGCAAGCAATTGCAGAAGGAATGGGGTAAATCCGGCCATCTCTGTTAAAGGGACAACACCGGATAAAAACTGAATCACTACTACAGGCATACTGCTTGGCATTCCCGTTTCAAATATCAATTCAGCCAGTGTGCAGCTTTTGTTCTAACTCTATAACACTAGCCGGCAGGGCCCCCATCAGTAAAGTCACAATTAATATTATGGGTTCAGCAAGTGCACCAGCTTCACCCATTAAGCAGTTGTGTGAACGACGACGAAAATTTATATTTTCTATGCATATGCATAATTCCTGTACACGTAATGCTGATCATCTTAGTTTATTAATCAAGACTAGTAACGCTTACAAAAAAAATGTTGTCACAAACTGTCAGGTGTAAGAGGGGAGGGGATTGAAAAACAGCCAAAAATGATAGTGGTGGCCAAATAATGGTCATTTTTACAATTACAAAAATAAACTGTTTGCTGATAAGCCTATTTTACGATTTGGCGCAGCCCCTTTTACATTTATATTTGTGTTATTAAGTTCTTTGGCTGCGATGTTTGTTTTGTTTCCGGCATAGCAAGAAAAGCAGCTATGCCTTTCCAGACTCTAACACCATGTTCTAGGAGGCAGTTATCAGGCCACGTTATTTTCAAAGAAAATATTTTCTCTAAATTCAGTTCTACAAATTGCCAGATCTATGGTTTTATCTAGATTTTTTCTTAGACTGGGGATTTTATTTCATTGCTTTATATTATAGATATAGATATCTCAACAGACAGGAGATCAGAAAAGAAAAAAATTCTTGCTTCATAATATAAATTTAGGCCTAGATATCTTAACAGGTCGGATTTAAACAATGAGTTTTGCTTTTCCCAAAATTTTATAGCTTTTATCCAGGTAGATCTAAGAGGCTGTTATCAAGAAAATAGCAGAACTGTTTCTTCCAAATGTGGTGCAATCTTACCTCGGCGGGGCTTGCCATTAGCTGCGTCTAGTCTAGAAATGTTAGTTCAGGCAGCTGTTCCTTCTTCAACATACAAACGTTTATGAGAGCTGTAACAATCAGTTGTTGTGAATGGAATCTATAGTTCGTGTACTCGTAATGGTGATAACCTTAGTCTATTAATCAAGAGTAGTAATACTCACAAACGGAATATGATTCTAAAAATTATCATTCGTATTTTGAAAACAAGTAACGAGGGTAAGGGAACACAGTAAAAAATCATTTAACGATTTGGGCGGCCTCTTTTGAATTTGTGTTTGTAATATTAAGTTCTTTGGCAGCGCTATTTGCCTTAATTCGGCCATAGCAATAAAAAGGGCCATGCCTTAGCCCAAAGTCATAAATGCTATTCCAAAAAGATCCTACCAAGCAATTTTCAAGCAAAAACCTTCCCTCTAAATCTATTTTACAAATTGATTCTATTATTTTGATCTTTTGCTAAACTTGAGACTTTATTACAGTTAACTTTGCCTCTACTTCCAATTTTCCTACTTTTAAATGAATATTGGTCTTACGTGGCAGTACAAACAATCTACCAATTACAAATGCTAATTTTTTAGAAAATAAAGAAAACAAAATCTGCAATCAATAATCTGTAAAAGGAAAGAGCTGGCTTTTTTGAACAAAAAAAATGTTTTTCATGGTCAAGAAACCGAAACAAAATATTTCCTCGTTTACGATGAGATTATACTGTGAAAAATTTGTTGTAACCCTCTCAAAAATATTCTGTAGTCCCTGGCTAGACTATGTTTCTCAAAATAATTGTTTGCTGTTATGTGCTAAAATCACACTCAAAGGTAGTTACTGTTAGTGGTTTGCTGGTGAATATCCTTTTCTTTTAGAGTACTAGAATTTAGTATCAATCAAAGGTTAATGAATGTGATTTGTCCGTCGCAAATGAAAGCCTTCATTTGTGCTGGTAAAGCGCATTCAAGACAAAAAACGCTCTTAATGTGATATGGCATGTTCAAACAAAAAAGAAAAAATGGTGTGCATAATCAGAATGCTTAATAGAAATATTGTATGTTGCATTTTAAATGAAGCTTAAAATTGTGAATTTGTTTTATGACATAATTTTAGTTCCTAAAAACCTGAAATTTCTTGAAGTTGGATGCTGACTTATGTTTAAGCCAAAAACTGCTTTTCTTTATCAAAAGAGCGATTTTTAAGCAATCTATCTTCAATTGTGACGTCACCGACCTTCTTATAACCTTCACCTTAGTATGACGATAAATGATGCCAAGTTTGGAATCTGCATGTCCTACAATTTAGAAATAGTTTAGCTTAAAAGCAGTGAAACATGAAATTGCTTGCTGCATCGGCAATAACATTAAATGAAAAAAAAACTCATTTTGGGAATGAACTTGTAGATATTTCCCTAATGAACTGTATTACTACTGTCAGTATTTTTTAGGACATTCAGGAAAACCACTTTTTAATTAATTGATGATCATAATATCATCACAGATCCTAAAAGCGAGAAAATTTTTTAAAGTTGGAAAGTCTGGCTTTATTTAAGCTCAAAATTGCATTTATCTCTCAAAAATTACAAGTTTTGAAAAAATATCTTCAACTATGACGTTATCATCACATTGGCCCCCATATGACACTCAAACCAAGATGGCGATCGATTGTACCAAGTTTGATGGTTGTATGCTCCGTAGTTGCGCACATACATAGGTAGTAATGCGCATTTACACGACGGCACTGGCTCATCAGGACAATCACCCCGGTGTGATGATCAATGCTGCCCAGTTTAACTTTGGTAGGCCTGGCATTTTTTGATCAGTTCACGAAATCAAACCGAAAAAAATCCTTGCTTTATAGTATTAGACGATTGAATTGAAAAAGATCCTCCAACATGGTAATGAGATTCCTTTTTAAATCCTTGCTTCATAGTATTAGACGAGTGAATTGAAAAAGATCCCTCATCATGGTAATGAGATTCCTTTTAAAAAAGCAAAATGCTTGAAAAAGATTGTGAGAATTATCTATGATGCAGCTGAACAAACAGTGAAGTTGTACTGGCACTGTATGGCCGTGTTTTGGCTTGGAAAGGGCAAGCTTACCACAAGCTGCTAAGAAACATCGTAAGACATACACAGACTTCTACAAATCCACACTTTTAAACGACTGCCACTTGATATGATGATAAGTTCAAATGTCTTAACGTTGCGTCCATACTTATTTGGTGTTAAAGTGTTTGTGATTGTATAAGATTTTACATGAAAACGTTTTTATAGATCCTAAAATTCTTATGCATTTCTAATATTTTTTAGCACATATGACATCTTACTAATTGTGGCTGCGCTGTTTTGTAGTATAATAAATCACTGAACTGACCTGGGCTGTTAAACCAATATAAAGCATAGGTTTGTGCGCAACTACATAGCCAACTAGATTTCTGTTACAAAGTTAATATCATCGTTATGTCATAAATGAAAGAGTTTACCTAAACATAATGACGTCATCAACGATAACTTGGTCTGGATTGTAAGTAGTAAACACGTTGATCAGTATCTGAGCAACCTCGTAAAGATTTGATGTTAGTATTTTGTTTGAGTTTAAGTTTAAAGAAAACGATATTGTTTATCAACGTATAGTGAATTCCTCAAAAACTCGCCAAATCATCATTAATATTTAAACACTTTGCGTTGGTTGAAAGAATCGGAATTTAAAAAAATGCAGAACATGTTTTTTTTAGATCAGACACAGAAAATCCACGCTTACCACAACTTAGAATTTTTTCAGTGTCTAAACCACCCTACCGTGCCGGTGCTTAAATGAGAGAAAAAAATGCCCACGATATTGTCATAGATCCAATGGAAACAATAATCGTTATGAACAACAATAAGCCAGCAAGAAATTTCTTAAATCTGTTACATTTCCGCTTGTATCTGCCGCAGGGCGTGGCCACCAAGTCCACTAAACAAGTATGATTGTTTTAAAAACTACACAAACGAATGTTTTCATTTAACTAATTATTACCAAATGAACGAAACATACTTTTATATACTGATCAATCAACACTTTTCTTTGCTCTGAGCTCCATTCCTTTACAGAACCAAGAATATCAAGAGATGATATCAAGTCATCTACGGAAATAGCTTGTAATTCTTCCACAGTCCATTTTGTATTTCCTTGTCCCAAAGCTGCAATGTCTTCATATGTAGGAACAGTTGTAGCTAAAAAGCAGGTAAAATAAAGTAAAGACAACCAGTTTAAACACACTTACATAAAATCAACTTTTTCAGCCACTGATTGCATGGTAGAGTAGTAACGTCAAATTTTTTATGTCTATGCCTCCATTTATAATTTTCAGCTAATTTTGAGATATTGTTATTTTATTGTTATGGAAGAAAACTTGATCTATATTTAGGCGTCGTCGTTGTATGAAGTAAAGTTGAGGTTGATCGTTAACTCAGATGCTAGAACAGGCATTGCTGAGCCTCAGCTAGGTCCATCCAAAAACGCGAGACCGTTTGCTTTGTTTGACACACGATACTTTGTTTGACACACGGTAAATTGCAACACACAGCATTACAGTAAAGATTGCTTTAATGTAATCACACTCCATTGTATGTTAAACTGTTCTAAACAGAAACCACGTGCCAAACTTTCAAGTGATGGTTAAAACTGGAGATTGCATAATGGCCCTTGTCGACATACTTTTTGTCGAACTTGCACAAATCAAAACTTACATTGTAGAGCTCTCCATTACCAACATTTTGAGTAGTCACTTGGGTATTTGTGATATTTCATCACAAAAATATTGTCATTCATGTTTTTATTAGCCCCCAAAATCGGAAAAATATTTTTTGTTGGTACAGCAAATAGAGTGGCTCAAAAACGGTAGTGCGTAAGAGTTTATTTAATGTTAACATATCTAATATCAAAAAGCACATAAAAAAACTACCAGAAAAACACAGTTTCGTTTATTAGTGGGGGAGGTGCACGGTGGGCCTAGATAGCCCACGGACTATTCGGACACGGTAGGGCAATATGGTCGGCAGTTTGTTTCTTTGTATTGCATTTACTTGCTACACTCATAGCCAGTCCCCATTCGCAGATCAATGAATGACCGGCGTGATGGAGTAGTTGTTAGTATGTCCGCCTTGCAGCCGGTAAACCTGGGGTTTAATTTTTCTTTCTAAATCGTACCAAAAAGACCATATGGTACGGTATTCACAGCTTACCTGCTTTGCACTCAGCACAAAAATGATAGTGTGGAAAACAAGCTGGTAAGTTCGCTTGTTATGTCCTTGGGCAAGGAACTTAATGAGATGCCTGCGACTTTGAGCCAGACAGGTGGCCGGGCCAAGTAGTCTATACCTTGTGGTGGCTTAGTCTAAGGGAAAGGTGGATGAAGCGAGAGCTTATATACATGAGATGCTTTAATTTCCACCATCAATCATGACACTGAATTTAGTTAGCCATAATTAAGAAAGAAGGTATGAGCCTAAAATAGCTTTGGCACATAACCATAAAAACAAAAAACAACATTGATAAATGGAAACGTCTGACACCAGTTTGATGAATGTTGTACTTTGACCATTCATAACTGGGCAGGTTAAGGGATTGGATGTCACGTCAGAAATAAACGTGCAGTTGCAAGGCCTTGAAGTGTTTGTCTGTCAATCTTCATTTTAAGTTTGAACTACCCGCTTTCCACATTTACACCAGACTCAGAGATGACCGATTCAAGTGCAGTGGTCGTAAACGAGCATCTAATTGCTCCCGATTTCTCTTAACGTTGTCAAACAGCCTGCCTTGAAGCAAATGGTCAGTCTCCTAGGCTAGGAAAGCAGGTCGTAACATGGTGTTTTTCGACGCAAGTCACCAAATTAGATGCCCGACAAGACACGGTTATTCTGCATTTGAGTAAAAAATAGACTTCCAGCCACTACATGCAACGCATTGTTAATGGCTGTGTCAAGAAAAAGGGGCACAATTTTCAGCAGTAGAATAGATCAAGGACAGAGCTGCTGTGTGCAGTATTGAAGAGCCAGCACGTCATTCTCACCCTTCCAGCATCCTAAACTGAGCAATGCATGATGTAGCTTTTTTTTCTTTAATGTTTTTACATGTCAGTAAAAAGTGAGAAACCTATCCAAAGTGACACCATGGTACGTAGGTTGCGGGTAGAAAGCTATTGTTTTGCCAGCAATGAAATACAATGTTAAACTTGAAACTGAGGTTAAGTATTCATTTCCAAAGGTACACTGAAAAGGCTGCCATATTGTGATTTAGCGTACCCTTCAGTGACCACCGGTCTTCAGAGGAATGCATAATTGCCAGGTTGTTGACATAATCATACTCGTTGGAGACCGTATTAGGCAAGTCATGGGTGTAAACCTTAGAGTACCATAGGGAAGCTACCAATGATACTTAAGGGACATCATTTCTAAAGCAACATAACTTGCTTTACAGCCCGTCAGCTGTGATTAGTGTGCTACTGCGAATCTGAACAAGCTTCGTAACCATGTGGGTCATGTACGTGTCTGTCGGTTAAAACTTGTAATAGCTTGCAGGTGAGACTGCGGTGCCTAACAGTATCACAAGCGTGTAGTAAGAGATTCAGTTATCGCTTGATTAAGCTTACCTTCCAAATATTTTTTAGTAACAAGGAAGTAGTAACATGCAATTTTTAAAGCAGTGATAATAAAAGTGCCACTACTTTTAGATCGCAATAACAAATAGCGCTAACGTTTTACCTTTTTTCACCAACAAAAGTAGCAATGCCACTTTTACAGAATTTGCAAAGTCGCTACCGCTACCATTAGCAATTCTTATTGACCTAAAATACTGAAAACAAATTGTTTTGCCTGATCAGTTTGCAATGAATCAATTGTCAAGTGGTGAAAATGCATAAACGTCTGTGAGAAAGTAAGCTATTTGAAAGTTTGCATTTGCGAAGTTTCGCAGATTTATTGTTTACGCATTTCTACTTAAAATCTATTTGAAATCACCTTTGATTTCCTTTAGTAAATGTAATTAAACAAAAGATGGCGACTAGGAAAACGCTGTAAAACGATTTTAACATTTGGTTTAAAGATTTCTAATTTCCAAATTGTGAAAACTGCCGCTTGTTATTGTTTTTAATCTTGCTGGACTGCTAGTTTAATTCAAGTGTTCTTTTTAAATCAAAAAGGTTTGTTTCAAATGAAGTTAGGTTACACTAAATGTTGAATATTTTTGTTGCAAACCCCCAGTATTATCGGTAGGAACTTCGTTATGTTTAACAGCCGATTTCTTCTACATCACAATCAACGTGTAGTTTCAATAAATCCTCGCCTTTTGATAGTTTACGTTCAATGCGAGTGTGCTTGATTTACAAAAAAGTAATAAACGGCACTACATCTTGTTCAGTTAAAATTCAAGTTTAAAGTTTTGGAGTTTAAACCAAAAGAAAAGTTATAGTACTGCACAACGTGGGTGATGGCGTAGTGATTAGATCATCCACTGTACAGTCGATTTATTTCCCTTGTTGATTTATACTAACAAACTTTGAAAAATGGTACTCACAGCCTTCGTGCTTGGCGATAATCATGAAAAAAATAGCGTGAAGAATAAGCCGGCAAGTTAGTATGTTGTACCTTGGACAAGGCACTGAACGGGATGCTTCTATTTACACGTGGTAAACAAGTGGCAATCTGTATGTCGCAGTGGCCCAATGAAAATAGGGCTCAAGCTCATATGTATAAGATACTTTAATTATTACCATTGTGATTCTGAGACCTCTCAACCATGATCAAAAAAGAAAAAAAGTGCAATGAGTCTAACATGGTCCGAGCACGCAAACGCAAAAACAACAACATATTACTGCGCAAGCAATCAGCCAACGTATTATTCTCAATAATGTTTTATTCACTAGAACATTTGATAAGTATTGTTGTTAAGTGTAAACAATTGTTCAGTGGTGTCTTACCCTGAAGTTCATTTGTGACGTGTTCAATTGCTTGTTTGGAAATTAGTTCTGGTATGTAGTAATTGTTTTTTGAAATGATTTTCAAATAAGTGATTGTTTTTTATTTTTAGACATGGAAGTTTAACTCCTTCAGACATTTTGGACATTTTAAAATAAAACAAATACCCCTCTGTGTCTGAGGGGGTTAAAGAAAAGCACACGACAACAACTCTTAATTGCATAAAATCAAGTTCATCTCTCGACTATCAATTTTCATCCAATCAACGAATTTAATTTCAATTTCAGTTTTCCCTTCATTAAATTTATTACTCAGCTGGTTGGATCAAAAATCTAGAAATCCAAAATTAGAAGTTGCTGTTGTTGACAAGTTTCCTTTTGTCGTTAGTTTAATGCTGGGTAAAAAATTAACAAAAAGTTTTTAAAATAATCAAATTTATTCTCGTTTAAACATACAGTCTGTCATGTTTACCTTTTGTGGAGAGGAACCAGCTACTAGTCCAAAGATGGAATTAGAACGTCAAGGGAATAAAAGAGTTTCATAAGTAGCACTAGAAGCAAAAAAGAGAGGCCACCAGACGTCACACAAGAAAACCTAAACATGAAACAAACAAAATGGCGGCTAAGTTGAAAATAAAGCATAAGCGAAGCATATTGAACGCAATATTGTACTTGCTGAAGCCAAAGCCAAAGCATGGGGCAAGGATTCTTCTATAACAACTTCTGCATCAAGTTCTACAGCAGATATCAATGTCACACCACGTAATCAGCCGCTTATCAGTGAAAGTGATGCTGACTGACAAGTGTGCAAGCCTACAGTTCAAAAAAGGACAAGGTATGCACAAAATACGAACAAGCCTTTTGCAAGCGATTTGGTCGCCGTGAAGAAAGGTCCACGGGCATGGCGGTTTCACAATTCAAAATTGTATACGCCGAATTTAGTTGGTCCTAGATAAGAATTCACGGTGCAATTGCAGTCAGGTTTCACATTTGACAGAGAAAAACCTACACTATCAGATTTTCCACTTCCACATTGAGAAAACAAAAGTATTGAAGAACATCGTTTACATTATCAAGCTTTTGTTCCTAGCTTTCTTATATATGTATTGAGTAAAATGGAATCTATTCATGCACGTTTAACTTATTTAGAGCAAACTGCAGACAGTGACACTGTTTCGATATGTCAGGTCTATTCAGTGTAATTGACAAGTAGCTAGAGGCTTCAAATAAAGCATAGCTTAGACCGTCACACTTGTAGGACCTATGCTGGGTCCATTGTAGTGGATGGTCTGTCAGTACTCTGTGAAGCCGTATCACTTGTGAATGAATGGCGATTGTCAGATGCCCAGATCAAAGTCCAAGTCATGAAACATTTTCCAGGAGCAGGAAAGGGCGAGAGAGGGAGCAAAGGAGATATCTGAAGAGGGCGACTACCAGAGTAACAGTAAAGAAAAGTACGGGTGCAAGGATCATTGAGGAAAAAGAGGTCACAGGAGATTAACCAATCGAATACCTATTGTCCACGAAAATCTGAAGTATCTCTTGAGCCCCAAAGAGGGTGATGGCAGGTGAAGTCCCCCAGAATAAAGAGATTTATGGAGAAAGGAAGTACGGAGGGAGGAAAAAAGTCAATTCCATTATCTGTTGAAGAGCAAATAGGAGCAACGTTAATGCTTAAGAGCGGAGAATTTTTTTCAGTGAAATTTTGACCTCCACATAATCAGAGTAGGGGTCGAGTAAAGAGAGGTAGAAAGTTTAAAAAAGAATAGGCTCTGTCTGACAGAAACAGCTACACCGCCACTAGCGTGTGAGCCATCAGATGAAAGAGAACCAGGCTGGGAGTAAGTGCGATCTGATCGCAGGATAGATTATTCAGGAGTCTGAAAAGATGAAGGTTGGATTTCTGAATACATAGATATACAAGAAAAAGCGAAAGAAAGTGAAGAATTTTAACACTCTTGGTACAAAGACCTTCTGCGTTCCATTGGAAAAGCCTGAGAGAGTCAGGGAAGAAAAAGATAGCAAGGAGTGTAGCGGAAGAACCGGAAGTGGAAAGGGTTGGAGAGAGACTAAGGGAGGATAGGAGGTTTTTTAGCGAGAATGAGGGGAAAGGTGCATTACTAGAGGGGTGGAGAGTGGGTTGCTGTGTACTGTGGAGACATATGTGGTGGTGGACTAGGGACTGCCAGGAAACCCAAGATACAGCAAAATGGACAGCTTCAAAGTGAGAACTGGAAAGGAAGTTTAACTCAAAAGACAAGAGAAATGTACATCTTAGATGTACCTATTTAGAGCAGGTGCAGCATTGCACTGACTAGTCCCTTCAGGTCACATTGCCGGTGCACACAGAACAGGGGTAGATAAAAACAGGATTTGGATAAACATTGCCTTTTATCAAAAGTAGAAGAATCAAAAGGCGATGAAGAAAGAGACAGGAGAACAAAATAGGAAAGGACAGATGACCGATATTAGAGTGAGTGCGTGTTGCCCTTACGCAATCGTTCAGAGGAAAGCACTGGAAAAAAACTTTGGTTTGGAAAAAGGCCAGGGTATCTGGGACCCTCGGGAAGCCCAACAGCCATTTTGACAGAGTTGGAAACCGCACCACCACGTTGGGGCGGCTGTTGATTGGTGAAGCCATCCAATCATTCTTTTCTAAATTACAATTTTCTTTTTTTAAGGGAACATTACAAAATTGAAAAACCGTGTGCTTCCATAAAAAATATTTATTGGGAACACATGTTTTATGTGTTGTCGAATGAAGACGACTGAAAGAATCCGATTACGATCTTGCTGATTTGTTTTACAAGCGTGCATCAGCAACCATTTGTTCACACTAGTGTAAATTACTTTGGACCTATTATGGTCAAACACGATAGATTTTATGCTAAATGTTATTGATGTTTCTTTGTATTTTTGTGTTCGAAATTAATTCATCTTGAAGTTTTGTATTCCGTGACTGCAGAGTCGTTTTTTGATGGTTTCTCATCGGTTTTGGAGTTAAAGAAGTCAAGAAAAATGGCACAAATTTTGTGGCAGCTGCTAAAGCACTAGACAAAAAACTTGTGCTGCAGAATTGTAGTCAAATATGCGAATCACTTGTGAAAAAACCAAGTGTAATGGCATTTCAATCTACCTTACACCAGTCAACATCATGAAAGTTGGAAGGAACTGATTAATTATCTACTTCAGTAAAGAGTATGTTGTTTCCACAAGTGCCTAAACGCCTACACAAATGAAACCCTGCATTCTGTTTAAACAAAAATCAAGTTTAAGGTTATTTGGTTTAAAGGAATGGAAAAGTATAGTACTGCATAGGCAATCATTAACGTATTGATGTCGTGATATTGTTTTATGCAGTAAAGCAATATATACATTTTATTTTTTGTTTTTATGAAGAGTCATGATTCCAACAATGTTAGTATGGCAAATTAGGCGGGACCATTCCTTAAATACAGGTAATAAAGACACATTATAATTGCTGGAACTTATGTGAAATGTAAGATACTTAACGTGGTACCTGGCTAGCCCTATATCCTACATAGGACTTTATACATATGAAACAAACGCAAACAAT
Source organism: Trididemnum clinides (assembly GCA_963675345.1). Taxonomy (NCBI): domain Eukaryota; kingdom Metazoa; phylum Chordata; class Ascidiacea; order Aplousobranchia; family Didemnidae; genus Trididemnum; species Trididemnum clinides. The sequence goes on from OY776291.1 coordinate 37,257,691, forward strand.
CCAACACAAAGCACAAGACTTACGTACCGTTCACCTTTCAATCAGGATTCCTTTGATGTTACTGCTAACCGTGCAAATATTAACTAAAACTGATATCCATACACGAGATTGATCGCACAAAAGGTAATTAGGCACAATAAAACCTTTCAATGATTAGACACTTAAATGTGGTGTTTCAACACTAGAACTCCGGGAAAAAAATATACCTAGAACTCCGATGATGTCGAAATCGACATTTTTCCAAACTTCAGCGTCCCTGTAACTTAAACTTGTCAGTATCACTGATGGTGTGTTTTCAACAAATAAAAGGCACTCAATGCTTAGTGTAGTAATAGATGTTCAGTTTTTAATTTGTTGTAAATGAGGCCTATTTTTATCGGTATTCATTGCACTCACGTTTTTTCGGTTTTCATTTTCGAGTCATTCATTCATATTCTGAAGTTTTATTGATAGAAGTAGCACGAACAAAAGGACACTCGAAAATCACTTGCAATTCTAAAGCATTTTTGCATGATAATAACTGTATGTCACATAGTTCAGTTCATTGATGTGCTCTCGCCAGCTCAAAACCCGTATTACACTGCATTACTTTATAACTGGCCTAACCACATTTTCTACCTGTGTGCAAGTGGCAGATGCGGCATACTGTTTTTGTAGTGCCCACACATCCTTTCACAACACACGTCCGACGTTAAGTAGGTGGAAAATTGTTTGATATAGAGTCTGAACGAAGTGAACCCGACTCAGTGACGTACTTGGTTTTCAAGCTTTTAACCAAGTGATGGATAAAATCACGCCTACTGATTTTTTCACCGTGTAACATTTTTATAGATATACCATAAGTTCAATGCTGCTATATCCAAAATGTTTGACCACACAGCAAAGGGCCCCCTTCTGTTTGCCGTGTGAGTGGATAATTGCCGCTATATTTAGTCGACAACGTCCACGCCAACCATGCTCTTGTGAAAATGAATAACCCAAGGTTTTTTCTTCTTGCTTTGGTCAATCCTGGGAGCATTGTGCATTGTGGAAATTAAATTGATAATCTTCTTTTTCTTGCACAGGTAGTTAACAAAAAATATTTCTTTGTCATCATTAAAAAAAAGCTACTTTTATGCAGTTCATGGTCGTTTTTGGGCATAAATTTTGTAAGTAATTTGCTGTTGGTCCTCACTGTGCCGACCATCGAAATTTTCTTTTCTAGAAGCAAAGTAGAAACTTGTAAAGAAGTTATCCTCCTTGGTTGTGGATGCTTTGGGTCAATCTCATAACACATTCTCTGGAAATGATCGCCCGTTTCTCTGCTCTCTCTCTAGAGCTCTCAAGTACGGCAAAATTTTGTACACTTACTTTGAGTAAACTTCTGTCAACATCCAAAATTTCATGCCAAACTTTTCGAGCTTGTTTGGCATGTAGACGATAAATGAACACCTATTTTTCATTGGAAAAAGCTGCTCGTCTATACTTAGGCATCCAATCAGGTACGTAATTCAGTAAGCAATTTGTCACAAAGCTTTCTAGCTGCTTACAAATAAAAACAAAGTTGTCTTTAGCAAGCCTTTGCTTCCGCCTACCTTTGTTATCAAATCTGATAAACTTCTTGATTTCTCGAAAGTATTTTCTTGCCATAGTATCTGGCAATATACTCTGTCCATAGGTTCTCTTATTTAGGTGATTCACAGAGTAATGTTTCCCGTATATAACTATGGTATACTGAAGTGCAATATTTGCTTCTAACTGCTACATCATTAGTGAGAAATTTAGATCGGTTTTTCTTGCTTCTCTGTTTGTGTGAGTTTGGATGGCTCAAAGCATGTTGTTGTTGATGAATAGCTTCCAGCATTCGTGGGGGCTAATACTTGCTCTGCACCGTATCGGCTAATGAAAACCGGCTTTGACTCGAAAAACGTTGGCTGCTGAGACAAGTTTCACTCTTGCAGTATGACGAGACCAGAAATCACACAATTGGTACTTGTGTACAACTGTGGTTGGATGACATTGCCTGATGAATCATTGTCATTTTCGGAAAAAGAATTACTATCAGTAATTGACTGCGAGGGAGTTCATCAATACTGGTGGGCACAGTAGCAATGTCCTCTTGCGCTTCGTCTTCTGGCTCTGATGCATCAGTCGTGGTTGAGCATATCATATGCCACTTCTGCAGTATATCTACAATGAAAACTATTGCTAGACATGACGTCTATTTGTTTATACACAGCATTATTGCCCCTGAAAAATTCAAGTTTACTGCTACTCTATGCTCATGTAGTTTTGTCTGCAATAAAAACTCAATTTTTACTTGAAACGAATAACAAAGCTGAAGCGCAAACTAGTTTAGATTTTAGAGCAACTCCGTGAAAATGAAATGAAAATAGGGTGGCAATAGATGAACTCAAATTTTTCAGACTAATAAGGAGACAACACCTTTTAGAGCACAAAACAGCATGGTTTCATTCCATTTAAAGTGCTGGATAACAATGCTGTATTTACCACCTTTTCACATATTTTTACTTCTAAATTGATTTGTAACGGCAATTGACTTGATTTTCTGCAATCAAAGCTTGTAGAACTAAGCAAATGCTGCCCCAGCTAATAGAAAACGCACAATGTCGAAATCGACACGTCCGGAATTCTATGTATAAGTTCCAATTACTTCTGCTCCATAAATCCAACAAACAAAAACCTTATATCAAAATAAACTGTAGCAAAATTTGCTCGATAGTCAAGGAATTTCAGGACATTACAATCACGATAAGTACAAAAAAATATCAAAAGTGACGTAGTCCGGAATTCTAGTGTTAAGGCATTCATGGCAGTACGTGATTACATAATAGCGAGTCCCGGCATGCGCGGAAGAGCAGCTCAAAAGGCCCAGATTTGAAGCGTACAGAAACCAGATGTGACACAACCCATCTTTGGGAAAAAATTAGTTGTTACGAAGAGTTACGAAGAGTCACGATCTGAACAGCATTAGTATAGCAAAATAGGCGGGACCATCCCTGGACTCAGGTTTTATATATATATATAAAAGTTCCAAGCACTGCGGTGTAGAGCACTCTTCTCACCAAGCTAGTATCACCACAGGATGGAAAAAAAAATTTGGTTATTCACTGAAAAACATCCCCATACCTGAATAGTAATACTATCTTTGTGGTCTGCTTGACAAGCTTTAACAGTTTCATTACGCGACTCTGGCGGAAAGCTTTATATTTTGACCATCCAACTGATTGCGAAGCAAACCACTGCAATTTCAGTTTCCGATCAGAGAAATGCCTACCGCAAACCATTACCACCGTTACCAACCTCTGCCACATGATTTAGATGCTACACACCGTGGCAATCTTTTTTTGCCGATTATTATTTTACCATCGCCTGTAGTTAGCCCTTTATTCCACCTTGTTAAGACCTCACTTGTCGAGCAGCTTGCAATTATCATCTGGCTTATATCTGGATGCATCGTTATAATTACCAAAGTATTTTCGGCAGTTACATAATTATTACGCTTTAATGTTTGACCTTAAGTTTTATATTCTGATATTTTATTTTCATTTCATTTGCCACCTGATGAGCCGCTTGGCGAAACAGCTGTTGTGGTTTTATTTTATTTTTACCTGACGTGTAGTGTTTAAAATTATATGCGTTAAGCTCTAACATTAGTTGTTATCGAGCACTGTGCCAGCAACGTGAGACTTTTTCTTCCTGATATACATACAGAGTGGACCGTAAGTCGCGCACCAAAACATTTAAGACAATTTTGATTATAAATAGGGCCATTTTTTTGATCTAAAAAAATATATTTTTGACTTTATTTTAGCAAAATTTTGACCTAACCGCTTTCGTCTATTATTTATGTCTTGTTGCACTTTTTTGATTAAAAATGTTTTATAATCCGCAATTTACATAAGTTTTTAAACAAGAAGGTAGCCTACTTCAAACATTTTCTCAATCACTCAGTGTTGAAGTTAATGCAACAAAGCGACGCATGACGTCAAAACCTAGGACAACGAGCCATTGTGTGTACTGGTATCAATTGGTGTGTAATACAAAAAATGCGTTGTTATCGCAACTGTACTGTACATTAACAGTCTGTCTATGATGTTTTTGATGAAAGCCACACAGTATAATTACCACGACTTTTTATTGTAATACAGCATCATATATTTTTTTACGTTCTTAAAATCAAAATTTCTGTCTTTTCTCAGTAATTTACTGAGCATAGAAAACGACCTCTCAATAGCAGCAGAGGTTGACTGGGCTTTTTGCAATAGTGTGTAGCTTGTTGGGTCAATTGTCAAGTCGGTACAGTTTATTATTGTTCCTAAACCAGAGTTGGATAGTCGTTTTTTAATGTAATTTTTAATTATGCACGGATCATTATCGAATTGCATATTCTTCAGCAGTCCGTATGCTTCGGTTATCGTGCAGGCACTTCCTTCTAAGAACTCTACGTTGGCTGCTAGAGTCCGGTATTGATTTATTTTAACCAAGTCCGGCACCAAATATTCCACATTGATAGCATCTTATGCTCTGCTGACTAAGAGGCCTACACTTGTCCAATTGTTGACAATGGTACGAAGAGCTGGAAGGTTCTCACTGTAATATAAGGCAGCTCTAAGCCAAGTTGCCCATCTTGTAATTACAGGCTCAGGAGGAGATGGCAGACCAGCATCATGAGAATCTTTCTTGCAATCTTTGTTTTTGATTGTTGCTGCCTTGATCGTTGCTATGATTTCATCAATATTTTTAAAATGAGCACGCACACGCATAGCGCAGTTATGTAGTAAGTGCGCAACGTAGGTGACATGCATCAAAGAAGGGTATAAGTCCTTTAATGTCTTTCCAGCCAAAGACATGTACCGAGCAGCATCAGTCAAGAACAATGAAAAATTCTCACGTTTCATTTCAAGTTGTCGCAATATGTTATCCACAGTGTGCAGAATAATACTGCTATTAACATTGCTACCGCTGTCAAGTGGATGGCAATCAACGAGGAATGTCTGATTTGGGGCATCTAAGCTGCCCACAAGCACTTTTGTTTAGCAATCTCTGCTTCATCCACAATTAAAAAAATTTTTTGTCACGAAGTAATTCTTGAATTTGTTCTTCTTTTTGGGATGCTAATTTAGCAACACATGCTCGGGCTGCAGTCTCCGAAAGCAATACTTTTCCCATTGTAGCAAACAGAGACTTTAAAGAAGGATGGTTCAGTTTATGAAGTGGGATATCTGCAGCTAAGAATGAAGAGACAACCTGTTCCTTGAAGTTTACTTGATCGAGTTGTAAAAAGGTTTGCTTACTTTGGGATTTGCTCTTCGTCTCTAATTTTCTTTGGTGTTGCTTACTTTTTTGGTGGCTTTCCACAAAAAACTTTTTGTCGCATTTGACTAACACGTCGCAAAGGTTGCATCGCAAGTCGCGGGCAGGAGTTGCCAAAAACTCATCTGGATATTCCTGGAAAATTTGCCTTTCGCTGTAGAAGATTTGGCTTGTTTAGACATTCTTTGCTTTGCAAACTACGACTTAAAAAGACCACGTGTAAAGAGCGCAAAGGTTTTATAGAAATAGATTAATTGTCTGACAATTATGTGTTTATGCATCAACAATGACGATTTCATGCATAATAAGTGCTATTTCCTTCTCAATTACCGCACGCATTTTTACCTTGCAACTATTTCAGAAGTTTAAAATCAAATAAAACTGCGCATAAAATTTCAATAGCAGCTCAAAAATTCAAAAAAATATGAATTTGCTCGTTTTTGTAAGGAAATTTTTGATGAAGACAATTTTGACAAGTTTTGGCTTTATGCAAAATGTTGACTTATAAAATCTACCAAAACAGACTCCTGAACACCTGAAACGAACGTTAGTACACGTTTGATCATGTAACAAGGTTCTGAAAAAATTTTGACTTTATTGACTTTAGGGGCCTAATTATAAAGCAAACGCACTTGAACACGGAGAGAAAAAACTTTACTTTCATCATAGATATCTTACGAAGCCTAGCTCTGCACATAAAGTATTTTTTTTAATAAAAGTCGCTGCTATTTTTATAATCACTACATGAGCTACCTATTCAAGAGCATATTTTATCTTTTATTGCCACAATTAATTTAGTTGACCAGTAGCTTACCTACAACATCAGCAGCTACAAGTTTTCTGGTGGAATAACAGAAGTTTGAACGTTTTCAGAGTGTTGCTAACTTTGCTGATCAGGTGTTTACAATAAATAATAGATCTTAATGTCTTTGGTCTGGTGTGAGAGATGCAATAAGGATGATTATTTTTGATCATCATTTGATGCGCTTTTTAAACAAAGACAGTTGCTGCTTAATTTCAAAAATCATTTTGTGCGCTTTCTAATAAAGAATGTCTTTTGATCAAAGGCTTTTTAATGCAGTAAATACAGGACCGTGTCAATAAAGTCCCATTACTATTCTAAATATTTATTGCTAAAAAAACACAAAACGTAGAGTACTGTGTTTTTTGTAGAATATTTCAGGTAGCTTCAAGTTTACATTCAGAACGTATGTTTGAGTTTGCATTAAGTTTATATCCATAACACTTTATGAAATGCATTCCATGTGTACACCTCTAGTTGCCCTCAAAATGTCAAGACGATATTCTATTTTCATCATACCCGCTGCAGCATATCAGCATCAACTATTTTGACAGTTTCAACAATGCGTGTGCGAAGTGTGGCAAACTCATGAACAGAATTCTGGAAGATGCGATTGGTCTATCACGACCTATCCATCGTTTAGGAAATTTTGCGTCCAGAAGTCTCCTAACATCAGTAAACCAATGTGCAGGAGCTCCGTCTTGCTGAAACAACATGGCTGGTTGCACCTTCTCCAGTTGAGGGAGCAGGTACTCATGAATCATGTTGTAGTAAATTAGTGATTAAGTTTCAGCATACCACCACATACATTCGGCCTTCTCTTTTGGTGTCGTCATAGTCTTTCAAGTCAATACAATGCAAACAATACTAAACGACAATCAATATTAATTCAAATCTACATAAGTTTAATTCTGCAAAAAAATTGAAGCCCTGTAAAATATTCTACAAAAAACCACAGTACTCTACCTTTTGAGTTTTATCAGCAATAAATATTTGTCATGGTACTGGGACTTTATGGACATCCTGAGAAAAAAAAACGAAAAGAGAAAGCAGGTGACCGATTATGAAGAAGCTGTGTGCTGCCCTTCTGCGGTCGTTCAGGAGGCAGCATGGCAAAAAAATGAAGGGGAGTGCCTGGGGTACCTGGGACTCTTGGAAAGGCCTGCTTCAGGTGCAACGACAAACTGTCCCCCTTCTCTTTGTGCCTCAAGCAATTTAGTTTGGCGGTGCGCAATCAGCGCCTGTGCTCCAATGCATGTGTTACCGCTATCAAGGCAAACTGTGTTGGAACTTGCCTTGGTAGACACATGAAAATAAAACTTGTTTTCTGCACCAGTCAACAACCGCCTCAACGTGGTGGTGCGGTCCCCGACCCCGTTTGGGTTGGGTCGAAATTGCTGTTGGCCTTTCCAAGGGTCCCAGGTACCCCAGGCACTCCCCTTCATTTTTTTGCCATGCTGCCTCCTGAACGACCGCAGAAGGGCAGCACACAGCTTCTTCATAATCGGTCACCTGCTTTCTCTTTTCGTTTCTTCTGCCCTTCTTCGTCTCCTCATTCTTCTCCTTTTTTTGATGAGCGGTAACATTTATCCCAACCCTGGCCTCATCTTTCTCTGCTCTGTGTGCGCTGAATATGTCACCTGGCGGAACAAGTCAGTGCAATGCTGCACTTACTCCAAATGGGTCCATCTAAGGTGCTCACAACTTTCCCTATCCAAATTCAGAGCTCTTGGCAGCTCTCACTCTTGGAGCTGCCCCCCTGTTGTAACACTGTGACTCCCTCCTCGGACTCCTCCGACATGTATACCTCCACTGTACAATCTGGCCCCCTCTGCTAATGCAGCACTCTTGCTCTGCCCTCGTCTCCAAACCTCTTACCCCCCATCTGTCTATTTTATATCTCCTCCCTCTTCCCCCTCACCACCGTCCCTTGCTCCTGGCTGTCCTTCTGCATCTCCTGCCTCCTCTCTTTCCCCTGACTCTCTCAGGGTTCTTCAATGGAATGCTGGAGGTCTTCGAGCCAGGAGCACTGAACTACTTCACTTTCTCTCGTCCCACCCTGTCGACCTTATCTGTATCCAGGAATCCAATCTTAACTCATCTCCCTTTTTCCGGGTTCCTGGATTCTCTACTCTGCATTCTGATCGCATCCACTCCCAGTCTGGCATTCTCTCTCCTGATGCCACGCACGCTAGCAGCGGCGTTGTCATTTTCATCAGGCAGGGCCTATCCTTTTCTGAACTTTCCACCTCCTCTCTCTCTTTGTTTGATCCCTACTCTGATTATGTAGGGGTCAACATCTCTCTTAACAACTCCTCCTTGGTGTCATTTTTTAATGTGTATGCCCCCCTATTCGCTCCTCCCCAATGGATGGCAGAACCGACTCCTTTTCTCTCTCTATTCTTTCCTCCTCCAGAAATCTCTTCAATCTGAGGGACTTTAATTGCCATTACCCCCTCTGGGACTCAAGAGGTACTTCTGACCCCTGCGGGGAGAAAGTATTTGACTGGGTCATCTCTTCTAACTCCTCCCCCTCAATGACCCTGACACACCCACTCTTCTCTCTTGACATCTCCTTTGCTCCCTCTTCTCTTGTCCTTTCTTGCTCCTGGGAGGTGCTTCAGGACTTGGGGGTTCTGACCATCTACCAATTCTTCTGTCCATCCCTCTCTCTCCGACCTGTCGCCCCAACGAGTGCCCTCTTCCTTCAATTTTCAGAAAGCTTGCTGGGATGGCTTTGCCTCCTACTTTGACTCGCACTGTCCTTCTGCAGAGGAATACTCATCTCTTTCTCTTTCCTCTGCTGCAGCTCTCTTTACCTCTCTGGCACTGAATGCGGTCAAATCTTCCATTCCTTTCGGCCGCATCAAATGCCATCCTAAAGCCTGGTGGTCTCCTGAGGTGGAAAGTGCGGTTAGTGAAAGATGCAAGGCTTTTACTGCTGCTCACAGAAGTGATGAAGATTGCCAGGCTTACACCTTCGCTTCACAACGCGCCTCGTCAGTCATCGCCAAGGCCAAGGCTGAGGCATGGCAGATGACTTGCTCTTCTCTTTCACCTAAATCTAACCCTAAATCTGTGCACTCTCTTCTTTGCTATATCGCTGGCTCTCCTTCCTCATCTTCCTCCTCTCCTAATTTCTCCAACTATTCTTCTCCCAGAGAATTGGCTTCGGTCTATGCCGCTTACCAGTGATCCCACTTTTCTGTTTCTCAGCCAAAGGCCCTGTGTAGCAGAGCCAGAGGCTACCTCTCTGAGCTCCGCCGAGCCACGTGCTCTGTGGAGTCTCAGTCGTCCTTTTGCTCTCTTTTCTCTCCCGCTGAATTTCATGTGGCTGCCTCCAACCTTACCTCATTCACTGCCACTAGCCCAGACAAAGTTGCCTATCCCATGCTAAAGCATCTTCCTTGCTCTGGCATGGATTTTCTTCTTCACATTTTCAATCTTTCCTGGTCTTCACATTCCTTTCCTTCCATCTGGAAGACATCTTCTATTATTCCCATACACAAGATGGGAAACCCTCTCGACTCTCCTGCTTTCTTCCGGCCTATCTCTCTCACCTCATGCGTCTCAAAGCTGTTTGAACGCATCATTCTATCCCGTCTTCTCTTCTTTCTAGAATCTAATTCCATTCTCTCTCCCTGCCAGGCCAGTTTCCACCCTGGACGGTCTACTCTAGATCAAATTCTGTACCTTTCTCAGTCGATTTCGGATGGGTTTAACAAACCCAGGCCGGGCTCTCGGACGATCCTTTCTACTATCGATTTCTCTAAAGCTTTTGTCTCTGTCTGGCATCCCGCTCTTTTTCACAAACTTATTTTGACTGACCTCCCTCCTTGCTTTGCTCGTTGGATTCGGTCTTTCCTTTCTGACAGGCGCACTTGCGTGGTTTTTCTAAATCACAAAAGTCCTTCCTTTCGAGTCTGTCAAGGTGTTCTGCAAGGATCCGTTCTTGGCCCTGTACTTTTCTCTCTCTTCATTAATGATCTTCCATCAGCTGCTCTCTTTACGCTGACGACCTGGCCATTTGGTCCTCCCCCCTTGGTTTCCACTGCGGTAGAGGCCACACAAGGAGCTCTGTTTCGACTGGAGTGCTAGTCTGAGTACTGGTGTTTTCCTCTCAATCGAAACAAATGTGAGGCCTCCTTCTCGGTGGACCCCCACCAAGCTAACCTCCAGCCCAACCTCCTCCTACTCGGCTCGCGCCTCCGTTTCAATCCCACTCCAACTTTTCTTGGTGTCACCTTTGACCGCACTCTTTCCTTTTCGAAGCATGTATCTTCGCTAAAGGCCAAGTTTTTCCCACGTCTTAAGGCCTTACGCTGTATCTCTGCTTCCTCATGGGGCCCGTCTAAGGAGTCCCTCTCTCTTCTGTATAGATCTTTTCTTTGGCCCCTTCTCACTTATGCTTCACCTGGATGGTTTCCTTTCCTAAGCGCTACCAATTTCAACAAATTGGAACGCCTCCACAGAGCAGCCAGTCGCGCCATCACTGTGCCTGCCTCTCGTCCTCCCCTATCCCTCTTCTTCTCTCCAAGGCTTCTTTACTTCCCCTACAAGTCACTCTGACTCATTTCACTCTTTTATCTTATGAGCGGATTCTTTGTCTCCCAACCTCTTTTCCTATTTCAGGTTTGGCCAGACTTGGAGTGAAACCAAGACTCTGCAGATCGTCCTGGAGAGCTTTTGCGTCCACTCACCTGCTCATGCTTCCTTCTAATTCTTCTAGAGAGGCTCTTTTAGCTTGCCCTCCTTTTTCCTCCTTGGAATCTGCCTTCGTTCACCATGGAGTCCACCCTTGTTTCTCCATGCTCTCGCTCTGATCCCCCTCTCACACACCAAGGTGTGGCTCTCGCCCACCTTGACTCTCTCCCCCATGATCCGGTACTCTGGACTGACGGCTCTGTTCCTTTTTTATTTGGCAAGAGCGGCTCTGGCTTTGTTGCCAACTGCTCTCTCTGTGTCACTGAGGCCACTCTTTCCTTTTTGGCATGCCCAGTATGTTGAAGTTTTTCTGCTGAAGCCTGCGCCATTCTGCACGCTCTTTGCTGGTCTTATCAGCACCAACAAGTCTGCCATTTCTCTTCTCTTCTCCTCCTATCTGACTCTCGTTCTGTCCTCTCCTCCATCTTTCCTCATCTCAAACTCTGTGGCAGATCTGGCAGGAACTGTCTTCTCTCTCCTCCTGTTCTATCAAGCTACAATGGGACCCCAGACACTCGTTTCTCCCGGGGAACCGCACAGCTGATGAGCTGGCCAGACGGGGAGTGCTACTTGCGCCCTCTGCAATCCCTTGTAGTCTCTCTCCTCTTATCTCTCGTATCCACTCTTGTCTTTTCTCGGACTGGAGGCGTACTTTCTCATTGAAGTATTTTGACCCACAGATTCCCTCGATTTCCACCACGGAACTTGTCCTCCCTCGTCATGCTCGCTGTGTCCTCTCTTGTCTTTGCTGCAACGGACACAAGCCTGCTGTTAAGCTACTGTTTCTTTAGAATTGGCAGAATCGAGAATCCTTCTCACAACGCCTGTGGACACTCGTCCGAGGATACCTCTCATCTCGTTCTGCACTGTCCAGCTACAAACTCTTTGGCAGCTCTTTGTCTTTTTACGACCTCTGGGAGTTGCCCGGCTTCTGGGGCTCCAAAGTTTCCTACCATGCCCCCATCCCTCGGAACGGGTCGGGTGACCAACAACAACAACAAAACTTGTTCTGGTTTTACACGGTGTCAGAAGTGCTCCAAGGAAAATTTTAGAAAGAATACAGGTGTTGTTGACAACAGAGTTAATTGATTACCAAGCATCAGTAACGGTAAACTGTTCAGTATGTCTTTGTTTGTGTTGCAACCGCCAAAACAATTCAATTTCAACCAGAAATTTGGTGTTTTTAGATAAACGCGACTTCAATGCTTTTTAATGGCATCTAAGATGAATGAAGAGTCTCAAAGCTATTAGAGGAACCAATTAATTTAATCTTTAGGCAGCAAAATATGACACTGCCACAGGGATATATAGAACATTGGGATGGCCAACTCCTAAAATCCGCTTTGTTTATCCGCCCAACAGTAGGGTTACCTACTACTGGTGTGTAACAAGTTGATGGCCTTAGCAAGTATGCATTTGTACGTTTTGTTATAATATAGCTTATTGTTATTTAGTTGTAGTGTAGAATTTGATCAGTACAATTAAGATTTTAGCTAATTAGTTTAAAATAGGCTTGTTGTTATCTGGCTGCTTTTGTTCTCTTTGATTTAAATCAGTTAATTATTCAGGTTTTTATATTTTTTTTATTAGTTTATATCATGCTACTGGCAAAAGATGCTTTCACAGATCGTGTGGAGATACTTAACCAAACAAAAAGACTAGTAAAAATTCAGGCTGTTGCTTAAGAAGTAAATGTAGCTTAGCTGCGAGCTCAGCCTTTTGAGCTTGTTATTACAGATGTAGGCTTTAGACAGTATTTTACATGCTTTACTTTTAGCTTTTAGCTGTTACTTATGCTTTACTTTTAGCTGCTTACCTTAATGTTCAATTGTTTCAAATGTGTGAACTATTTTGTAGATCTTTGAAAGGTTTAAGTTTTTATGTCAATTTCTTTGAAGTAATTTCTTGTGTGGCTATGGTCTACACATGTGGTATTCCTGGATGCACTACAGGTTATTAATCAAATAAAAGTGACAAAAAATTACTTTATTTGGATTTTCCTCTGATGAAAATCTTGAAAGAAATGAGTTGCGGCTATACCTGGAAAAGTATGGCAAGTTAGTAAAGGTCACAAAGTGTGTTCAGAGCATTTCCTTTCAGACGACATTTTAATAACATTCTCTGACAGCCATGACAAGTGACGTTGCCACTGTGATAGCCAGACACTAAAAAGACTTTGATTGCAGTCAAATGCCATTCCTTTAATATTTCCTGGATTACAAAAATATTTATCAACCACCAATACAAAGCCTAAAAGTGGGGCATCAACTTCAATTGCTGGACAAGTACAACAAGAACTTGCACTTGACAAGCTCAGCAAACAGTTTTTATTAAATGATAACATATTGAGTCTTTTTGATTTAGTGAACAAATTTGATAAGATCTGCTTGCCTGACGATTGTATACTCGTATATGAGATTACAAGCAATTGCTTAATTTTTCAACTTTTGTTGCACAATAATGATATTTGTGATGCACCAAAACTGCTTGCATCTGTAGTGGTATATGATGAGCTCAAAGTAAGTGCATTTGCTTCACAAGCTGCTTCACCTATGCATATTTATAGTCATTTGTTGACTAATGAATCAGTTGCAAGTTTGTCAGATCTGAGCAGCATCCTAGTTCTTTGCAAGAGTATTGCAGAAAATATTTTTGTTTCTACACAAAAACGTTGTTTGATTGATGTGGCATTAAGTGCTTTAAGTCAATACTTATCACTTTTGGAGGCTGCAGATGAAGACAGTGTTTACTGCACTTTATTGCTACATTTCATTTGTGATGAGCAATTGCAACTGTTGCAAATGCCAAAATATGGACGTCGATACTCTGCTAATTTGATTACTTTATATTTTCTTTGGCAGCTCACAAGTTCTGCATTATATAAAAAGCTGCATGATACATTAATTTTTGCCTTCAATTTCAAGATTACATCAATATTCCTCTGGGATGTCAGTAGAGACAAGTTCTTTGGACTTGTCATGTTTGACTGCAAGAACAAAAGATTTGCTGAAAGAGTGTTGCATTATGGTGTTAATGATTTACAAAGTTTATACTGCACAATGTATTGAATACAGTTATGGAAATTTTGTTGGCCAAACTGAAAAAGGCAAACGAGCAAAAACTATTTTGACTTTTATAATCCAGTCAGTATCTTACAAATATAATGATGTGGTTTGTCTTTTGCCAGTAAATCAATTTGATTTGGAATTTCTGAAAAAATGGTTTGATAAAGTTATGGTTGATCATAATGGTTTATTTTTTGTGGTTGCTGTGTCAGTTCACAATCATGTTTGCAACAGGTATGCCACATGCATGTTACTACTTAATTTATATAACTCATAAAATCGTCTCTTGACTACAGCCTTGCCAATGAAACTGTGTTGTAATTTTAAAACGACTTTGTCTAAGTAGTCTCACTTTAATTACATTTTTATTATTTTGTTGGTGTTTATGATAGTAAAAGTATTAGCAAGCTGAATACGCAGAGAATGAATTTTAAATTGTATCAAATGTGTGTAACCCTGTGTCTAATATTATTTTTGCAGAAAATTGCTTTTGGATTTGTGCCATGAAACTTTAACCCTTAATCTGTAATTACTGTTTTGTGACACAAACAGTGACTACGGGCCTAAGAGACCCGGTACTAAAATATAGGGAAAAAAACGAGTGAATTATGTTTCTGTTCAACACTTCATCTTTATTCATTTTCTGAAACCAAATCTTAGATCACATTCACCTGTGATAAAAAATAACATCCTTATCTTCTGCCTATCTTATGTCAAACTCAAATAACCGTGCTGTATGAAAATACGTATTGAACAACTACTACGGTCATTCTTTAGCAAAGATTGAGATACTCTGATGCAGTGCACATGCCAATAATAAAGAGCATCGGTAAAAGAATTCTTCAAAATTTCGTAGTGGTGACAAGAACTTATTGAGATATACAATGTAGAATATGCAACATGTAGATGGAATTCTAAAGTTTTGCTTACAGTAGCTTACAATCGAGCCTGGGAGTCACGTAATTACAATCTAAGGTGTATTATTTTTTTGTGTTCTTGATTTTTTTTTTAATTTCCTAATCTAAACTCTGGTTAAGCTTCGCAGTAGGAACTATTTGAGGCATTTCAGGAGCAACAGCTTTCAACGTCAACAAACAAAAAAGTTATGCAAGTTTTCTCTGTCACCAGGCCTCCCAGACTCATAATTACAGTTTAAGGGTTAAAACGTTTCATTCCACTCCCCATTCGTCATGGGGAACGTTTATTTCTGTTTCTTGACGTCACCCACAACCTCAAAAATATATTCAATAATTTTTTGAAAGCCTTGAACTCACAATCTTTTGGTTTTAAAGCACACTAAACTACTTTGGCAACACTGTGTTAAACGAGTGACGTATGCTAATATTTTGCGTAAAAAAGTGTATTACCTATTCTTCTTTGCATGTTTGTGTATTTTAGACTGTAAATATCTTTAAAATGTCGTGACGTTATTTTCTAAATGCTTGATTTACGCTAAAAATGAAATAGACATGCTTAAAAGCTAGAAAATCTGCAGACTTGAAAAAATGTTAACCCTACTAATGGCAGCAGCAAAATCAAGTTGTTCATCCCGAAGTTCTATATATCCCTGCACTGCCAAAGCCAAGGTTAACTATTGTTTTGACGCCACTAAAAATGTAATTTATGAACGAGCATAATTTATGCGTCGAGTCCAGTAACCTGAAAAAATTAACTGCTTTACATTCTTTTGTAGAAAGGTGGAACTACAGGCAACTAAAATAGGAAATGGTTCGAGATGGCTTGGTAGTAGGGCTCTCCGATCTTTCTCTTTTAGAGCGTTTGCAAATGGATCCCGATCTAAAGTTACAAAAGAAAGTCTATCTTACTTCATCCGATGAACGGGTAAAAAAAAGAGCAAAAATCTTTCATTTTTTGGAGAATCTTCTCAGATTATGAGCTTCTGCCTAGCCCTGTAAAAAGGGGTCAGCATGACGAGTAGACTGCTTGACCCTGCCACCTGTCTACCACATAATTAAGTGACTTGCTCAAGGACAGAACAAGCAAGCTTGTCGGCTTGTCCTCCAGGCTATTCTTTTTGTGCTAAGCGCCAAGCAAGGAAACTGTGAATGCAGAAAACCTTGTTATTGCGGCATGGTTTGAGTTGAGATAAATTTTGTCAATAACAATGGTCAACAAAAAAAATTTTTTTTTGATACGTAACCAAAGAAATAGTGATTTTGGCTAATTAGGGGTGCTGATTTTGAAAATACAATTAGTTTTTTTCTATCACGTCACGTTTTTGAGATAACCACATGCAGCAGTTTTTCCTTTGTTTACACAGTGCACACAATCACGAAATAAATTTTGCACTAAATAGACTATTGCAACAAACCACGAATGCATTTAATTTTATAATACACCACGAGACAGCTTTAAAAATGTTTTGCGCATTTGGCTTTTCTCTTGTATAATGAGCTCTTGCTCTCACGTTGTAGGTACCAGCAAAAATTTTCCATCATATTTTCATCATAACGGCACTGGTACCACCCTTCAATGACGGATATATCCTGATGGAATCTCTCTCCTTGTTCATCACTTACTTCGCCAAGATTAGATGGAAAGAAATCTAAGTGAGAATGCAGAAAGTGCATTTTCAAAGACATACAAGCACCTAATTGCTCATATGCTTTCGACATGCTATCAACAATATCCGGATATTTCTCATGACGGTGAATTCCCAAGAAGTTGACAACCACTGATTTCATGGCATTCCGAGCAGCCAATTCTAATGGATTCAATCATGCACCAAACTCTTCATTTTGCATCAGTTTTCTAATTTCCGGTCCGACAAAAACTCCAGCTTTGAATTTTGCATTGGTTTTTTCAGCTCCGAAGAAATCTTTGAGAAATTTAAAGCTGTCGCCATCCCGGTCCATTGACTTCACAAAATTTTTCATATAGCCAAGCTTGATATGAAGCGGCGGTAACAAGACATGAGCAGAGCAAACCAAAGGCTGGTGTTGGACATTGTGTTTTCCAATTTGGGAGCTTTGTCTGGGAGGCCAAACTCTTACTGCATAGTGACTGTTATCTTGCCGACTGTCCCATAAACATAAAAAGCACATGTGTTTCGTGTAACCTAACTGCAACTTAAGTAGGAGAGAAACAACTTTCAAATCACTACAAATTTTCCAGGTATACTTGGGATGTTCCAAGAGATCAAGAAGAGTCTTCATTGTATTGTAAGTTTCTTTTCTGAGAATGCTGTAGCCTACGGGGATTCATGGCTTAATGTTCCCATTGTGCAACCACACTGCTTTGAGGCTTGTTTTGCTAGAGTCGATAAACAACCTCCAATCAGCAGGATTATGTTCACACCCCAGTTCGAACATTAAGCCACCAGTATCTTTACGATAACATATGTTTTCAGCACTAGCACAATAACCAGCAAGATTCTGATTGCGACTACAAAACGATGAAATAATTGTTCCTGGTCCCAGTAGATTCCATTGTTGAAGCCTGGACCCTAAATTTCTGCTTTCTCTTTAGATAAATACAAATCTCACACTAGGTCATTCAAACGTTCCTGATTAATGAAGAGTGGCGCAGGCTCATGCTGAAAAGAGGGATCCAATTCAATAGGTTCCTCTTCACTTTCAGTACTGGTACTCTCACATGCATTAACGGAAAGAGGATCTTCCTCTTCAGTTGGAGGCTGAGGTACAGGCAAATCAGGGCTGTGGGAAACTGGTTTAATAGCTGACTTACAAACTGGATAGGAAATTTTAGACTTATTTTTTTGAGAAAATCCTCTGATGGCTGTCATGCAAAAATAACAATCAGTAACATGATCACTTTGCTCACGCCACACCATGGGAACAACAAATGCATTTGCTTCCGCTTACCATTCAGCCAAAATACTTGTTCTGCAACGGTTACAGCAGATATGTAGGGCCCATTTTTTGTCTTGGTCGCCTATTTGGCATGCAAAATAGTGCTTGTATGCAAATTTTATTCTGCTGTTAATCTTCACACGGTGAGCAGGAGGAGTATACTCGCCACAGACACTATCAAAGTTGTCGGGATGATTGACACAACTACGCTTGGAAGTTGAAAGCATCATTGAACAAGTTGTTTTAAACCAGTAACTTTAATGGTTGCCAGTATATAGCAATTCTAAGCAAAAAATAGAATAAAATTAAACTCTTAAAACACCTGCTAAAGTTAAACTTTCTCTCTAAATCTCCGCAAATTTCACTTAATTCATTCCTGATAGCTAAACGTACTTTGCTAAGATAAAAACGCTACTGAGTACTGACTTAATAGCCTACTGTTAAACCAGCTTGTTTAGATGCGTACATCAATTGTTGCGTCACAAGAAAAATACAGTCAGGTTAAAACTTTCAATAATTTCTCAATAATGGGAGTTATAGTTGCGACTGAATTTCAAAGTAGACCTGAATTGACAAGAAAATAAGTAGAATAAAATGCAAATATCTCAATTTGCAGACGTGATAGCAAAAATCTGACTGCAGATTTGGGCTCAGCACACCAAAAGCATAAACAAATGATTGTTTTCTGATAGCGTAACATTTTGCTGTTGACCAGTGTAATTGTTAAAAATGTGCTCAGTGTAAAGCGGCTAAACCTGAACCTACAATCCCGCTGAGTTGCCATAACTACCATTGCAAAAACGCGATTATTTAGTCTTATTTTCTTCTGATGGAAATCTGCACAGCTCTTTAAAGCCATCTTCTTTCTTGCTATGGTATCCTTGACCTCTTCATTCCACCACCACATGTCTCCTCTATCTCTCCTAGACTTCTTCTTTCCACACACTTCATCACATGCCTTTAGAACACCATCCTTAAAAGTTTTCCACAAATCAGGCGTGTCTGTGCTTACTAGTTCTTTTACGCTTTTTTCAAATCTCACTCCTGTTTGGTTTTCATTTAACTTCCAAGTCTGTCTTCTTATGATCCATTCCTTTCTCACAACCTTTTTTAGAACCTTTTTATCCAGATCTACGACCACCACCCTGTGCTGAAGTCCCATGGAATCACTTTCACATCCCTGATATACTTTCTGTATTTTTCTCACACAAGAAAAAAATCAATTTCTATTTCACATCCACCAGCACTATAAGTGATTTTCCTTTTGTCTGCCTTTTTAAACCAAGTATTTGCCACGCACAGCTCTCTTTTATCACAAAACTCCAGCAATCTTCTTCCTTTTGCATTTCTTTTTGCGATACCATTGCCCCGTATACACTTTCAAAATCCTTGGCACATTTCCCCACATGTCCATTGAAATACCACAAAGAATCAATCATTTCACTTGAACTTTCCAAGTACCACTCATTCGCCATTTCATCATAAAAACGCACTTTCTCTGTGTCTGGTCTTCCGCTTTGTGGCCCATACGCACATATTATTTGCACCACTTCTCTACCTAAAGTTAGCACAATCGCCATTACTTTGTCGTTTTTTCTTCTAACTTCCACAACGTTTGCAAATATTTCTTCTTTCACCAAAATTCCAACCCCTCCAAATCCTATATCATTTCCTGACCACAACAGTTTATACCTTCATCCCAAAGTACCCATAAAACGAGCTCCTTGGCCTTTCCATCTTACTTCCGGGATGCAGCACACATCAACTTTTCTCTTCCTCAGTTCTTCACATACTTACGTTTTCCCTCCACAAACACTTCCCACATTTAATGTACCAAATCTTATCCCATGACATTCAAATTTAAACCCGGAGATTCTTCGCACCCCCTGCCCATTTAAGAGCTGCCGGGGACTGGGGGCCAGTTGTATATTTTTTCTGGTGATGGGGATTTGCTGGAGCAAAATGTTTCTACAGGGAGCATGCCCCTGCTTACCTCCAACCTCAGTTTTCTGAAATGAGTGGTCCAACCAAGCAATTAGACCGGCAACCCCACCATTAACAGTCAGACTGCAATTGGTAGGTACCCAACAGTTGCCTCTTACGAAATGCTGGGTAAACAGCTTTACTATTCTTTAAAGCTGGTGAAGCACGGCCACAATTTCATGTTTCCACGATTAAAATTACTGAAGAAATTAAAACACCCGATGAACGCACACAGAATAATAAGACATTATGCTTACATTACGCTAGTGTTAAAATTTTTAGACATAATCGTGATTTCATTGAAACCGATATTTTTTTTCCTCATACATTCTTTGGTAGAATACTTTCTGTATTTAAACTTAACGACCAACTTTTTACTAATTGGTTCTTCTAATCATAGTAGCTTGTACTGTAAGCCAAAAATTTCAATAAAAGTAATAGATAATAAACTATTTTTACAAACGGAATATGCTAACTAACCTTGCCGTTTGCGTCGAGTTGAATCTCGAGATTCTATTAAAGCTTGACGAGCTTTAGAATAAATAGCTTCATCATTAATCAAGCTTTTTACCGGAACATCTGCTTCGATTTTCGGAGGAGTAATTTCATCATAAGCTTCAGCAAACGCTTCCTAAATTCGACAAAAGTTTGTTATGGAAAAGTTTAGCATATAGCGTATTTTAACTCTTTCGCTATCAACATCATCAATTGATGATCTCGTGTTTTCATTGATTCCCTCAAGTTTTTTTAAGCTGAGTCATAAATTTGTTTACTAAAAAATCAATTTAAGACTTTGTTTCTCAACCAATTTTCATAAAATTTTCAAAAGATCACACTTAATTCCTCGCGCATCGGAAGATCTAAAATTTATGCCCTAATTCTTGAATTTTCTTACACAAAAAAAGTTAAAAAGACCAAGAGCCCAGTTACAGATGACAAAAATTGCCAAATTTTCAGCAAGAGTCAACTACATTGAAATCGAATTGAGATTACATGTTTTACATGTTTACCACAAAACCAAACCCTTTACCATTAACACAGTCTGATAACTACTCTTTTGGGGCATCATTTGACAAAATTTCAAGCAATACCGATAAAATTTACCTATTCAAATTTAGAAATTTTTTAGGTGTCTCAAAACCCCCCAAAAATCTTGTATGGTAAGTCAAAAAAAGATTTAGTTTTCAAAAATATGATATGTTGCTAAATAGTAAATACCAATCTCATTTGAAAGCTTAGGAAATTTGCTTTCCAGCAATATATAACTTTGAATAGTTTAGGTTAAGCGATATATGATATTTACTGATCAAAAATGGGTACTGTACATCATGTCAATTTAAAACCCCAAAATTTTTTTGACTTACCTTTACTAAATTATAATTTTTAGAAAAACTACACCCCTTTAAATGAAAACATAAATTCCAAATATTTCACCACTAAAGTCGTCATTTTGTATTAAGTTTCCAAAGGGACAAAAACCAAAATACAAGTTTAAAAGCTAGCAGAAGTTTGTTTTTTTTAAATCAAAGTTTGCTGTATTTCCCTGTTTCTGAACAAATGGGGGGTGGGGGTGTAAAAAAAATTCTGTTCCATTCCTAGTGACTACATATTCGATTTAAAGTTGATATTTTCTGAATCTTGAAGAAATTCCCTTTTCAAAAATAATTCATGTTACCTGGTTTAGGCAAACTCTAGCAGTTAATGACTGATCATATTTCAGATACTATATTTAACCAACAAAATTTAGTATCGATTAACAAAAAAGTCATGGGCCTCTGAAAGTTGCAAATTGTAGAAAACCTAGGCTTTTAGGTAAGTTTTCATTGATGTACCTTAAAAGCTTATTTCCTTAGCATTATCTAGCAATCACTTCTAAAAAAATTAATAGAAAATAAAATCGGTAGTGATCTTTAAGGTAAGGTTACTTAAACTTCGAAGACAACTCAGCACCTATTGAGGGCTAATTTACACAAAATTTACATATTCAAACAAAAAAAATTTTTTATATTTGAAATCTTCAAAAAATAGAGATTTCAATGATATATTATACTTGATGTAGAAGTAAACAAATGAGTAATGATTTACAAACAAACTTGGGGTATTTTATGATGATTAATTATGATTGGGGCCATTTTTTGATCTAAAAAAAATATATTTTTGACTTTATTTTAGCAAAATTTTGACTTTATTTTGACCTAACCGCTTTCGTCTATTATTTAAGTCTTGTTGCACTTTTTTGATTAAAAATGTTTTATAATCCGCAATTTACATAAGTTTTTAAACAAGAAGGTAGCCTACTTCAAACATTTTCTCAATCACTCAGTGTTGAAGTTAATGCAACAAAGCGACGCATGACGTCAAAACCTAGGACAACGAGCCATTGTGTGTACTGGTATCAATTGGTGTGTAATACAAAAAATGCGTTGTTATCGCAACTGTACTGTACATTAACAGTCTGTCTATGATGTTTTTGATGAAAGCCACACAGTATAATTACCACGACTTTTTATTGTAATACAGCATCATATATTTTTTTACGTTCTTAAAATCAAAATTTCTGTCTTTTCTCAGTAATTTACTGAGCATAGAAAACGACCTCTCAATAGCAGCAGAGGTTGACTGGGCTTTTTGCAATAGTGTGTAGCTTGTTGGGTCAATTGTCAAGTCGGTACAGTTTATTATTGTTTCTAAACCAGAGTTGGATAGTCGTTTTTTAATGTAATTTTTAATTATGCACGGATCATTATCGAATTGCATATTCTTCAGCAGTCCGTATGCTTCGGTTATCGTGCAGGCACTTCCTTCTAAGAACTCTACGTTGGCTGCTAGAGTCCGGTATTGATTTATTTTAACCAAGTCCGGCACCAAATATTCCACATTGATAGCATCTTATGCTCTGCTGACTAAGAGGCCTACACTTGTCCAATTGTTGACAATGGTACGAAGAGCTGGAAGGTTCTCACTGTAATATAAGGCAGCTCTAAGCCAAGTTGCCCATCTTGTAATTACAGGCTCAGGAGGAGATGGCAGACCAGCATCATGAGAATCTTTCTTGCAATCTTTGTTTTTGATTGTTGCTGCCTTGATCGTTGCTATGATTTCATCAATATTTTTAAAATGAGCACGCACACGCATAGCGCAGTTATGTAGTAAGTGCGCAACGTAGGTGACATGCATCAAAGAAGGGTATAAGTCCTTTAATGTCTTTCCAGCCAAAGACATGTACCGAGCAGCATCAGTCAAGAACAATGAAAAATTCTCACGTTTCATTTCAAGTTGTCGCAATATGTTATCCACAGTGTGCAGAATAATACTGCTATTAACATTGCTACCGCTGTCAAGTGGATGGCAATCAACGAGGAATGTCTGATTTGGGGCATCTAAGCTGCCCACAAGCACTTTTGTTTAGCAATCTCTGCTTCATCCACAATTAAAAAAATTTTTTGTCACGAAGTAATTCTTGAATTTGTTCTTCTTTTTGGGATGCTAATTTAGCAACACATGCTCGGGCTGCAGTCTCCGAAAGCAATACTTTTCCCATTGTAGCAAACAGAGACTTTAAAGAAGGATGGTTCAGTTTATGAAGTGGGATATCTGCAGCTAAGAATGAAGAGACAACCTGTTCCTTGAAGTTTACTTGATCGAGTTGTAAAAAGGTTTGCTTACTTTGGGATTTGCTCTTCGTCTCTAATTTTCTTTGGTGTTGCTTACTTTTTTGGTGGCTTTCCACAAAAAACTTTTTGTCGCATTTGACTAACACGTCGCAAAGGTTGCATCGCAAGTCGCGGGCAGGAGTTGCCAAAAACTCATCTGGATATTCCTGGAAAATTTGCCTTTCGCTGTAGAAGATTTGGCTTGTTTAGACATTCTTTGCTTTGCAAACTACGACTTAAAAAGACCACGTGTAAAGAGCGCAAAGGTTTTATAGAAATAGATTAATTGTCTGACAATTATGTGTTTATGCATCAACAATGACGATTTCATGCATAAGTGCTATTTCCTTCTCAATTACCGCACGCGTTTTTACCATTGCAACTATTTCAGAAGTTTAAAATCAAATAAAACTGCGCATAAAATTTCAATAGCAGCTCAAAAATTCAAAAAAATATAAAAAAAGCATAAATTTGTTCGTTTTTGTAAGGAAATTTTTGATGAAGACAATTTTGACAAGTTTTGGCTTTATGCAAAATGTTGACTTATAAAATCTACCAAAACAGACTCCTGAACATCTGAAACGAACGTTAGTACACGTTTGATCATGTAACAAGGTCCTGAAAAAATTTTTGACTTTAGCAGGCCCTACTTATCTGCTTACCTTTTAACCACTTGGCAGCAAACAAATTCATCGTTAGCCAATAACAGGGAAATTAAAACACGTATTGTGTTGCCTTATGGTCCAAGATACTTTGTGGCTTTGTCAAAATTTTTAAAAAACGTAGGAATTTAGGTTTGTAGCAAACCGCATTTAACTTTAAAAGACATTTTACCAAAGGCAAAAGACTCGGTGGAAAGGACATCTAGACCTGGTGTAGTTTACCAGATTCCTTGTCGAGATTGCACTGGTATGTACATTGGGAAAACTGGACGGGCTTACTAAACAAGATTGCCTGAGCATAAAAGGGATTAAAGGCCAGCAAATCTAGCAAAAGTTGATGACAACAATTTTAATAAAAAAACGGCGTTGGTTAAACATGTCATCACCAAAGATCACCAAGTTGACTGGGATCATAGAAAAATTTTACCTTTGAAACAGACTTTACCAAACGGCGATTTCTTAAATCTTTTTTATTCATAATTCTGAAAATGTAATCAATGTTAAAGAAAATTGTTTTTAATCTGAAATTTATAATAGTTTGGCGTAATTTACAGTCGGTTATTATTCGCTTTTAAATTTTTTGTTTTGCCCTTTTCTTTCGATTGCGTAGCACACTATTTGCATTGCCTCGCTCGTGCTTTAGTTCATTATTTAGTCCTAACGAAGAACAGCTGTATAGCTGTTCGAAAAGTTGACAAACATGGAAGGTTTTTTTGCATGCTCGGTAAGAACTTGTATCAACTTTAATAAACGTTATTATTGCCAGAAGAGCTAAATAAAATGAATAAAATAAATAAAAAATCACCATTATCCTTGCATCGATATGTCTCACCTCAATTACATTTTTTATCTACATGTAATCAGAGTATGCCATAATTCCAATCCCCCTTAAGCGGATGGATTGCCATTCCAGAGCAACTTGTATATTTCTACACCTCATTTTATTATTTTTGTACTATGATTTTTATACCTCACCTCCTGTATTCCTGCTAAATCCACATGTTCAACATATGAACTACTTCTGCACTCCTTCTGGGCAATGATCTTACATTGACAAAAGCAAACCTGACGGTCTGCATCGAATTTCGGTGAGCTTTGTCAGAAACTATGGTTTCCCTATGGGTTTTCCCATAGTCCGTCATTAAGATATTCTTGTTGAATTTAGCAGATACCTTCTTCCCTGTAGCATTGTCAACTCCAACTGTTCAGGGGCCTACAGTTGGAAACCGTAATGACAATAATTTCTTGGCTGCATTATAAATCATGGAACAAAATTTTTATGGTTGGATGTCCTTCCTGGCTCCAACCAAGCATGCCATTGGTATGTTAAATACTCTTCCGCCTAAAAACAGATTGGAATGTCAAGATGTTTTTTTGAGGTTTTCCCATCTACGTCCACCCAGATTAGTAAAAACAGGCTTACTGCGTGAACTTCTGAGACAATCTTGCTGCCAAAGGCATCCTGGGATGGGAAGACCAGTTAGCATAAAGCGGCTTTTACTTTCACATCTCTGTGAAAGATGCCATTCATTCAAATCCCTTGAGCCATTAAACAATACTAAATTATATAAAAAAATATTAATAACTTTGCAATTAAATGAAAACAGGGTAGTAGGCGTTTTTACTTGCTTATAGTGCGATCTTTGCGTAGAATCAGATTCGAAATGTAACTAATTTTTTTTACATTGGTTTTCAGTTGTTGTGTTCCTGAATGCAACCCAAGTCATAAATCTTGCAAAGATAGTGGTAAATATGGGTTGTTTAAGTTTCCTGAAAATAATTATTTGAGAAACATAACTAATATCCACAAAACTGGAGTTCAAGAACTTTCCACAGAGAGTGTTCTAAGCACTTTCTTGAAGCAGATTTTAAGTTAAAATCTACCATACAAATTAGCAAGGCTTTAAAAAATCTCTTCAAAACCTAACTACACGCTGATAAAATTTTGAAGCAATTTTAGGGGTTTTTCCTAAATTGCTTCTTATTTATGACTCTGGCGATGAAACCAACCAACACAACTTTATTATCTCAGAATTGACTGATGAAACTAGTAAAAGCCTTAATAATGCGTTTTCGGAACAAAGATTTAATCTCTATTTAACTCTTTCGATCCCGCGTGCATTGTGAGAAGCATTGTGAGAAAATGTCCGCGAGGTGTCAGAGCGAAAAACTGTCATAATTTGTCATAATCAATCATAATTAATCATCATAAAGTACCCAAGTTTGTTTGTAAATCATTACTCATCTGTTTACTTCTACATTAAGTGTGATATATCGTTGAAATCTCTATTTCTTGAAGATTTCAAATATAATGAAAACAAAAAAATTTTTTTTTTGAATATGCAAATTTTATGCAAATTAGCCCCCCCCCCAACAGGTGCTGAGTTGTCTTTGAAGTTAGAGTACCCTTACCTCAAAGATCACTGCAGATTTTATTTTTCCACCAATTTCTTTAGAAATGGTCGCTAGATGATGCTAAGGAAATAAGCTTTCAAGGTACATCACTCAAAACTTACCTAAGAGCCTAGGTTTTCTACAGTTTGCTACTTTCTCAGGCCCATGACCTTTTTGTTAACCGGTACTGACCGGTACCAAATTTTGTTAGTTAAATGTAGTATCTAAAATATGATCAGTTATTATCTGCTAGAGGTTAGCCTAAACCATGTAACATTATGTATTTTTGAACAGGAAATTTCTTAAAGATTCAAAAAATATCAAGTTTAAATAGAATATGCTGTCACTAACAATGAAACAGCAACTTATTTACACCCCTCCCATGTGTTGAGAAACAAGGGGCATACAGCAAACTTTGATTTAGAGAAGCAAAACTTTTGCTAGCTGTTAAACTTGTATTTCAGTTTTTGTCTCCTTGGAAACTTGATGCGAAATGACGACTTTATTGGTGAAACATTTGCAATTTATTTTATCTTTTTAAAGGGTGTAGTTTTTCTAAAAGTTATACTTTAGTGAAGGTAAGTCAAAAAAGTTTGGGGGTTTTGAACTGACATGATGTACAGTACCCATTTTTGATCAGTAAATATCATATATTGCTTAGCCTAAACTATTTAAAGTTATATATTGCTGAAAAGCAAATTTCCTAAGCTTTCAAATGAGACCGATATTTAGCAACATGTCATATTTTTTACGCACTAAATCTACTTTTTTTACTTACCTTACAAATTTGTTTGGGGGGGTTTTGAGACCCCTAAAAAATTTGGAAATTTGAATAGGTAAATTTTATCATTATTGCTTGAAATTTTGTCAAATGATGCCCCAAAAGAGTAGTTTTCAGACTGTGTCAATGATAAAGGGTTTGGTTATGTGGTAAACCAGGTATCTTGATTTGAATTCAAGGTAGTTGGCTCTTGCACGTGTCTGCTGAGAATTTGGCCGATTTTGTCGTCTGCAACTGGGTTCTTGGTTCTTTTAACCCTTTTTCGGTATGAAAATCCAAGAATTAAGGCACAAATTATACATCTTTCGATGCGTGAGGAATTAAGCGTGATCTTTTGAAAATTTTATGAAAATCGGATGAGAAATAAAGTCACAAATCGTTTTTTTAGTAAACTTTTTGAAAAAATTTTGTAACTCATTTTGAAAAAATTTGAGGGAAACTCTTGCCGGTAATATTACCGTCGCGGGATCGAAAAAGTTAAAAAATGAACTGGAAAAAGATAACAAAATGACATTATCCAAAGGATACATATATCACATTTAAAGTGATGCTACACATTCTCATTACATTGTTAATTCTAGATCCAATTCAACAAAGTTTCTGACTACCATTTTAATCTGGAGCAATCTCTCTGTTTCTGCATTAATTCCGGAGTAGCAGTTTGGCTAGCTGTATATCAACTTTTGCTAATTAAAAATTTAGTGATTAGTGAATCTGCACGTATTGATTTGCTTGCTTTAATTGAAGCTGTAGCTGAAAAAGCCCTTCCCACCAAGTAAACTTAGTTGCAGTTGTAATTTGCTTTCTTCAACATTGCATCAATTGCAATGAAAATCAAATTAAAGTAGACGCTGCGTACTAAGCCCACCTCGGGACCAGACGATTTTGAGCTTGTTCAGCGCGTGGGCTTGTTAACCGACGGACGACTTTTTCTAAATATAGTGATTTTCGATCTATTTTGACGTTGTTGCGACCAAGATTGACACTATTGCAATCAAGATTGACAAGTTGCAAACAAGATTGACACTGTTGCAATCAAGATTGACAGCTAATAAAAAAATTTTTTAAATAAAAATTTTTTCCTCGACATTACAGATCAGCCCATTTTTGAAATTTTTAAGCTTATTCTTGATTAGTAATAAAACAATAAAAAATATATCCCTATGTC
The DNA here is from genome assembly GCA_963675345.1 of Trididemnum clinides. Lineage (NCBI taxonomy): Eukaryota > Metazoa > Chordata > Ascidiacea > Aplousobranchia > Didemnidae > Trididemnum > Trididemnum clinides. The sequence continues at coordinate 37,286,052 of OY776291.1, forward strand.
TCAATCCCGAAGTTCAGGAGAAACTCAAGGTGATAACACGGAGAATACGATAGATCTCCACGTAGAAAACACAATGACGCAGAATACGACTCATGAGGGCGATAATGATGCAGCGAATGAAGCAAACGGTGAGGTGAATATAGTTTGTACGAGAACGAACAATGTCGTGAATGGTGCCATACGTCGTCGAATATGTTCACTTTATGATGAAGGTAACAATATATCATATATTGGCCAAATCACAGGTGTGAAGCGAACCACCGTGCACATGATTCTCAAGCGATATGCAAATACTGGCGATACCCAGGCTGCGCATAAGGGTGGTGATCAAAAATTGAAGCTTTCTGAAACTCAAAAAAGTGTTATTACACAATGGGTTGATGATGATTGTCTGCTAACACTTAATCAATTAAGAGCAAAGGTGGCCGACGTGTATAATATCCAGGTTTCAAATTCTTGTATTGACAGGATGCAGAGAAACTTTCGTTATACAATAAAGAAGGTCGATACGATACCCGATGCACGCAATAGGAGCAATACGATTGAACAGCGCTTTGAATATTCAATCCGTTTTATAGACCTCGAACAGGAAATTCCTATTGAGAATTTTATATTTGTTGATGAAGTGGGGTTCTCTGTAAGTACTCGGCCCAAAAGAGGAAGAGCAGTTGCCGGGCAAAGAGCAACCACGCCAGTCCCATTCTCAAGATCGCGCAATATTTCGATAGTGACTGCCATGACGAAAAATAGAATGCTATGTAATAAGGTGCATGATACAGCAGTAACCGGTCAGGATTTCTAACTCTGCCTGGATGAAATCAAAAATATATGCATTGAAAAAGAAATATCAAACCCAGTAATCATTCTCGACAATGCGAGAATACACCACAGCCGTATGTTGAACCGGGATGGATTTTTACCAGTGTTTCTACCATCCTATTGCCCATTCTCAAATCCAATAGAAAATTGTTTTTCGAAGTGGAAGAATGCTGTTATAAGAGAATGTTGTACCTCGGAAATACAACTTAAGAATGCAATAGATACAACTTAAGTTCTCAACAATTACTTCTGAAGACTGCAATGGTTATTACAGAAATATGCTCAGATATTTGAATAGATCAGCCAATCGTGAAACAATAAATACTTAATTTATTCATTTAATATATTTTTTCTTTAATGCTTTTTTAGTCATTGTTGCTATAACGTCAATCAAGATTGCAAAAGCGTCAATCTTGATTGCAACAGTGTCAATCTCGGTCGCAACAACGTCAAAATAGATCAAAAATCACTATATTTTGGAAGTGGGACTTCTTTTTGATTCCTGCCGCTTAACTGATTAACCGTCGTTTGGGTATTTTGACGTTGTTTTGTTGTTTCATTGAGTTCCCTTTTTATCGCATTATCGTGAAGGTGCAGCCTGCTCCATGTAAAACATAATCTGTTTTCAGACATGAAGGGTTTGTGACAAACCAGAAGCATTCTAGACAGTAACCAAAATGCTTGATGTTTATCCATACAGAGAAAAAAAATCAAGAACTACGTTATGAAATTTGTTAGTTATGAAGCTTTTTAAACAAATTTAAATGAATTACGTAGAAAATTTGGGCTTATTAAACAGATTTTTGGGCGTATAAAGCGAGTTTTGTTAATATAGTCCAATGAAAAATTTCCCGGCCCGGACAAATTTGGGTTTAATGTGTGAGTGGGCTTATAAACCGTGGGCTTAATAAGCGGCGTCTACCGTAATAGTAAAATTAGTTTGCCTATATTGAGCTTTGTCAGCGTGCAGCTACATCTAATGTCGGTCCATTCACAAGCTGGGAGATATTCCTCATCATTATCACAATGGATTTTATTTGACAACTAAACAGTTCATCATCGTACAAAAAGTTGTGCGACATTTTGATTTTGCCTACGATTAGCAATATGAGAAAGTTTTCAAGCTGGTTGACAGCTGAATTAGGGCACAAAAATTTGTCTTACCTAAAGCAGAGAACCAAAAAGATTTAAGAGTATAAAAAAATTGTCACTTTGATGATAGATAAAGCATACATTGTAATAAGAATAAAATATTCCAATGGTGCTTTTGACGATCTTATTAAAATGAAACTTCAGCCAAAACTGCTTTAGCATTTATGGTTGCTTCAACATGCTGTAAATACAAAGACGTTGTTTGTCTTATGCCTCTTGATAAATTGAAAACAACATTGCTCTGAATAAAGTTATTCATGCTCAGAAGCTTGGTTGGTAGCACAAAACTTGAAAATTGCAGAAAGTAATGTAATTATTGCCGAAGCTTGTGATCGGACTCTTTTCAAAGAAACACGTTGGAAAGAAGGGAAAATGAAGTACCAAGGCTTTTATAACGAAAACACATACAAAAAAGAAAAAAGACAAGACGCTGGCAAGCAATTGGTCAGAAAAGTGGCCGCTAGAGAACGAGGAACTAGAGTGAAAGTTTGAGGCTGTAGACAAAATCTTCTTTTTTGCACAGATCTGGCATAGCTCTTTCATACAAGTGGCTTCAAGAGTGGATAGCTGAAAGGCAGTGCTTCTGTGGGCAAGGACGGAGAATTCGTCTTCAGTGTATTCATGTGCACAAAACGTATTTTGCAAAATATATTGTCCTGTTGCTGAGCATGAGGTTTCAGGTTGACTGCTGTTGGCTTTGCAGAAGCGAGAAAGAGAGATGCGGTCGCATGGAGTGTATCTTTGAAGGATGGATTTGGGAATGTGCTATTTGATTCTGTGTAGCAGCTTTTGGGAAGTACGACCCATGCATCAATTGTGACAGTGGCACAAGAATTGCTAGATGACGTTGTTGCCATGACGAGAAGCAGGCAGAACATCCTTATTGATTGCTGACCGAAGTTGTTTGGTAGTGTAGACCAAGGGTCCGCAAGTACTTTTTGGTGAAACTCAAAACAATAATCTCAAGGTTTTGCGGCCCAAATATCGCTGAGCATTATTTACGAAAAATGTTTTTAGGTAAATTTCACTAGTGGTGATTGTAGCAATTTTCTTAGCACGAAATCTTATGAAACTTGGTATATAAACAGTAAATTAATGAGTTTCAAATTTAAACTATATAATGAGAATATGAGCTCTGTGTTTAGAGCACAGCAAATCAAGCAAAGATGTAATTCTGGAAACGATTTGATTTTGAAGAAAGCTACACTTTTAGTAAAAATAGGCTAGTGTAACTGTGATACAGAAAGCAAGCATTTGAGAAAGCATTTCGTGACGACAAAACCACATATTATTAGTAAAATTCTACACATATGTAAAGAAATTGCTTAAATTTAAGGTAATTGCACGCTCCATCACACCAGACAAAAATGCGTCGTTATAGTAGAATGATTAAGATAAGTTGAAATTTTTTGATAACAAATCGTGCCAGGTCACGCATCCCAACTTTGGGTCATTAACTACTATTTGCGGATCTCTGGTGTAGACAATGCAAAGTTAGACGACGAAAAAGCAGCGTTTAACAGCTGCTTTGATCTTTATTTTGAACCTCATTAAAACACATTTTCCAGCCAAGGTAAATTCAGGTACACAAAGCATTTCTTGGGACCAAAATGCAGTAATTTGTTGCACTGTTGGATCTTCTTGGTCAAAACAGAGTTGGTCACATGGTATTGGTAACCACTGCCTTGAAAAATTGACCGAATCTTGGCAAGTTCAGCTTTATGGTTAGATTTAGAGCAAATGGTTAAGAATCTAGGGACGAGCGTAGAAACCAAATTGATTTTGTGCTTCGTGGAAAAAAAAGAGTTTCAACGTAGGTATTCTTTGGTGAAGGTAAGTTTTAGGTACACAGACGTGATAAACTATGAATTGCTCTTCTCCACCAGCACATCCAGAAAAGATAAGAACTGATTACTCTCTTTTTTGAAGGTAATAATGTGAAGGAAGTGGCGTAGAAAACTTAAATGAGTGAAAACCTCGTTGCTTTCTTCTTTGTTGTTAAAAACAATAAAGGTATCATCGATCTGATCTACTGACAAAACATCAAGGAGTTGCTTAAAGAAAATAATACCTGTTTAGTTAACAAGTGACGGCCGCGATATCCGCAGTGACCCAACTACTGTAGCCTACATTTGAAAATGCAGTGGGCAATCCAGATATACTATATCTCCCTGTCTTTGACCCACAAATTTCCTCAGCATCTGTAAAAGAACTTGTGCTTCTTCATCACTCTCACTGTGTTCTCCCGTCTTTGCTGCAATGGACACAGCCTTCTGTTAAACTCTTATCAGTCTAGAATAGAGGGAATCAGGAATCCTTTATGCAGCGCCTACGATCACCCAACTTAAAACTTCTGGTCTTATTTTATCCTGTTCGGCTATGATTCTATACGCCGCTCATTCTTTGGCAACTCCTCTATATTCGATCTATGGTCCAGACCTTGGGAGTTTCCGGGCTTCTGGGACTCCATAATCATGCCTCCGTTTCTCAAAAGAAATTGGGTAACAACAACCACTACATTTGCCAATAATCACATTGAAAGTATGATTAACGCCAGTGTGATGTTTTACAAGCAAAGCATAAGTGACGTCGCAACCCTAATAGGTCAAAGACAAGCTATAAAGTTGCAAAGGAAAGGCATTTTATGCATGTTTTATAGAGCCTTGTTTTTAATTTTTTCTTAAGAAAAACACATAGAAATTCTTCAACAAACTAATAAAATGTCTGAAAATAATTTGGCTTTGCTTCAGCAACGCAGTACTTGCTTAGGAATAGTCAATACTGCTTCATATTTAAAGTTAAAAGTTTTAGATATATCAATTATCACTACGTTTCGAATTTAACTTCATAAAAAAATGAATACATACGTTGCTAACATTGCTGATATTTTCTGTGTTCAATAAAGAAACTAAATTTCCTAATGAATTTAAAACACTTTCATCCCATTCGATAGATGATCCAAATTGGCGTATAACCAAAGATTGCAATTCTTTTACGTGATCTTTTGTAAACCTTGAAAAATACAATATTTAAACCACAAAGCACTATTATGTTTCTCACTAGGAAGAAAATTTAACTTCTCGGAAACTAATTACCATAAAATAACACATATGGAATTGCAAAAGCACATATTATAATATGGAATTGCTTAATCACAGAAATATAGAGGTTCATTTCACAAAAAGAATTACTGCATTACAGAAATGCAAGCAAAGTACGCACTAAAGAGAGCAGAAATAAAAAAATACATAAATTTTCGGAGGTAGATAAAATTAAAATTATTACTACACCTAATTGGGTAAAACTAAATACTTAAACAGACTTCAAGTAGGCATTTCCACAAATTCCTGTAATTTTGGTGTTTCTTCCTTATTTTCCTAAGAAATTCCATGTGTTATCGTTCATTTAAACGTAGAAACGTAAAATTTTGCATGTATTAGTTAGCGTTCACTTTAACGTAGAAACGTGAAATTTTGCATGAGTGATTAACATTCCAGAGTAAAAGCTGAAGTAGGGGTTGGCAACATTATAACCAGCGGCACAAAGTCCTCAGCAAGTTTTGGGTAAAACAATGCTTGAGTTGTGACTGAAAACATTACATACGAAAGTTATCTCCAAAAAAATGCATTTATCATAAAACAACTCTCGATTTCTTGAAAAACTTTTTCAATTGTAAAACCTGTCCACTTCTATTGTAAAAAGGCTTCCGAATTCTTCTCGATGTCTCAAGATATTCCTTTACTTCTTGAAAATTATTGAAGAGGTACACCAATGCCCGGGTTACAAAATGCCATTAGGCCTACCTAGAATAAATTTTCTAAAGCTTTATCTGCTAACAACAATAGTAATTCTGCACTAAGTAAAAGCTATCTTGTCGGGGTGATGTCGTCCCAGACCCGCTAGGTTAAGTCAAAATGGATATTGGCTTTTTCTTAGGATCCCAGATACCCGGAAACTTCCCCGCTAATTATTTTTGAGATGCTTTGTGGAAATGCAGCAAAAAATCAGCTTATTCTTACTTTGAAATTAGCCAGTTCTTTTCTTCTCTCTGCTTTCCCTCGCTTTTTGAAATTTTTTCCTTTTGTTGTGTGGAAACGTCATTCATCCTAATTCTTGGCCTTATGTTTCTTTGCTCGGTCTGCACCGGCAATATTACCTGGAGAGAGATACACTTATTGCTCTTCCCGCCTCAAGTTATTCACTTAAAATGTACTTTTCTCTCTTCAGCATTTATCCTTCTCGCTGCCTTTTACTCAAGGAGTTATCACTGCTTCAACTTTTTCTTTTAACTACCTCAAACACTGTGCCTTTCGGTTTGGGTAGCCCTGACATGCATAACCACCATGACTCCCAAAACAGTTCTTCCTCTTTTCCCTCATCTGCTAACCTTAAGCCTAATTTCTCGCTGTTGCTAATCCCTCCTGAAAAGTCTTTTCCCATCATCCACAACCCATGTGGCTTTATCTTCATCTTTTGTTTCCTTCCTTTTTCCTAATACTCTCAGAGTTATCCAGTTAAACCTAGGAGGTCTTCATGTCAGTGTACAACTATCCTGGCTCTCTACCTCTCCCAATGACTTGCACGTCAGTGGTAGAATCATCATCTTTGTCAGGCAGAGTCTTTCCTTCATTGAACTCTATGGTTCTTCTATCTCTTCTCTTAACTCCAACTCTGACTCTTTGGGGATCAACATCTCTCCACAAGACTTTTCCCCATTATCCCTTCCATAACATCGTATGTTTTCCTCCCCACAGAACTTTAGGTTCTACATTTTCTCTTCTTTCTTTTTCCCTTTGTCCAAAAACCTTTCTGTTCTGGAAAACTTAAATTGCCACAACCTATTCTGGAATACATGAGATACCTCTGACCTTGTTGGGACCTAGTCGATTCGATTGTCTCCTAACCTGTTTCCTAACAATGATGCAGTCTCTGTCACCGCTTTTTTGACTGTGGATCTTTTTCCAAACATTTCTTTTGCTTCCTCGTCTGTCACTCTCTTCTGCTTTTGGAAGTGCTTCAGCAGTTGCATATTAATGACCTTCCTGTTTTTTTTGATGATGACTTTCAACAGATACTTAGAAATTTGATAAATGTTTCGATTTTACTACAAACAGAAAAATGAGACGACTTCAAAATGATATAATTAGTTGCCACTTGTTAAGTGAATGATGGTTTGGTTGCTAACAGCAAAACGTGTTACATACATCATAAATGAGTTACTTTGGAAAAAAAAATATAAATTAGCATGATCATTCGGTTCCATTGTTTTATAACCTTAATCAATCTCCTAGTTTTAATCACGCGTTGCTTTCTTACTTTGGTAGCGTTTTGGTGCAATGTAAAGTGCTTACTGTAAAATGCAAAGTTTGTGTGAAAGCAGCAGCTATACACATTTTTTTATCTGTGGTTTGTGAAGTTGACTGCTTCTTTTGTTTAGATTAGTAGTTCGGTTTTCTGTTTTGTAAACCCCCGAATACATATTGTAATTAAATATTCTGGGCAAAACAATTTACAAAACAGAAACACAAATAGAAAGAATGCTAAAGCCCAAACGATTTGACGTCGATCCTGCTGCATCGAGTTCTGCAAAATTATGGCGACATTGGCCCGCCATCTATGACAACTTTCCTGAAACTACTCGAGCTGATACTCTCAATAAACTTTTTGTTCTAATTAATTATGTGTCTGCTGAAGTTTATCACTCGTTTTGTGAAGCGACAACCCACGAGATTGTAATAAAAACACAGCTGTTTGACTTGCAGTCAGATTTGAAGTTGACAAAAGCATTCTAAAGAGCAAGTCTACTGGGGAAGTCGAACTTCAGAGCAAAAGTATCTTATCTTAACGGCGATGCACTGAAGCTTGACTCCGTATTTGCTTCAACATACAAATGAGAAGCAAATTTCAGCAAAATAGCCAAAATAAAAAAACATTTCAACCACCTGACTTAACCATCACTAAAGGCGTCTTCTAATTCCTGTTTTCCATGATGGTACCACGTTGCAACACACTTATTAAAAGTCAAAACCAAAATCAAGTTTCGCCCTAAATGTATCTGCACTCTAAAGCGCAATTCTGTCTGTTTTAACTCCTCTAAAACTGCTAGAGGTACAAGCATCAAACTTGGCACGATTGATCACCACCCCCTGGTGAGTGCCACAAGGAAATTCGCGACGTCATGATGACCTTTATAATGAAATTTTTTTTAAATTTGCATTTCTTGACAGAGGACAATTGCTTTTTGCTCCAACGAAATCCAGTTTCCGACTTATCACACTACAAAAACTTTCATTTGTTTAGAGTCTAAAATGACGTCATAATCAATGCTTCACTGCACAATCTGTTTTTTGTTCTTTCTCAAAAAACACTGACTGCAGAAACGCGATTAAACGTTCTTTCAGAAGATATTAATTAGTTGCTTTTGATAAAAGCAATTTTACAGTTATTGCTTATTTGACAATGCTAAGAGCAATTTTTTATTTAAGCACTTTAAGACCTCAAAGCATTTTTCTTCTCTATTTCGATTGCACACTCAAAACTGGCTCTATGATGTCACAATATGTATCGTACGATTAACACAAATCTTTGGCTATCACAGATCATAACATAAAGATGCTTTCAAAAATTGCAACCTTTTTGCAAAATTAGTTTACTAAAAACCTGATTTGTGACCGCATTTCTCAACAGATTTGCAAACTTTTTCAACAAATTAAAGATTATTTCAAGGCGATTCCTATAGTGTATAATATGTACAATTAATATTTGTTTTTATACTGAAAAAACTGAACTTCAAAACCTCTGGTGTAACTTTTTACTTTTTCCAAAAAGTGGTAAGCTCCGTAAAAACAGGTAACTGTAATACAAAAACGTTATAGTAAGGTACTAACAATTACTCTCTTTTGAAAGCTTAGGAAATTTGCTTTCCAACAATATGTGACTTTAATTATTTAGGGTTAAGAATCAGTTTATAATGGCTGATCAAAAATTGGTTCCAATACATCATGTTTCATTTTTAGTTAAACAATTATCCTACTCGACCTAAGAAACTTGCAATTATCAGACAAAGTTAGCTTTTTGGTACATTTTGACTACTTTTTCTCACAAGCATGGTTCTTCTGCTATCTGTCGACGCTCTCAAAAAGATTCATCAACAACTGAAGTCTCTCAACGTTTATGAAATGTAGTCTATCGGTTAATAGCACACAAAATTTTGATTTCTGCAGTTTACAAAATTGAAATTTTTTGAAAAACTAAGTTCTTTAGTACATCTTGGCCATACTTTCTTGATAGCACGGATCTTTGGCATTATTCATCAAAATATTCAAAATGATTTATCGACAAATGAAGTATACAAATTTTAATATATAGCCAATTCCAAACAAAACACTTGGTAATCACCCAAGAAAAAACAAGGAGTAAATATGACTCTTTCTTATCTTTTGCAACAAAATGTAAGTGTCAAGATACGTATGATCTAAATGTTAAAGCAATTTGTTTTGAAATTGGGCGAGGCTGTCACAGCAGCTAGCTGATTCGATATTATAAACCTCAACATTACTAATGGGGCCCCCCACTATTGCTATAACTTAACTGTGAGTGCTTCATTTCCAGTTAGATTGCTCTTTGCATGGCGACGTTTATGCCAGGGCCAAAAAACATGCACATTAGTTCAGAGACGTTAGTTCATATTAATTCGCCTACAGTAACGAGAAAGTGGTAAATAACGACCCTAATAATGGCTTAAAACGGACTGTCAAGTCATAATCTAAAATGACATCTCAATGCTTGCCACTATATGGTGAGAACAGCAGCATGCATCAAAATTATCCATATCATTTTGATAGCAAACAGAAATGGTAAAGCCCATTATTGATATTTGCAAGAATGTCAGTTCAAAACACTAATCCTCATTCAACAGTAGTGAGGTCTGGATTAGGGGCAAAGTTAAATGCAATAAAATCTCAAGTTTAAGAAAGTATCAAAATTAAACAATAATAGCATCAATTTGTGACACTTGATTAAGATGAAATGCTTTTGTTTGAAAAGAGCTTAATAGGCGTTTATTACAATAGGTTATATGATTTAGGAGAAAGGCATGGTACCTTTCTATGCTGTGGCTGAATTAAAGCAAAACAGCGCAGGCAAAGATCTTAATGTCACAAATATCACCACGAAAGGGGGACCACCAAATCGTCAAATATGCCTACCACTAAATAGCTCATTTCTTTATGAGTCAAAAAGACCACCATTTAAGAAACACCAACAATTTTGACTATGTTTCACCCCTCTTACACTTTTAAATTTCACAAATGCTAGTTTGTGACATTCTTTCGTTTTGAATACTTCCAGTCTTGATTAATAGAACAATATGATTACCATTACCTGTACAGGAGCAATGACTCATATTTACTAAAACATTTTGTTGTTGCTCTCACAAATGTTCGTACGATGAAGCTGCTGCAGCTGCATTAATTGATACATTTTAAATCGACACGGGTGATGGTATGCTTTGCCGGGGTAAAATCGAACCATACTTCGGAGAAACATTTTTCTATTTTACTTAATAGCTTTATAGAGCTAAAGGGATCATACCCGACAATTTGGGAAAAGCAAGGACTCTTTCAAATTATCGGAGTATACCTAGGAAAGAAAAGACGAATATGAATCAAGATGCGTAGCCAGCAGGGACTTGAGATAGTTTCAGGGGAAATCAAAATTAACAATGTCACTGTGTGAAATCGCACATGAAATATATCATTGGAATTTTGCTTTATAATTGTACCACATGGAACATATTATTGGTATTTTGCTTGATAATAGCTTTGTAGAGCTACCGGCGTCTAATCAAACATTTGGGCAAATGCAAGGACTAATTTCACTTTCCAGGGTACGTCAAGCAGGGAGAAAAGAGCATGCTACATAATGTGTAGCCAGTGAGGACTTGAGAAAGTTTAAAGAGAAATTGAAAAAAACAGCGTCACCATGTGAAATCGCACCGCGCAAAAGACATTTTTAATATTTTAATTGCAAATAGCTTAATATCAGAAATGTGTTCCCTATCTTCAAACTACATGAAACGCAAGGCTCCTTTAGGTTCGTGTCAGTAATGAACAAAGCACATAGACCTAAGGCATAGCCAGAACCTTGAAATGAGATATTTTATTAAAAAAGGAGCACAAAAATTGTGAAAATCTTATGGGCAGAAGACACATAAACGTTTGGCAACTGTTCACACAAGAGCCTGATAGGTGAAGCTGGCTTTGCCGGCTGAACCGACATTCTCAGTTCCGACGTTACTGATGGGGGCTCTTGGGGTGATGTTGTTGTATATACTCTAAAGCAAGAACTTTTTCTTTTGCTGATATGTTGCCTGTTAAGGTATTAATTTCTATACTCTACAGCATTGTAACAAAATCCCAAGTTTAGGAAAACCATAACCATAACAATTTGTAAAACTAAATTTAAAGAGAACATTTGTTTTAAAATAACTTGGTCTGATGTGCGCCTACTAAACTATGGTTTAGTTGATTTTGATCAGAGATATTCCGCCTATCCAACTCCGACATATCTGAGCGATTCCGTTTCTGTTGCTAAGAACTCAAAAGATGTGACTGGAAAAACTAAATCAGCTCGAAACTTTATTTATACATTAATACGCTCAGACAAATGCATTTCGCTATAAAGCATCATCATCATACCGACGCGATGGCGTAGTGGTTAGAGCGTCCGCTTTGCAGTCGGTAGACCTGGGGTTCATTCCCCTTGTTGAGTCATACCAAAAGACTTTAAAAAATGATATTCACAGCTTCACTGCTTGGCGCTCGGCATTTAGGGGAGGTTGTGGAGAACAAGCCGGCAAGCTTGCTTGTTGTGTCCTTGGGCAAGGCACTTAACGGGAAGCCCCACCTTTATGTGGAAGACAGGTGGCCCATAAACCTCGAAAAAGGCAACTCCCAAGCGAGTGCGGACTTACCGTCCAAAGTATAGCGATACAATTCGCTTTCTCGTGAATGGAGGATAAATATGGCAAATAAAACAGTGCTGTAAAAGAACTGTAAAAAACACATACTAAACTATGGTGAATGATTTTGGGGAAGCCATAGCCGCTTTTGTCGCAATGTCGGAAACAGGACAAACAGCGCTGCCAAAAGAACTTAATACCACAAATATAAATAGGAAAGAGACAGTACCACATCGAAAAATAGGCTTACCACATTTCTTGAAATAGAATGCACACATTCTATTTTTTTTATCGTAAAATTTTGTGTGCATTCTAATCAAGCGCACATTTTATTTCTTGATAACAACTTTTGGCCAACTTTAAGCCTACCGTACTCTATTTAAAAGCAGCTTTGATCAGAAACGGCTTACAGTAATTGCATTTTTAAAAGAAGTTGCAGGTTTGAAACAGACTTCTTTGAGCACCATACAATGCTTGCTTTTCGGTCAGCGTCACCATAAACTAATTAGAAAGTTGTTTTTATTCAATTATTAAAACCTCTGCTCTTTCGTTTAAGGAAGAAACGTGTTTAAAGATTAAAACTAGTGCAATTCTGCTGTGTGTGAGCATGTGCTAGACACTGTTGCAATTAAAGTGTGAATTTAAAAATAAAATTTGCAACGTAAGCAGTTTTTGTTTTGGTTGTATTGTATTGCCATAAATTCTTTTTTATAATTACCTCGAACCCAAAACAACAGGTGTTTTATACAGAATAAGTTTTAAAAGTGCTCATGTATATGCATCAAGCAGCACTAGCTTTGCACTGTCAGCTAGGTGGTTTTATTTATGCAACTAGGTGACTTTATTTATGTGCACTGTATTCAAGGGCACATTCTATTTTTTTTATCGCTAATTTGTGCGCATTCCAAACAAGGACGCAATCTAATCAAGGGCATATTTTAATCAAAGAAATACGGTACCACTAAATAGTTTATTGGTGTAACTGTAAGAGCAACCATCATTCGACCGCTACAATCAGTTTTGATTGTGTTTCAATCCCTTCTCCCTCACAAGTATTAACGACAATTTGTGTCAAGATTCTTTGTGAGCATTGCCAGTCATGATTAAGGGAATATGATGATCACAATTTCGTGTACAAGAATTGTAAAAGTGCAAAAAATTCATTAACTTTTCGCTATTGCTCACACAATAGCCCGATGGGTAAAGCCGGTGCATCCGGTTGAACCAAAATATTAAATCCTGATATTACTGATGGAGGGCTCCTGTTGGACGACACCGGCTAGTTACAAATATACGTGTTTGCAGTTTTATCGAGTTTGTCGTTGCTATTCGTAAATTTCATTTAATGACTTGTATGCATTATTTTGTTGCAGTACCTTGAAAACTAGGTTTCCCATTTGGCTCTGACGTTGAAAAAGGTTGAGAACCACTGGTCTTGGACAAATTCTATAAGCAAAGATTGCATTTTCTGACAGGGTAACGCAACCAAAACCATGAAGATGCCATTGGTGATGCTTTCATCAGCAGTTAGCAAAACAATTGAAAAGTTGATTAGGAGTAGAGAATTTGAAGGTTGCAAAAAGTAAAGTATTCATATTCTCGAAGCTTTTTGCCTGACACTTTTCAAGAGAATGCGTCAGAAATTGAGTGAAAAAGATAAAGTGAGTCACTTTGTTAACTGTGTCTCTATATAAGTGACTCACTTCATCTTTTTCATTCCATTTCTGACGGATTCTCTTGAAAAGTGTGTGACGAAAAGCTTCAAGAATATAGATAATTTACTTTGTGCATTTAGCAAAACAGTACAATACGTCAATTCCTTGAGACTTTAGACTTCCAAGAGTCATTACCCAAGCTAGATCTCCATATACTGCTTAAAAAAACGCTGATTCCCACCAAATGCTGTCGCTGTAGCAGAGAAAGCTATCACTACGTTTTCAGCTAAAGCCTCCCTTTGTAAGATCAAAATTTTGTGTGCGACATTAAAAAAGTCTATTTGTTTTTTTTGTGGCCTCAATTCACACTTGCGTTCTAAGTGTTTGCCTCGAGAAGCAACATGTCATAAAATAAAAGGACATTATTAATGCGCTAGTCGTTGTAAAGCCGCCAATGCAGAAAATTCTACTTCTGGGGTGACGTTCTCTCCATTGCAACAGCCTTTATCCCGCCTCTCCATTGCAACTGCCTCTCTACAAGAAGGGCCGGTAAGCTTAAAGAAATCGAGAATTTCTGTTGTCACTAACCAAAATGAAGTGGTTGCCGTAGTAGATTTACAAAGTACTGACAGTTTTATTCATCCTAGGTTGGTGCAAGCACGCTCTAACAGTAGTCCACCCAAGCAAAGAAATTATCTCAAAGGCAACCAAAATTTTTACTGCTCAAGTGCAAGGATTTTGTTCAATAAAAATTTAATTTGATGGTAAGGAATACTAAGATTTTTCATTCCACGTGATTTTAAATTGATGTGCTGGCATCATATTAGTTCAGAACTGGCAAGCAATGCGTGCGAGTATTGCTATCAGTTATGAAGGAGGAAAACTACCTGTAAAAGGCTTAGTAGAAAAACTTGATGGCACTCCATGAAAAGCAATAAATCTAGCTTCAAAAGAAAACAGCTCACCAACTAGCTATTGGGAAGATGTATTGCTGGATGTTCTCCATTTATACCCACCTCAACTAGTGAGACTCATCATAAACGCTTATTTAATTTTCAACTCAGTATAACTAACAAATCTCGTTTACCTCATGGCTTGCTGCTACTTAACCAGTTCTGCTGAAGCGTCATGTAAAATCTCCAAGTTTGACTCGATGGTGGATAAAGTTAAATTACTAGAGGCAAATCCGATTTCTGCGCATATTCGCTTTCCAGACAAAAAGAACGATACGGTGGGATTAAAATACTTAATTCCCAAACATGTTGATGTCAGCCTCACTAAAGAAGAGCAATTCAAGAAGCACGTTTCTGATGAAGGCAAGTGGGCCAGCAGCTGCTGAGAAAAATTAAGCCCAATAAACATCAAACCATTAACGAAAACGTTTAATGACAACAAAAAAAAAACGACTGACGAAAGCATACAAGAGATGTTTTAAAACCCAATCTCTAATATCCCTAAAAAAACGTACAAAAACAACGAGATCTCACAATTGCGGTGCTCTCAGCGAGCACACCACCCTGCGAGCCTGTCGACAATACAAACTGTACGTACGTTATGCTGCAATATTTTCCAAAGAAATAGAAAGCTGTTTATTTCGTTATGGCTAATTACACATGAAAAACGTTTTTTGGGTAGGTGTAAAATTTTTTTGGCCGGTGAGAATGTGGTTGAATTAAATCCACTGCAACTAATACAAATTAGCATGATCATTCAGCTCTATTGTTTCATAACTTTAAGCAATCTTCTAATTGTATTTGAGCTTTGCATTCTTACTTTAATAGCATTTCACCGCAATGCTAAAACCCCTACTGTAAAATGCGAAGTTAGACTGAAAACAGCAACTGTACTCTTACTTTTATGTGTGCTATAGAGTTATATATATATATCTTTATATGTAAATTGTATACAATGTAGTATAGTGGATAAAACAATGTCTTTACATTCAGAACATTTCAAGAAAACCTCCTAAGTATGCTTTGAAATTTCTAATACTTGAGAATTACAAATATTTTTTTTTAGATAATACATGTTACTGAGAGGTCGTCTAAAAGCAATAACTTTTCTTTCTATGTGGTAGCGGCTTTACTTCTAATTTCCAATCGTTACCAATGCCTTACCTCCACCCCAGCATCACATGCTCCCAATGAACATTTTAGCTATGGGCAAACAGGCCAGCACATCTCTCAAGGACAAGGTACTCAATCCTCCTCACATCATCAAATTATACTAATTGCAACCAGTTCCACTTTTTCTGCCTGACTTTTGGCCTTGCAACATTGAGAGTAATTTTCAAGAGTTAAGGATCTTTTTTGGCATGAATGGGATTAATGATAAGCTGAGCAGACATTGTTATTTGAATACGGTTATAAATAAGTAGTTCATGTTTGCTTGATTTGCTGATATTTTGTAACATAGCAGCCTTTGTACATGCTTAAGAGCGCTCTAGTTAAAAGATATGACAAAATTAAGCGTAACCATGCAGCTTTTCTATGACCTAATCAGTAGTTATTTAACAAATAGATATCAGTACGTATAAGCTCTTAACTCTGTAACCCCCAGGACTAATGTGGCTTATGATCTCCCTCAGGGGTCTTGCCTTGGGCCTCTCTTGTTTCTATTGTATGTAAATGATATACCATCAGCCTCTAACTTTGATGCAATCTTATTTGCTGATGACACCTGCTTAATGATGGCAGACAAAAATCTTAAAGAACTAGAAACCAGGGTAACAAAATAGAACAAATCAATTCATGGTTTTGTCAAAATAAACTCATCTTTAACGAAACAAAAACTCATTACTTATTAATTAAGAAACAACCACACAAATCATGTAATAACGATTTTAAAATCTTCCTACACAAAGTGGTCATAAACAGAGCTTCCACACTAAAATATCTCAGAGTATTTATTAATAAAAAATTAATTGGTACTCGCATGTACATAATTAATTTCTGCATCTTGCTAGATATTCTAATATTTTTTATCAAATTCGCTTCAACGTTTCAAAAAAAAAAACGTTTGCATGCTTTATCACAGCTTAGTTTACAGTGAGATACTACATGACATCACTATCTGGAAACTGTTTGTAAAATAATGCTTGACTGAGTCAGAGTAATGCAAAACAGAATTGTAAGAACAATGCTCTTTTGTAATGTGCGTACGCCGCTATTGTTTATTTACAAACAATTAAACATTTTAAAATCAGATGATATGTATGAGCTCAAAATTGCCAAATTCATGCATAAAATACACTAGAACAAACTACCAAAAAATCTGTGTTAATTCCTTTCAAAAACTGACATCTCTACATAATTATCAAACAAGATTGGTAAATTCAATCGTATTTTTTCTCCCAAGCGTAAATAAAATTTTTGAACAAAAATAACTATGCTACAAAGGTTCATAACTGTGGTAATCACTGAATCCTAAGTATAAAAGCATGCATTGAGTTCATTAAAAAAATTCACTAAAACAAAACTCTTAGCTCAGTATTAGCAAGCATATTGTTCAAAATTCATCGCTGACCCTATTTTGTTGTTTTCTTTTGTCTTGTTTTTTGTGTTTTTGCTTTTTATTGTGTTGAGTATTTTTTTTTATTTACCTAACATTTACTTGTGTGTGTCTAATTTGATGCTGTGAAGCAGCAACTGAGTTGGGCTATTCTAACTATGGATAATGCAAATTTAAATGTCAGGAGGTATCTCGACTTGATAACCTAAAAGTTCTTTGATACTCCCTGGCTGTTGCGCCATTTATAAGATCAAATTTGTATCTAATGTCTACTATGTGTTTGTTGCACAGAAGCAAACAAATAAATATTTACTTACTTATCTGGCTAAAATACTTTTTATGATATCAGAACAACTTTGCCTTGGTTAAGCTAGTAAACCTTCCACACCTTAGTGTCTTTAATTCAGTCAAGGTACAAATATGATTGAGTGTTTTTCAATATGAAACTAGACCTGTGAAAAACCTGGATCATCATGCTGAGGAAATATACTGTAAACAAAATGCAACCAATGCAATTGATAGTAATTATTATGGCAGTGTTCAAAGCAAGCCTGTAAAGAATAGTCAATTGCTCAGCAAAGGTGCATCTAGGGAAAGTTGCTTAACAAAACCTAGCATTTGTCGCTATTATGATTGATATGACGCATGCAGTTTTCTCTCTGAAAGTCCTCCATATTGCATGTTTGACAATTGTGCAGGAGAATCGAATTTTCATTCTCAACGCGTAAACTATTGGGCCGACTCCACTACGTGGAAAAGTGGAGCTACCTGCTTGATGTACAAGATTCCATTACATGTTGCTTAAATGGCTGCCATACAAGAATGGAGTTTTTGATTGATACTGGGAGAGAAACTAAACGCTAGTGATGGCTGTGAAGCGGCAGTCACAGCAAGGATAAAAATAGTTTTGTTTTTTTTACTTTTATTTATTTTTTTATTGTCCATATTTATCTTCTACTCACGAGAAAGCAAATTGTATCGCTATGTTTTGGACGGTATGTCCGCACTTGCTTGGGAGTTGCTATTTCCGAGGTGTCTGGATCATCTGTATTCCACTTAAAGATGGGGCGTCCCATTAAGTGCCTTGCCCAAGGACATAACAAGCAATCTTGCCGGCTTGTTCTCGACAACCTCCCATAAATGCTGAGCACCAAGCAGGAAAGCTGTGAATACCATTTTTTAAAGTCTTTTGGTATGACTCAACAGCGGGAACGAACCCCAGGTCTACGAACTGCAAAGCGGACGCTCTAACCACTATGCCACTGCGTCGGTGAATCAGAGAATTGGACATGTGCTAAGAAGATTGGGTGAGATCAGAGAATGTGGAGTGTTGTTACTTGGGAATAAGATTCCTCTCAAGATGAAAGGTCAAGTTTATTGTTGTTGCATTGTTGCATAAGATCAGCAATACTGAATGGAAGCGAGACATGGTGTGAAAAAGAAAAAAGCAATTTTAAGGAAAATAAAGAGAGCTATGAGAGCCATGTGCGGTCGGAAAGTTGTAGACAGAAAGATGAGTGATGAACAGATGGACATGCTGGGATTGAAGGAAGACTGTAGATGGGTTAGCAACAGCGAGTGGAGTTCGATGGTATGGAGATGTGGTAAGGAGGGATGACAGTGTTGTGAGAGTTGCCTTAGATTTTGAAATGGGTGGCAGGACAAAGCGAGGGCAACCAAAGAAGACCTAGAAGAAGCAAGTAGAAAGGAAAAGGAAAACGCTTTGAACAAGAACTGTATGCGTGCATTTCGTCCATGCATCATTTTGAAAATTTTTTGGATGCAAGAGTTTACTTTGAAAACCGAACATAAGTGTGTCATAAACAGCTTTTATTGCATCAGGGAAAAATGGTTTCTGAGACAACTTGACTACATGGGCTAACTTACAAACCGAGTTGAGTATTGCTTGCAACTTGCAAACGTTACTGCGATTGTACCATAAAAAGTATGACATGCAGCATAACTTTTTGGTCTGTCCAGGTGCTGATGCTACCTTGCAATTGGCTGGTAAAGGATTAGTTTGGTTTGGCATGATGCAAAACATTGCACAATGGGCAAATGAATGCCCATAATGTATCCAAGATAAAATACAACCAACAGCCACCTAAGCGTTGGGGTGTGGTCCCCGATCTGGTTGACCTCCCCGAGGATCGCAGTCCCAGGCTCTCTTTACACCAAACATTTTTTGCAATGCTGCTATCTGAAGGATCATAAAAAGATCAGCTGGCTCTCTCTCCATCTCTCTCTAAATTTGATTTTCTGTTGTTTTTCTTTTGCTCTTCTGCCTCTCTTGCCTTCTGATTTTTCTTCAACTTCTGATGAGCGGTAACGCCTATCCAACTCTTGGCCTTAGTTTTCCTGATTCTGTGTGCACTGGCAATGCTTTTTCTTCTGCTAATGCCCCTTGCTTCATTTTCCTCTCCCAACTCACTCAGGGTTTTTCAACAGAGCGCAGAAAATCTTTGCGCCAAAAATGTTGAACTTCTTTACTTTCTTTTGCTCTTCCCTATCAATCTTATCGACATTCAAAAGTCCAATCTTAATTTTTCTTCATCTTTTAGTATCCATGGATATTGTGCCCTAAGACTGCCCTCACTCCGGGTCCAGCTCTCCTTCTTCTGACGACCCACACGCTGGCGGTGGTATCGCCATCTTTGTCAGACGGGGCCTATTCTTTTCAGACTCTTTACCACCTCTCTTTCTCGCTTGACCTCTACTCTGACTACACGAAGGTCAATATTTTGTTAAAAAACTCCCTATCTTTTCTCTTTTTAAAGGTTTATGCTTTTCCTGTTCGCTCTTCTTCGATACATAGTAGAACTGGCTCCTTTTTTCCTTCTATTTTTTTTCCTATAAAAATCCCTTTGTTCTGGTAAACTTTAACTGTCATCACCCTCTTTGGGAGTTAATAGGTACTTTAGACCCTTGCAAGGAGGACGCATTTGATTGGGTCATCATCCCGAATCTCCTTCCATCTACTTTTTTAATTGTTCGTCCGGAAATTGCTTCCCTCCAGACATCTTCTTTATCCCCTCTTTCTTTGCTTTCCCCTGCTCTTGGGAGGTGCTTCAACACTTGGGTTGAGATTACTTTGCCATTCTCCTTAACGTACCCTTTTCTCCACTCTGTCACCTGAATGAGCATTTGCTCTCCTTCATTTTCCAAAAACTCGTTGGGACTTGGGATCAATTTGCTCTCTATTTTTATTTGCACTAACTTTCTACAAAGGAAGGCACTTCTCTTTCCTCTGATGCTGTGCTGGTTACTTTTTTGGCATTGAATGTCCCAAATCTTTTCTTCTTTTCGACTACATCTAAAGCCACCTCAAGCCTCATGGTCTTCTGAAGTGGAAGAAGCAGCAAAAAATTTAAGGCCTTTGCTTCCACTTACAGAAGTGAAGAACGCCAGGCTCACATCGCAGCCTCCCAGCATGCCTCTACGTCGTTGCCAAAACAAAGACTAAGGCATGGCATGAAATATGCTCGTCTCGCTCTCCTACATCTGATTCTAATCCAGTCTATTTTATACTTTGTCCTGTTGCTGGTTCTGCTTCTTCTTCCTCCCCCTGCTCAAACCTTTCCAACTGCTGTACTCCCAGAGAGACGGCTTTGGCTTTTGCCAACTACTAATTATTTCACTTTTTTGTTTCTCAGTCAAAGGTACTGCGTAGCAGAGCAGGGAGCTACTTGTCTCAACTTCACTGGAACCCTCCAGCTCTGAGGAGTCTCATTATATTTTCTGCGCTCCTCTTACTTCTATTTAATTTCTTTCAAGTGCCGCTGACCTCTGTTATTCTTTTGTACTTTTTCAAATAGATTCCCCGACCAATACCAAAGCACCTCCCTAACTGAGACATGGATTTTCACATCTTCAATATTTTTTGGTCTTTGCATCCCCTTTCTTCATCGAGAAGTCTGCATTTATTATTCTTATCCACAAGATGGGAAAACCTTTTGACTCATCTGCTTCCTTCCAGTCTATCTCACACATCGTGTCAAAGGGCATTCATCTACCGATGGGATCAGATGATGGCTGTGGTGGTATTAAGCCAGCATCGAGTATCGTCATCCAAAATTATCATACCAGCTACCCCTCGAGGTGTCTGATGTATGGAGCATGCTTAGATAACATGAAGTGCGGTTTGATCGGTGGTGCCACATTCGCAATTCGTCGAGGGAGTGAGACCCCATTTATACGTGGATGAATATAAAAACCCAATGCCAGTTCACAGGCGATTGTAAAATGTTTTGAGAAAGCCCATTCCAAGGGGCCTAGAACTGGCCCGGGGAATGAAATCGTGAAGGATGTGCGTTTAGAATACTCCCCACTCCATAATTCGTTCACTGAGCCGCGCAGATGCCTAGTTTAGATAGGTCATTAAATAGTTACCATGTAGAAGACACAAAGTCTCAAAGCTGTTTGAGCGCATCATTCTATCCCGAGTGCTCTTTTTTCTGGAGTCTATCTCAACCGTCTCTCTCTGCCAGGCCAGTTTTTGTCCCAGGTTGGTCTGCATTAAATCAAATTCTTAGTTTTATTCGGTCAATTTCTGACGGGTTTAACAAACTTAAGCCGGGATCTTAAACAAGACAACATTAATATTGATTTCTCTTAAGCTTGTGACTTTGTCTGGCATCTTGCTAACTTCCAAAAGCTTATTTTAGCTGGCCTTCCTTCTTGCTTTGTTTAATGGACTCAATCTTTACATTCTGCATGTACACGAAGGCTTCCCATCGGTCGCTCATATTGTTATAGTTGATGCACTTTGTGTAATGTGACAAATAATTCAATTAATTTCGGACCTTAGCTCAGTGAATGAACGCCACCTGTCTTATTACGTAATTGTATGTCGCGCAATCACATTATTTTGCCTTCGAACTATTTTTTCTGTCTCTCTGCTTTAATCTCATTGTCAACAGTTAATGCGACTTTAGTGCCTAAGTTGTTGAAGCAGTGCATTTAATTGATCAGCTTTGCAACCCAAGTTATATAATTTATATTTTGTGCATATTGTTTTTGTGTTTTATTATGTTTAGATATTTCTGATTTCTTGTGCCAGGGTTGGCCAAGAGTCTTGATGCCCTCTTATAAAATTAATACAACCAATCACGTTAAGTAACTTTATTTTTAAAAAATTAATGTCTTATCGACTTATTCATAAATATCACTATTTACCGGCCAAATGAGTTCGTTTGCACTCCATTGTGGTCATAACAGATATCGATTCGACGCTGAGTTTAGCCAGACATTCTTGTAACTATTTGCCATGTAACGTCGTTACAAGTATTTGTCCGTGGGCTAGCTAGGCCGCCGTGCACCCTTTCCCACCAATAGATGAAACTTTGTTTTTGTAGTATTTCTTTTATGTGCCTTTTGACATCAGATACGTTAACACTGAATAAACTCTTACACACTATCGGTTTTGAGTCACTTTATTTGGTGTACAAACAAAAACGTTTTTCCGATTTTCTGGGAGGAGTAAGAAAAACATGAACGTCAATATTTGTGTATTGAAATATCACAATACACGACTTACTACTTAAAATGTCAGTACTGAAGAGCTCTACAAAGTAATTTTTGATTTATGAAAAAAATATTCACATTATGCAACTGGAATACATCGACCAGACGCTTATGAATCATTAAAACTTTCTCTTGGTTTGCAAATTTCTTGTGTACTTTAATTTTTTTTAGTCACTATCATTATCTGTTTCAGATTCAGGTTCTTCATCACTTTTCATTGTCAGTTTATGCTCCCATCCCATCATTCTCAGCCTCAATTGCTTTGTCCAAAATGTCAACGAGGTATGTTGGGAATATATCCCCATCACAACACTTTGGCTCAACAAGTTTGTTTACTAAGATAAATTTATTGTTCTCAGTTGGCAATGTAATAACTGGTATGGGAATATGGGCTAGTTTTCAAATGGCCACCTTGCTGATTACTCTTTCTATGTGTTTTCTTAAGCGGCTCTAGGGGATGGAAGGGATGACAATTCGGTGCTCTTTTTTGGGTTCAGCTGATTTTCTTTGCCCTAACGTTTCTTTAAAACCATTTCATAGCGAAAATCAATAACACTTAAATGGCTACCTCTGGGCTTATACATAGAATATTTGAATTCTTCCAGTTGAAGAAAAAGATCTTACAAGATTCTGAAAAACAACTTGACAACATGGTTTCTTTTGAAGGAGTTTTATCGGCTTTAACTTTCCATTGTTTTTAAAGCACTGGTCGGGTCGCAATTTGAAAAAGCATGCAGACCCAGCAGAGCACCGCAATAAAGAGGTGTGAAGTCATGTGCCAGTTGAGAAATATTTAACAATTTTCTTTTTCACCCCGAGCCTGTGTCAAACAGGAGAGTGATGCATATTTTTGATTCATAATAAGGAAGGAATGAAGAAAATATCACCATCTGCACTTCTGACTTAAACATAGTGGTATTCTTCAAGAGCTGCATAGGAGCAATATATTGCAACCCTTGTGTCTATTTCCTCTCGATCAGGCTCCAACTTGGAAATCTCTGTCATCACTACTGATGCCCTGTTGTCTTTATGTAGGTAGGTCTTCTCTTCACAGATAAATATAACCTTTTTGTTTTGAAGTTTTCTCTCGAAATCATCACCACTCCACCCCTATAGACGCAATTTCACAAGCTGCTGTTTGTTAGAGTCATTGCTAAGAAATGACTTCCAGTTTTTGGATTGTTTTGTACTTTCGCCCCTTAATTAAGCATTTTTGACCACTACCACGGCTTTTCCTTTCCAAACTCTTGATAGAATTTTCCTTGTAGGTCAGTGCTACATAGATCAGACTTTCCTTTGATACTTACATTGTATATTTTTTCGTATATCTGTTTGTATGTTGCTGGCACCTCTTTCATGCAGCAGAAAACTGCATTCCTAACTTCAACATTCAACGTTTTGGCATCTGATAGCATGGTAAAGTCATCAAATAAGAAGGTTGCATATGACGTCACACATTTCGCGCCAAAAAAGTGGCTGACCGAAAGCTGTAATTTACGCTGGAAAGGTATAGGGTAAACTCCAACTTTTGAGGTTATTTTGAAAACTAATGAGAAATTAAATAAAAATGGCAATGAATTATTTCTAGTTTGCAACACGGAAACAAATAAATTTAATTAAAAGCGATTTGGTTGAGATCAGGTCTTTCAGTTGGCTAGTCCAAACTTAGTAGTGTGTGCCAATTGACCAAAAAATTGGCCCTAACAAAAGTACCATCTTAATACCATTTTCTCCTCAGTTAAAAATAACTCTATGTAAATTAGATACTTGTTGATACATCAGCAAAAACAACCATTATCTGATCATCACTACTGGTACTGTAAGTTTTTTACTTACCCTTGGTCTAGCAGCCCAGGCAATAGCCTAAAAAATTGTTTAAGGAATAATTAAGATCACAAAATTACATCGGATTGATACATCAATATAACTGGTCGGCAAGCATTATTGACAAAAACTTTCAAATTACTGATTTTGTCCAACAATATCTAATCAAACACATGGCAAATGGTAGGCTACAGAAGTCTACCATGTCATCTAGGCTACAGTATAATTTAGGCTTACAACTTTTCAGTATGCTCATGCATCTTTATAGGCTGAATAAGTTGCAAATTACAATCAACATAAACTCAGTATTCCCACATACGCTGATTATTCGAATATGAAGCCCTAACAGATGCTGGCTACAAATAAGCCTGCATGTTTAGCCCATAAAACTAGGCTAACTAGTAGCAATTACAAGTAAACTTTAACACTTCTTAGCACTTTGTCTTCAAATTTATTCCATAATATCAGTAAAACAACATATTTAGCGTTCATTTAACAACTGTCTAGTTTATCCACTTAATTTGCAAAAAACGGTGTCACTTCTATTCAATTTAATGCAAAAATACTGAATCTGGTCAGCCACTTTTTTCTAAAGCGCATTTTGATGACGTTTGATCACGTGCGTGCAACCTTTCTATTCTTTTGCTAGATAAGGAAATTCTTTGCTCTTATCTGTCTTCAAAAGGTAGCAGTCGGAAGTACCAATTGATGAGGGCAGTGGCATGAGCGGATATTTCATCAGCTCTCTCATATCAATCTTTTTTGATTGTTCTTGTGAAAGCAGTGAAAACTGTAACGCAACATTTGCTTGCTGCTTGCACTGAACTTCACGATTGCTTGATATCTTCACAGCTGCTGCCTTCCCCATATCCGCAAATGTTTTTTGATTTAGCCTTTTAATTGGCTCAAAGAACTGCTCATTCTTTCGCATCTATCAGATATGAAAGCTTCCTCTGCAGCAGTGCTAGACAATTCACCATTCATGTCTAACTCTATGTCAGCTGGTACTACAGCACCAGAAGAAATCCGGTAAAGTTTATCATCCATCGCTTGGAACGAGTCCACAAAATTCTGAATTGCTTCCATTGTGGCAAATGTTGCTTTTTACTTTTTTTACTTGCGATGGCCGAGTATTGCGATGTTTTCTGCCACTACCAGCAGACATATTTGCTTTCTGAAGCTTTACTTCAACTTATCTCGATCTTTTATAGGCTGTACAATTGCAATGACGATAGGCTTCATAGCTATTCAGGAGAGGTGAAATGCCGACACCCAGCCTGTGCGGGCCTGCTTGAGATTTGGCAGGTCGCATGAATGTTTCTTCAATGGTTTTATCCACTGCGCACATGTTCGCTGATATGAATAACCTAGCAACACTTACTACACCTGACTTGAGTAACTAGGTAGCGCCCGGCTGAGTTTCCTCATGTTGACCAGGAACAACAAGAAGTGGCAGAGATATCTGGCACAAATTTAACCATCAAAGCTGAAAAACAGATCCACCATTTTACTTAAACAAGCACCATACAAGTAGTAATTATTGATCTTCACAGCATAAAGCAAAGAAAGGACCAGCAAAACATGATTTATGTAAGTCAGCCAAAAATGGGCAGTTTTACCAAGGTTTCCACAATGGAACTGTTGCCTGAATAAAAAATATTTTTCAAGAAAATCATCAAGTGCTTTGTTTTGGATTGCAGCACCTAAGTTTCTTGAAATTCGTTCATTAATAATATGATCTAGTACTTGTAGCAAATCACTTGGGCAGGCCTTTCAAACATGTAGTTTCTAATATCTGTCAAGAAGTTTTTAAATATTTTTCCAGACTTTTAGCCATGACTTCATGACAATTTATTGCACGGCCAAAGATTTTTCTGGACATCACACCATTCATGGAACCAACAAATATAACCCTGCTTCTAACAGTACTTTAACTAATCTGGACTCGTTTATTTTTTATCAATCATTTTTAGGTATGCACAGATCAAATGAAAGGATCCCATTATTACAATGTGGTCATCATGGAAGCCTGGACGCTTCCAAATAATAGGGTAAGCCTTTATGCACATGCCTAAGTCAAATTTTGTGACAGTGTATTTCTTACCGACCTCTCGTGACGCATTTTTTGATATTTTATGGCACTCTTGTACAGTGGAGTAGTCTGCTGTAAGATGATTAATGATGGAGTAATAATCTATTGTGGTAAGGTGCTTTGGAATTTGGCCAGTTTCAGATATGAAGCCCGCCCACCCAGATACATGCTGAGATACAGTGCTGCTATGCAATTAGCAGATATACCACAAGATATACTTTAACATCGACTTTGACGAAGCATTTTCATATTCTACTAATGTTAAGTGAGAAATCGTCATTTTTGGACTATCCCTCTTATGCACATAGCATGGAGGCAGGGCATCGTTTGCCAAGGATTTCAAAGAGCCTGCCTCTGTCCTTGGCACAGACAGCAGACTTTTTACCTGGCTATCTGTTATGTTTTCATCAGCAGCAGGCTCAGAGGGAATATTTTGTAACATTATCCCGTGGCAAGCGTGAATCGAACCTGCACCAAAAAGATATGAGCCTCTTCAAGAGCCTCTGTTAGGCAGTTTCAAGTTCTAACAAAAAGGAGTAACTCTCTGAATGACTCAATTAGTTCAGACACTTTGAAAAAGATGGCGTAAAGTCATGCAAACTAGAATGTGTTTTAGTGGTTTCCACTGGCCTTTAGTTGCTGCCCGACACAGGTCCTAAACAATGGATTAACTGAGAAGCTCTATTCTTTTTGATTCTGATTCAGCAGCTTTTTCACTGATGAGAATGCGCAAAAAGCGCTGCAAATCGTTTGGGGCAGGGTTTTTTGTTGTTCGGCAAGATGCAGTAAGTGGTCAAGGTCATTTTTCCGTTTTCAAAGATATTTGTGATTATTTCGTGCTGAAGGTTGGCTACGTCCCGAATCTTATCTAAACACTCCAAAAGATACCCATGCCTAACAGCTTCTGAAAGATAGATTTCGTTGCTAAATACAAGATCAGACTAAAATTGACCCCTGATTTTACCAAGACCAACAAAACAGAGTTAGTTGCTGTAGATCTCATGACTATTTGATAGTGAATTGATCTTCCCTGACCTGTAATTAGGGTTTGCAAATGGTGTTTCAGACAGATACGTACTGTAGAAACTGCGGAGATCTGTCATTTTCTTAATCTTTTTACCAACAATTATTTCTCTGTCAATCACGTCACAAAGTCTAGCAAAACAAACAGCATGGACTTTCTCCATTTCGCTTTTAACATTTACTATGCTGCTTTGATAGAATATTGTCGCTTTTTCCGTTTTGCTGGAACAGAGTGCCACATTCAGCAAGTGACATGATATTTAGCCTCTCTTGCAAAAAGATCTTCACCATGAATACGAGTTAAAAGTTTATCACCTCCCTTTTCTGCTATTTTGATAATGGTGGGACCACCTCCACGTTCAAAGTTCGTCAAACCTTCTGATATCCATAGATTTTGTCGTTTGATTGCAATTCAACTGCTACGTTTGCAAAATACACAATTTAGTGGAAAGAGAGTTTTGTCTTTACCCTCAGCAGAACCTCATCTTGACATTATGTTTTTTTCCTTTGCTAGGCTTAGAAATTGCTTTGAGACAACTTTTGTTCATCGTGAATCGCTAATAGCAGTCCCTATGATAGCCATTCTTATCTTGTGAAATCTGTTCACATACATCTTGCATTCTTCTCAAAGAACCAAGTGATTCCTATAAACGGTTATCCCGTATTTTACAAGTTTTTTGAAATCTTTCCTGAGGGCCTTTAAGATCTGACAGACGTACAAACTTGGACAGGTTGAATGTTTTGACCTGGGTAATGCAATTGCTTGGAGGACGTTTGTTGGCACCTTTCTCTCTGGCCTAGTCTTTTTCTTTGGCATCTTTGATTAGCTGAAAAAGAGGAACTCTGTTGTAACTTGTAAATTGACAAAATCTTAATTGTCTTCCAAACAAGAGGGATTCAAGTAAGCTTTCGAATAAAGCCTTTAAATAGAGCCGATGTATTAGATAACTTCTAATTTTCAGCTGGTCTTTCTGGTTAATAAGAAGACTTTTTACATGCTTTCACCGATAGTTTTCAAACTTCAAATGGGGAAGTGAAGCATAAGAATCAGAAACGTCAAATTGTTAACATTTAAACTGTAACGGTCCAGATGTCATTAAATTTTATTTGAATAGCAATCAAAAAACGGATCAGTGACGCGAAACTTTCAGTGAAGCAAAACCAAGTAACAAAATCAGAAACTCAAAACAATGTGCTAGTAGCCCAGAAATACGTAAGGTAAAATTGGAAACAGAAAAGTTGAAAAACAACACTCACAAAACCCTTCGTGCCTTTGTAGGCTTCAAATATAACTTCAGTAATTTCTTGTAAATGTTTAACAAGTTCAAAAGCAACACTTACAATGTTAAATTACCTTTACGTCTCAATCTTATTTATTTAGAAAAACTCAGTTACTCATCCAGAGAGAGAGAGAGAGATCCACGTTTATAAATTCGGTTTTGTCTGCGTTAACGCAAGTGGCCGGATTCACCTCATGTTTCTCAATAGTTCGTACACACCATCACGCCACTTTGCTCTGTCAATATCATCCTCCTTTTTTAGTCCAATCTCATTGATATGCTCCTCCACTTGTCTCACGATTCAAAAAATTACTCTAAATTACTTTCGAGCACTGCACACTTAACTGAACCTGTTACTTGCCAACAGTTTGGCTACCGGTTGCAATTGCACTAACCTACCAAACAGCATTTCAATTAAGACGAGACAAAAAAAATCACAGGTGGAAGAATTGCCAAGCAAAAAGCAAAAGAAAAGAAAGTTAACAAGCTTGGTGAATTTCAACAGAAAGCATTACAATAAAGACTGCTTCAATGCAATCACACTGAAATGTATATGAAACCGTCGTAAACAGATCTACGTGCCAAACTTTCAAGCGGTAGTTAAAACTGGTGACTACACAACGGCCCTTGTTGGCATACTTTTTGTCAAATTTGCATAAATCAAAACTTACTTTGTAGAGCTCTTCAGTGCTAATATTTTGAATGGTCACTTGTGTGTTTGGGATATTTTGAAACAAAAATATTTTTAGTTTTGTTTTCTAACCTCCCCTCTACAAAATTGAAAAAAAAATTTTGGTCGGTACAACAAATATAGTGGCTCAAAACTAATAGTGAGTTAAAAGTTTATTCAGTGCTAACGTATCTAATATCAAGAGGTACACAAAAAATACTAAAAAAACAAAGTTTTATCTATTGGCAGGGGTACGAAGATGCAAGGTAGGTGTAGCTAGCCCACGGACCATACCTGTCACTACGTTTTTCAACTCGGACATTAGAATTGGTGTGGCATTGCTCTGCAACTTTTGTTTAACGAAGCCCCACAAAGAACTGTCACATGTGGTCAGGTTAGAGCTTTAAGGCAGCCAGTCAAGTGGAACAGGCAATGTGGCATAATCCACCGTCCGAAAAAAAATCCATTAAAATATTCCATTACAATTATTGCAAAATGACCTAGCATCTTATCTTGTTGGAACCAGACATTGTTGTCAATCCCATGGCTATGCACTACGCAGTTGTAAAATTAACCAAGTTAAATTTTACAAATTAAGCTTAATTTACAATGCGTGTTGTATTGAATTTATAGGAGGAACAAAAATTTGGCCCACCCTGGTTGAATAAACCTTTAACTAAAACAATGTGTTGATAAACGTTTTATAATAAAAGCTTTACAAAGCAGTCTGAAATGTTGTCACAACCCCATCACGTACGCTCTCTTGGGTTCTGCAGGCACTCAAGAATATTCCAAAGCAGGACATGCTTTTTAAAGCTCTCACAGAGTATTTGTTGAGTGAAACTGTCCAGAATTTTTTAATCACATAACCCACAACAGTTTTATGACAAATATATTTCAGACAATCCTCTTTAACCTAATGCCGACCATGAAGCACTAAGCAAAAACCTTTGTTAACTCTTTGATGTTGTTCATATGCACAGCCATGTACAAGTCAGAGTAAAAGACTACAGATATCTCCTTCACCCCGCTTATAAAAGTCTCAGACTTTGAATAGAAACCACAAGTACGCTATTTCAAACCTGAAAAATTAGGATAGCAAAGTGTTTATTGATAGAGTGAAGATTGCTTATATAAACTTTATTGACCCTGTTGGTGACAATCATACATCAGGAGAACCTTGGGCAAAGTCTTTTTTGGCAGACTTCAGCCTAGTGGCCAAATCTTAGCACTAATGAATCGTTCTTGAACAATGCTCGAGATGATCTCAAACCCTTATGGACCCCTAGTTTTGTTTCCACTGGTGGGGATCATATTGTATAAAGAAGTGGATGCTTTAATGACTTGTTTGTACTGCGCATTCTTGCGCTTAACTGCTTCCCTGAGATCGTGATTCTGTACTTTTTGATCTGTTTACAAATACAGTCAACCTTCGTTTAGCCAGATCTCGTAAATTCGGACTTCGATTTATCCATGCAGAGGACGTCAAACGATGATCACCAACTTCTCTCCATTTCACCGTTCTATGTCCCTAGTCCCAGCCATGGATCGAGAGTAACAAATTTTTTTGGCCCAGCAAATAGCTTAAATGCATTTTACGTATTGTAAAGGTAAGCAAAACTAAAGTTCTGCTGTCTTATATCTTTTTTAAGATGGCTATTTCATTTTTATTTGCATTATACATGAATTTGCGTTGTCCAAGCTTTTTCGTTATTCAGATCAGTTCCTGCACCATTTAGTCCAGAAAAACGAGGGTCAAGTGCTGTAATTTTGTGAACTGTTACACTGTCATAGTTTATTGCCGTGTTTAACTCATTTATTTTTGTTTTACGTTCATCTTTTAATTTTGGTATCAATGCGAGAGGTAACATATGTAGCAGCTCGAGTCAAAACTGCACTCCGAGTTGTGAGATTGACAGTGGATATGCTCTGCGCTTAATCTCTCCCTTAAGAAATCACCTCATCAAACAACTTGCTTTTTTGACACCTTAATTTTAATATTGCTTTGCGCACGCGCAAATTAGGTTTTGCTTAGTCACTTATTTTCAATTTATGCACTGGATTTATTCCTGTTCAGCTTTGATTTACAAAATTACACTTTGATGGTTGAACTGTTTTATTTGCTGAAAATAAAACTTATTGGCTGGAAGTGAATTGTAATGATTTGAATTTAGAAAATTAGCTGTTTTGCTGCAATCTACTACAATCAAATGAAAGTTGGTGTAGAAGTTATAAACAGATTGGTCAGCAGTTATTGCATCAAAAAGATGGCACATTGTTGTTTTGTGCAGCATTGCTAACGTAGCTTGCTTTGATCCTTTAACATTTTATCGTTTACGCAAGTGTTTCTGGATTTTGAGAACGCCAAATGTCATAAGGGAAGAAGGCTTTCTTTTATTGAATTAGGTACAAAATTGTGTGCTAGCGATCAAGACGCTAAATTGATTATCAACGGCTGTTGCCAGCTGTTAAGTATTTTCTTTGAATTTGACCAATCGCACTAAATTGGGCTGCCCAGAGTTTTTACGGTTTGAGCCACATTTCACTGATTCAAAGTTACAACGGGCTGCATAAAGATTGTCTTTTCAGAGTTCAACTAGTCAAAACCAATGTTTATTGATCTTTTCAAGAATGATGATTTTTCCTTTTTTTTTTGTTTGAGAAGGCTATTGCTCTGAAAGCTTAATGTGAACAATTTTCAAGATGAAGATGTTTTTTTTTGTTGGGATCGACATTTTGAACTTCAATTTTGATGCAGACCAGCAGGGATTTTTAGAAATTGTTTAAAAATTCCTTTTTCCCGCGCTTTTAAAGTGTTTAAAGAAGGGTCAAAGATACAGATGAACCATTTTTGTTAACTGTAGAATAAGTCTAGTAATGCAATGATATTATTTATGCTAAAACTTTGCAGACTCACGGATATCTGCAACCTTCTAGGATCCCTAAACTTTACTGTTTTTCCAAATCGAGCTTGGAAACATTGATGCTAAGTTTAGTCTTGGTTCAGTTTTTGTCCATGCGGTTTTTAAGTAAATAGTTCGAAATGCTGAGTGAAATAAGTGAAAGCATGTTTGAAGTAAAAGAATATTTTAAATTAAACTGTATATTAATAGGCAGTTGACTGCAAAATGGTTGAAGATAGGCTCATTTGGCTGTTTGATTTAGCTGATGTGGGTAGGCCTAAGGTAGACTGCTGCATAAAATATTTTGCAGAGAGATGTTTTTAGACTGCTTAACAAAAATTCATTTAAGTAATTAAGTACAGTGTTTTTGTCTGGAATCACTTAATCTATGTACCAGTAGTCTGTAGCTTCTGCCAATAGCTTGTTCAGGCAAATAAAAGAACCTTAGCAGTATCATTGCATAAAACCTGTAAACTGATACCAGTACGCGTAAAGTAAATACTAAGCCTATTAAGGTGACAATCTTAGGCATCATATCACTTCTTTTCAAAGGTGCATTGGAAACCTAGTATAAGAAATAAAGTAAAAATTGGGCAAAAAATGGGGGCCTACTTAAGTTTGAGCCGTCTCAAAGTTTGGCTTTAAAGGTTAGAGTCTGCCTTTAGATGTTAGGATTTGAACGAGATTCGAATGGCTTAATTTTAAGGAGACCCAAACATTTTTTTGGTAAATTGGGGGACTGTAGCCTAGCGGTACTTCCGAACAACATACCGGTACTGTTATTTCGTATTTAAGCCACTGATTGCCTACAGACGGCAATTGTTACTAGACTATACCATTTTTCGTTCTATTTCTACGTTTAGATTTTCAGCTACCCAAATGCAGTGCAACTTTAGAAAAATATAACACATCTAGATTTTGTCAAATCTTTTTCAGATGTCCGGAATTACCACTAACTTACAATAAGGTAATTCCACACACAGCTATAGGGCAATTTTTGTGGTCGACCACCAAAGTTTCAAAGTAGGCCTTTTTTAAAAAATTGAAGTTGTTTTATGTATTAATCAGTAACGGCAAAATACTGCAGAGTGTTTTTACAGTTTTTTCCGTGCATATCCAGTAAGTGTGTGGAATTATCCCAATTTACCTTATCTTAAGCTGCTGGAAAACCTAGCAGTTCAACTTAATCTATGGTGCTTTTTGCTTTGAAAATAAACAGCCTTATACTGAAACAGTACCGGTATCTACTCCTACTATTATCAGTTTGTTATAGGTGCGGTATAAAAGCAGTATAAAAGGTAATCTTAATAGGCCTAAAAGGATTCTTTAAAGGATTTTTTAAAACTAGTATAAAAGGAGTTTTTAAAATTCATTTGTAATGCCTCGCACTTGTGTGCCTAACTGTGACACAGGCTATTGATCTTGCTCCGACAAAGAGAAGCGTGCCATGCTTAGATTTCCCCGTGATAAAGACACTTAATTCCACTTGGGCTATTTTATAAAAGGCGCTTGAAGTCTTTAAGCATTGGAAAGCTTCAGTACAAGCTGGATTGACAGTCGAAACTACAGCATTGCGGCTTGCTTGTAATCTATGTAGGCTATAATGGAACTTGTATGCTACTTTATTACCCGCCATGGTTTCACCTACGTTCTTCCAGGAAAGTTTATCAGTGACCCAATACAGGTACGATTTGGCTGGTACCGTCAAGTGAATAATGACAGCACCCTCGATGATCTTGCCTGGCTGAAAAACTGGTTCATGGAAATTGAAATCAACAAAGTTGATGATGACGATGCATCTGTAACTTACTATGTAGCAAAGTAACATCCAGACAAAGAAAGTGCACTGCTTGCAAACATCAATTAATAGACTCCCATCAAAATATCCCCATTTTGGATAATGTTTTAATGGTAAAAATATGTTGCTAGCATTAGCTAATCGTGAAAGCTTATCTGCTTCAAAACAATCGTTTTGCAATTTGTGCTATTGCAGTCCGAGTTTACACAAAACTGCAAAGTACTAACGACATTCGTCAGAAGTTTTTTTGTTTAGAGAAACCGTTCCTCTTATGCTAATAGAGGTGGTGAAACAAATCAAAACCATGCATTTTTGGTTAAGCAAGGACTCTACATTTTTTCCCATTGTGAAATCTCTCTTCAACTGCTTTGCAAAAAATGAATTAAAGAAAATGAACCAATGCGAAATACAACGACCTGCAAAAATGAGTCGAAAAGTGCAAAAACTTAATTCAAAATCGACGGGAAAGCAATAGCTTTTTTCTAATTCTGCATTTTTTGTTGTCGGCTAACTTGATTTACAAATACAACAGTATTTTCATTTCTTTTGAGGTACTTTGTTTATTTAATACCTCATTTATTGTTACACTTAGCCTAATTTTTCTAAAGGCTACTGAAGCCTACCAAAGTTTTTTTTATTGCACCCACGCTAGGTTTTGTGCTTAACTTAATTCCAATTTGTATCACCGTGTTATAATATAACCATACATTGATCTGATTATTGTTGTAAACCGTAACTCAATCAAGGTTAAGAATAGCGCTTATGAAGTGACTTAGCAATGGATAAGTTGCAATTTACAGCATTTCTGGAAAATGCAATTCTGCCCAACACAATCTAAAATTTGTCATCAACACTACTGCCGTCCAGCCATGACTTTAGTGAGCAATCCCGGAAGGTTCTAGATATCCTTGAACAGACCAGGCGTTAGGCTGCTTAGCTTATAAGTGTAAGTTTTGTTTGGCATTTTGTTTGTCTGCCACTGCTCTACCCAGTACAGAATGTAATTTTCAAGACATCTGATTGAATCAAATCTTTACAACTTAATTTTGATTCTCCAAAATGCATTTAATTATTTTACTAAAAACCAGTTAAAACGTTTAAACAGTCGTCCAAGCTTAGAAGATTTCCACGTTAAGTCTTTGAGAAAAGTTCGGAAGCTAACATCCAAGACATTTTTTGCCTGCTTTCTTAGGGTATTATTTTGCTATTGAAATATTTATTCCCCCTTTGTACAAATTTAATTGTTCTTGTGGTATTTCTTTAAAATTTATATATGTACTGCACAGCTTCTTCATATTTAAAAAACTCCTGTGCCTTGGTTGATTAATGGCCATGTAGACAAATTTTTAAAAAAAATGCTCATTAGGTGCTCAAGAACCAAGTGTACGAGTTATGGTATAAAAATCTGATCACTTTAAAATGAAATCAAAAGTAAAATTTTACAATGCAAGTGTTTTATTTTAAGTTTTTGTTCTGCTTTTTCTTCCTGCGGTGTTTTCTTTTAATATGGACCTATTTGAATGGGCATTAAGCAAGCAATTAATATAAGAAACTTGACTTGAGCAATGCTTGGATACATTTTTGTAGCAGAATGTTGCTAAAGATCGTGAAATGTGCATAAAGCTATTCAAGACTGCGACCCTTCTACCAAATTTATGTGAAAAATATGTACCACTATATCTGTTTAAATTGAATTTTAAAACAAATTCTTTGCAACCGCAATACTTGAATTTTTTATTCTGTAACAACTCAACTACTCCATGACCTAGACAAAATTAGTAATTTAGTTACTTTATTTCATTTTTGGTGGAATTTAGAAAGTTACCCTTCTAATGAGAGCAACCAAATGCAGTTATCAATCGCAATATTCTTGCAGACCATTTTTATGAGACTAATTGCGACTACAGAAACTTTTTTTGCGGGCTGTAGTCCGTCTTTTAACACCCTTACATTGAATCTTAATGTGTTAATAAAACTTAAACAAAAACTATAAATGCTTTTAAGAAATACAAAACAATATTGAGTTTGCAACCTTGTTTTTTAGACGTGACAACGCCCAACTGGCTTCTCACTTAATATTTGACATTTTGACACCAGTGATCATTTGTTGTTCATTTTGTTCACGTCTGATCCATGACTTATGCTTGCTAAATTACATTTTGTTGGGGTTCAATTTGCAAAACCTTTTGCTTTAAAAGAAAAAAGAAGTTCACAACAAAATTGCACCTCTTAAAGTGTAGCAACAGCATCTTTGCTACAAAGCAAGATTCTGTCTGTGTGTCTGTTTTAACGCCTCCAAAATTACTGGATGTGCAAAAATGAAACTAGGCAAGATTGATTTTTATTCCAAGATATCATAAGAGATTGATGACGTCATGGTAAAAAATAATATTTTTAATTTGCATTTCTTGACGGAAGAAAGGGTTTTTTACTCAAACGAAAGTCAGCCTCCAACTTACCAAAATCTTATCCTTTTGGGCTCTAATATGACGTCACAGTTGACGCTAGAGAGCAAACTTGGTTCTCGTAGTTTTTTCAAAAATTACGGACTGAAGAATTGTGATTATAAGCCCTTTCAGGAGGTATTTACTTTTTACCAGGCAATGCTTCCAAACGGGAGCATGACGTATCAAAGCCGGTCTAAGCTTTGTCAAAAGTGTTATCTTTGTAAATTTTTTACAACTTCTTTAGTAAACAATAAAGTAATATTATTGTAAGTAATTTTAAGTGTGCGTACCATTTTTGGGGGTTTTAGGAGTACCTTACAAATGCAAAAATTGTCATTTTTGGTTTAATATACTATGACATCATTTTTCTCATGACGTCATTAAAAGTTTGTTTCTACACTACTAAAATATTATTACAAGATATTTTGTTTTGTTACAAAATATTGTTTATTTTCTTTTTTTGACTCCATTTTTTCTAGATATTTCCTTTTAGAAACATTGCCCACGAGGTGCTATTTTTTTACGTTCCTTGAATTTAAAGTGGTTTCAAATAGTTTGTAGTGTGTTGGTAGAATCTAAGTTTTGCTAGTTGGTTATTTTCAGCAATTTTAAGTTGCCCCCAGAGGCAGTAATTTCTAACTACATCGAAACAAAGTGAAACAGTTCTGAACCACAGCAAAACCTGTAGAATTAACTAATGATACAGCTGCGATAGACTATTAAAGCCCTGCATTTCTACACAGTGTTGGCAGTTGTTTTTTGCTGGTTTAGGTTAAAAGAATTCTTGAACGGTAAAAGTGCTCTGTTAATTAGATTTTGATAATAGACAACCTTTTTCAAGTTTGTTGTTGTCTGTATTTTGCAGGAGTTGTCATTTGTTGGGTCAGGCTAAAAGAGTTCCTGAACAAGTAAAAGTGTCTTTGTAATTAGCTTTTGATAGCGAATCTTTTTTCAAGATTATTGTTCCTTGTATTTTTCAGGAAACCATTTGAATCGATTATTGTAAAGTCGTAATGATAAACGCAAAGTCTTTTTATTTAAAGCGTGGCACTAAATTCACCAAATTCTGCGTGCTCAACCAGGCTATTAGCCATGGCTCCAACAATGAGACTACAGAAATTGTGGCACCACCATCAAACGCTGGCAATCAAGAAATTGATAGCGATATAGAAAATTTGCCAGACGACTTAAATGAGAATACTGTCGATCTATCCAGTATCTTTGAACCAGCTGGTGAGGTTGAAGTTATTGACGTAAATGAAGATGGCTTTGTGGCTGCATTATCTGTTGAAGTTGCACGGCCAAAACAAAACAAAAATTTAATTAAGTTTAGGAAAAAAGCTACCACCTTTGATAAAGACATTCATAAAGAGCTATTGGGCAATTTTGCTGACGCATATCAACATCTCACCTTATGAATTTACACTTACCTTATGAACTGTGGCAATTATTTGTTACGGACAACTTATCATCAACAATCGTCAAGCAAACAAACCTTTGCGCAAATCAAGACAAAAATTAACCAAGTTTTACAACATCTCAACCAGAGATTTTTCGATTTTTTGGAATTCTTTTACTGTTTGGCTACCACTCACTTCCATCAAAAACTAATCATGGGTCAAATCAGATTGATTTGGTTGTTTTAGTGGTAGCTAATGCTCTATGTAGCAAGCAAGTTACAAAGATTAAATCAATCTTTCACTTTGTTGACAACCAGTCTTTGACCGCTGCTGACAGCGAGATGGAAAAAGCACTACCACTATATGACATAATAAAAGTATTTGCGCAATTTAAAGCATTTTATTTATATTTAAGCATTGATGAATCTATGGTTCCTAATGTTAGTCGCCATAGTGGCAAAATGTTCATTCGCTGCAAACCAATCAAATTTGGTTTCAAAATATGGATGCTATGCGAAGCAAATGGTTATCTGTACATGTACAGTGGTAGAGATCCAGGGAGTAACTTGGAGCATCAACCTCTCGGCACAAGAGTCGTTAATCAAATATAATAAGTGATTCAAGAACATCCAAATATTCTAAAAGATGAAATTTACTTTGACGATTTTTTTATAAGTTACAGTCTTTTTTATTAAGTCTTGGAGAACAAAATATACCGTTGGAATAATTCAAGAAAACAGGAAAGCACGAGCTTCCAAATCTATAGCGTCTTCTAAAGCCTTATCCAAGAAACCTTGCAGTAGCTTTGGCTACTGTTGTGATGGCAAGGAGTTCGTGTGCAAATACAATGTGGTCAATATTGCAAGCAATTATTAGCTTACTCATGAGCCGATTCATAAAGCAAGTCGAAGAACGAAGCAGCATACAAACGCAACCATTGATATGCCATGCCAGTTTTGGTGAAGCAGTATAATTAGGGAATCGCCTACACCAATGTCACATATTCAGTTTTATCGAGAGATTACGTTGTGCCTCCTGAACATCCCTCGAGCCTCCTAGTGAAAGAGCAAGTGGCTTAGGTGCTTTGATTCCTGATTTGCCCTCACACTGTGATATGACGAAAAAGAACAATATAAAATTCCTACTTCACAAGAGAGGTGCAAAATGTTCGAACGTATCACTTGTCTTAAAGGTACAACACACGATGTCTGTTTGCATGTTGGACACGGGTCTTCTTGCTTTGAAGTGTACCACACCGCACCAATAAACTAATTTCTAAGCTTGTAGTTATTGTGCTACACAGTATGTTTTTCTTGTATTTTTGTTTGTGTTAATGACTGCATCTTCAGCATCGAATTTCTAAAATCAGTGCCTAATGTTCTTGTCCCTTT
Organism: Trididemnum clinides; assembly: GCA_963675345.1. Lineage (NCBI taxonomy): Eukaryota > Metazoa > Chordata > Ascidiacea > Aplousobranchia > Didemnidae > Trididemnum > Trididemnum clinides. The sequence continues at coordinate 37,325,500 of OY776291.1, forward strand.
AATAGTGAAACACAGTCAATTGTAACCTCATCATCAGCGACGTCGTACATTTTTAAGTTGAGTAGTTAAAAACAAATTAAATCGCTTCAAGCATAATAAAGTAACATACCGTAAACCTTAAGTTGAGTTTACTTTGCTGAGCAACAAAAATTGCAGTTTACTCTCAATTTAACGGACTTCGGATTTTAAAAACTGTGAAAAACAGTTAAAATGTTTGTAAAAAGCAAAGCCTTGTATTGTTTCTCTTGTGCATTGCTTGTAAACAGGGTATTGCTCACAATCGTCCTGATGCGTAACAGTATATGTAATATTCTTAAACAATAACGGATAGTCTATATCTAGTACAGGATTCCACCTTACATTTCTCTGCCTTTGTGCAAGCATTAATATACGTTAATCAGGGCATAATCAAGATGCGGAAACAATTAGTAAAACGTAAATGTGTGAATGAATAACTGGCGCGAAGGTGTAGTGGCCAAAGCGTCTGCTTCGTAGTCGGTAGACCTGGGGTTAATTCCCAAAGTTGAGTCATACGAAATGACTTTAAAAAATGGTATTCACAGCTTTTCTGCTTGGCGCTCAGCACAAAAGGAATAGTATGGGGAACAAGCCGGCAAGCTTGCTTGTTGTGTACTCGGGCAGGGCACGGGACGCCTCCATCTTTATGTGGCAGACAGGTGGCGAGGCCAATCTACCGGTCATGGTGTCCCAGTCTGACAAAAACATGCAAATCGAGCATGAGCTCATACACATTAAAAATAAATAACGTGTGAATTTGCTGGTAATAAAGAAGCAGTCTTTTGAGTGGAGATGAAGAAAAGAAGCAATGACCAATAAGCAGTCTTTAGAGTGGCAGATTTTTTTGTCAAAATTGAAGACCTCAATTTTGCGAACTTACGGTGACGTTTTGGTTGATTACTTCTTATACAGCCAGCTACCAGCGCGCTACTGCGGAAATCTAAGAATGATCAGGGAGCCGATCATTAAAAAACAGCATGTGGGTGGTCGCCAGACCAAAATTAGCGATGTTTTTACTCCTTGCTCTTATACTAATTCTGCTGGTCCTAGTAACAATGACCCACGTGTCAGTTGTAGTCCAGCCACCCCCGAACTTGAATATGAAGATAGCCATCAGAAAATGGTCTGTCAATGATCATCTCCGACTCTGATTAATTACATTTAAATTAGTGCAAAATACAGATCCACATAGCATATCACCGCTATTTTAGTAGCTACCAATAAGCACAAAAAAGCTAAATAGCTGTGTGATTTGTTTATATTCTCAACGCAATTTACCAATTGTCATGTGCAGACATGTTCACAAATTATGCCACATCGTAACTGTAGGCAGCATTTATTTTACTGAGCATTTTTCCCTAATCTGCGGCATATTTCTTAGCAACAGACATTTTCAAGTAACGGAGAGACTCTGGTCCGCATTATTCTGTTAAATGGAGAGTCAATTGTAATACAAAAAAAAAACTTTTATTAAATATAGCACTTTGCGGGCGATGCTCATAAAAGGGAACATATGCGTAACTTTTGCAGCGAAAGCAGTAGAGCTGAAATTTAAAGTATGTCTTGACTAGGTCAAACGTACAGTTTGTTTAAAATATTGAAAAAAATCCAACAATATCGTGTAATGCCCCTTAAAAGGTCAATGAGATACCTTCGATGAAAAAAAATTTACAACCATTTAAATCGAATTCTCTATGCAAAAGACGATTCTTTTTTCATGCATTTTAAGCATACTTTTTCTTAAAAAAATTTAAAGTAGCCCCATAATGTAATAGTGATATCTGGTACAACTAAAATGAAAACAAAGCAGCAGGCAGCAGCTCCACCTGAAGTTGTTCTATATTGCCATTCAAAAAGCAAGCGACTAATGTATTGTCTGATAAAGAACAATGATATGTAACAATATTAACCTACTTGTAAGCTTAAATAGCTGCTTATTAATGCAATGGTAAGGCAGAATACTTTTGTACAGTCGCGTCGCTAGCTTGACTAAAATTAATCTTTAGAACCTCAGCCTTTTAGTCAAGTGCAGCAAAGATGAAATAAATTGGTGACCTTTTACGTCGAATCTTGCAGGAATCACAAAAATTATTCATATCTTTAGCACAAAATCTGGTCGATTGATCATACTCTTAAACCACAACCTAACGTATGGTCGTAACTCAACTTTAAGCGCTTGACTATGGGTTAGCTTTGTCTTTTTCTTGATGCGATTATGCCAGAAACAAGCAACATACGTGCAGCCAGAAATTTTAGATTATTCAATGAATCTACAATTAGGAAAAGATCATAAGTAGTATGTGCAATATTTAATAGCTTGTTTCCCAAAATAAGAAAAAAATCACTTCGCCTCTCGACTAAATTTATGCTTCGATGCAAGCCACCCATTGAATGAAAACAGTGCAGCAGGCTAAAATCAATATTCTCAACCGCGACATCACTGATAGAGATCCTGCTCTTGTAATAACTTGATTCATAGTGCTTGACTTTGGATTAGACTGCTTTTTTTCTACCTGCCACTGCCAAGGCCAACGAACTTACGTGCAAACACAGACTTTTGATTATACAAATAGGCCTGCAATTACGAAACAGTTGTAAGTGGTGGACCTAATTTTTATTAGTTTATGCCTGAAAAGCATAGCAAAGCCTTTGGTGTTTTCCCACAACTTTGAATTCGACATTTCATGCGCTCATCAAATTAATGCATAAAAGCGGAAAGAATTTTTGGCTTTTTCAATTGTGAACAAGGCCTGTTTTCAAGTGAGTCTATGTCGCAAACAGTTAAAATAAGACGTCTTCAAGGACTCCAGAAACTTTGGGGAAAATGTAGCAGCAATGTTTTGTTTAATTGATTTCCTTTCAAAAAGCGGCACTCTTTATTTGCAATGAGAATTGATTAGGTCAAAAAAAATTATCCATTGAATGAAGCCGGCTAAACCGGTACTCTTAACCCCAAAATCACGGATGGTGATCCTCCAGGCGACGCAGGCAGAACTTGCTAGTACTATATACATATACAACCGAACTAAAAAGCAAACATCCAATGACTTTCTCCAGCTGGCGGAAACCGATTGATAAATGCATAAACACAAATAAGCCAACATAATCGCTCTCAAAAATATGGGTCACTCCGACCAACGCATGCAGTTGTAGACATCAAAAAGTCCATGCTCAGTAGATTTAAAGGTTGCATCAAAAATGAAAGCGCACTAAACAAGAACATCATAAAATGTAATACTGATGACTTCAAAATCAAGAAAGTAGTAGGACAAATTCTGTATCGAATTTTCAGACAACTCCACAAAATTAAAATTTCTTCTACCTCGGAGCTCACAGTACAGTTTTTCAGATTTTTCTACTCTGCAAGTGACAAGGAAGCTTTCTCTTGATGAAACACACGACAAAATATAGTTGTACAGATAGGTGGCCAGGAAAGCATGATGTCGAATCAAAAATCTTAATCAATGGAGTCTGCAACTCACACTATTGAAATTAATTTTACCAAGACTATATATCGACAGGAAAATGGCGTACCTATGGGCTAATTAAATCTGGACCCTATGCTTGCTTATCTTGAAACCAAACGTTTTGTATAGGATGCAAAATCTATCGTCCATTGTTATTGTGTGAATAAAAACTTTGCCATGTAGAAATCTTCTTTCGTTAGGGAGGGACAAGCATATTCTCACTTCAATATTGTCAAGTCAAGTATAATCTCACTTTAATATTGGAGATATATGTGAAGTTAAGCCTAACGTCAGGAAATTCTTTAGTAGATCGCACCTTACTACAGAATTGCAGCTTCATCCTTCAGTTTGATCTGTTTCTTCTGGAGATCAGCTTCTTGAAAGCCATTGTCTGAAACGTTTTGTCACGAAAGCCCTTATATTTTTTATTGCTTCTACAGATAGCATGTTTCATTTCTTGTTTTGCCCATTTTTAAATGAAAGACTTCCTTGGGGAGCCTTTTGAAATTGATTTTTTGCCCATTTTAAAATATAAAACTTCTTTGGGGAGCCTTTTGAAAGCGATTTTTGCCCATTTTTGCCTTGAGAAGCTTTTTTGAAGACGCATAAACGTTTCTTTTGTAGATTTTTTCTTCTGTAAATTTTTTTGAGGCCATTACCGCTAATTTTCCTTCAGTTAAAAATGCTGCTAAATCTGTGCTCAAAGAATACAATGTAAGTTGTCATTACGTTATAAAAACACAGCAAAATGTATAAGATGTAACTAATGCAAAAAAAACAGATATCATGGATTGGTTAAAGAACGTCGCAAAGCTCCACACTGTGTCTGCCAAGCTTAACACGTTCACGTTTGCATCAGTAAAAAGCGGTTTTGTGATAGACTGTAAAGTTGCAAAGAGTAGTACCGTAAGCTTTTTTTCTGACAAAAAGTTTGTACAGTGCTTGATAGACTTTACATAGTCTGGCCCGCCACGCAAGTTAAAATTTTTGATGTGCACCCTAGTCTCCCAAGATGCGGTGGAACGCCATCATATTCCGACCTGCTTTTGAGTAACCAGTGCTGCTGGTGCAATTTCTACCACTGGCAGTGCAACAGAGCAGGAAAATTGCGGTAAGGTACTTTTCAAGTGCCCAAGTAATGCAATCATCACAAGTTTTAAACAATTGAACGTTTGAGGCTTGAGTGCATGATCACGATCGAGGTTTAAACTTGTGATCAGTTCACACAATCAAGGCTCAAATGCGCAATCACAATCACCACAAGTGGCTCTTCAACCCACTTAAACCATGTTGCCAAGTAGTAGTAGTAGTAGTTATTCGGTTTTTATCTGGTGCTGCCCCCTTAGCAGAAATGGCCGGGTTCACCCTATTCCTTCTGCGATTGCTTGCACTCCGTCTCTCCACTTTGTCCGATTCAGGGTATCTTCCTTCTTCACACCGATTTTCTGCCTCCTCCTCCTCCACTTGCTTCTTCCACCCTTCTTCAGTCGTCTTTGCTTTCTCTTCCCACTCACTTTAAGATCCAGAACAACCCTCAAAACACTATCGTCATATCCATACCATCTAACTCCATTCGCTGTTGCCAACTGGTCTATAGTTTCCTTCAATCCCAACATGTCCAAGTGGCGTTGAGAAATAAAAGTTTGTCAAAAACACTGGTAAAAGTGGTGCTAAATATGTAATGCAGAGCAAAGACAAAAGTCAAAGTTGAAACAGGGTGATTGGAAAAATTTTCAGAGCTAGTAGGTGTGACACACAGAGATTCAGTGCTAGAACCACAGTTGATGTAAATTGTGATGGACATAAGTACAGCGAAGGCAATAGAACGATCGCTAAACGAATTCTTACATGCAAATGACTTAGTATTGCTGACCGAGATGGTTTGAAGTTTTCTAAAATGAAAAGATGCTTTTGAAAGCGATTATTCAAAGGTTAAAAATGATGATGACTCAAAATTAAAAGAGAAATATCAAAGAGCAAAACAGAATCATAAAAAATGTGCTGGACCATAAGAGAGTAAAAGCAACTTTAGTGTTGTGCATCAAGTAGATAGATGAGTAAAATCTTAAAAAAAAGAAATTTGAAAATACTACCACTGTGACAAGCCCAGATGTTGATAAAATTTGGAACAGGAATACTACAGTAGTTGATAGTGCTTCAGGTGATAAAATAAGCAAGTGGTTACTTAAAGTGTGTTTAGCTATGTACAGCAACTACAAAATCGATAGCAATCTCATATAAACAAAAAGTAACTCATTATAATGTATAATTGGGGAAAAACGAACTTTTTTTGATAAGTTTAAACACTCAAATGACCGATTTATGGGTGGTACAAAACTTTAGTAATGCTTTTATTAACGATCATATTATCATACTTTTTGGCAAATATAAACTCGAACTTTTTTGTCTAGCTCTCTTTAAGAGTTTTCGCTGGAATGGCAGCCTAACGATGCGATGAAGAATTTATATTGAACGAAGCAGTACCTAATTGTATAGTTCTTAAATGCGCCATGATTGGTAGAACGAATCACAACATTTTGGAGAAGTCAAAATTATAAATGAGCTAATTTCAGAGTATAAACAAATTCCTTTTGACGACAAAGTTCAGGTTTTAAGGTTTTAATATATGTAGCTTCTAAAGTGAAAAGATGAAAGTGCGATCTTCCATTAGCCATTATTGAAACTGCTTGTCATCGTAATGAATTGCGCAGTCTTTATTTTCAAAGAGATGTTGTCCGATTGTAGAGTAGCTTGCTGGTGAAAGTTGAGATGTTGACTTGCAGTCGCGTGTGATAAAAAGTTGTTCTGGTTGTAGTTTGTTTCTTATAGATTTTGGTGCCTGTTGTTTAATTTGGTCCTGCAACCTTTGAGATGTGCGACCCGCGTACCAACAATCACAGTGGCACTTGTATTGGCATGCGACCATGCTTTTTTAAATGGCAGGCACAGCATCTTTCCGAATTGCAGAAAGCATTTCCTTAGTGGAGAATATGACACAAGATTTTTACTCCACGATAGCACATGCTAATGGCACTCTTGCATTGTTCTACAAATTTCAGTGAAATATTGCCAATCCAAGGTAGTTTTAGATAGACTGAGCATTTTTGTGGATCTTCTTTACATAGCAGTTTAAATTGTCGGAGCTTCTTTTGTATTCCCAAGTCTATAACATAGTCAGAATAGCCGTTGGAGCTGAGGATGGAACCAATTGAGTTCAATTCATAAGGTAATTTTGAAATTGATTTTGAATTTGTTTAAATTTAAATTTGTTTATACTCTGAAATTAGCTCATTTATAATTTTGACTTCTCAAAATGTTGTAATTCGTTCTACCAATCAAGACGCATATCCTATTATTCAATCGGGTACCGCTTCGTTCAGCATAAATTCTTTGCCGCATCATTAGGCTGCCATTCTAGCAAAAACTCTTGAAGAGAGCTAGAAGAAAACGTTCGAGTTTATATTTGCAAAAGAGTATGATGAAATGGTCGTTAATAAAAGCACTGCTCAAATGGCCACCAGCAATAAATCTTTTAACTTCTTTTTATGGTTTTGTTCAAAAAATTTTGTTGCAGGCGATCATTTGTGTCTTTGAATACGTATGTAGTTGGTAGTAATATAGATACCTATGAATGCATTTTTTCATAAAATCTAATGCAACTGTGAAACCGTCTGAAGTCATTTCTTTGAAAAAAGTTACTGGAATATCACAGATCATATTTCCAAGCAGTAGAGCCTTATCTTCGTCAATAACAATGCTTTCTTCGTTTAATGACCGTCTCTACAAATACAAACAATCATTTCTATATTTTACAATACTATTTTTGTGACAAGAAAAACTTGTTTAAGATGTTTTGTAAACTGGTTTAGCCTATTGCCAAAAATAAAATATTATAAAGAATCAAATGATTTCTTTTACGGATTAATTATTAAGAATGCACTTGTGCCATGAAGTTATGCAACAGGTAGCATCTGGAAATTAAAATAACGTAAAAAGCTAAAGCTCACGGTTATCATCATTATGATCTAACAGTGATGAGTCAACTCGATTCCACTTTTAATTTTTTTGCCATTTAAAATTTCATACATATTGATTTACTAGATAAGCACATTGCTGTCTATACAAGCATTACTAATTTGATGAAGTTTTGACTAAAACTCTTTGGCAAAGGCTTTTTGAAACAAATTCATCAAGGGAAAATGTAGTATGTTGTTATGCTAAAAAAACAAAATACTGCCCCGAGGTCCGATACAAAAAAAAAACGAAAAATTGACACAAGTTCCTAATACTCTAATTTACTAAGATTGTTCACTTTAGTAAAACAAAGTGTACAAGTTAGATGTTACTTAATACAAATAGATAGCCTTACTATCTAATCACCTAACTTAAATCATTTCATGTTGTGACAGGCCATACGTATATAAACTGAAAGCTCTTATCTATTCATTGTCTGAAATGACCGACTGGTTCTAGGTGTGATCTGATTGGCAAGTGTTAACAGTGCTTGATTAGCTATGTAAACAAATAAAAACGTAGGCAAGCTACGCAAGAAAATTGGTTTTGTGCATTACCCTACCCAACCCAATTTTTGATACCCAAATTTTTTTGGCTGATTTAAAGTAATTTTGGGTTGCTAATTTCAAAAATAAAATTGATTTTTTTCAATTGAATCAAGTTTTGAAGACACAGCAGAATTCGCTTTACCAATCCACAGATAATAAATCCAACTGCGAATTAGACTTAATTTGCTTAGGAACAAAATTTTTGCATAAAAAATTGCCGCTCAATAAATCCAAAATTCGCTTTATAATAATTTTTGCAAAAAAAATTTAATTATTGCAATTTCAATCGGTTCAAATTTTGATTTGTCAGTCTCATTAAAACCAACGTTTTGTCAGATTTATTAAATCTAACAAACTGGAATTACAGTTTGCTGTAACTAGTTTCTTGTTGCATAATGTAGACACAACTGTCACTCAAAGAATTAACGTCGGTTTGCTGCAAAAACGTTTATCAAACATGTCATTTTTACGTAAGTCAATGCAACGAACTCCTGTATTGTACAGTTACGTAATGCAATGAAAAGGTCAAGACCAAACAAAACAATTACTGAAAAGCTAGTATTTTTGAACCGCTATAAAGCTTTGCCCTAAGTTATACATGCCGACTTGAAATTTCAGTAAGATTTCTTCAGAATCTGTTGACCCATTCCTGCCCAGCATGACAAAGATGTCACATAGTAAGAGATCGTAACAAACCGCTCGTAAAAAGTACGCTTGTTTTGATACTCAAATGAAATTTTGTTATCAATTTATAAAGAAGTGTAAAGAAAAATTCAAAAGTTATGCTAGCTTTGGCTGGTTTAGTTGTACAGAGGCTATTGAAAAGACAGTTTGAATTTACAGTTTTCAAAATGGCGCTTCTGAAACAGTAAGTAATAGCAAATTGCTGACAGTGACACTGTTTCCACGTATCAGGTTTCTTCACTGCAGTTGGCGACCGACAAGAAGCTAGAGGCTTTTAGTAAAGCATAGCTTAGACCGTCACTGTTTGCAGTTTGCTAAGTGCATCGCTAGCCTCTTGCATTACTACAGTAAGAATTACTTTTTGCATTTTGTCAACTATCCTTAAAACGCAAGGCTTATTGTTAGGTAAATATCAAGTGGGCTTCACTCATATACGGAATTGCAGAAATTCACACTAAAATAATGAATTGCAAAAATATGGAAAAACTACTTACTAAACTGCAAAAAACTCACAAATACGGAAAAATATGGAAGATGACAAAAATAAAACAAACATAAGCATTCAAATGAATGAAATTAGATAATCAATAAAGTTTAACTGTGCATCTCTATCTTGCAAATGAGTTGCAGAAATAGGGAAATTTATAAAAGTTAATAAAAATATAAAGATCCAAATGAATCAAATTAAAAAAGTTAAATTGAGTTAACTATACATCTCCCTATTTTGCTAATGAGTCGGTGCAAAGATTATTCGTTGAAAAAATATATAAAAGTTTGTTGAGCATAGCCCAGTGATTCTCAACCACTGTGCCGCGGCACTTTTGTGTATCACAAAATTATAAAAGTCTGCCCCCAAATTTTTGATATATAATTTTAAATATATTTTGCATTAAAAGTATTCTTATTATTAACTTGTAATTAATCCTTTAATAAACGTACCGTTATTTTTGTAGTGCATATTATTTTATTTCGCATATTTAAAATTATTATTATAAACTATTATTCACAGTGTGCTATAGGTAAGTAAATAATTTTTAAACTTATCTTTTTTTATGTGTGCCGCCATATTTTGAAATCGCTAAGTATGCCGCAACAAAAAAAAGACTGAGAATCACTGGCATAGCCTATTGATTAACAGGAATGAGGGAAAAGATGGAAGTTTAGTCAGAAACTAAAGATCTGTTTGGTGTCAGACTGAAGGAAGTAACGCAGGTGAGCGTGGGAGTTCCTCCAAAATAGATCGATAAGGTAACGTTACATAAAGTCCAGTGCATGGGTTAATTGACTGTGAGTGAAAAAATAGTTGAGAGTTCAATTGAATAGTTAAAAAAAATGAGGTATTGGACTAAGGATTACTTTTTCGATTGCCCAGAGAGTAACATATACCGTGCATTTACCCAACTCCTATTGGAATTTTTTTGCATATTCGTCTTTTCTAAGTGAAGTTTACATGCACCTCCGTATTTTCTTCATGAAGCTTACGAGCCTATAAGCATTACTTAAATGAGATCTATACAGCACACTTTCTGCTCCATACACATTTTCCCCACAGGGGTTATGCCTTTGACCCATGAATATTGCTTCGTGACAATTAATCCATTATCATATATTCGATGCCTAAAAATTGCCACATACCTATTGCCTCATGCCCATTATACCCCATGATAACATTGTTCCACACAGTGCCATATGTGCCCATACTGCACCGTGATCATGCTACTATGGGCTTATATTGCCCCATTACCACTTTGCTATCAATTTCCCGTGGCTATATTGTATCATGCCCAAAGTCTCTGGCTTAAGTTGTCCTTAGGCCTGAGTTATCCCATGGTCACTTTGCCCCAAGCCTATATTGTGCATACCCATTATGCCCATGTTCATTATTTCCCATGCCCTTTATGCCCTAGTTCCATTCTGCTCCATGGTGATTATCCTCCATGAACAATGATTATGCTGTATTGCCAATATATCCCATGTTTGTTATGTCCCATACCCATTAGGTTCTGTACCCTCAGAGCCCCAAGTCCATTGGGCTCATGCTCAATATGCCCACGCTCATTAGGCACCAAGCCCAGAATGCCTTATATTTACTATGCCTTCCCCATTCCTAATTTGCCCCATGCTTTTTCTACCATATAGTTGTTATGCCCCATGCTCGTGACAATTGGGTAATCATCATTTCCCAACCATCATAGCGCCATGGCATTTGGATAATGATGATACCCCCATGCCCTGAGACAATTGCCCCAAAAGCATTTCCTCATAATCATTGTCCCGTGGCACTTGTCCTATAACCATTGTTCTAAGTCCAAAGCTTCAGGCCGCACAAAATCCAACTTATGGCATACAGCACATAAAAATCTTCTTCTTCTTTCGGCTTCTCCCTATTCGGAGTCACCACAGCGAGAAAGTATTTTCCACTTTTCCCGATCTACTTCGTCTCCTTCCTTAGCTCCAACCCTTTCCATGTCTTTTCTTTCCAAATCCATCCACCTTCTCCTTGGCCTTCCTCTTTTCCTTCTATCTGGCACCGCCATCTCCATCATCGTTTTTCCCATGTAGCCTTCTTCTCTCCATACATCACATAAAAATCGACAACCACATTTCCGTATTATCTAAAAAGAATTTTCATGCATTTTTGTATTTTCTACATGAATTTCACAAAAATCTTTGGCATTGATACATCTGACAATATTCCAAATTCAATACGAATTGCATCTACCTTATTCATGAACAAAAGTTAACTAGCTGCTGTCAGATACATTTTAAATGAAACTTGACTTGCATCTCTTTACCTAATTGTATGTCGCAAATAAAATCTTTGCATAAATCTGCATATTTGCTAATTAAAATCTAGCTTGCATCTGGATATTTTTTGAAAGAAAATTTGTGTGCATTTCCATATTTCCTCAATAAAATATTGCTTGTATATCTGAATTTCCTAAATATAATATGGCTCGCGATTCCACATTTCCTTAGTGAAATATGGTTTGCATTTCCGAACTCAAACATGGCTTGCGTTTCCGTATTTCCTAACTGAAAGATACAGTAGCTCGATTTCTTACCTGAAGTATGGCTTTTTAAAACTATACTAAAATCAGAGAACAAAAAATATCGATCTTCAGCAAAAAAGTCATTTAACAAAAATAAGTTACAAATTTCCAAACTACAAAAAAATTCAATCTGATGATCATTGAGGTAGAGCAAAGCAATTTGTCTTCTATGATGATGAATTTACCCAAGGTTAAGAATTACTAATCTTAATCATTTTTTAAAATTGTGCATAAATATAAATTGACATGTATCGGTGGAATAAAACATCAGTCTTTCATATTATCAGTCTTAGCCTTACCACTTACAATGAATGTAAAACTTTTAATGTGTGTAAGGCATTATGGTGAGAAAAGTTGAATAACATTTCAATTGACGTGGTCGTGCAGTTTAAATTTTCATCAATTTTGGTGCATTGGAGTGTTATTTATTTACGCGTATGAGCTCATGCTCTGTTTGCATGTCTTTCGTCAGACTGGGCCACCACGACGGGTCGACTGCTTGGCCCCACCATCTGTCTGCCACATAAAGACGGAGGCATCCCGTTAAGTGCCTTGCCCAAGGACACAACAAGCAAGCTTGCCGGCTTGTTCTCCACACTATCCCTTATGTGCTGAGCGCCAAGCAGGGAAGCTACGAATACCATTTTTTAAAGTCGTTTGGTATGACTCGACAAGGGAAATGAACCCCAGGTCTACCGACTGCAAAGCGGACGCTCTAACCACTACACCATCGCGCCGGTTGCATTGGAGTGTGATAAGAACTAACTTTTGCATAATAGACCGTCACTGAACATCATCGTTTTCTGATGTGTTGTGTAAAAATCAGTCTGCTTAACACTAGGATTACCAAGGTGTCCAACAGGACACCAAATCTTCCTTTATTTGCAATTTCCGCTTCAGATTAAGAGCTTTTGTTCTGAAATTCTTTGACTTTTAACGAAATTTACTGTACTTGATGCGGCTGAGTTGCACAAACTCTCAGAGTATTTGTTTATGGAATTATTGCGTTTTTTCAATTTTTCACCCTAGAATTACCACGATGTCCTATAGGACACCAGAAAGGATTGTACACTTACGCATTGGCCTATTAACATTAATTTTGAGTTTAAATCTCTTTTGTTATCAATAGCTGTCTGGCGCAGCTAAATAATTATGAGATTATCTTGTTTTCTTCCTCAGAGCAAATGTAGTTTCTCTAATCAATAACATTTGTAAAAATCGCTACAGCAAATCTTTTATGTTTACATTTCAGGCACTTTGGTTGTTCAGCGTGGCGGAAGCGATGATGCTGCTGAGTACAATTATTGAAAACAAAAAGTGCTCGAAATCGGTTTTCTACAATACAAATTGAATGCAAATGTGTTCTTTGGAAACTGTCTTCATGTAGAATGCATAATAACGGTTAAAGCACCAGCAGTTACAAAGAAAAAATGCCGCATTACTGATGGTGTCCTATAGGACACCGTGGTAATTCTAGTTATAAAAAATCCTGGTAATTCTCGAGTTAATAATGATTTGTTGTTTTAATTTTTACATTAAAAATTTATTATACTCTCCCTCTTTGTAAAAGAAAGAGATCCAATTTTTTAGAATCAGGCTTTGCCTCCGTTGACGGACGTAGCTGGATTTACCTTTCGGTTCTAGAAGGTTTATGTATATATATATCATTACGCCACATCGCTCTGTCAGTAGCATCTCTCTTTTCAGTCCAATCTGGTTAATATATTCTTCCACTCGCCTACTCCACATCATCTCTAGTCGCCCACACCCTCTTCTTCCCACTACTTCAAAACCCAACACTCTTCCCAACACATCATCGTCATCATCCCTTCTCAAAACATGCAGATATCGTTGCAGTGTAATGTAACTGTGATTGTCTCTGTGCCTCAAGCAAATAGCTTGCCGATGTGCAATTAATGCCTGAGCTTAAATGCGTGTGCTACTGCTATCAAGGCAGACTGTGTTGAAACTTGACTAGGCCAATACATGAAACTAAAACTTGTTCTGATCCTTAACTCTATATGATGTCAAAAATGCGGCAAGGAAAATTTTAGAAAGAATACAACTGTTGTTGACAACAGAGTTAATTGATTACCAAACGTCAGTCATGGTAAACTGTTCAGTATGTCTTTATGCTGAAACCGTCAAAACAATTCAATTTCAACCAGAAACTTGGTGTTCTTAGGTAAAGCGACTTCAACGCTTTCAAATGGCATCTAAGATGAACAAAGAATCTCAAAGCTATCAGGTGAACCAATTGATTTATTCATTAGGCAGCAAATCTGAAGAAATTTTGACCACGTTTCAACTCAGAGCACTGGACGCAGCAAAATATGATATTGCCAAAGCCAAGTTTGACGCCACTAAAAATGTAATTTATGAACGAGCGCAATTTATGCGTCGAGTCCTGAACAAATTAACTGCTTTACATTCTTTGTAGAAAGGTGAAACAACAGATAACTAAAACAGGAAATGGTACGAGATCGCTTGGTAGTGGCTCTCTGATCTCTCTTTTTCAGAAAGTTTGCAAATGGATCCTTATCTAATCCTGTAAAAAGAAGTGTATCTCGCTCCATCCAGTAAACGGGTAAAAGAGCAACCAGTCAATCTTCACAAACAGGATCCCACCTAAGTGGAAGCTGTGCATGCTTTTGGACAGAAGATTTGCATCCAAGAAAGTTCTATTAAGCTTTGTAATTGATGTCGTAGTAATAAGTTGCACCCCAAATCTCAATGTCCTGCTAGAGGACCAAAATGTGTAAATTGTGAAATATATGGACATTTTAAGAAAGCATGTAAAAGCGCTGTGCAAACCATTAATGCTATGAACAGTAGTGACGATGCTTCATTCTTGGGTAATGTTGAAAGCGCCACTAACACAGTTACTAAGCCTATGATAAAACTTAAAGTTAATGAAACTCTAATACAATTGAGAGTTGACACCAGTGCCAATGTAAATGCTCTTTCGGAAAGAAACTACTCAGCCATACAAGACGTTGAACTAATGACAACCAAAAAGGTTTTATGGGTCCTAAAAACAAGCCTCTGGACGTGGTTGGAATATTTCAAGCCAATGTAATCTCTACTGAATTGACATCAGTTGAAGAGTTCTATGTAGTTAGGGACCTTAGTCAATCTCTTCTATGCTATCCCACAGTTGAAACTCTTAATGTACTTTTAGCCATTAATTCAATAAAAGAAACTTTTCTTACGGTTTTCTCAGGAGTGGGGAAAATGAATGACCAGCGCCAAACTAAATTAAAACCAAATGCTAAAGAATTTTCCATGGCAACCCCAGGCACATTTATATTCTGTTGCAAAAAAGCAGTTATTGCAGAAATAAAAAACACGGAAGCAAATAAAGCCGTCACTCGAGTGACTCAACCAACTCAAGGGTGTTCAGGCAGAGTTCCACTGCCAAAACAAAACGCCAAAGTCAGAATCTGTGTGAATTACACAAAGCTCAAAGTATACGTCGCAAATTACATATGTTCCCTACAGTCGATGAAAGTTTGGCTAAGGTAGCAAATGCTAAAGTATTTTGTTAGCTAGATCCTAATTCTGGTGTTTGTTTCGTAAATTCTGTTTCAACAGTACCACTGTTTGAAGATGTACGTTTGTTGACAACTTTCATCACCTTGATTGGTAGGTTTTGTTTCAGCAGACTTCCTTTTGGCACATGCCCAGCTTCAAAACATTTCCAGCGCAGAATGTCAACTATTCTAGACTCCATCCCCAGCGTACTGTGCACGTGGATGATATTTTTGGATTCAGCTTCTCCTTCTTGTGAGCGTGACTGTTGACACATCACTGGTTTGTTCAGGAATAGCTAGAGAATAAAACTTGTTTACCAGATTTGTTGGTGGTAGGCGAAGACTTATTTCTCCCGCCGAAGAAGCCAGTGATTGATTGTGTGAAAGGACTTGGTTTGTGCTTCATAATCTGATTGTGTTGTTTGCTTTTCATGTGACTTTTAACAGCACCAATTCCCATGTTTGATATATCAAACAACTTTCTGCACAACTTGCAGTACCCATTACTGTCATCTTTTGTCTGTTGCAGCCAAGCAGCAAACTCTGGTTCTTACAACCAAATTTCACGAAAGTGATATCACTTGGATGCCATTACCAAACACTGATTACAAATAAATTAATTCTTACTACTTACTACACTTGTCTGTAACTATTTTCTATAACTTGCCTGTAAAATAAAAGTTTTGATCCATCAAGTTGTTTTGTAGATTTTTTTACATAAGAGAAAGATATTTGGCAACTGTCCTTCATGTACAGTTGATGTACGTCTACAAAAGCACTTGTAGACGTTCTTTTTTCAAGTAAAACGAGACTTCTCGTCCGCAGCGAGCGCTCTCTTTTTGTGGGTACGAGGAGAGTTCTTGTTTTTCCATAGAAACTGTGCATGGCGCAAATAAATTTAGGGTTGTTCTTTGTAACCGACACATGGAATCCATGACAGTGCAGAAAACAAGCCTTGTTTTTACAATGGATTAAATGAAAGCAGGTAAAGAGCCTTGATTTTCCACGCTGAGAGACTGTTGGTAAAAATTTAATTTACCAGTAAACCAGTCAAGTAGCGTTCTAGAACTTTCAAAAAGTTGTAGATTACGGTAAATTCATTTTTGTTTATAGTTTGTCATACAAAACGAATTTTACTCAAATAATCTGATTTTCTTAAACATAAATATTGTCAATTTTTCCATGGGGAAATAAATATATACTTGGAAGAGTACACCAAATTTGAACTTATCTTGTAACTCAGCAATGGTGTAGAGAAACGTCAGTGTGTTCTCTGCAACGTTGTTTTCATTGACGAAACCATAAAAGAATCGAAATTAAGGCACGTTTTAGAAACCAAGCATTCCCAACTCGCTGAAAAGAATGCAGCATTTTTTCGACGATACGAATCTGGTCTGAAATGTTGGAGACTTGATACCACTGGAAGTTTTCACAAACAAATGAGAAAAATATAGCAGCTCTTTGCAGCCACCCCTACAATTTTGTTTAATGTTGTTGTTGTTGTTACCCCTCCTCTCCCTCGGGATGGAGGTACGGCACAAATGGTAATTCAGGTTCATGCCGTCAACCTAATTCAATTAGGGTAGGGAAAAGATGACAGCCCATTTCAAACCAGTCATGAGTGACTGGTAGCCCCACCATCAATGCGGACTGCCATTGGTGGGTACCCAAAAGTCGCCTTCTTACGACATGCTGAGTTAGCAACTTCACCATTGTAACTTGGTGGAAGTATGGGTATGCCACCTGTCTGCAACATAAAGATGGAGGCATCCCGTTAAGTGCCTTGCCCAAGGACACAACAAGCAAGCTTGCCGGCTTGTTCTCCATACTATTGCATTTTTATGGTGAGCGCCAAGCAAGGAAGATGTGAATACCATTTTTAAAAGTCTTTTGGTGTGACTCGACTTAGGGAATGAATCTCAGGTCTATTGATTACAAAGCGGACGCTCTAATCACTGCGCCATTGTGCTGGTATTTTGTTTTATTGATTTCTTTTCATATAGTGACACTTTTAATTTTGTGACAACAAATGCAAGATATTCTTAACCCCAACATCACTAATAAATGCCTTGCGGGCGGCGCCAGCAAGTTGTAAATAAGTATATAAAATACATTTTTGTGTTTTTTTTATCTTAAAGTTAGCAAAAAGCATAAAGGGATTGCGGTATGCCAAGAAAATCTTTTAAAGGGGGTTGCAAAGCAAAAAATGGTTGGGAACCAGTGACAACTCGTGCCTATGGGCCCCACCATGCGTTTTTACGATCTATTTTATTTTGAATTTTTTATAATGCAAATAGTTTTTGTGATGTCATACTTCATACCTTAGTTACCAATGCACCACTTTATGTCGCTAAAAAGACAAATTACTCGATTAATAAACTCGAACTTAACTAATGTTTTTTTTTAGTTCAAATTTAAGAATTTTTATTTTTTGAGTTAAGCCCTGGTAATGATTATGTATACGTGCATGAGTCTGAAGATAGTGGAACTGTGGGGCAAGAAAGGTAAAAGTGCTCTTTTGCAGAAGATATATTTTGAAGTAATATTCTCAAAATTTTTGAATTGTAAAAATTTCTCCCACATTTTGATGCAAAATTGTGTTGGGTTTGCTTTTGTATCTATTAATGAAATGAAGGCCTTTTTTGCTTTTGGTGAGGATCACTTGTTTGGTCTTTTGAGACAACCTTGTAACTGGTGCACTTATAATTTGGGCTCGTAAATAGCATCCGAAGAAAATGCTTTTATGTGAAGTGATATTTGTCTTCCATAGAAAAACTTATGGAAAGCTTGTCCGTTTCCCCCAATCTCAAATTCTACTACACCAAGGTGTGCAAGAATACGTTTATAGCACCACTTTGCTTTACAAGTAAGCAAGCTAATGCATGGTATCATCCTGAAACACAATTATCCTATTAAATACAATAATGTTTTTAAATGTGGAACTCTAAATTTGTAAACACTAATATGTGGAAATTACTCCCCTAGAAGTTTAAAATTTCTTTTTAAGAGACAATTCTTTAATGGTTTGGGATCACAGGATTAGATGTTTGTCATATTTTGGCGCACATGATTAGTTATCTCATGAGTGTCAGCAATGCACATCTTTTGAATTTTTAAATTTGATACCTCATGGAGTAGTGGAGGTAATAATTTCAAAGTAAATCCAAAGTAAAGTTAATTGCGACAAGTATTTTTAGCCTAGGAAATTACTACATGGAGTGCTTTGCTTAACGTATTGAAAACTTTAGGGTTGTACATAGCTTTCATTTGAAAGTTCTGAAGTATTTCAAACACTATCTTATTTTCTCTCTGATTTCAAATGCAGGAAAATATCACAAAACAGAAAAACATATTGTTACGAGATTTTACAGCTTTTGGCAAAGATGAATTCAATAAAACTTTAAAGTAAGCTTTAAATGAAAATGTGGTTTCGACTATGTCAATTAATAAACAAACTGAAATTTTTATAAATACCTTTTCCAATACTATAGACAAATTAGCTCCATCAAGAAAAATGACACAAAATGAAAAGATCTTAAAAGGAAACCCTGGATAAAGTGTGAAATATTAAAATCAAATAAAATAAAAAACAAAATGTTTGAAAATCTTCATTTTCGTATAATAAGTAACAACCCCACAGACTTGATTAATGATGTTAATCAAAGGTATAAAATATATCAGAATGCTTTAAATCGTTTCGTAACTAACGCCAAAAGGTATTACTATAATAAAATGCTTATCAAGAATAGAAGCAGCCCAAAAAGATTTGGCAAACCATAAACCTACAGCATAATTCTCAAAAACTAAAAGATCAAGTCAAGATAACTATACTGCAACGCCTTGTGGGATTGTTACTTCGCCTATAGTCATTGTTGAATTTATACATATAAATTTTACATGAAATGTTCTGAGTTTTAAACCCGCAGTCTTTCGATTCAAACCTGACACTTAAATTTATTACGTCATGCTGCTACTAATAACATTTGAGCCTTTTGCCCAAAGCTTTCCTAAATTTACGTGTGCTTAATTTGAAGACAAAGTCAAAAATGCATGTGAACCAGTATAGTTGAGAATTGACTACGGGGAGAATGGTCGGAAGATTTGTAACTGTCAGAAGATTCGTTTGATACAATTGTTGGAAATTGTTACTGCTATTTTTGGATCACAAGTATACTGTACGTCTTGCATATATATTTGGAACGGTTCCGCCATAGTCCGGTAAGCCCAATTGTAATATTTGCTTTTGTTACTTATTTTCCCGCTGGATTTTCCTTATAACGACTGTTTTATATCTAAATTATTAATCCGAAATTCGAGCATAACTCGTAGTAGTCTGATCCCGTTTTGAATCCGTAGTTTGATCCCGTTTTTGTGTATGTGAACTTGTGTGTAATTGAACCCGCATTTATAATCTTATTTGTGTGTGTTTCACTTGCTAATTCGTCTCCCGTATTGCAGATAACCGTACTTCTAACACTCCACATTGACACCGCATCAATATACAAATATTTATAACATCGGGTGGAAGTGAACTCTGGAATACGCGTAAAATTTGGCTATATACACCTGTCTCAGCAGCCTCAGTCTTCCAAAGCTGATTAAAAAGGCTGCTGTTACAGTCATTGTCACGTCGTATATAGTTCTACTAAGCCTTGAACCCGGGCCATTCAAGCTATTGTTCCACACATGCCAAGACTTACTATCATGTAATCACGCACACCTTAAACGCCATATTTAGTGTAATTATTTATCGGAACGTTTTCTATGCCTAATTACTTTTTTGTGTGACCAATTTCATGTAAAGATATCGGTTTCAGTTTTAGTTAATACCTGTACGGTTAGCAGTAACATCAAGGAATCCTGGTTCAAACGTAAAGGGTATGTAAGTCTTGTGCTTCGTGTTGGATTGTTTTGGAGTTGAATCTTGTTTTGTTTTTAGAACCCGCTTCTGTTGATCCGCCTTATATGCTTATTTAATTGAAAGTGACACAATAAACTCGTAGTGCTGTTAAGGGTGAACTGGCGCGTTTTGTTGACAATTCTATGTAGGATATCGGGTTAACCAGGAGCCATGTAAGGTATCTTACAGCCATTGCTGAAACTCTTAATAATTTTTTTGTGAATATTGGTCCAAAAATGGCGAAAAACATTCCAGATGTTGAAGTTGTTACAACAACAACTGTTAACCTGCAATCACACATTAATAGGACTTTCTTTTTTTTCTCCAGCAATTCCACCAGAAGTTGAAAGGTTAATTGATCAGTGGAACATAAACAAAGCTTGTAGAAATGTAAATGCTCCTACAAAATTCATCAAGTATGGCAAATCTATAATAGCACAAATTCTATGTGCATTATACAATAAATGTATTGTTGAAGGCGAATACACTGATTTATTTAAAATATTAGAAGTGATTCCTATATTTAAATAAGGAAATTCCGAACTTGCCACCAACTACTGGCTGATATCTTTAAACCACCAAATCAATAAAATATTTGAAAAATTAACTTACAGCAGAATGTATGATTATCTAGAAAAATATAATTTAATTGATGAGGGCCAATTCGGGTTTCGCAGCAATCATTCAACTCATGCAATCAGCAGCATTTATGAGAAACTTTAAAAAAGTAATGATAATAAATTATGCAGTTGCTGTTTGTTTCTTGATTTTTCAAAGGCATTTGATACAGTAAACCATGAAATATTAATAAAGAAACTGGAAAATAATTTTCGATTTTGACATAACACTAAACGATTGCTAAGTAATTATTTAAGCAACAGATATCAGTATACAAGAGTTTCCAATCGCAAATCAAGTATGAGTAGTGTCACTTGTGGGGTGCCTCAAGGGTCTACTTTTGGGCCGCTGTTTTTTCTTTTGTATGTGAATGATTTACCTTCTTCTTCAAACTTTAAAACCACTTTATTTGCTGACAATACTTTGTTACAACTATCTGACTATAATATTAAAAAGTTGGAAAAACGAGTGAACAGTAAACTAAATAAAATAAGTTAAATTTGAAAGTGTGCATTCGTACATTACAAGACAAAAAACTAAAAATGATTCTTTTTCAGCCCGGGTCAACAAAGCAATGTCAAACAATCAATTGGCTTTTCGATGTACTAAATTGTGGGCAACTATAGACAAATCTACAAAAACAAAACCGTAATTAGTCTTCAAAAAGATATCAAAAGAACGAATGATTAGAGATTATTAAATTGTAAGTTTTGCTTTAATTCTGTATTTATTTCATAAAAATTGCTGAGGCATTTAATATGTGGCTTTCACGTTATGTGCTTTTATATTAAATTTAACTTCCTCTCTTTTTTTCCTTTTCTTTTGTTTCTTCTTTCCAGCCTCCAATTAATTTTTATTTATTGATGGTAATATTCTTTTTGTTTTTTGTTATCAGGAGGGACTGACTAGAAAACCTTTGGGTTATTTCAGTGTCTACTGGCCCTTTGCACGCATGTACTACATTATCCTAGTATTGTTCACCATTAAAACAATGAATATTTTGTGATTTTGCTTTAGTGTAAATTTCAAAAAAAACTTTTTTTCTTATGTTGATAATGAGTGTGTTGGACAAACGACAATAAACTATTTCTATGTCTTTATGCACTATTGTCTCTAAATAGTTACAATAAATAACGCCGTAAGTCTGATTAGCACAATCTCACTTCATTAAATCCTTATCCCAATACTAAAATCCATCTTTATGACTATTGCTCAGACAAACTGCAAAACCCTCTTACAAGCCTGCCCACTAAAACCCACGGTTATCAAATTATGTGACAAAAAGCAAGTTTTGCAAACAGGAGTTAATCGTGGAAATAAAACAAAGTTCAACTAAGTGGAAAATGAAATAAAAAAAAGTTTGTATCAGGCCTACTACATGAGCAAACGGAAATTTTTACAAGAGCTTGGTGGTAAACTTTCTTGCTTTGCAAAAAAAAGTGAATTTAGAATGCTTCAACTTTTGCACTGCCGCTTTGTCATGTTGCAGACAGGGAATTAGGTATGGTACAAAATGGTTTTCCATGCTCTGAACTTCCAAAAATTCACAGCGAAGTTGGGTATTTAATACTAAACTATCGTAGGTAAAAATAGGGTATGGAATTTTTTCCATGCCGTAATACCATACCTTTCTGTACCAATTATTTTGTTGAAGTTTTGTCTTGTGTAACAGCTAATGTGTGCTGAAACAAATATTTGCTGAAGCAGAAACACTACGCTAATTTTAATTCCTCTGGAGCAAACCGGATAACTTAACCAACCTTCAACCAACTACTTTATTTAATAGTGAAAGACATCAGCTTGATGATATATTAATTGATTTACCTAAACGACCAAAATGGCAATTATATTGATACTATCAATTTAGCGTCATCAAAAAAACAAAAATAGCCATAAACGAACAAATTGTGAAGAAAATTCTTCAAACGTTTTTGATAGCCAGTTCAATTATACTGCAAACAAAAGGCTCAAGTGTTGCAATGCCAAAAACATTTTTGCCTCAATTATGTCTTCTTTTAGCCCGAGTCTCAACTCACCTAGAATGTACCTTAAAGCTGAAAAAGTTCTTTCAACGATGGATTGAGTAACTGCCAAAGCATGAGCACCATTAGCAACGTTTTTAAAATCGGACTCTGCTTGCTTGTCCCACCATTCACATAAGTTAGAGTTTCTGAGGATAGTGAATTGATTGTTGAAGCACTAAATCATCTAAGTTACATTTTTCTAATCCTGTGGTGACTATGACGAGCTGGCATTGCACGTATATGAAGTGGCGAGTATGTCATCAATAAAATCAACCCTGCATCCAAGGAATAAATCCATTTGCAGATTCTGGGGATGAATCTAGACCAGTGGTTCCCAAACTTTTTCAAGTCACGACCCACTTTTCAAAACATAAATTTTCGAATACCACATAATTCTACATGTACTTCGAAGTACTTGGAAAAAAGTACAGTGAAAACAAAACATATAATAAAGATGGTAGTTTTCATTTAAATTATTTGAGAGAAAGCATGCATTAATCTACATTTTGAAGGACTTTCGCGACCCACTGAAATTGCGTTCACGATCCACCAGTGGGTTGCGACCCATAGTTTGGAAAACGCTGATCTAGACATCTATGTCAGTAGCATCAACTGACTCCTGCAGCATTTGCAAGCGCCTCCACAATGCTGCCAAAATGAACTTGTGCAATTGTTTTCTGAGAATATTTTAGAAGAACCTGATACCTTGGATCATTATAAGTTGTAGCCAAAAAAGCAGCGTTAGATAACAAAGTTGTTTCTCTACATTCCATGCATGAAGCATAGCCAATGCCAAAGAAGAAGCGTTGTTCACAATCTTGCGCTACAGTTGGACTTAACACTATAGCCACTCACCGAAGAATTTACCAGTAGTTTATTTCTTTAGCAGAATTACAGTGGTCGTGTCATAAACTGGTTTTAAACATTCAGTAAGCTCCTGTACGGCAAACCCATCGACGCCCAACAAGAGGAGGGATTCATTTAACAAAACAATTTGGCCCAGTAAATCCCTGACAAGCAATATACTACCAAGCATTAAAAGCGTTGAGCCTCATCGGGTCTCACAATCTAGTCTAGAAAGAGGTTTGTTGTTGTGCTTAAACATCTCTGATACTCTGTTTGTGGGTCTTCTTGGTGACATTTCTCACTTTTGTTACTACATTTTTGGCGCTGGAATTAGCTTTAAAGAAGTCATGCACACTCAGCTGTAATGTGTGAACAGCACACCTGACGGTGATAACTCCATCTTCAGCCGCTATTACGTCTTCCTAAAGTTTACAGTTGGAAGCTTCAGTTACATGATATTCATCCTTGTCATTATGATAAGCAAAATTTTCAGGCAGAAAAAAATCACTTCATATCAGCTCGCAGCTTCTCACATCAGAAAAATCAACTTTCAAAACGTTACCTCGCTATGTGTCGTGAGGCTGTAAATTTGCTTCTCCAAAATACCAAGTTTGGCCAAACAATTTAAAATGATTTTATTTGTTGCATCTGCTGTCGCTCGTTTGTGTAACTCGTTTACAGCTACGATAATAACTTGCAAGTTACCGTCCACCACCGTTTGCAAATTTATTCCAATAAAATGACACTTTCATTGCATTTAGAAGTCTACTTCTACTGAAACCGTTTTACCAGCAAATATCTGTTTCGTTTCTATCATCTTTCTCTGATACGCATCAATGGTCCATGCTCGAACGTTGAAAGCTGTAAGTTCTATGTTTAGTTGATCTAATATTGGAGCAAGCATCTTTGTGATGCCACATTTTCAGTGGTGCTAAGTGGAAGACTGTTGGTGGTGACACCCTCAACTGCCATATCTGGCTTGTGATTGAAAATTTAGCCATTATTGCAGGTTGTTTTTTAACAGTCGCACTGCTTGCTTCTTGCAATGGTAATTCAAAACAAGAAATTATATATTTGATGCCATGGACTTTTCTTCTTTGACGGCTTCGATGTAGAGATTTGGATGTTTTCTATTCAAGTGATCAGCCAAAAACGTAGGATGGACGTCTGAGCAACTTTTTGGCCCATATTCGTATTGGCATTCTTCTACTGTACAAGTAGTCCTGTTCATTTCATAACGAAAGTGTTTGTTACCGATAAAATTCCTCGCTCAACCCATTTAAACAACTTTCAGTGCAGTCTTCACAAAAACTTACTGCCGCACCAGCTTTAGTACAAAATAAAAATTATGCTTTTGATCTAAATGAAGTTGAAACATAAATTAGGTAAACATGTGAAAGAACAATAAAATGTCTACTTACTATGTAAAATCAAGGTGGCGTGAAGCAAAACCAAAATTGATTTTGAGTTTCGATTCCGTTTTTTTATTAAGTAATGTTAGAAAACTGCAAGCCGTCCGCCAATGTATTTGGTAAACTGTTTGTAGTTTTCTTGATTGCCCTGTTAGCTTTTCAACATTACCTGTTGAAAAGCACATTCCATCTGTGGGCTATGCCTGACTCGTGATTGTTCAACACAAAACACGAAGTACTTTTTGAGATATGCAAATCTTTAGAAAGGTTACTCTTCAAAACGGGCAACTCTTTGCGATGAGCAAGCTTTCAGAAAGACTGCAGAGAACTGCAAAGCCATGATTTTTCCTCTAGTTGTCACCGTATTGTTTAAAACAGTTATTTGGGATTTAGTGTAATGACGACAAAAGTACACAAAAATCTTGGTGTAAAAATTTTAATATATCAAAACCAAGATTAAGATTTTAATATATCAAGACTTAGCACCCGGTGTTATGCAGACAGGAAGAGCTTGTCCACACTCTCAAACTTTTTCGATAATTGTGGCAATCCTATTTGGCCTCTTGCTGCGCATTCTCTAGCATTTTGCTATTGCAAAATCTCTTTCTTTGGTGTGCTTTACAATACTAGCTCTATCAAAAACTTGTCCTGATTGCCTAACGTCCAAACTTATCACACAAAGCTACATACTCACTCTGGCTCTTCCCTATTGATGCGATACCGCCGCTGACGAGAGCGTCACGTAAAGCTTATGGCCAAGACAACTTTTTAAAAAGTTATATCAAAATTCTGTAATACCAACAAGATTTTTGTGTACTTTTGCCTTCGGTACACTAAACAGCAAATTGCTGTTTTAAACAATGTGGTAAGAACTACAAAGAATATCAGAACTTTGAAGTTCTCTACAACCTTTCTCATCACTTGCATATCTCAAAGACTTGCCCCTAAGTACATGTTGTTGTTGCGATTACCCCTCCTCTCCCTCGGGATGGAGGTATGGTACGAACAGTAATTCAGGTTCAAACAATTGAATTAGGCTAGGGAAAAGGTGGCAGCCTATTTTGAACCAGTCACAAATGACTGATAGCCCCACCATCAATGCGGACTGCCATTGGTGGGTACCCAAAAGTCGCCTTCTTACGACATGTTGGGTGAGCAGCTTTACAATTGTAACCCGGTGAAGTACGGGTACGCCACCTGTCTGCAACATAAAGATGGAGGCATCCCGTTAAGTGCCTTGCCCAAGGACACAACAAGCAAGCTTGCCGGCTTGCTCTCCGCACTATCGCATTTTTATGCTGAGCGCCAAGAAGGGAAGCTGTAAATACCATTTTTAAAAGTCTTTTGGCATGAGTCGACTTAGAAATGAACCCCAAGTCTACCGACTGCAAAGTGGACGCGCTAACCACTATACCATTGCGCCGGTCCCCTAATTACTTTGTGGCTCATATTGAACAATCATGAGCCAGGCATAGCCCATAGATAGAACGCGCTTTTTCAGCAGATGATGTTGAAAAACCAACAGAACAATTAAAAAAACTATGAACAGTTTACCAAACACATTGGCGGGCGGCTCGCGATTTTATAGCATTCTTCGAAACAATCAGACTCTGCAAATACCTTGCATTACGTTATGTTCAACAGTGTATTGCTTGTAGCAAAAATAAAAACTTGGATACTAAAAGTCGCCTCTCTACCGAAATTGTATTACCTTGCATTACACGATAAAAGAACAGAATCAAAATCCAAAATCAAAAACAAGCAATTGCTTGCTTCGCTCAGACGCGACCGTTTCGGCAATGCTCTCAGTGATACCACAAAACATTCTGAATCTCTTAAATTACGACTTATATGACACTGAAAGTTTCGTGCTGCCGTATGGTCTCAACTTTGGGTTGCCGCCCAGGTATTTGTGCAAGGAAATCTTCGCTGAACTCAAGTCGGCACAACCGTCGGCATAGTTTTTACATCACAGTGCTATTTCTGTTGAACAACGTACGGCTTTCAAACCCGACTCACAGACCTTGTAGATTTGTACTGTGATAGCATGATAGATTTACGTGACTTCACAATGCACAAAGAGTTCTTTCGTGCAATCAACAGCTTACGAAAGAATGATGATATCATTATCACCAAACCTGACAAAGGCTCCGGCGTTGTCCCTTTAAACAAAAGCAAATACGTCGATAAAATGAACCAGATACTTGATGATCCATCGAAATTTAAAAGGCTTGGTTCTATCGCCAGCAATGACAACACAATTAACATTGAATCGCGTCTTCAGAAGCGGTTGCTTGACTTAGTCAAAGCCAATTGTATTGCCGAAGTGGATATATGACGAAATACAACCGACGGGATCGCAAAGATTTCGAATGTATGGTCTGCGAAAAACACACAAAGCACTCCACTTCACCCTATACTCTCTATGACAAATTTGTTTCATCATAAACTTGGCAGGTGGTTAGCTGGCCTATTAACATCTGTGATGGAGTGGTTTTCGTCACACTGCATATCAGAGTCGCTTACTTTGCTAAGACTATGTAAAATCTTGACATCGACCCTAATGTCTTCATACGCTCCTTTGTGTGTCCAGCTTGTTCCCCAACGTTCCCCTTGATAAAACCATTAAGATCTATTCAGAAGCCCTTTATGATAAGTCCGATTTGTAACCAGTTATTCCAAATAACGTGTTCGCTGAATTGATGAAGAGCGCTACATCCTCAGTTGAGTTCAGCTTCAACAGCAATATGTACAAGCAAACAGACGAGGTAGTTATGGGATCTCTACCTGGTCCGGTTTTGGCTAATATCTTAATTGGATATTATGAAGAAAAGTTATTTTCTCAAATACAATAGCCTCCAATATACTTCAGATATGTTGACGACACGTTTTCCATCTTCCATTACAAAGCTGAAGCAGACTACACCAATCCACAGCCGCCTCAACGTGGTGGTGCGGTCCCCAATTCCGTTTGGGTTGAGTCAAAATGGCTGTTGGCCTTCCCAAGGATCCCATTCACCCCAAGCCCTTGGACAAACCATTTTTTTGCCGTGTTGCCCCCTGAACGATCTCAGAAGCGCAGCACGCAGCTTCTTCAAAATTAGTCTGTTTTCTCTTTTCTCCTGCCTTTCCCCTGCCTTTCTTCGTCTCCTCATTCTTCTTCTTCTCCTGATGAGCGGCAACGTTTATCCTAACCCTGGCCCCGTCTTTCCCTGTTCAGTGTGTGCCGGAAAAGTGACCTAGCAGGACAAGTCAGTGCAATGCTGCACGTGCTCCTAATGGGTCCAATTTAAAGTGGTCACTACTCTCCTCTAAATTCAGAACACTTGGCAGCTCTCACTCCTGGAGCTCCCCACCTTGCTGCGTCCCAGCGTCTTCTGGAGATAACTTCCTCCTCAGACTCCTCCAGGTAGTATACACCCATTGCTTAATCTGGCCCATCTGCCCTCCTCCCTCTGATAATGATGCACTCCAACCTTATCCTCGTATTCAGACCTCTTATCCTTCTTCCGCCCACTTTGCATCTTCTCCCTCTACTCGCTCATCTCCACCTCATGCTTCTGGCTGTCTCTCTACACCTCCTGCTTCCTCTTCCCCTCTGGCTCCCTCAGAATCCTTCAGTGGAATGCTGGCGGTCTTTGAGCCAGAAGCACTGAACTTCCACACTTTCTTTTATCTCATTTGTATCCAGGAATCTAACCTTAATTTATCTTCCTCTTTTCCAGATATCTGGATTTTCTGCTCTGCGATCTGATCGCACCCATTCCCGGTCTGGCTTTCTCTCTTCTGATGCCAAGCACGCTAGCAGTGGCGTTATCATTTTCGTCAGGCAAGTCATATCCTTCTCGAAACTTTGTACTTCCTCTCTTTCTACACTTGACCCCTACTCCAATTATGTAGGGGTCAACATCTCTCTAAACAACTCCTCCTCGCTTTCATTCCTTAATGTTTATGCTCCCCCTATTTGCTCTTCTCCAACAAATAGCAGAACGGACTCCTTTTCTCCCTCCATTCTTCCTATTTTCAGAAATCTCTTCATTCTGGGGGACTTCAACTGCCATCAGCCCCTATGGGACTCAAGAGGTACTTCCAACCCCCATAGAGAGGAAGTATTCGATTGGGTCGTTTCCTCTTACCTACTTCCCCTCAATGACCTAACAAACCTACTCTTCCAAATCGCTCCTCTGGCAGTCGCTCCTCCCCTGACATCTCCTTTGCTCCTTCCTATCTTGCTCCTAAGAGGTGCTTTAGGACTTCGGTTCTGATCACCTACCAATTCTACTAACTGTCCCTCTCTCTCCGGTTCTTTGCCCCAATGAGCGTTTCCATTCTTCAATTTTCAGAAAGCTCGTAGGGATGACTTTGCTTTTTACTTTGACTCTCACTGTCCTTCTGCAGAGGAATTTAAAAAAATTTTTATTTGCCATATTTATCCTCCATTCACGAGAATGCAAATTGTATAGCTTCTTGTTTCTTTCTCTTTCCTCTGCTGCTGCTCTCTACTTCTCTGACACTGAATGCGGCCAAATCTTCCATTCCTCTCAGCTGCATCAAACGCCATCCTAAAGCCTGGTGGTCCGCTGAAGTGGAAAAAGCGGTGAGTGAAAAACGTAAGGCTTTTGCTGTCGTTCACAGATGTGATGAAGACCGCTGAGGCATGGCAGACGACTTGCTTTTCTCTCTCACCCAAATCTAACCCTAAATCTGTGCACTCTCTACTTCGTTGTCACTGGCTCTTCTTTGTCGTCTTCCTCCTCTCCTAACTTCCCCAACTGTTCTTCTCCCAGGGAGTCATCTTCGGTCTTGGCTGATTACCTAAAACCCCACTTTTCCGTCTCCCAGCCAAAGGCCCTGCATAGCAGAGCCAGAGGCTACGTTTCCGAGCTCCGCTGTGCCACGTGCCCCGTGGAGTCTCACTCGTCCTTTTGCTCTCCTTTCTCTCCCGCTGAATTTCTTGTGGCTGCCTCTAACCCCTCCCTGTCCACTGCCACTGGCCCAAACAAAGGTTGCCTATCCCATGCTAAAACACCTTCCTCGCTCTGGCATGGATTTTCTTCTTCACATTTTCAATCTCTCCTGGACTTTGCTTTCTTTCCTTCCATCTGGAAGACATCTTCTATTATTCCCATTCATAAGATGGGAAAGTCTCTAGATTCTCCTGCTTTCTTCCGGCCTATCTCTCTCACCTCCTGCACCTCAAAGCTGTTTGAACGCATCATTCTATCTCGTTTACTCTTCTTTCTGGAATCTGATTCCATTCTCTCTTCTCGCCAGGCCGGTTTCCGCCCTAGATGATCTACTCTCCATCAAATTCTGTTACTTGCTCAAGCCATCTCGGATGGGTTTAACAAACCCAGGCCGGGCTCTTGGACGATCCTCGCTACTATCGATTTCTCAAAAGCTTTTGACTCTGTCTGGCATCCCGCCTTTTTCCATAAACTCATTTGGCTGGCCTCCCTCCTTGCGTTGCTTGTTGGACTCAACCTTTTCTTTCTGATAGGCGTGCTTGCGTGGTTTATCAAAATCACAAAAGTTGCTCCCTTCAAGTCCGATGAGGTGTTCCACAAGGATTCGTTCTTGGGCCTGTACTTTTCTCTCTCTTCATCAATGATCTACCGACTTCTCTGCCTTCTTCCTTCAGCTGCTCTCTTTATGCTGACGATCTCGCCATTTGGTTTCCCTCCTCCTCGGTACCTACTGCGGTGGAGGCCACACAAGGAGCTCTGTTTTAATTGGAGCGCTGGTCTGAGTACTGATGTCTTCCTCTCAGTTAGAGCAAATGCGAAGCCTCCGTCCTTTCAGTCGATCCCCAACAAGTTAACCTCCAGCTCAACCTCCTCTTACTCAACTCCTGCCTCCGTTTCAATCCCACTCCAACTTTTCTTGGGGTCACCTTCGACTGCACTCTTTCCACTGAGTAGCTAGTTGCACTATCTTCGGCTGCCTCTTTTCCTCCCCTATTCCTCTTCTCCTCTCCAAGGCTTCTCTATCCCCCTACAGGTCACCTTGACTCATTTCACTCTATCATTCTATGAGCGGGCTCTTCGCCTCCCAACCTGCTTTACCATTTCAGGTTTGGCCAGACTTGGAGTGAAACCAAGACTCTGCAGATCTTCTCGGAGAGCTTTAGCATCCACTTACTCGCTCATGCTTGCTTCTACTTCTCCTAGGGAGGCTCTTCTTGCTTGCCCTCCCTCTCCTTCTTGGAACATGCCTTTCTTCACTGTGAAGTCCACCCTTTCCTCTCCATGCTTCAGCTCTAATCCCCCTCTCTCTCGCCAAGGTGCAGCTCTCGCCCACCTTGACTTTCTCTCATTTTACGATCTGGTAACTATGGACAGACGGTTCTGTTCCTTTTCCTTTTGACAAAGGCTGCTCTGGCGTACTTGCCAACTGCTTTCTCTGTCGCACTGAGGTCACTCTTTCCTTTTCAGTGGGACCAGTATGTTGAAGATTTTCCGCTGAATCCTGCACCATTGTGCACGCTCTTTGCTGGTCTTGGCAGCACCGACAAGTCTGCCCCTTCTCATCTCCTCTTCTCCTATCTGACTCTCGTTCTGTCCTCGCCACCTTGTCCTCTCCTCCATCTTTCCTCTTATCTCAATCTCTCTAGAAGACCTGACAGGAACTGTCTTCTCTCTCCTCTTCTATCAGGCTACAATGGGTCCCCAGACACTTGTTTCTCCCGGGGAACGACGCAACTGATGAGCTGGCAAGACGGGGAGCGCTACTTATGCCCTCTGCAATCCCTTGTAGTCTCTCTCCCCTTGTCTCTTGAACCCACTCTTGTCTTTTCTTGGAATGGAGGCGTACTGTCTCGTTTATATTTTTTGACACACAGGTTTCCTCGATTTCCACCGAGGAACTTGTGCTCCCTCATCATGCTTGCTGTGTTCTCTCTCGTCTTTGCTGCAACGGACAAAGCCTTCTGTTAAGCTCTTATCTCTTCAGGATTGGCAGAATCGAGAATTATTTATGCAGCGCCTGCGGATAATCATCCCAAAACAACTCTCATCTCATTCTGCACTGTCTAGCTACAGACTCTATGCGCTGCTTGCTCTTTGGCGACTCTCTGTTTCTTTACGATCTCTGGTCCAGGCTCTGGGGAATTCTTGGCTTCTGGGGCTCCATGGTCTCTCCCGCCATGCCCCCATCCCTTGTAAGGGGTCGGGTAACAACAATAACAACAAGCTAAAGCAGATGAATTTTTGACCAAACTCAACTGCCTTCATCAATCCATCAAATTCACTTTTAAAAAATAAAAAGGAAAATGTCTACCGTTTCTTGATGTCTATGCCGAAAGACTACATATTGGCTTTGAAATCAGTGTATATCGGAAACCCACTTTCACTGGTCATTATTTGCATTGGGAGTCCTTTATTCCTCTCAAACGTAACATAAGTCTAACATCTACATTGGTGCATCCCTAATGATTTGCCCCAAACGTAGACTCAATGGAGAAATAGAACGAACTAACAAGATATTGATGGACAATGGCTATCCAAAAATGTTGTCAACGCTAAGATCGCCTGGAAAATCGCTCAGTTCTCCGCCCTTAAACAATTTAGCCCAAAAAAGCTCCCTGTGTACTTGAGGGTTCCTTGGATACGTAAGCCCTCCATAAACTTGCAAAAAGTCAAAACTGCTATGGTTCCATCAGCACCGTTTCGTCATCAGGTCAAAGCGTATGCTGCCAGTAGCCCGCAATGATGTTTTACCTACCACTCAGAAAAGTTTTGTCATATATGAATACGAGTGTGAGTGTGATTGTCGGTACGTAGGGCGAGCATCTCAACGACTACAGAATCGCACCAAGCAACGTGTTTCGCAATGGTTAAGACAACAATTGATTCGTCCACACTGATCTCAACCACACAGATCATGCAAACGAGACGACACGTAACCAAGCTGTGACTCTGCCATTTGTCAGCATCTTTTAGAAAACGATCAATGTGCATTAAACTATGACAACAAGCGGTTTCCAATCCTCGCAACAGCACGCATCTCTTTCCACCATAATATCTTAGAAGCGTTTATATCAAGACTTAGCGCCCGATGCTATGCAGACAAAAAGAGTTTGTATACACTCTTAAACTTTTTCGATAATTATGACGTTCCTATTTGCCATCTTGCTGCGATTCCTCTAGCGCTTCGCTATTGTGAAATCTCTTTCTTTGGTGTGCTTTACAATACTATCGCCATCATTAGCTTGTATTGATTGCCTAACGTCCAAACTAATCACACAAAACCCTTACTCACTCTAGCTCTCCCCTTTTGACGCGATACCGCCACTAATGAGAGCGTCACATAATGCTTATGGCTAAATAACATTTTTCAAAGTTATATCAAAACTCTGTACCACCAACAACATTTTTGTCTAAAATTTAATTCGTACTGAAGACTCCCCTAAAGAATTTTTGAAAAATAAACTTTGTGTTTGAACAGATTTTTGTTTAAAATTTGGAGTATTATCTTGAATAAAAATATTCAGTTTTATTGTAAAGAGAAACAGTAATAGTTATTGCATTTAATAATTTTTGTACTGATATTGTCCTAGAGCTACCATAAAGCACCACCCTATTTGTCAAGAAAAAAATGGAATAAAAATATTTTTTCTTCATAAGTGGTTTACTTACATGCTAATGATCATGCAATATTAGTTTCATGATATTTAAGACTTTTCTTTTCTTGGAAAAAAACGGGTGAAGAAATGAGGTTACAAATCAGACTTTAATTAAACTGATTTGTGGAAATATTGCAGTTTTTGAAAAAAATCATCGTGTGATGATCTATGCTAGCGAAAAACTGTGTTGATGGTACCTGACGGACTATGACGTCATAGAACGAGTTTGAAGCGAGTAATAAAAAGCAAAGACACATACTTAAAAGATTCAAATTGCTTCAATAAAGTAGAACTGATCAAGCAACTACTGTCTGATAGCTTCCACAATCAAAATTTGAAGCAGCTATTCAAACAACTTCAACCACAACAGCAACTATTTAATAAAGCGAAGCTTAAAAAAATGCTTAGATACTCAGGAAGGCATGTAGTTGGTTGTGCTGACAACGTTTTTGATGTCAAAGTTCTTTGCTACACATGCGCTGTTAGTTAAAGTTGCGTGCCCTAAATATATTTGGCGTATTCAACTAGTTAAAAAACTAAAGTCAGATACACGATATAGTTGGGAAAAAACTAATAACTTTAATCCAAAAATAACAGCCAAGCAACTTGTTAAAAACATACTGCGGATGTTTCGGCCCTCAACTGGTGCCATTTTCAACGCGAATAATGTACCTCAAACAGGTTGGCTAGCAACTACGCCATACTGACACAAAAATGAACACACAACAAGCAATGGTCACGTGTTAAATAAACGGAGAGGAAAGGACTTAGAGCCTAAATTTAAACTAGGTTTCAATTGCTGAATGTAAAGAGATTCTAGAATGAGGAGTTTGAATTTGTCAGGAGAGCTGGTGAGAACTTGTGGGTTGTTGAAGTCAACTCTGTGGTTTGGATTTGATTGTAAATGGTTACACACTTCCGAGTTGAGACTAGTCTGGTGCTCATCCAGGCGTTTTACTAAATTCCGACGAGTTTGGCCAATATAGAAAGAACCACAAGAACAGTTTAACCGGTATACTATGTTGCTTCTTAATAACTGGGGTTGGGGATCTTTGAAGTGTAGTTGTTGCTTGAGGTTTTTGGTAACATGGACGAATCTAAACATGGTATCTGGTAAATGCTTGTGAATGAATTCTTTTAATTCTTTCTCAACGTGATGGGAGATATTTCCTAGGTAAGGTAACTTGAATAAAAAATATTTAAAAGAATCCCTCCAAATATTTTTTATTCAAGTTACCTTACCTAGGAAATATCTCCCATCACGTTGAGAAAGAATTAAAAGAATTCATTCACAAGCATTTACCAGATACCATGTTTAGATTCGTCCATGTTACCAAAAACCTCAAGCAACAACTACACTTCAAAGATCCCCAACCCCAGTTATTAAGAAGCAACATAGTATACCGGTTAAACTGTTCTTGTGGTTCTTTCTATATTGGCCAAACTCGTCGGAATTTAGTAAAACGCCTGGATGAGCACCAGACTAGTCTCAACTCGGAAGTGTGTAACCATTTACAATCAAATCCAAACCACAGAGTTGACTTCAACAACCCACAAGTTCTCACCAGCTCTCCTGACAAATTCAAACTCCTCATTCTAGAATCTCTTTACATTCAGCAGTTGAAACCTAGTTTAAATTTAGGCTCTAAGTCCTTTCCTCTCCGTTTATTTAACACGTGACCATTGCTTGTTGTGTGTTCATTTTTGTGTCAGTATGGCGTAGTTGCTAGCCAACCTGTTTGAGGTACATTATTCGCGTTGAAAATGGCACCAGTTGAGGGCCGAAACATCCGCAGTATGTTTTTAACAAGTTGCTTGGCTGTTATTTTTGGATTAAAGTCAGATACATTTAACCACTTCCCGACGAAGAGCGTCCTATGACGCATGGAGAGTCGCGTCCTGCCGACGGAGAGCGTCCTATGACGCAAACTTTCAGTGCAGGACCAACGGCAAGCTTCTCTGTCCGCCCTTACAAATATAGCCCAATAGCGGCATTTAGCGAATGTATGCCGCTATTGGGCTATATTTGTAATCGATAATCGATAATAATGATTTTATCGATAATCGATAATCGATAATTTGTTCAAAATTAATACCGTTGAGAGGGCCCATCCAGCTCGTATAAATACCGTCGCGAAGTGGTTAAGGAAATGATCCTAGAAAGCTCAGTAAGAATTGATAATTCTGGAGGTGAAACGATTTCCTGTGTATGTGACAATTGCAAAACGAACGTTGCTGTACATAGAAAATTAGGAGGATCTGGCAAACGCTATGTTGAAGCTACTAACTACAATATTTTTTGTTTTTGGCTATGTCAATTTATTTAAAAACATTAAAAATAACTGACCATAATAAAGAACGATTTTTCATGAAAGAGGAGAAAATGTATGTTGCACGCTGGCGTGATATTGAAGCACTCCACAACGAAGATCGAAAAAACTGCATCCGTCAATCAAAGATCACATACACAGCTGTGAACTCAAATCCTTTGCAGAGGCAAAGTGTTCCTTTTGTTTGCCAGATTTTTCATGAAAAGGCTGTGGCTGCCCTTCCACTTTAAAGAAGCAGCTTTATATTAGCGAGGGAACCATCATTTTTGCGGAGTTCATCACTGACTGATTTAAGATGACGAACGTTGAGGATTGCTATTCAGGCATCAACATGCGGAATCAGCCATGGTTGGAGAACTGTTTTAGTTTTGAGAATCTATAAAACTTGTGAGATGACATCCTTTTGTGGCTGGACAAATGGACATGGTCAAGCGCGAAAACTCACCAAACCAACTGCAAATGTATTCTGTTGTGTCAAACAGAGCCAATATTCAGGCTGCACAGCTACTGCTGACCGAATGCAATTTCAGTTACGTGTTACCTGGCGTTTTTGCTGATGAAGCGCAAAAAAGTTTTTTTGACGAAACCAGACAACGTAGTGATGGTAATTTCTAAAGTGATGCTGCAGAAATCAAAGCAGCTGCTGAAACCAAGTACCTGCATGCATTGTTGAAATACGATTTTACCCTACAACAATCTGATGATGTTGCATGCAATTTTAACATTTGTTTTCTTGATGATTTATTTGATATTCCTGACACTGAAGAGCTGACTACACCTAATGACACCATCAAACACAAAACTGTTTTTCTTTCTAATAGATATTTAGATCACAAGTTTTGATTGTCTTTGTCCGTAGTTGAATTTGTATACGAGTACGTACAATGATAGAGGAATACAATTAGAAAAAGCTTTTCTAGAAAATTTAAATTTAAGTGAACTGGCTATGCCAAACCCTTGACAGCTCACTTTGTTCACTCAGCATATCAAATATTCGAGAAATGGAACATTCATTGCTGTCAAACACATGTGAGCCAGATTTCACCTTATATCAATAGTCCAATCGGTGGAGATACGCCAGCTTGCATGACAGTATCAAATATTTCTTTGAAAGCATTTGTGCTGGACAAAAACGACAAAGAAAAGCAGCTTGATTGTTTGAGAGAGAGAAAAACTTTCCAGTTAAACCTTGTACGTAGTCTTTTCCAAGCAAATATGACATTTTTAAGCATCAATTAAGCACATTTTCTATTTAAGCACATTCATCTGCCCTGACATGGGATTTTGTTGATAGGTCTTGGACGCGTTTTATGCTTTAAATCTTGATTTGAATTACTTGACTAAATGTTAAGTTAAACCTGTATCACATTAATTTACGCATTATATACAGTTAGCAAAAGTCAATAAAAAACGCCTATTTTTTTGTTAAAATTGTGCTATTTTTGCCACTTAAAGACTGTAAAATACTTTTTTAATTACATTTTAAAATACAAGCAAAACAAATGAAAATTTACCTCTCGAAATCCCATTTAAAGACATCCAAAATGCAATTTAATTAACAGTTTATAGCTCATTTTGGTTGGACCTAAATTGAATTTGCGACTAAAGTTCCATATTCCAAACATAGCAGATGCGAGTCCTATTTAAGGTGTCTATGCTGTCAAGTGTAAGCTTTCAAAAAATGCACGGGTCAAACCATTTGCAAATTGTGGTGGGTCGACCTCTATTTCGAGTCAGATTGACTGTACCAACAGTAGTTTTGGAGTAGTAAAAACAGGCTGAAGCAAAGACAGACAAAATTGTACCACACAGTATAAATTTCATTGCAGTTTTGTTTTTCTCTATATTTTTAAATCATAATTTTGATGTAAACACTTTAAAATAAAGCAATTTATGACAATTTCTGGTTTGAAATTTGGAATAAAAAAGATAGCATTGGTAACACAAATATTTCTTGACTTGTGTCCTTTTGAATATTTAACAATATCATTCACGCAAAAACTATTGAAATACAGGGTGTCCACAAAGTCTTTAGACAATTTAAAACATTTATTGATATTACAACTGACGTTGAAAATGTCTGAAATGTTTAAATAATATCAATTAAATGGTCAAGTTTTTATTTAAAACATTAATGAACTCTATTTTTGAAATGATTAATAAATATCAAGTAAATAGTCAAGTTTTTATTCAAAGCATAAATAAATTTCTATATGAGCCCATTTGTAGCACGGAGCACATCTAAACGATGTTAAATTTCAGTCCACGTCCTTCTTAACGTTTTTTTATCAGTTGTCTCCACAGCGGCAGTTATTCTTTCCTTAAGGTCACTTATGTCTTTTACTTTGGTGCAGTACACAACATCTTTCACGTAGCCCAAACGAAAGCAGAGCGGATGGACTTTGTTGGGCTACGACTAAATGACTGAAGAATATGCTCGATGCCTTTTTCAGAAGTTTTTGACCATCTACTCCTCGGTTTTAGTAGCAACGTTGCCGTTCCCACAAACTGCTTATGCCAATTGTGAATCGACTGACGTGCTGGGGCCCGTTTTACATATTTAGCTATAAAATTTCTTTGTGCTTGAATATCAGATTTCGTTTTGATAAACCAAGAAACACATTGTGCTTTTTCTTGTGGAGTAGTCATTTTAACGTGTTTGGAAATCAATTATTTTATTTAGCTAATTTATTTCTGAAATAAATAAAGTGATATTATAAAAAACTTTAATAACAACTGATTTAATATGCAAAAAATTATTTTGATAGCATATAAAAAAATTTTTTAATGAATTTATGAAATTGTCTAAAGACTTTGTGGACACCCTGTATATTACCCAACTTTATAGGAATAAAGATTACACCAAAAAGCATTAAGTACTTACAAAGCAATGAATAGCTCCTTTTGCTAGCTTTACTCTTCTAATATTTCCAGGACCAGCAGGAAGAGAATTCAAATTTGCTTGGCCGATTTTTTCATACACTATTTGACACAAAGAAGCTGGTGTTCCATTTACAATAGCAGGCCTAAAAAGGGGCTACATTAATTCTTTAACAGAAAGTTTAATTAAACTGTAGGTAGAAACTCTTCTAACCGTGTTGCGCAAGAAATAATGCGGAAATCAACTTGCTGTAGTCTGAATACGCACTTAAATACACATTGTAGTAAAACGTTCAGTGATCAGCAATGTCAAAGTTTGTGCATGAGGTTGCTGTGTTCTAATAACAGGTACAAAAAATTGATAAAATATTTTGGATTAGCAAATGAAAACCTTTTTAACTAATAGGCACATCACAGTATTAACTACAGGTTTTTGGAAAGTAATCTATTCTGTTAATATTTACAGACGTAAATTGGACAGCCGGGCCACACCGTCTTGACTGCAACTGTCACGCATACAAACCTTATACTGCATTTTGTGTTCTGGAAAGCACTTCACGGTAATTTACTCTGCTTACGCAAAAAAAAATTTCAGTACCAGCCCTCTCACTTGTCAGGAGTTAGTGCCAACATGACTGGAGCAAAAGCGCTAGCAGTGCAACTGTAGTAAGGCTGGTAACCAAGGACTTGATTCAAAAGAACTAGTGATACTGAACGGCCAGTATTTGCAACAACCAGTCAAAAGTAGAGCTAATCATAAATGGGCTAGAAATAAAAGTCGAATTTTTATACTCATACAGAAAGAACTCAACCAGTACATGTATTGCAACTCAAAGCTGAAGATATGACATTTATTCATTTCCTGGGTGTGCCTTAACAAACATTGATGATAATGTCTCGGGGTTGGTACCTGTTGAGAATAGAAGTTACAATCGTATTTTTAATCCTGCCCACATTGAAATACTGGTGCGTGTTGATAAGATGGTAGCAATTTTAGCCCAAAACTATGAGCCAACTCAACACGAAATGAGTAATAGTTGCAAAAATATTTCTATGGAGACGCAGAGATTGCTTCAAGAAAGGCAATGGATAAACCAAAATTCAGCGTAAAAAAAACTTGAACTGGGCTATGAACCACAACATCAGGCATTTGCTGGCTTAAAAACCCTTTAAGATACGACACATCAAGCATGCAGCAAATGGCATTTGGTTCTTGCTTATCAATGACCTCGGAAAAAATGAAAATAGGAAAATCTTGATAAAATCATTCTTTTTGCCAGTGACTGCATAATGCACAAGCTGTAGAATGCAATAACATGAATGCTTGATGGAACATTCAAAGTCGCACCAAGTTTGTTTTCTTAGCATTACACCATCTATGTAAATAAAAGTGTGCAAGCTTTTATACTCTGCTTCCAAATGAAACGACAGCAACATGCAAGAAATTTTTTCTACAATTAAAAACAGCTTGTCAAAACCTCAATTCTGGAATATGCGCCATTTACTTTAAAAAAGATTAATAAGGTATTAATATAATACACATAAAAAGACAGAATTTGTTACTACTCCATTTGTGACTACATATAGTTCTGACTAGCTGTAACATATATTAAGTTTTCAGTGCCAAGAAAGCTTCAAAAACAAGTTCACTTGTTTCAATTTATACTGTAGCAATAGCTCTTGTGTGGCTAAAGCTTTTGCACCAATCATTATAGAACTAGCTCTTGCGTAGGGGTATTGTGCCAGCAATATTGGTAACACCCTAAACACAATAATGTCAAAAAAATGCTTCCCCAAGGGTACGTCACCACTGGAGTAGTGTGGAGACCTTTTTCAGATGATCCGGGAAGCCTTCCATAATAGACTTTATAAAAATTGATTCTCAAAAATACAAGAATGTCTTTTGTGGGAAAAATATTTCTTTCCAGAAACTTGCAGCTCCAAATAAGGTCTTCACTTTGGGAAAGCACAAAATAGGTAAAAAAATCCATTTTGTAAAAATGATCTCACAAAAAGAAATCTACTTGTTGATAAAAAACACATAGTGGTCCGTCGGCAAACCCAAATCATTGAAGATGATTGTGAAGTGGAACCACAAACAGATTTTTTCAAGATTGATAAAAAAACATCCTTGTAACTTTCTCTCTAACTATTAATTACAAAATGTAGCGATATTGGGCAAGAATTTTATATCGCAAATATTTTGCTTTTTGAAATGCAATTTCTTTCTGCAACTTTTAACAAATGGTGTGCAGCGATGTTATGACAAACGGATATTTGAAATTACAAACCTTTGTCTTGAAGATCAACAATACAACAAAGATTGTTTAGGTCACTTTGGCATGATTCTTTTTTGTAAACTCTGCTACTTCACGATCTCTTCTTTTGGTGATCCACTATTCAAAACCAATTGTTTTGCTGTATAACTCATTTGATCAAAAAGTTGATAAAATTGTGACATGCTACCTATCTAATAAAAAAAGATGAAAACGGCTGAAATTTACGTATCTTGCACATTAAAATTTTAGGTTTAACAACCACTAATTGTTAGTTGTCACTGTTTTTTGTTGACACTTTCAATGTTGTGATAAATGGTAAAGGTGTAGAATTAAGCCTTTCATTTCTTTCAAAAAAGTTTTGCTCTTTTTTTTGTGATAAATAAGATGCCAGAGACTGTTGATAGAGATAATAAGGTTCGCACTTAGTTACATTACTTTAATTGAGCTATAAATCAGCACCAAATCAAGTTCTTGTACTCGGAAAATCGGTTTTAAAGCATTTCAACAATGCGGTAAACGTGTTGCTTTCCTTTTACAGCACAAAGAATGTAATTTTGTCGAAAACAGCATCAGCAAACTGCACTACTCTTTGTTTGAAATCAAGTAAATTTAAGCAAAGTGCTGGAAATCAGAGATGCTCCTTTGAGTGAAGTCATTCTTGAATTATTAAAACTTGCAGGAAATATAAAAGCTTTAAGCAGGTAAGTTCGCTTGTTGTGTCCATAGGCAAGGCACTTAACAGAACGCCCTTTTTTCACATCTTTATGTGAAAGACAGGTGGCCCAGTTTTCCTCTGAAAAGAGGATTGATGACTGGAAGGGAATCCAATCATAATACAAATAGCATGTAATACAAAATACCGAGCATATCTGCTGTGGCAACCCCTAAATGGTAACAACGCTGAAAGACACAATTAGCTGTACAAGAATCTAGATTATGGCTTACTGGAAACCCGCAGACAAAATTTCTGTGAGAAAGTGACAAATATTTTTTAACGCTTCAGAATTACACATCAAAGCTGTACATCTTGTTCCACTTTGATACACGGAAGCAACATTAAAGGTCGAGATTGGTCAGGCTGGCCACACGACTGCCATATACAGTTCAGTTGTTATAATTTTCATGCTTATTATTGCATCATTGAAAAAACAGATTTTTACAATATTATTGTCATTATACTTTAACTGGCATCATTTCTCATTACTTACTAACATACTTTGCTACTTGGGTTTGGTTTAGAAATTTACAATGATTACAGAATGGTGGTGCTGGTCTTGTTGAAATGGTATCAGCCAGCGTTACCACAAAGCAGTACCATATTTAAAGCGTTCCCAAAAAAAGGAAAAATGCTCACTCATTTAATATGTTTTTAAAACATTCACCTTCTTTGTCGCCAATTTAACCCAAATTATTGTAAAATTTATTTTACTGGAAGAAGCATGGTAATGTCTCCTCCCCAAAAACCTTTTAATCATGTTCATGCTGTCAGCATTTATTGAAAAAATAAAGGAAACAACTTCTTTAATCAATCGTTTATTATGATGTCATCTTATCTTCTACCGTCATTAAATTTTTGCAAGTCGGTAAATCGGGCACTTAAGACAAAAAAACGTTTTCCTTCATCGAGACGCAAATTTAAACAAATTATCTAGTACTAACATCACCACGTTGTCACCAAAACCTTTATGATCAGTGTTCAACAAAGTCAATTTGTTGGTAGCAAGCTTGAGCGGTGTGGTCTTTTCTAAAAGTTTTGGATACAAAAAGTAAGTTTCATTATCTTAATTTGATAGCTCAACAAAAAGCAAATTTTTACCGTTAAGTCAATTTTTTTTAGAGTAATAAAGTCAATTTTTTATAACTAACACTGTTAGTCAAATTGTTTCTTTGGTATGAAAACTTGCTGTGATAAAACAAAACTGATATCTGTGATAAAAGTTACTTAACTTTTGTGTTTTAACTT
The DNA here is from genome assembly GCA_963675345.1 of Trididemnum clinides. Classification (NCBI taxonomy): domain Eukaryota; kingdom Metazoa; phylum Chordata; class Ascidiacea; order Aplousobranchia; family Didemnidae; genus Trididemnum; species Trididemnum clinides. The sequence continues at coordinate 37,368,692 of OY776291.1, forward strand.
GCAATGTATGTCAAGTTTTTGTGCGGTAATACAGATAGCTACTTGTTGTCACAATTACAATATTACAATCAAAGGGTAGTGACAATTGCAGCATTGTACATTTGTCAGGTAAAAATGTTTGCAGTAGAGCGAAGGGGCATCTTCGGTGCTAGTTAAGACTATATTTTTATGATTCAAGGTGAATTAAGAAAAAGTGAATAATTTATTCATGCAGGTGCAGTGTGCAAGCTCACTAACCAATGGTATTTTACTATTTTAGTATGGAATCATCTGTATGACCAATGTTACCGGTTTCAGCTCTAAAAGCAACATCAAGTACACAGACCTTCCATCAGCAATCCGGCCTATACCTCACTCTGCTGATCTTCCTCCACCTTTGTTTAATTCCTTGCCTGAACTAGTCGATGAACCAGTAAGTAGTACATTAAAGGAGAGATCTTTAGAAGACGATTGTTATAAACTGTTGGCTAATAACAAATCCTCAATATTGATTACTCAAGCCCCTTTTGAATGACTTATTTCGTGACCTGAACCTGCCAAAAGTATCTGCAGAACTTCTTGAGTTCAGGTTACAACACAACAAACTTCTTGCTCCAAACACAACCTATTCCTGGTACGGGCGAAAAGAAAAAGATTTGTTACAATTTTTTTTCTATAGAGGAAGCATTTGTATATTGTCACAAATTTGCCGGTCTTCTTCAAGCAATGGGCTGTATACATGACCCAACAGAATGGCCACTATTTATTGACAGTTCAAAAACCAGATTAAAGTTTGTATTGCTGCACAATGGCAATAGATATGCTTCAATACCAATTGGTCACTCTGTTCATCTTAAGGAAACTTACAAAAATATCAATATGTTACCAATGAAAATAAAATATAATAAACATGAATGGTTGGAATATGGAGACTTGAAAGTTTTAAGTATGATTTTGAGTCAACAAAGGGGTATACCGAATACCCGTGCTTTTTGTGTTTATGGGACAGCAGAGCTAAAAATGAATACTGGGTTCGTGAGCAATGGCCGAAAAGAAATGAGTTTACAGTAGGAGAAAAGAATATTCTAATCAAAGTCTAGTGTCTCCTGACAAAGTATTATTACCAACGCTTCACATTAAGCTAGGTTTATTGAAACAATATGTAAAAAGCTTAGATAAAGGTGGGGAATGCTTCAAGTACACTTGCCAGAAGTTTTTGTTTTTAAGACATGAAAAAATAAAAACCGATGTGTTTGATGAATCACAGATACAACAGCTGTTGAATTGCATCAATCAACAATCGCCTCAACGTGGTGGTGCGGTCCCCGACCTCGTTTGGGTTGGATCGAAATGGCTGTTAGCCTTCCTGAGGGTCCCAGTTACCCCGGGCACTCTCCTTCATTTTTTTGCTATGCTGCCTCCTGAACGACCGCAGATGGGCAGCACACAGCATTTACAAAATTGGTCGCCTGTTTTCACTTTTTCTTTTCTCCTGCCCTACTCTTGCCCTTCTTCATCTCCTCGTTCTTCTTCTTCTCTTAATGAGCGGTAACGTTTGTCCAACCCTGGCCTCATCTTTCTCTGCTCTGTGTGCGCTGGATATGTGACCTGGCGGGACAAGTCAGTGCAATGCTGCACCTGCTCCAAATGTGTCCATCTAAGGTGCTCACAACTTTCCCTCTCTAAATTCAGAGCTCTTGGCAGCTCTTACTCTTAGAGTTGCCTCCCCTGCCATAACACTGTGACTCCCTCCTCGGACTCCTCCGACATGTATACCTCCACTGTACAATCTGCCCCCCTCTACTGATGCTGCACTCTTGCATCACCCTTGTCTCCAAACCTCTTACCCCCCATCTGCCCTTTCTATATCTCCTTCCTCTGCCCCCTCACCACCGTCCCTTGCTCCTGGCTGTCCTTCTACACCTCCTGCCTCCTCTCCTCCCTCTGACTCTCTCAGGGTTCTTCAATGGAATGCTGGAGGTCTTCAAGCCAGGAGCACTGAACTACTTCACTTTCTCTCATTCCATTCTGTCGACCTTATCTGTATCCAGGAATCCAATCTTAACTCATCTTCTTCTTTCTGGATTCCTGGAATCTCTGCTCTGCGTTCTGATCGCATCCACTCCCAGTCTGGCATTCTCTCTCCTGATGCCACACATACCAGCGGGGGCATTGTCATTTTCATCAGGCAGGGCCTATTATTTTCTGTACTTTCTACCTCCTCTCTCTCTTTGCTCAATCCCAACTCTGATTATGTAGGGGTCAACATCTCTCTTAACAACTCCTCCTTGGTGTCATTTTTTAATGTGTATGCCCCCCCTATTCGCTCCTCCCCAATGGATGGCAGAACCGACTTCTTTCCTCTCCCTCTAATCTTCCTTCCTCCAGAAATCTCTTCATTCTGGAGGACTTCAATTGCCATCAGCCCTCTGGGACTCAAGAAGTACTTTCGACCCCCACAGGAAGTATTTGACTGGGTCATCTCCTCTGACCTCCTCCCCGTCAATAACCCTGACACACCCACTCTTCTCCATCGCTCCTCTGGCAATCGCTCCTCTCCTGACAACTCCTTTGCTCCTTCTACTCTTGCCTTTTCTTGCTCCTGGGAGGTGCTTCAGGACTTGGGTTCTGATCATTTACCAATTCTTCTATCCATCCCTCTCTCTGCGGTCTATCGCCCCAATGAGTGCCCTCTTCCTTCAATTTTCAGAAAGCTCGCTGGGATGGCTTTGCCTCTTACTTTGACTCTCACTGTTCTTCTGCAGAGGAATACTCGTCTCTTTCTCTTTCCTCTGCTGCTGCTCTCTTTACCTCTCTGGCATTGAATGCGGTCAAATCTTCCATTCCTTTTGGCCGCATCAAACGCCATCCTAAAGCCTGGTGGTCTCCTGAGGTGGAAAGTGAGGTTAGTGAAAGACGCAAGGCTTTTGCTGCCGCTCACAGAAGTGATGAAGATCGCCAGGCTTACATCTCTGCTTCTCGACGTGCCTTATCAGTCAATGTCAAGGCCAAGGCTGAGGCATGGCAGATGACTTGCTCTTCTCTTTCACCTAAATCTAACCCTAAATCTGTGCACTCTCTCCTTTGCTCTATCGCTGGCTCTCCTTCCTCATCTTCCCCAACTGCTCTTCTCCCAGGGAATCGGCTTCGGTTTATGCCACTTACCAGTGATCCCACTTTTCCGTTTCCCAGTCAAAAGCCCTGTGTAGCAGAGCCAGAGGCTACCTTTCTGAGCTCCGCCAAGCCACATACCCCGTGCAGTCTCACTCGTCCTTTTGCTCTCCTTTCTCTCCCGCTGAATTTCTTGTGGCTGCCTCCAACCTTACCTCGTCCACTGCCATTGTACCAGACAAAGTTGCCTATCCCATGCTAAAACACCTTCCTCGCTCTGGCATGGATTTTCTTCTTCACATTTTCAATCTTTCCTGGTCTTCACATTTATTTCCTTCCATCTGGAAGACATCTTCTATTATTCCCATACACAAGATGGGAATGCCTCTTGACTCTCCTGCTTCCTTCCCGCCTATCTCTCTCACCTCCTGCATCTCAAAGCTGTTTGAATGCATCATTCTATCCCGTCTTCTCTTCTTTCTAGAATCTAATTCCATTCTTTCCCCCCGTCAGGCTGGTTTCCACCCTGGACGGTCTACTCTAGATCAAATTCTGTACCTTTCTCAGTCCATTTCGGATGGGTTTAACAAACCCAGGCCGGGCTCTCGGACGATTCTCTCTACTATCGATTTCTCTAAAGCTTTTGACTCTGTTTGGCATCCTGCTCTTTTTTACAAACTTATTTCCGCTGGCCTCCCTCCTTGCGTTGCTCATTGAACTTAATCTTTCCTTTCTGACAGGTGCACTTGAGTTGTTTTTCAAAATCACAAAAGTCCTTCGAAATGTTCCGCAAGGATCCGTTCTTGGGCCTGTACTTTTCTCTCTCTTCATTAATGATCTTCTGGCCTCTCTGCCTTCTTCCGTCAGCTGCTCTCTTTACTTTGGTCCTCCTCCCCCTCGGTCCCCACTGCAGTGGAGGCCACACAAGGAGCTCTGTTTCGATTGGAGTGCTGGTATGAGTACTGGTGTCTTCCTCTCAGTTTGAGCAAATGTGAGGCATCCTTCTTTCCAGTGGATCCCCACCAGGCTAACCTGTAGCCCAATCTCCTCCTACTCGGCTCCTGCCTCTGTTTCAATCCCACTACATTTTTTCTTGGGGTCACCTTTGACCGCACTCTTTCCTTTTCTAAGCATTGTATCTTCGCTGAAGGCCAAGTTCTTCCCACGTCTCAATGCCTTACGCTGCATCTCTGCTTCCTCATGGGGCCCGTCTAAGGAGTCCCTCTCTCCTCTGTATAGATCTTTTCTTCGGCCCCTTCTTGCTTATGCTTCACCTGGATGGTTTCCTTTCCTAAGCGCTACCAATTTCACTAAATTGCAATGCCTCCACCGAGCGGCCAGTCATCGGCTGCATCTCGTCCTCCCCTATCCCTCTACTACTCACCGAGACTTCTTTATCTCACCTACGAGTCACTCTGACTCACTTCGCTCTTTTATCTTATGAGCGGGCCCTTCGCCTCCCAACCTCTTTTCCTATTTCAGGTTTGGCCAGACTTGGAGTGAAACCAAGACTCTGGAAATCGTTTTGGAGAGCTTTTGCGTCCACTCACCCGCTTATGCTTCCTTCTACTTCTTCTAGAGAGGCTCTTTTAGCTTGCCCTCCTTTTTCCTCCCTGGAATCTGCTTTCACTCACCATGGAGTCCACCCTTGTTTCTCCATGCTCTCGCTCTGATCCCCCTCTCATACGCCAAGGTGAGGCTCTCACCCATCTTGACTCTCTCCCCCCTCATGATCTGGTGCTCTGGACAGACGGCTCTGTTCCTTTTTTATTTGGCAAGGGCGGCTCCAGGGTTCTTGCCAACTGCTCTCTCTGTGGCGCTGAGGCTACTCTTTCCTTTTCGGCAGGCCCAGTAGGTTGAAGTTTTTCCGCTAAAGCCTACACCATTCTGCATGCTTTTTGCTGGTCTTGGCAGCACCAACAAGTCTGCCATTTCTCTTCTCTTCTCCTACTATCTGACTCTCGTTCTGTCCTCGCCACCCTGTCCTCTCCTCCATCTTTTCTTTTATCTCAAACTCTGTGGCAGGTCTGGCAGGAACTGTCTTCTCTCCCCTCCTGTTCTATCAGGCTACAATGGGTCAATGGATACTCGTTTGGCCAGATGAAGAGCGCTACTTGCGCCCTCTGCAATCCCTTGTAGTCTCTCTCCTCTTATTTCTCATCTTTTCTCGGACTGGAGGCGTACTGTCTCATCAAAGTATTTTGACACACAGGTTCCCTCGATTTCCATTGAGGAACTTGTGCTCCCTCGTCATGCTCGCTGTGTCCTCTCTCGTCTTCGCTGCAATAGACACAGCCTTCTTTTAGGTTCTTATCTCTCTAGGATTGGCAGAATTGAGAATCCTGCTTGCAGCGCCTGTGGACACTCGTCCCAGGACATTTCTCATCTCATTCTGCACTGTCTAACTACGGACTCTTTGCGGCGCTCACTCCTTGGCGACTCTCTGTCTCTGTACGACCTCTGGTCCAGACCCTGGGGAGTTGCCCAGCTTCTGGGGCTCCATGGTCATCCGTCATGCCCATATCCCTCGGAAAAGATCGGGTAACCAACAACAACAACAACAGCTGTTGAAAGTCAAAGAGTTTATGGAAACAACGAGCTAAGTGGAGAAAAAATGGTTGGACCACTTTCAGCCAGGTTGTAAATAATTTTCTGGGCAATACCAAATCTCCAGAATACAAAGAAATTTTTAAAACTTTGCTTGATACCTTACACAAACTTGGTTGTAACATGAGTGTCAAAGTAATTTTTTGCACAGCCATTTAGAGTATTTTTCTAAAAATTTAGGAGCTCTGCGTGAGAAGCAAGGTGAGAGATTTCACCAAGACATTCAAATCATGAAGAGGAGATAACAAGGTAGATGGAACGTTAACATGACAGCAGATTACTGTTGGTGCCTCATGAGAGATGGGGAAAATTTTAAACCCTCTCAAAAATCTAAAAAATAAAAGCTTGCTCCTTAACGGTTAAACTAACTTGCATTCTCTGTTAAAAGTCTTGATACATTAATGATGTGTTGCTAACAGTATGTGTAAATACTGTTAGGATATTGGCAATATTTATCGCTTTAAATCTGTAGTTTTTGTGTAGTCCGTGCGCGAATTGAACCCACGTTGTGTCAATATGTTTGTCGCACTTGCAGTATCAATATCAGTAATTAGTTGTTGGATTTGGCAAGGTTGACCCTTAAGCGACGCAGCGATAACTGCCTTCTTGTTACACTTTACATCGATCTCATAGACACGCAACAGGAAGGATTTAACGTAGTACCTGTGCATTTGAGTTAGAATTATCGCAAACAAAGCTCGTAGATGCCAACGTAAAGAAGAGTTGGTTGAGTTGTTCCCTTTGTTGATTGTTATCGTTTTGGAGCTGTGGTAAAGAAGAAGGTACTTGGGGATCAAAATAGTTTGAAATTGCCAACAATGACACCGCCACCGTTGCCTCGCCACGCTATGCCAATCCATCTATTTTTTGCGTATCTGCTTATCACGTTCATTATTTCCATTTTCAGTTTTGCGTATTATCATTACAATTTTATCAAAGGATTCGCCCAAGAAAGTCAACAGCGTGAAAAGGAAAAGCGCGTTTCATCGATTTACTTCTTCTGCTTCACGGTGATCTGTCTTGGGTTCAGAAACTATCCCAAGGGTCTCTGCACAACGAACTCGTTACAGTATGTATGTACCGTGTATAATGAGTAATCAACTTAAAACAAATTTTAAGTACTTTTCAGGTGTATATCTAATCACTTAAAACAGGGTGCACGGAATTGTGTAATTTCAACCTTTATTCAAAGATTTTACTGTAACTTCTTCTATGCAAACAGACAGTAAAAATGTGATTTACTCTAAATTTGCAGAAAATTAAAATGCTTTTTGCAAAAAAATGTGTGGTGATGGGTAAAAACAAATGTGATTTTTGAACTTAGTGCATCAAAATTAGGTAGAATAAATGCTGTTTGTTCAGTCAGCAGAAATTTTGTGAAATGCAGGCACTAAAATTCTGACATTTGCTCCGAGATGGTGATTAATTGCACCAAATTTGATACTTATAAGTCAAATCGTTTTGGAGGAGTTATAGCGCACATCTGCACATACGTATGAACGTACAGACAGAATTGCGCTCAATATATTAGATGAATACCAGGCAGATGGGATATCTTTAGTAAAAGTTTGAGCGATTTTCTTGCCAGGCATAAAAACGTGTGGCAGAGCAATATTATTGGCACTTGCAGCTTGAGTGTGTAGCGTGTCGCGCCTCGCTCTTCATCAAGCTGCCATGCCAAACATCTTTTTGTCCTTTTTTCTTATTTTTTGTTAGTTTGCTTTCAGCTGTTGTGTGTGATTCTAGTTTTTACTATGTGCATTTGTGTGTTATTATTGTATGCGTCTAAAATCACACACACATATTTTTATTCTTTTTATTAGGGATAGATGTTTATTTTTGTCTTCTCTCGGTAGCTCGGTGATCGGCTTGCCTTTCCCGCCACTAAATTGTTTATCCGTTATTTTTTTGTTAATGTGACGTGTGCAGTGCCCTGTTTACATAGACGTGTGCAGCGACCTAATTCCTGGTGTCGCGTGCAGATTTTGTTACCGACCATGTGGTCAGAGATATTGTGCTCTTTTTCTTCGTGGATCGCCGTGGCGGACGGACGTGTTCTGGTTGTCTGTCATGTTTCTCGTTCGTTGTTGATCGTCGTGGCAGAAGAACGTGATTTTTGATTATCTGCCACAGCTTGCGTGAATTGATGGAATAAAATATTGCTGTAGTGCTTTCTTCCTTGTGACTGCCATAGTTCCCAGCAATTGGGATTCAGTCAGCACGTTATTGCTCTAAGGAACTTATTTCCTACAAGTGAAACCCGTAAAAACGTTTACAGAAATAGGATCTATAGTAGTAGTAGTAGTAAGCAAGGTAATTAAATTACTATAAGCCAAAAAATTGCAGCTAATACTGTGGTTGCAACTGGCAGATCTTGTATTGCAAGAATGTTGGGGTTTAGCGTAAGAATCCAATATACCATTCAGAGTGCCTTTATTCTAGGCTAACAAATTCAGCAAGAAAACATTTTGAGCAACCTTTTAGCAGTAGTGCTCATCGGGGTTATCAACGAGTCTCAAATTCATTTATTCCAATTCTCAATGCAAATCCAAACATAATAACACCAAATCAAATTCTTTCAGCTCAGTTAAAATTTTATAATGACATGAGTGGTATCACAAAGTACCAAAGAACTATTTGTTTTATTTAAAGGTGTGCACATACCACAATTTTTTCATTTGCAAATAACTTTAGAATATGCTTTATAGATCCTAGTTCCTAAAGGTATAGCTAAAACGTGAGCATCCCGATGCAATTCAAAAGTTAGGGGGATCCAAACAATTTTTCAGAATTTCAAGACAGTTTTATAGAGTTTACATGGGATCGTGGGACCATGGCTTACATTTATTGCAGGATAATTTGGTTGACTTGCTTATTTTGCATTTTTTTCAATTTATCTTGCGTGCCTGGCTACAAATCATAATTGCACAATCAAACTCGTTTTGCATAGTTTGCCTAACGCATCTCGTTCTGCTTCACCTTGCTTTGTGACGCAGTACTGCAATCAATTTAGATGTCTTTGCAATTACACTAGTTTAATGGTAGTTTTGTAGCGATCCCTAGTTTAAGCAACTGGCAATCTCACGTTCATAAAAAGGCAATCGTTGTTGCTGGCTTGCTTTCTGATTAAAATCAATTGAACAAAAATGATTGATGCATTTATTAACTACTGAGTAGAACAGGATCAAATTTCAATGAACCAAACTTAACGCAGTTAAGACATATTCCATCTTAACTCAATTGAACTGAATTTAATTCAACCAAACGCAATTAATACAAAGTCAACTAATTTAACTAATGCGTAAAATGCTTAAAGGAAAATCAGAACTTAAAATGTGCGCTTAATTACTTGCACAGCGCGCAAACTAAAGAAATCAAATCAGGTAGACAAATAAACGTGCGCTGTTTCATGAAGTGATTACAATAATTTACGCCAAAAAGCACTGGAACATAAAAAGCGAGTTCGAAACCGCTACAGTTTTATCGTTAAGAAAGCTAACCATTTGCTTAAAATTATTTAGTTTAGTCAAAGCGGTTACAGCAATACCAGCTACAGTTTGTATTTGAACTAATGACATTCTATTTGTATCTAGACTCGAGCAGCTCATGATTAGTAACTTTGGCCAAGAGTTACAGTGTAAGTTAAATGTATTTGAACGTCGGATATCGTGCTTATTTCTGTTGTATTTTGGCTCATCACTTTCGTAAGTAATTAGTTTTTGTATGAAGTTATTTAGATCCATTTGCGAGACCACATTGCTTATGATATTATGTTCTAGGATTACGTCAATAAGTTTTTGCCAAGCAAGCGAGGTAAAAATTAGAAAGATCCGGGGTAGATCCAAAATCAAAGAGAATGATTCCTACGCCAATTACAATTAGTGGAAGACTAAAGGTTATATTTGCACAGTTTTTAGCTATAAAAAATTGAGAAATAAATTGATAACGACCAAGTTACATTTATTTCTTCGTTAATGTTTAAAAAAAACTCTGAACTCAAAAAATTATTTTCTTGAGGAGAGTTTCCATAAATATGTTTTTGAGAAGTTGGAACGCCTACTTTGCAACGGATTCAAGTCCTCGCTATATGTTATAGTACAAACACTTTTCAACTCCCTAAGTGAGTGTCAAGCCATAATTTAGCTTAGTTACTAAAAAAGAAAAAAGTGCTAGCAATCGGCAGTAGGGTGGAGTGAAAAATAAAAATTTTTGAATTTCAAAAAGTGGTATTGATATATGTCCCCAAATATCAAATGATATACTTCTATCATGATTTTGAGTTCTTGCACCCTCTAGTGGTTGTGCAATTTCATCGAATGAGCTGAAAATAGCCAATTTTGCCATATCTCACTAACCGCTTATGCTAGGAAGCTAGTTTTTGGCTTAAAGGTTGCAGAAGTAACACATTCCTATCTTTATTAAAGAGAACTTTCTCTCAAAAATGTTCAGAAAAAAAGTTACAGGCAAATAACGGATTATTGACCTGCTTTGCAAAAGCACTGGTGTCCAATCTATGATCAAGCATAAAAAATTGCTAAAAATCTGCTATTATTAGTAAACTATTGTCCAGTTCCAATTTTATTATAGCTGGCTAAAATCTTGCTTGGTATCATTTATTTCAGTCATTAGTATGCTATTCATAACTTTTAGTAAATGTTAGCAAGGTTTAGTCTTCATAATCATCACGATATCTGGTAAGCAAAAGCATTATGCGCTGTTGCATTGAACTCTAAATTAGGTATAAAATTAAACTCCAAGCACTATTTGTAGTCAATTTATTAAAAATATACATTAGTTTCCTAAAAAAATCAATATAGACTTTGAAAGAAATCAGTTGCAAAAATATAAATTAGCCTTGGTGATAAAATAACCTAACCGAACCTATTTTATTGCAGATATTCTATATACAGTAAATTCAATCATTATTGTAACTGTAGCATTAGGCCTACTACACTACCATGTTAACAAGAAAAAGTTCTAAGTCAACTGTTGCTAGCAAAAAACTGCATGGTGGAGAAGTTTTCCAAAGTTCTGATAATTTTCCATCTGGAATACTGCCAACAAAGCGGCAAGTCATTGAGCGCATGCTAAGCTTCAATCACTTCAGGAAATTAGATACAGCTCGAATTGTAGCAAAAGAACTTCACGATAGATGGGTGTGGTGCAATGTTTATTCTCTGCATGAGTTGACTATTGCACAAAGAGTCCAACAACTGATGGTAGAATTTAGTGATTTAACAAGATATCCAAAAAAATCCAAAAAATTGGACCGATACAAAGAGCTTGAAAGTGTTTTCTTAATACATGCTGATAAACTTTTTGACATTTTTTGCCACGATGATCAACAAAGACGACAATATGAAGCTCAATATGGCTTAAGAATGTCTTCTGATGATTATGCATTTTTAGAAGATCAAAAAAGAGAACGCAAGGCTAAATGTTTGGGTGAAGTTCTACCATTATCTTCCGCTGATGAAAGATTCAGACGACAGTCGAAAATTGTGCAAGATGATGATACTAACACAACAGCTGAGCAGATTGGCTTTCACTCAACTGATGCAGAGTCGGTGGAGTCAGTATCGTCTGGTCATCATTCAACTTTCATGGAAGATGCTCAATCAGCAAATCAAAATCGTGTGAAATGGACCAACTTGGCAAGAGCATGCGAAAGGTATAACTTGTTGGACCGTGCAGGAGCTGCTGTTGCAACCTGCGCATTACAAGACATTGGAATGATTGATCAGGAAAATAATACATTTGTAATTGACCGTAGCAAGTTACAAAGAGAAAGAGAACGGTGCAGAAAAGAAATACAAGAAAAAGAAATGGAAAACTTCAGACTAATAAATGGGCTCTACTTTGATGGACAAAAGGATGCAACCCTAATGATAGCTAAAGCACCAACAGGCAAATCCTTCATAACAACAGAGCTGGAGGAACATTATGTATTAGTGGGAGAACCTGGAGGATACTACCTCACACACTTGTCACCCCCAAATGGAAAAGGTCGTGTTTTGGCTAAAGAAATATTTGACTCTATTTCTGACACTGAACTCTGCAGAAACTTATTGATATTGGGATCAGATGGCACTGCATCAATGACAGGACGATTTAATGACTACATTCGTGCAATGGAAGAGCTCGTACAAAGACCACTCCAATGGGCCATCTGCTTACTTCATACCAATGAGCTTCCTTTACGACATGTTTTTACCGAACTAGATGGAACTACAAAGAGTCCGGACAGCTTTAGCAGCCCGATTGACTCAAAATTAGATGGCTCTATTTCTGAATGGCCTGTTGTTCAATTCAAAAGAATCATAAACCCTCATTTTCCAGAATTGCCCAAGTGTATCGTGGACGACTTAAGCACAGACCAAAAATATGCTTATCAAATATGCACAGCTATTATGATTGGTTCAGTTGAACCAGACTTTCAGTATTTAGAGGTAGGACCAATCGTTCATTCAAGATGGTTGACATTGGCATGCCGCATATTGAGGTTTTATGTGTCACAGAGTAAGCCATCAACAAATCTGAAGCATCTTGTGCAGTTCTGTATGGAAGTCTATTTTCCATCATGGTTCAAAATCAAGAGGAAACATACAATTGTGGATGGTGCAAAGAATTTCTTTAATATTGTAAATTGTGTAACAAAGCTGCCCAATGCGCAAATTCGCACTGTTGCACTCAATGTGCTTCAGAGAAATGCATATTTTGCGCATCCCGAAAATGTTTTACTGGGAATGCTAGGTGACAACGATGAAAATCTTCGAAGATTAACAGTCAACAAAATTGCAGCTTTGCGAAACTCTGTTTTTCAATGTCACGTTCCAATTGATAATTTTGAAGGTGGTTACATGAATGAACCTCATTCTCATAATATCCAAATTGATATGAACATCAGATTGTTTCAAATTCCAGTGATCAACATCAAGGCAAAATCTTTTCACCAGATTGTTAACTTAAACCTTCATGATATTCAGCAACCTCCAGCAATCAAATGTTTGACAGATCTTGAATTGGACAATCTTAGAAACTCTCCTCTGAAATTAGACCACCCTTGCCACAATCAGGCAGTGGAAAGACATGTGAAAGCTGTAACTGAGGCATCAGCTCGTGTAACTGGCTTTGAGCGCAGAGATGGTCTAATCAGACAAAAACTAAAATCCCGAGCACTGATGCAATTCTTCAATACAAAACAAGACTTTGCAGTTTGTGAAGAATAATAATGAAATTGACATAAAAAGATTGATTAACTGTGCAGGCACTGTAATACTGGACCAGTGTCACAGCCAATAGTGACGAGAAACTAATAGCTTTGATTTTTCAGATGTTATCAGTTTTTAAAAAGTAATTTGTTCTACCTACCATAAAGCGCTAAACACCACTGTGATTAGATTTTATGTGACATACAGTGGGTGCTCCTTAGTTCAATATGTATTCACCATGTTTTCAAATTGTTGAAATTAAGAAGAGGACTAGATTCAATAAATTTCAACCACTTAAAATTAGGTGTAACAAGTGAGGGTGGGAAATAGCTAGACAAGACATCAATCGTTCTTATACAAGGACACCCACTGCATTAGTATTTCATTCTATGTTCAAAAATCCGTTATTTGCCTGTAACTTTTTTTCTGAACATTTTTGAGAGAAAGTTCTCTTTAATAAAGATAGGAATGTGTTACTTCTGCAACCTTTAAGCCAAAAACTAGCTTCCTAGCATAAGCGGTTAGTGAGATATGGCAAAATTGGCTATTTTCAGCTCATTCGATGAAATTGCACAACCACTAGAGGGTGCAAGAACTCAAAATCATGATAGAAGTATATCATTTGATATTTGGGGACATATACCAATACCACTTTTTGAAATTCAAAAATTTTTATTTTTCACTCCACCCTAATCGGCAGAGCAGCTGCAGCCCCTACAGTAAGATGGTCTGGCTAAGAGAAAAAAGTATACCAACTGCTCTCGGCTCAAAAGACAATAGACCTGCACAACCCCAGTTGCTTTAGTTTTTCAACAGCGACTTTGAAAAAAACAAAAGTGATCTATCAATGCTGGATGCTGTCATTTCTTCTATCTTTAATACAGTGTTCAAAATTCTGTTTTTTTTCCACAGATCAGTTTCCAACCTTAATGGCTAATCTAGTTTTAAGAACCGGAAAAAACTTCTGCAGCATATACAGTATAATGCCAAACTGGTATTCAGTCAAATATCTTGAATGGAAAACCTAAAGTTCAGTTTGCTGGTTTTGGTTCCAAAACTGCGTAACTAAGCAGAAGTCACAGCTGCAATCAGAGCTTGCAGAAAAAGTAAGCTTGATTTTTGCTCTAGGTTTTTGCGTCATACCAAAAAATGCGGTCTCAAAAACTGTTATAATTTTTCACATAAGAATTGGAGGTGGAAGTGTACAAAATTAGCTCAAAAATGTTAGGCCTACATGATAAATTATTCAAACGACCTCTAAAATCAACGGATTAAACCGAAGAAGATATTGCTTAAATTTGGGTTCAGCAATAATTATTTTTTATCACTTCATTTCCAGTTCGGGTTCAATGCATTATAAAAATTGTTGTTCAGGTTCGGGCTCACCAGTATCAAATTTTAGAGGTTTAGGTTCGGTTCAGTTGGGTTTGGGGATCGATTCCATTCGGGATTAAGAGTAACAACAATATAAAATTATTTTTCAGCCTTCTCTTATAAGATTTTTCAACAATATTTGTCGCATTTTTTTTTGTGCCTGGTATTTATAAAAGAATTTTGTAATAAATTTAGTTAGCTGGAAAAAAAGAAAGAAACTGAACTTAAATGCACTTTGACCAAGTTGATTACCGTGAAAAATAAAATAATAAAGTAAAGCCATTTTTTTACAACCGAACAAATCAAAAAACCTGAATTTATTTTTTAATATATACACAAGTGTTAATCACATTCAAAGACTGCTTCGTCTATTGCAAAACAATGTGTCAGGTGATCTCACAACGCAAAATTGACATCAAATAGCAAACGCTGTTAGGCTACAGAAAATAATGAAAATGTTACTTTCAATGCTTTGTGATACTCGGAACGAGAACCCTCACTTTCTCTCTCATTCACAATAGACCCTTTGCACATAACGCATCTGCGCATGCGCTATTTTGTGACGTCATCCAGGTCAAAGGTGAAGTTGCCATCAACCATGATTCATTACATTGAGTTGTATAGGCCAGGTCATAAACAGCAAGTTTGTTAGCGTTAGAAATTAGTAAATAAAACATTTGCTGGCAGGTAAAGTGTAGTTTTAGGCTATATGCATGTATTTTGCATGCTTTTGGTTTGTAAGTGCGGTCTTTTGGACAAGAAAATGAGCAAATATGAGTAGAAGGGTATCTCATTAAAACTAGGCTAAACATTGTAACAACATAACTCATTTTGAAAGGCCCAAATTGAATTCACAAGATTTTTAAAACTTCAAATCGACTTTTTCTTTTAGATTATGTTTTGTTATTTAATGTAACACTTGAAATAGCCTAATTTGTGCTGTTAAATGCTATCCCATCAACCATTGAGTCTACAGTTGTGAAGCTCTACTGATACTTACCAACAAACTGGTTCACCTACTGGTAAGTTTTATTATACTAGTAGGCTGTCATACTCGAGCAAATTTTCTGCTTAATGTTAAGCTTGATAAAATGAAATTGCATGAAATGTACTTTGTTAAAGGTGGTGCAGTTAATCAGCATTTTAGTGTTTAAATCTAAAAAGCTGGTGCCTGCACTCTAGCCACTACCAAACAGTTAACGGTAACGTTCTCTTGTGATTGCTGATTTCAAGAATCTACAAAACGTTTAATTTGTTAAAATCAGTAAATAAAATATTTATGATGTGTAGAGGTTTATTGCACTTTATAGTATACAACAGTACATTTAAGGATTAGTTATACCATTATGGTTTATCATCTGGTCAAAGCAAACTTTTGTGTTTAACTTAAAACAACTTGTGATCAGCCATGCTCCTTACATTCAATTCAATCAGCATTTAAATTGTTGCCCTTTAATCACAAATGTTGATTTCCAAAATAAGATCTTAGCCTTTAGAGTTTGTTGCAAACTTGCTTTAATTATTTCTGGTTGTGCCACTGTCTATGCACTTCAATATTTTTGTGTTGTGTATTTGGTCATGTTATGTAAATAAGCCATTGAAATTAACTTTCGTGAAATGTTTATAGAATTGTTACACAGTGTGTTCACCACAATAAAATCATTTATTGTTTATTATATTGATGTTAGGATAAAGCAAGAGAAGCAAATATTTGTGTTGTATTTTTTTCAAAAAGAGCTTTGGATCAAACTGCTTCAAATATTTTTCTCAAGGTGTGGTGTGTCTGCTCCATCTTGTGTAAAAAAAGATGATTCTTCCTTAGTGCACTATTCATTGGAAAATTTATTGCATTGGAGACTGGAAAGTGTCATCTCAAAAAAATTTTGCAAAATCCATAGCATCAAATCATCAAACAAAAGTAAAGGTAAATTAGCTGCACTTGCAACCATCAAAAACTAAACAGCAATCACTTAATCTGCTTCAGAGTATCAGCAACTATTGTACATAGGAAATTTTGCAATTTAAGATCTACTAAAAATACTAGAAACAGAATGGAAAATTGCTGCAAATAACCATCAAATTTGGCCTACTATATCTTTTAAGAAAATTTTAATATTCTCCAAATATCATAGTATTAATAATGTTGATTCAAAAAAGGTTATGAATACTTCAAATCAAATTGGGTTGGCCCCATTTTGCTTCATTGCTTTAAAAATGCTCAGGCAAAATATATTTTCTTTAAAGCTGAATGCAAACCTTCTCAACAGATCAAAAACAATCCCCATTCAGTGTGAATTTGCATTGATGAATGTTCTGCACTTATAATGACAGCTTATTGCAGCTGCACTGCTGGGTAAATACTATGCATCAGTCGTGACCTCGGTTGTGGCCAGAGATGCCATTTTTTTCCCAAACCGGCCCCACACCAGAGCAAGAGTGTTGCCCACTGCAGATCTTGCACCAACATCAAATGCCAAAGATGCAAAAACAATGTGTATACCAAATGATGGATCCATGCTCGCCTCGGCGTGGCATATGGTAGCGACTGCTTCAAAACTGGTTTACGATGAGAGCAGTTGCTTTGCACCACAGAATTGATGACATAAAACTGAGTTCTACTTTGCAGGGCAGCATGTCAGACGTGCCTAAGTTCAAGCAAAGTTCTTAATACATTGCACTTGTGTATTGAGCTCTGCCTGCGGTCAGGGTTGGCAGGGAAACCCTGCCAGAGCTCCTATCCCAACCAAATTTGTTGCCCCGATCATTCTTTAGCAAATACCTATTCTTACCATTCGTGTATTTTTATGGTAAGATTTTTATAGTTTGCTTTAATTTTAAATGTATTTACCAAAGGTATGCAAATGGCTTTTAGCAAGAAACTAGAGGGCATATTGACTTTGTTCCACGGTTTCAGATTGATATGAAACATAGGACTGTATTTTGTATGCTAACCATATTAACTTTAGGTCCGCTAAACATTAAAACAAATTTTAACTTTTTGCTTTTCAGTTTTCAGGCTTGATCAGGCGTGCAATCATGTTACTGCAGTACTTTTTACACTGGAGGCTATCAAAAATGAAACTCTGCATCAACAGCTTTCTTGTACAGTACATCAATCCCATGCAAGTGAAATCAATCATTGCAAAAAGAAAATATTGCCCCCATGCCCGTTGGTGATATGGTTTTTGAAAAGTTACAATATGGAAAAGGTTATATGCCTATCTAATATAACTAGCATGATAAATGTTGATCTAGCTTTTCCTTTGACGTGAATTTATGTAATGCATGACTACAAAAGCTAATCTTCGGTTAACAGAGTGGCTCAGTGGTATGAACGTTGTAGCCAAAAGATTAATACTTAAACGCTCATAGTGTTACGTTGCTTGCGATATGGGCGAGCGCAACACATCTTTGCATTCAAGCCAACTTTACGGATTCAAATCACGACTTGCACCGATCGCTTATTTTGCAGTCTCCCCCAAATACCTGTTGTGCGTGTAGACTTAAATTAAATTGTCATTGTCTTTTTTGTGACATTGTATTAACTCTACTACATCTTAAAAGTTCCTTTTATTTTTAAGTTTTATATACAATGCGTGTTTTACTTCATTTAGACTACAACGTTGCATTTAATAATTGTATTTTTCTTAGATTTTTCACAACCACTACTCCACACCACTTTTAAAATCGTTTGTTCCATCAGCAACGCTGCCGGATTTTTCTACTTGGAAAGTGAACTTTCAGACTCGTGGTTAGGAGCAGCACACAAGGCGTTGACCCTCCCCGATGTCAGCATCAAGCACAGCTCTGCAAGTACTATCAAGTATCACAACTCTGCAAGCACAATCAAGTATCACAGCTCTGCAAGCACAATATTTGGATTTGCAAAAATATGTACGAACAACGTCAGCTACTTTTCCACTGAACAGAGTTTCTGCAAATGAAGTAAATACCATTTAAAATCTAACCCTTGGACAAAACAACAATGGTTTGTGGAAAATTGCTCGCAAAGGCAAAATTACTGCTTCTCTGTTTCACAAAGTGGCACTTAAATCAGCTTCAGGTTGCAAAAATATCAGGAGTGCTTTAACTTTAAATAAGATACTTGGGATCGCGAAAGACATCTCTTATATTTTAGCTATACACTGTGACCATATAATGGAACAAGTGGCAAAGAGCTCCTATAAAAAGCTTCTTCTTTGCGAGCATGTAAATGGCAAACAAAGAATTGCGGCCTGTTTGTTGAGCGCTGCAACATTTGTTTTGGGGCGCCACCAGATTTATTAGCTTCATGCTCGTGCTCCTGGGAAGATGTGGAAACTAAGTGTCCATATACCTGTAAAGATATATCTCCTTTCATAATTCCACCTTCATTTTTAGAAGTTGTGAATGTTGCTATGAAGCATAAACTGCAGATCCACATTAGGCCCAGGTTCCGAAACAAATGGGCTTTGCTGAGAGAAAATGGTGCGACTTTTTTGTGTTTTCAGAAAAATATTTTTCACGAGTTTCATTTGATAAAGCGTATTGGTTTTCGCTGATGTTGAAATTTATTGTTCTCAGTTTGCTTTTATGATGCAAGCGGTTAAACTGGCAGCGTGAGTTTGTATAAAACATTTTTTTTTTCTGTGATCAGAATGTCAGTGAATATTTTAATTGCTTCGTTAGTGCCAAGCAGTTATGCATTGCAAAATAAAAGAGCCTGCTCTGGTTTATTGGTGTTAGCTTTAAACATTAATCAGATTGATTCTATAGTCGGAAAGTAAAGGTGTGCCGTAGTCTAAAATCTTGTTAGGTATGAGGCTTTCGTTGTCATCAGAGAGTAATGTTGTTGCTTCCAGAGGCCAAATTCCAGTAGTCATTGGCGGGCAAAAGGTGAGGCAGTACTTCTCAAGATGTAAAGATATCCACCGCTATGCTCAAATCTTTGACGTACCATTAATCAAACGTCCTAATTCACTATCCAAGCGATTGAGTAATTCCCATTTATTCCTTGACAGGAGGGGGGAAGTATTTGCATGGTGGGGGCATGCTGCCCAGGCAAGCCGACTACCAGCAAAGTCTTGTTGGTTAGCTGCCATGCAAAGGTTTTCTAATGAGAGGAAGCTGTGAGAATGGTTGTAATCAGGTATGGCTTTTAAAACATGTGGCAAGGTGTTTCTCTGCATGCTTGCTGAAGTGGTTAGTTTTTGAGTAATCCTACTTCACTGTTAAAAAAAAATTTGCGGCATTGATTATATGGCTGAGATACATCATGTAGCATGGTATTGCAGGTAAATTACCGGAACATGGCATAAAGGCGTCTAAAATAACCAGCTGCCACGGTTTAAAGCTGTGCTACATAGAAAATGTAATTCTTCAAATACTTGATGGAAGGCTAAAATGACTACGGTGCAGCTCGCACGCTTAGTTTTCGTCGCACGGTAGTACATATTACAAATCATTTTTCATTTGACTTTAATAAATAATAGTCAACGGCAAAACAGAAGTCAAAAACAAAAAAGCCTTACTAAACGCGGGTGATAAATACACTATAAACAGAACAGCAAGTTTCTAAATTGGCTTTGATATACATGATTAATGCTGAAAACTATTAAAGGCGCTGTATGATCAAACATCATATAGAATACGGTATTAAGATCCACATGTGTTGAAGGAGCATGTTTAATGGTTTAATAATAACATAGTAGAATACTGGGTGTTTCATCTCAATAAGGCACTTTGTGATAACTTGTATTTTAATAACTGTTGAAGATATAAAAGCCAAACTTACATTTGTGAAAACTAATGGTGTCAGTTTAAGCAGCAAAACTTTAATCAAAAAATGAATGATTTATTAAACTTTTCACAAATGTTTCATATGCGAGCCCTTCTTCGTCTTATGGCAGGGTATCTATGATCCAGTTCAGGCACAAAAAAAGGATGAAGACCAAGAGTTTATCATTTTACCACCTCACCCTGCTGTGCTGCCTAGGTCAGATGCTGACAGTGATGGGAGTTGAGCCAGCACCTTGTTTCACTACATAAAAATCTACTACATAAAAATAATAACATACTGATACCACAAGCAATACAAGCAGATATATAACGTTTGAACTGACTACATTATGAAATTGATTGATTGCACTATATCATTTCTAAACCTCTGACAATTATGTAATTACTCGTGATTTTTAGTATTGTTTTATTTACTGTTTGTATTTGTTAATTTTGTTCTGTTTGCAGATTTTATTGCATGCTTGTTTGTGAAACAATCTTTGACACATTTGGGTGACTGCTTACTTAATTAAGCTTTGAGCTCTTTTGCAGTTTCCCCAAATAGGCCTACTAATAATTGAACAGCATTGTCATATTCACGTGCGTCAAAACCAACATGAAAATAACGTAATTGGCTGTCAGGAATAAAGTTTATTTGCATTTTTGGTACTAAGATATATAGTTGTGCAAGTACTGCAAACATAGGCCTAATGCATTTTCTAGCTAAAGCATTGTAACTAAGCTGGGAGATTTCCATTGTCCCTTTCTTATGAGCACCAAAATGCATACCCACACAGGTGTTGAACTTGTAGCCTTTCAATCAAAGGCAAGGTTCTTTGCACCACGCTATCGTTGTCAACAAATGGAACAGGGTACATAAGCAGCAGAGTCATACCAGTGCAGCTAAACTGGTACCTATTAAAAATAGTTTTGTTTCATGCCTTTCTGTTGCTATATAACTTGTGTTAACTATATGTTCATAAGACTAAGTGTATACCAATATCGGTAACACAGCAGTGTGGTTATGAAATGCTTTCAGTCTTGAATCAAGTAATATAGGCAGAAAACATATTAGAGTCTGGGTTGTATGTTTCATGGTGTATCTCATTCCCTACAAACAGCGACTAAAGTCATTTTAGAGCATTTTAAGTGTTTGGCTGCAAATCTACGGCATAGTTTTTCAACCCCAAGGCTGTCACATTACATATTAATCCTATTTATTGATTAACAGAAGTGCACAGTAGGCTACCACTTCTAGCACCTTTAATTTATGAAATAACTCTCACCACATCTCACATCATCTACAGTAAACTTATTAATGACTACAAGCTCATTTCAAGTAAGCCAAACAACAATTGCAGTTATGCAGTTGCTTTTTTTCACACCAAACATTCAACCGTTTTCATATTTTAACACTACCAATCTTGCCTTGCAAACAGTTTGATGGCAACTTCACCTTTGACCTTTCCGTTATGCTTGAGGAAGCACTATTGTGCAAAGGGTCTATTATCTAATTCTAGTGTCAAAAAAAGCTGCTTGAACTGCGTCTAAGAAAATACAAGGGTTCAATATTTGTGTTTAAAATTAAAGAAAGTAGAGTATTCATTCTCGAAGCTTTTCATCTGACACTTTTTAAGAGAATCCGTCAGAAATAGAGTGAAAAGGTGAAGTGAATCACTTATATAGAGACACAGTTGGCAAAAAAAAAAAGGGAAAAAGCTCATCATGATTGATAAAAGAAGTGACCAATAGAAGGAGTGGAAACTAATGCGTGATTTTTAGACCATAAACGAATTCCTTTTGTTTGCATAAATTTTGTTTGGATGTTTTGATGTACGTGGCTTAAAGGGTGGAAAGGTGAAAAGAAGTATGGCCACGGGCAAGAATAGAAAATTTGTTATCATTATATTCATGTGCGCTGGAACAATAGCACTGTCAAAGGAAGTTTCAGCTTTAAAGCTTCTGATTGGCTTGCAAGAGCGGGCCAATGTGACATTGATGACATTATTATGATATTATTTATACTCTGCAACAATGTAATTTTTTCATTGCTATAAGCTTAATAACTTTGGGTACTACCAAATGCAATAAGATTTTAATAATTTTTACTGGCTTAAATAATAGACTCAAAAACATCGCATTACTGTTAAATAATTTGAATTAAATTAAAGAAAACATATTAACATGAAATTAATTAGATCTACTATAACAGCAAAAGTAAATATACTACCAGGAATCTACCCGTGAAGTAACTTGCTCGAAGCGATCCAGGTTGATAATCATATAATAGATAAAATCAAGGTACACTAGATCAGCTGAGCTACTTTATTATAAGAAATATCGATTTCGCCTTATACAGGCATTTTCAATTTCTATGTAAAACGAAAATACAAAATGCATAAACCAACTTACCGTAATTATAAAATAAGAAAACAGAACTGACTATCTTACACTGGTTGGAAATTGAAATACAAAGCTAATAATATTTCGTGAACTTATTTATATGAACGGGAAATAAACTAAACTAAGGGGGTGGACTAACTACTCACTTGAACAAAACACTACATAATGCTATTCCTCGACTAAAACTAAACAGACGATATAGTACCAAACCAAAGGCATAAAAGAGAAAAAACTAAAACTTGTTATTCGCTCATAGCCAGTTACTACGCAATAAGATAAAAGGCTCAAAAAAGCCTTTTATCTTATTACTCAGCAACTAGCCATGAGCGAGTAACAAGTCATAAACAAGAAAAAATGATAAGAGACATACGACATAAATCATTTAATAGCTGGCAAAATCATAGTTTGTAGGTTTATAGACGCTCCAAGTTTATGAAACCATTTATCTTCACATATATCTAACACATCAAATGGTGGTTCTTCAACAAATATAACAGAAAAACACTGTGACAAATTAGGACGGCGTGCTAACAAAAGATTGTGATTAGATTTATAATGTTGCAGGAGAGCGGTACTATCATTTTGGGTCGAGATATCAAATTTTTTCCAAGTGTGTCTATGGTTATTCCATCTAACCGAAAATTTATTTTTTGTCTGTCCAACGTATTGAGCATTACAATTTACACAATTAGCAACATAAATACCATAATTTCTACAATTTAACGATTGGTTAAGTTTAACTTGTCTGTTGTTTTTTTCGCATTTAATATAATTTACACTCTTTACCATGCATTCATATTTGCTAAATTTTCCACAAAGGGCGCAATTGCCACACGGGCTTGATGAACCAAGTTTTAAAATCTTTTGTTGTTTGTGGGCTAAAGTTTTGTATTTCGTTAATGTATTTGCCAGACATGCTGGTCTTTTGTATATAACATTGGCTTCTGGTTTTATGGAGCGTTCTTTATCGGTAAGTTGTAGAAATTGTGGAAAGCCTGTTGCCCATGGAACCGGATTCTTTTCTGTTTGTTTTTTCTGATTGTTAGGTCCAAACCTTTCTGTCCAAGTGCTTACTTTTTGAATCATGTTCTGTGTCACTTTTTTATTAAACCCGGAGCTTAAGCACTTATCTTTTAATTCGTTTATGCTATTTAGGTAGTCTTCTTGTCTTTCGTTTAATCTGCGTAATCTCACTGCTTCACTAAAAATGATACCTTTAAAGATGTGAAGTGGATGGTATGAGTTTCCGTGTAAAAACGTACGTCCTGCTGCTGTTGGTTTTGTAAAATTTTTTGTTACGAAACCAATTGGGTCATCTTCTTCAATTTGGTGAAATACATCTAAAAATTCTACACCTTGTCCAGTTTGCCTGTTGTTCACCTCGCGAAACGTTAGGGTCAAGCCATTATTTTGAAAAATATTGGTTAAAGCTGTTTGTATAGATTTAGTGTTATTAAATCCGAATGAAATAAAGAAAATATCATCAATGTATCGTCTAAATAATTCTGTCCGTTTTAAATTACCACTAATTTGTTCAATTATAAAATGCATTACAATATTAGCCAAGGAAACGGAATGATTGTCTCCTGTAACTATGCCAGTTTTTTGTTTATAAAATTTTTTTCCAAATTGAGTAATAACATTTTCCAAACAAAACATCACCATTTCAACTACACTTATTATAGCTTTTTGACTATAAGGACTGACCACTTGTAATGCTTTTTTCAGAGCTTGTCCAACAAGGTTTCTTGATATAGTAGGATACAATGCAGTTACATCTGCTGCGACTAAATGCAATGATTCTGTTTGTTTTGGCTTTTTCATTTGATTCGTTTTCCATTTTGTTAATACTTTCAAATAGTTTTTGCTATCTTGGCAATATTCATCAATTTGAGTTTGACAAAATTTTGTCAGGAAAATAAACAGTTAATTCAGGTTTTCCGTTTGAGTTCAGTTTTCAGTTAGACGCCCTGCTTAAAATAACTTAAGTTACTATACTTTATTGATACTTCGCGGTTTTTTGAGAAAACTGCAGACAGTGACATTATTTCAATCTATTAGGTATCATTAATGCAGTTGGTGACCAACAAGTGGCTAGATGCTATAAATTATGCATAGCCTCAAACTGCACATGAGTCGGACATAAACTAGATCCACTGTAGCAAAAGTATCACTTGTGACCGTGTAGCAGTGATCACTACGCTTAACACACTGCTGGAACAATAGTACTGTCAAAGCCCAGTGGTCACGTTACCTTAAATTTCTACAAGAATCCAGACATGCACTTTTGACCTATGCACAAATTGAAGACAGTAACACTATTTTGACCTATCTGGTCCAAATCAGTGCTGTTTGTGCAGTTGGTCACTGATCAGTCGTTTGGTGACAGTCAGTCACCAACTGAACTGATGAGACCTCATAGCACAAAACTGTGTCATTGTCTGCAGTTTTTCAAAGTGCTTCGCTGGATTTCACAGTAGCATGGGTTTTTACAATGCTTATTTATTAGTTTGCTTTCCTAAAAGAACACCCTACAACATAAAAACTTGCAATTAGCATCAATTTACTCAAAAAAGTCTGAAATGTAAGCACAATAGTAATATCATGTTGTTATCTGGTTCATATACACAACAACTCAGATCTTTAAATTAAAGAAAATTACTTTAAAAAAATATCAACAAATCATTATATTGTTTGTTGATTACTAAACTGTGTCAGGACCGCCTACTGACTATAGTTACTAGCAGCTCTTAGCGCCTTTGCTTTGTTGGCAGACTTGCTTAAATATTAAGTTGAGTCAAGTAAATAGTGCATTTACAGCTTTCTTGTTTGGCACATGACATTAAAAGAAAGTATAAAAGGTTTTATAAAGTATGTCTTGCCAGTCAATAACATGTTTTTACTTATAATGTGTATGCAAATTTTTTTCAT
Source organism: Trididemnum clinides (assembly GCA_963675345.1). Taxonomy (NCBI): domain Eukaryota; kingdom Metazoa; phylum Chordata; class Ascidiacea; order Aplousobranchia; family Didemnidae; genus Trididemnum; species Trididemnum clinides. The sequence continues at coordinate 37,394,065 of OY776291.1, forward strand.
GCCAATTTTTTTGACTGTACCCTTGATCCAAAGTTAGATCAATGTAACATTATCTAACACATGTAAGAAAAAATATTCTGTTGAGCAGCAAACAGTCTGTTGTACTTACTGATAAAACATAGCAACATCATTAGGAATGGATTCTAGAATACTTTCCAGATCAGTTTCAGTGATGTTACTACCGTTCATGTAACCAACTCCATAAATAGTTTCAAAGGAACTATGAAGTTTAGCTTGAATGCACTCGTCCTAAAAATAAATTTATTACAATTGCAGTTTGTGGAAAAAACAAATAGATTTATTTTTTCTTTTAGAGCAGTTTAATATTGCAAGCACTGCTATTTGATCATGTTAAAATTGTAAAAACATAATGATACGAGGCACTTTTTCACACATATGTTTGGCTTTCTTCTTTCCGGTTTTAAGTATTTTTGCCATGAATTATTTTTAATGGGTTAGTAAAAAACACTTTTGTCTTGCATTTTTATCTTCAACTACTGGAAAAACTTTGGTCAATTTTGTTAGAACATTCCGTGCTTCACTGGTTTAAGAATAATGAAGCTGTCTACCCAGCATTTCATAAGAGGCAACTGTTGGATACTTACCAATTGCAGTCTGACTGTTAATGGTGGGGTTGCCAGCTTAATTGCTTGGTTGGACCACTAATGTCAGAAAAATGAGGTTAGGGGGTAAGCAGGGGCATGCTCCCTGTAGAAAAATTTTGGTACAACAAAGCCCCATCACCAGAAAAAATATACAACTGGCTCCCAGTCCCCGGCAGCTCTTAAATGGGCAGGGGGTGCAAAAAATCTCTGAGTTTAAATCTGAATGTCATGGGATAAGATTTGGTACATTAAATGTGGGAAGTGTTTGTGGAAGGAAAACGGAAGTGTGTGAAAAACTGAGGAAGAGATGAGTTGATGTGTGCTGCATCCAGGAAGTAAGATGGAAAGGCCCTGGAGCTCGTTTTGTGGGTACTTCAGGACGAAGATATAAACTGTTGTGGTCAGGAAATGATATAGGATTTGGAGGGGTTGGAATTTTGGTGAAAGAAGAAATATTTACAAACGTTGCAAAAATTAGAAGAAAAAAGGACAGAGTAATGGCGATTGTCCTAACTTTAGGTAGAGAACTGATGCAAATAATATGTGTGTATAGGCCACAAAGCGGAAGACCAGACACAGAGAAAGTGCGTTTTTGGGATGAAATGGCGAGTCAGTGGTACTTGGAAAGTTCTAGTGAAATCATTCTTTCTTCAGGGGATTTTAATGGACATGTGGGGAAATGTGCTGAGGGTTTAAAAATATACACGGGGGAATGGTATTGGAAAAGAAATGCAGAAGGAAGAACATTGCTGCAGTTTTGTGATGAAAGAGCTGTGCGTGGCAAATACTTGGTTTAAAAAGGCAGACAAAAGGAAAATCACTAATATTGCCGGTGAATGTGAAACAGAAATTGATTTTGTGCATGTGTGAGAAAAATAAAGAAAGTATATCAGGGATGTAAAAGTGATTCCATCCATGGGAACGTCAGCACAAGCTGGTGGTCGTAGATCTGGATAAAACGGTACTAAAAAAGGTTGTGAAAAAGCAACGAATCATTAAAAGAAACACTTGGAAGTTGAATGAAAACCGAACAAGAATAAGATTTGAAAAAAGAGTAAAAGAACTAGTAAGCACAGATGCGCCTGATTTGTGGAAAACTTTTAAGGATGGTGTTCTAAAGACATGTGATGAAGTGTGTGGAAAGAAGAGGTCTAGAAAAGATTGAGGAGACATGTGGTGGTGGAATGGAGGTCAAGGATATCATAGCAAAAAAGAAGGCGGCATTTAAAGAGCTGTGCAAGTTTCCATCAGAAGAAAATAAGACTAAATACAAACGTATAAGAAAGCAAACGAGAAAAAATGTTGCTAGAGCTATGAGAATGGAAGCTAATCAGAAATTGAACAATTTATATCAGAATTCTAACAGTGTTTTCTACTTCCTTAGAAGAATGAAAAAGGAAGGGAAGGATGTGGAAGGAGAAAAGTGCTTAAGAGGAGGAGACGGACAATTGGGTTTTATTGAAGAAGACAGGGCAAAAATTTGGATGAAACACATCAAAAAGATCGTGAATGAAGAAAAGGAATGGGACCACATGGGGAAACTGATGTAATAGAAGGACCAGTGGAAAAGTGGCTCATAATGAAATTGTGGAAGCAATGCAAAGGATGAAATCAGGAAAGGCAACTGGACAATCTGAAGTAAGTATGGAGATGATGATTGGAAGTGGTGAAATCACGGTAAAAGTAATGATGGAACTGTGCCATCGTGTAATAAATGGTAAAGGAATGCCTGATGCGTCGAAAACAAGTGTGGTTGTACCTATCTTTAAAGGAAAGGGTGATGTGATGAGCTATGGATCATACAGAGGAGTGAAACTTCTAGAACATGCCATGAAAATTGTTGAAAAGGTACTAGAGAGGCGAATATGAACACTAGTCAGTTTGAATAAAATGCAGTTTGGATTTATGCTAGGAAAAGGAACAGTGGATGCGATATTCATTGTAAGGTGAATGCAGGAGGAATATCAAAAGAAGGACAAGAAGTTGTATATGTGTTTTGTTGACATGGAAAAAGCTTTTGATAGAGTACCAAGAAAAGTGATGGAGTAGGCCATGATAAAAAAGGGTCTATCAGAAGTAATGGTTCGGGCAGTACTTAGCTTGTATGATGGTGCAAAGACAAGGGTGAGGGTGGGATCTGCATATTCAGAGAAATTCGAAATAAAAGTTGGTGTATATCAAGGATCTGTGCTGTCGCCACTATTGTTTGCAATAGTGGTGGACGTTGTTACAGAAAATGCAAAAAGGGGTGTGGTTAATGAATTACTGTATGCAGATGACCTTGTTCTCATGAGCAAAACCATAGAAGACTTGAAGGAAAGGTTTTGGAATTGGAATGATACACTGGGAAGTAACGGTTTAAAGGTCAACATCAGAAAAACAAAATTGATGGTAAGCGGGTCAGAAGGAGAACAATTCAAAAGCAAGATAGATCCAATGTGGAGTTTGTGGGAGGAGAGTCATGACCAATTCAGTGTTGTGCACAAAATGTGGAAACTGGTAGATGTGCAAAAATAGATCTACCGCTAGGTTGGCAATGCATTTTGTTTGCTCGAAATGTAGAGGAATAATGGAAGGGATGGTGAGTTTGATAGAAAAGTTGTGCGATGAAGTGGAGACAGTGAATGGATTTTGTTATTTGGGAGACAGACTAAATGCTAGTGGTGGTTGTGAAGTGGCAGTTACAGCAAGAGTAAGAATCGGTTGGGTAAGATTCAGGAAATGTGGAGAGTTATTGCTTGGAAATAGGTTTCCTATGAGGATGAAAAGTAAAGTTTATTGCTGTTGCGTAAGATCAGCAATACTGTATGGAAGTGAGACCTGGTGTTTAAAACAGAACAAAAAAGCAATTTTAGGGAAAACAGAAAGCTATGGTGAGAGCCATGTGTGGTCAGAAAATTCTTGACAGGAAGACGACTTCTTCTTCTTTCGTTTGAGGGCTCATCACAGGTTTTGGGCTAGATGTTGAAGCCAGTTCTTTGTATCATCAGTCACGTTAGTGAGGTTCTTGGCGGTGTTAGGTGGACAAAGGAGATTGCAATTGAACAAGATGTGCTCCACATTTTGGGTAGCAGCTCCACATGCACATGAAGCTGATGTTCTGTGTCCCTATTTGTGCATTTCTGTGCCAAACCGCCCCACTCCAGCTCTAAGGCGATTTAGGATAACCCAAAATTTCCGAGGTAAGTCGGATCCAGGTGATGCAGTAGTGTCTGGGGTTATCATCAGCTGCTTAGAACATTGATGTTTAGTCCACTTTTCGTCCCAGGCCTCAATGATATCATCGTCGCAGTTATGGTGTTCTGCTGCATGACGGTAGAAGGGGTGGCATGACTTCAGATGTTGTGGGCGTTGGCTCTGTGAGTCAGGTACCAGACGTGTAGTGGGTGTTTTTTTGTGGAAGACGACTGAAGAACAGGTGGACATGCTAGCGTTGAAGAAAACTGTAGATTGGTTAGCAACGATGAATGGAGTTAGATGATATGGACATGAGCTGTGGAGGGATGACGATAATGCTCTGAGGGTTGCTCTGGATCTTGAAGTGAGTGGCAAGAGAAAGCGAGAACGACCAAAGAAGACCTGGAAGAAGCAAGTGGAAGAGGAGACAGAGAAGATTGGTTTAAAAAAGAAGGAAGCCCTGAGATGAGACAAGTGCAGAGATGGAGTGCGAGCAATTGTAGAAGGGATGGGGTAAATCCGGCCCACTCTGCTAAGGGGAAAACATCAGATAAAAACTGAATAACTATTACTACATTGTTCTGTTCATTTCGCTTCGTAGTTACTAGTATAGCTGGCACAATGCATATTCACCGCATGCAATGTAAATAAACACAAGAAATTGTCATAAAGTGTCATTCCAAAGTGCACAAAAACGAATTTGTCATCAAGTTAAAGCACACGATCATTGTCATTACATGAGGTGCTCAAATCTACTCGACCACGTCGACAATTTGACAGCCTCTTTTTCAATTTGTTCACTCAATTGATAATGGTTTTGAACATCTCTAAACACCATAAAATCACTAAGGTCTGAGTAACACAAAGCAAAATTTTACATTGCGAGTGCAATATCAGCATATTCATAGCAAAATTAACTAATCAAACCAGTAGTTGCTTGTATCTTCGATAACTAAAAAATTGCAGTACATCACTAGATGCTTCAAAATAGTGATAATCTATGACCACGTAACCAAGTGGCAACAACTGAAAGCTTTGTGTGACTGCACAGTTGCAGAGTATTAAATCAGTAATGGTAATATCTATGATCACAAGAAATCAGGACCACAGGACGTTTTGTGTGACACATAATCACTAAGTGCCTAACTTGCAAAAAACAGCAACACACTAAAACATGATTGGCAGAAAATACAAAAAGTTTACTAGTTATTGCTATCAATATCCATAGTTGGCTTGAGTAAACTCATTCTCTGTGACTGATTAATTTGCAGCAAGTAATGTCGATCAGTACAAAATACACCATGAAAAATCACTTAGTGTGGCTAAGGCTAAGATTGCGAGGATCACTAAGCTTCCTGAGATCAATTTACCAATATTACTAAGCCATGTGGGCAAAATAAGCTATTAGGCATGATAGACTGTTACAGATATTATCATAGCAGTCATGTTTATTCTCCATTGGCATCACTGTAAGCGGCTGTTAATTCATGCTTCTTAAAAGCAAATAGGCTAGCAATTTTATTGAAGAACTAATAGTAGTGAGCTTAAATTACTAGTTAAACCGTTGCTATGTGGTAGGCAGGGCCAAGAATAAATATCAAAGTTTAGATAAATTCTGATGCTATTCAAAACAGTTGCAACGAATTCAAGCTTCAAATATTTACTTAGGTAACCATCCAAATTTGATGTTGTCTTAGACAAGCTAACTGTTGTTTACAACATTGAAAGATGATACCAGCACCTTAAGAAAATGCGGGTAAGATTCAGTGAACAGTTGTGGTTATAGACCAATGCACTGTTAAAATTTACTGCATTTCAAGGCTTAGTCTTTGTTTTTTGTACTTTTCACTCTTAATAGCTGGCAAAATTAGGTGCCCACAGCAGTAATTATGAAATGAGTTTGACAAAAAACACCACATTGTTATGTGCGTATTGTAAACATATTCATTTGGCTTGAATAGTAAAGATCTTCATGATTTAAATTTAAACTTGACAACCACACTGAAAATTTGCAGAGCTTATCTTGCAGTTTTGCTAATAAAAGTCAGAATTTTATGAGAATGTCAGTTATCCAAAGCAGCAGTTTATCAACCTCCTGAGGAGAGATACAAAGTGTCTTATTTCCTAATGGTATGTGGCAAAGAAAATGTAAATAATTTTTGACCTCACAGTGAATTGCAAAATGCACTAAGTCACTGCTTCATTTATGGAGAAGTTACTGCAGTTTTGGAAAACTGGAAATGTTGAAATCCGTTCAAACTTTCCCAGTGAAAAAAATTGATCAATTAAACATACAATTATACAAAATAACAATTTTTTGTCATTGTTAAAAAGTTGGTGGATTGAAATTAAAAATTTTAGAAAAAAATGATATAACGAAGACACAGTGCAAGCTGTTTAGCACTCCTGTAATACAACATTTGGTTAGCAAGACAACTTCCATAGGTAAGTCATTCATCATCTTGAAAAAATATTTGGAAAACTGCGTTTAAACTTTGGAGAGATCTACGTTATCATTGTTAAACAAGTGTTTAAAAAGTTGGTGATGCTCACACACACAATATGATTTATTTTGAGATACCACAAGCGACTTATTTAAAGAATCAATTGTTCCATACCTGCCTGAGACAAATGCAAGTTTTACTTGAATGAAAAATAATGCAAATTGTTTGACAATTTTGCTGAAAAACCACTTTCTTTCGAATAACTATGTGAAAATAACTCTTATCTATGTAGCTAGCTCTATGGATTTCTTAGACAAAAACATAAAAGTCTTAAAGAATTTTGTTTAAAAAGGCTATTTTGCTGCTGATATTTTTCATCAAAAACTATTTTGGCATTGAACATTTCTGATGGGTGATGGTTTCTGTATAATAGTTTTTGCTTTGTTGAGTTAATCAATATAGCAAATTACATGAAAAGCTCCTACAGCTAGTACTTCTTTACTACTCAAAACAGAACACAGCTTGCAGCCAAAATTGAAGCTTTATGTATAAGTAAAAGAGTGAAAGTAAGCAAGGTTTGTTTATATCATGCGCTAATAATATTTGCATTTCAACTACGATCTCTTTTGCCCCTATCCCTGAACCTCACCTACGAACATCTAGCTGCAACGCTAACCTCTCAAGGTCCACTGCTTCTCAAATTGCACATATGTTGTTGGTATTTGACATTGTTTCTTTTGAGCAGTAAAGTTATAGTGTCATAAGTTAAAGCACATCATGAAGTGGCGACTATTTGGCCAATTAAAAGTATTCAAATGCAAGAGAGCTTCCAAAAGTAAATTAATTGCTGATGGGAAAACAGCCACTCCAAAAAAGTTAAACGGATCACAAAAACTTGTGAACTAAAAAAACATGGCGATCGTATTTTTCAGTAGCTAATATTTGCATATATTATAATTCACATAGTGCGGTTATTAAAGTAACATTAATTTTCTGTGGCCCGCATGGCACATGCTATCACGTAGCGTGGGTCGTGAGTACACCTAGCAATTGGAAAGTCTCTCTAATGCTCTGTGGAAACCGAATGTGCCCACCTGGAACGATATCCACTTATTCCGATGCTCAAGGGCCTGCTAACCAGCAAACGTCCTTTTCAGAATGGGATGATGAGTGCGTTGCACATAAACTGCCCTTATCAGGGCACATCATCAAAAAGTTCCGTGGGCCCTCAATACTACAACTGAACATTAAAGGCCTCACAGCTAGCAAGATGAACGTTCTTCATCACCTTGCTATTCAGCTTGAGGCGTTTGTCATCCTTCTACAGGACACCCACTGCATATCTGCAGAAAAGCTAGTGCTGTCAAACTATCAACTAGCTGGGTTTTCCCTAAGCAGAAAGCATGGCCTTGCCATGTTTGTCCATAAGCGGCTAAAATAGACCTTATACAATCAATCTCCCACGACATTGGAGACTGAGTGGTTGTGCATGGATGTTGACGGTTATAAAATCGTTAACATCTACAAACCTCCACCAACGTGGTTGCAAGTTTCCGACCTTCCAGTGTTCACTCACCCTTGTCTGTATGCGGGTGATTTCAACTGCCCCCATGTCAATTGGGGTTATAACACCAACAGCGCGGATGAGACTGCCTACTGGCCTGGGCAAGCTCCAATAATCTTGCCCTTCTTCACGATCCCAAGGATGAACCTAGCTTTCATTCTGGGTGCTGGAGCACTGGTACTAATCCGAATCTTGCCTTTACCACTGTCGGTCATGATAGTTGCTTGCCTTATAGACGCGTCTTGGAGAAGTTTCCTAGGTCACAACATCGACCTTTGCTTATAACACCACCAAGACTTTCCCTACCAGTACCGGGAAGGCCTGTAAAGCAATAAAACTTCCGCAAGGCCAACTGGAGCCACTATAATTCCTTGACAAACAAGCTTGAAAGGAATTTGCCATCACCTGATTCAACAAATGTGGATCAGGCCTACCAGGACCTTTGCAATACTATCAGCAAAGCAGCCAAGAAAGCTATCCCATGCGGTCGTTGTAACACCTACATACAGTGTTGGGACGCTAAGGGTCGTATTCACCAACCCTGCTCAAACCTCGCTCAGCTCAAATCGCCACTCAAACAGCGATCAAAGAGTAATGTGGTATTCACCAAACAAAATTGCTGCTCAAACCAGTTTCAAATAGCTGAATTTGAGCGGCCGAGTTAGCTGGTTTAACCAGCAGTGAAATCTTTGCAGCTGCGTGCTAGTCACCTAGGCTAGTCGCTGTTGTCTGCGTTATGGAAGAATATAGCCTGTAAGTTGAAAGAATTGGTATGGCAGTTAAGCAGAATAACAAAAGACAACAAATAGATCCTAGAAAATTTATGCAGAGAGTGTTTCTTTACAGGTTAGGCCTAGGCTATTGTGTACGTAAGCTTTGAAAATGGAAGTAATAGAAATTTTTGAAACACCTATTTGTTGAGTTGTTCGCGACCGAAGTAATCCCTTTGAGGTCTTTTCTGATGAGGAATTCAAGAATTGTTTTCGTTTCAGAAAAGAAACAGTGCTCTCACTCATGCAGCTTCTTTCTGCAGACTTGGAACACGGGGTACCTAGAAATAATTTTATTCCACCGATTTTGCAAATTGCTGCTATGCTGCGTTTTTATGCCACAGCACATTTTTTAATTACTGAAGGTGATTTATTTGGACTTTCACAGCCTTCGGTGTGCCGCATCATTAAAAGGGTATCCCAAGCAATTGCCAGAAAAAACACTTTATTACATTTCTATATGGTCTTGCTGGTCAGCAAGTTAAACAAAAATTTAGCACCATAAGAGGATTTCCTGGGGTGATTGGATGCATTGACTGCATGCACATACCGATATCTTCGCCTGGTGGGGATAGTACAGAATTTTTCCGAAACAGAAAAGTTTTTTTTTGATTAATGTGCAAGCAGTTTGTGACCCTAATATGCTTATCACAAACATCGTATGCCATTGGCCAGGTTCCACACATGATAGCCGCATTTTTGATAATAGTGCGCTAAGCTCTAAGTTTGAAAATAACTTAATTGATGGGCTACTTCTAGATGGTGGTTATCCTTGCCGTCACTACTTAATGACACCAGTGAACAATCCTGTTACAGCCAAAGAAAGAAATTACAACAAAGTGCATATTGCTACATGAGGAAAAGTAGAAAGAATGTTTGACATATGGAAACAAAGGTTTTATTGCCTACGCATCCCTCTTGGTATGCATTTGGAAAATTCTTTAACTGTTATCGTGTCAACGGCATGCTTGCACAATTTTGCAATTAACAATGGGGATTTTATTGAAGAAGAGCCTGAAGTTGCAGTGGAATCTATCATCATGAACAGCTCCAGTAGAACCTTATCACGAAACAGTGCCAGACAACGAATTATTGACAACTTTTTTTAATTTTGATAATTGCATTTTGACTACATTTTTTCATACTGGCAAAGCAGGGAGTGTTAATCACCAAGTGTTAATATTGATAATTCGACGATCACAAAACAACTAATTGCACAAATCATAAATAGGTCTATAAATTATTTCTGCATGCATTCTATTTTTGTTTTTTTATTTCCAATTTAATTTCCAAGATCTCCATTTTCTTGTCATGCTCTTTTTTTATGATTTTGAATTGTTCTTCCATCACTTTTATTTTCATTTCGTTTACCATATCTTGTGTAATGTTTTTTCGTTAAGGTATGTTTGATGACAGTTTTCGTTTCTTTGGCAATGTAAAATGTTGTTCATGATCATTTAGTGCTGCACCAACGCTCTCATCTAAACCAGCATTTGTATCTGAAATTTTAACAAAAATAAATGTAAGAAAAACCAAGTATGTCAACTCGTATGTTATGCTAAAAACAAAAATGCATCACCCGGTTCAAATGCAAGACTACTATCATAGGCAAAAATGCTACAATTACCCTAATTTTCAATGAAATAACATCAAAGATGCAATAGCTTTTACGTTCAAATGTCTTCAAAGTCATCAAGTAAATGTTTACCAGAGGTGGATTTGGGGTTAGGCAATTACATAATACATTAGGCACAGTACAGGCTATGTAGGCATCGGTGATAAGACCAGAGCTCCAGTCAAATGTGAGCTCCTTAAACAGTTTTTGGAACAGCACCTACATCAAAGGTACAAGGAGAACATTCGGGAGGAGAGGTTTGAGACAGGGCACAAAAAGGATCTAGGAGGTAAACCAAAGGGAGTGACGAAACTGAACTGTCTACGGTTAGCTGAGTTACAATGAAAGTAAGCATGCTTGGGGATAGGGAGATACAAGCCTAAATTTATAGTGAAACCTCGTTTCCAAATTTAACTTCAATAGGCCAAGTACCATTGTCAACTAGCTCAAATAGCAACTGCAGTTTATTATTATGTTTTTGGTGTTTGTAATATTCTCCATGCGAAATCATGTTCAAATTTACCAACATTTAGCAAAGCAACAAATTCAATGTTATTGAAAAATGCAATGCAGCTTTTAATGTGAAGAGTCTCATTGTACAAACTCAATGCTTAATGTAAACACATCAAACTAAAAATTATTTAATCGTTTTAAAAGGAAACAAGTAAGGCTTTGTTTTATTGTTTCCACAGTTTTTGTGGCCTCACACCATCCCTACTATACCTATTTCTACCACCTCTTTTTTGGGGCCCACTTTTCAGACATTTGCACAATTTCAGTGTTAAAATCTTTGATCTCCAAAGAAAAGGGTCTACCCCCTAATTTTGAGTGAAGGTAAGTTATCTCAGCTCTTCAAAATAGTAGCACTCTCCAAAAAAAAGTTATCACCCCAATTTGGAATAAAGACAGTTTAGTTCAGCCCTTTGACGTGTTGATCTGCAAAAAAACATCATCACCGAGAACTTGGGCATTTAGGGAGAGCCCTAAGACCTCATGTCTCAGGCCCCAAAATCCCTCGATCCACCATTGATGTTTACAAAAGGTTTAGCAATACAAAAATATATGTCAGAAAGCCAATGTCTGCAGATATTATTAGACTATTAAAAGACTATTAAAACACTCAACGCTTCCTCTATCAGTTTGTGTTTAACGAGTAAAGTAAGAACTTATCTTCAAAAATTTACAACCAGTACTTACTTTCAACTCATTCTGTGTCCTCTTGTAGTTGTGGTGCAGGTCCTCCACCAGTCTTTAATCACTCTTTTCATATAAGCACGATCACTTTTGGCCCTAGTTTTTAAATTTTTCCAAAAACTCTGCAAGTTCTTTACTTCTTTTTTGGTATATATATGTTAAAGTGGAATTGAACTCCTCACATAAATTTGCCCAGGCTTCACTTTTTTGTTTTAATGTTTTGAAATCAGTTCTTTTACACTCTATACTATTTTTGTATTTATCAACCAAATTTAACAGTAAATTTGTTTCAGTGTCAGTAAAATTTTTTGAACGATTCATTGGGATAGGAAATGCAGTACACTGAGCAAAAAGATGTTGTCTTAGTAGAATTGTTAAAAACACGGGTAATCTGCACAAAAAAATATTATAAGGTTAAAAACTTATTCAATTTATCAAAGATATGTGGGACAAAGGGTTTAGGAGATTGCAAAGTGGCCACAGGGTTTCCTAATTAGAAAGCCAACATACAATCCATACATGTTGCATTTGGCACAAGTTATAAATTAAACTTCAACTGAACTTTTGAGTTATTAGTACTTCAGCTTGAACTCACCTTGACCCTAACCTGCTAGCTTCGATTTATCAAATGACTTTACAAACCGATTCTATTTGAACAAATTCAGACGCAAATTTGAACTTCACTTATTTGCCTCTCAGTAATTGATGGCCCAACAACAGGCTTAAGCAAGCAATTAATTTATTTATCACAGAATTGGAATATATTATCGTACTCATTCAATGAACCTTAAGAGCAAATAGAGGGAAAGCCAAGCACCAGATAACGAAATGTTAAATTTGGAATATCTTCTACAATTGCAAAGCATCATTTTATACAAAGCTGCATTCATCAAGCTTAATTAACTTTTTGTCAAAACCAACGTAGATTGCAGCATAGCTTTATAAACAGGGCTTTCTTTAGCAATTGCCAAAGTAGTGTTACTTTGACGGCTTTTTATAAAGATTTTGGGTAGTTTTTACGAACTGGAGAAAGTAGCATCTGTAGTTTGTTTTCTGAGTGTGAGTCAATCGTGGTCATAAGAGAAAAGTAGCATCTATAATTTGTTTTCTGAGTATGAGTTGATCGTGGTCATAAGAGAAAGTAGCATCCATAATTTGTTTTCCGAGTACGAGTCCATCTTGGTCAAAATAAATAAGCAAAACAAGCCTTTCTCTGTATTAATTATTTTTTCAACAGAACTGCGGACTAATGAAAATGACTCGTAATGAGGCACACAGCTAATGTCAGTACATGGTTTTCTCCTCACTATTTTGTATTTTCCAGTTCACGTAAATCTAGCCCTAATCAACCACAACTCCAATGATAATTAATTTTCATCCAAAATTTCGTAGAATATCCCTGTTTCAATGCCCACCCATTGATCGTCTTTTTACCTCAAAAGTATATATGCTTGGATGATCACAGCCGTCAGCCAGCACGAAAACAGCCGATCAAAGTTCATGACCTACGGTCACACTCTGCTCAGTTGAAACAAGTTTGGTGAATATCCGTGGCTTCGCTCAAACTCGCTTCAACTAAGCGGCGTTTGAGCTTGAGCGGCTGCTCAAACTTTTCAGTTTGGTGAATACGACCCTAAGTGTGAGCCCCTCTACCAAACGTTTCTGCAGTCTCCTGCTGGAGACCAGTCAAGCAGGGCTGCTACAGCCCTAATAACTTGGTTTGACAAGAAACGCAGAGACCGATGGTCAGAGGCAGTCTGAAACATCGACTTCTCACACTCAAGCAGAAAGGCATGGAGCACAATTAACAACCTTACTGGCAGGTTGCGACACAGCCCCCGTAACTGTCCCGTTTCAGCTAACGCCATTGCTGCTCAGCTGGTAAGAAACCAGAAATACGAGGGTGTTGATCGTGAGTCGTCTCGACTTATTTCTCAAGAAGTGTCTGACCGTTGGAGGGCTTCGATACCATCTCCAGTGAATCTCTCTGGCGACTTCTCGTCCAGAGAATTTGCTGCTGCTCTCCAACACATTAAGCCAGGGAAAGCTTCGGACCTTGGCTCTATTTGTTTGGAGCTTATAATCCATGCTGGAACTGCTTTGAAGTCCTGGTTATGTGGCTTCCTCTCTTCCTGCTTGCGCTAACTCAAAATTCCTAAAGTCTGGAGAAGAGCACTTGTAGTTGCGATCCCAAAGCCAAAGAAACCTGTAGAGTACCCAAAGAGCTATCGTCCCATCTCCTTGCTCTGTGTCCCCTACAAGATCCTCGAACGACTGATCTACGCTCGTATTGAACCTATTGTCGACCCTCTGCTCCCAGGCGAGCAGGCTGGGTTTCAACATGGTAAATCGACAGTGGATCAAGTTGTCTTACTAACACAAAACATTGAGGATTCCTTCGAGGCAAAAAAGAAGGCCAGTGCTGTGTTTGTAGATCTGACAGCTGCATATGACACTGTCTGGCATCGCGGCCCCACCTGCAAGCTGCTGAGACTTCTCCCAGATAAGCACATGGTTCGCATGATCATGGAACTTGTCCGGAATAGAAGTTTCACCCTTACTACCAGTGACAGCAAGCAAAGCAGGTTGCGACGTCTGAAAAACGGCGTCCCTCAGGGATCAGTCTTGGCACCCCTTCTTTTCAATATCTATGTGTACGATCTTCCTTCAACAGTCTCCAGAAGGTATGCTTATGCCGATGATCTGGCACTGTTATACTCTTCTGATGACTGGAAGGACCTGGAGGGGGTCTTAAGCCAAGACATGACTACAATCTCAACACGTCTCCAGACTTAGGGGCTACAGCTCAGCCACACTAAAATGGTGACGACGACCTTTCACCTGAACAACAGAGAGGCCAAACGTGAGCTTAATGTCTACAACAATGGCAAACGCTTGCCATTCTGTCCAGTCCCTACCTATCTTGGAGTTAAACTGGACAGATCACTCACGTTTTGTCACCATCTTGAAGCATTGCGCAAAAAACTAACAATGCGCATTGCACTGATGAGACGACTTGCAGGCTCAGGTTGGGGCGCTGGAGCTAAAACACTGCGTACAGCCGCCCTATCTCTGGTCTACTCTACTGCAGAGCACTGTGCACCAGTTTGGTGTCGCAGTGCACACACTCGCCTCATGAATAGTGTTCTCAAGGACACATTGTGCATTGTCACTGGATGCCTGCGTCCAACTCCAACAGACTATCTACCTGTCCTCGCAGGTATCCACCCAGCTGAGCTTCGCCAATTAGGAGCAACGCTCTCCCTGGCATATCATGGCAGTCTGGACCCTGGACATATTCTCTATGAACTATTGGCTGGGTCTACACACAACTGCAGAGAGACTAAAATCTAGACGCCCCTTTGTGCCTGCTGCACAAGTTACTGTAAGATCTAACTGAATTGGATATTCGTGCAGCTCAATGGACTGACTTTAAATGGAGCACGGAATACTCGGAGTGTTCATCTGATCTCCGTGCTTTCATTCCTAGGACAAGCACTAGGCCAATGGGGATGGGCCTGCCCAGATCATCATGGGTCAGGCTCAACCGCTTTTGGGCTGGTGTTGGGTGTTTCCAGTCGTTCATGCACAAATGGGGCCTTGCTCCTACATGGAATTGCAAGTGTGGTGCTGCAGAACAAACCGCAGAACACATCATTCTGACATGCCCCGTACATCAGACACCTACAGGAATACGTGGACTGACGGTTTTGGATGTCGACACACGATGCTGGTTGAGTACCATTACTGCCAGCATCTGAAAATGTGGATTCCTTCCAAAAGAAGAAGAAGAAAAACTTTCTGCAATCATATAGTTACTAGTTCTATGAGGAAAGAAGCTGAGAAAGAATTGACAAAACTGAACGAAAAACCAAATACATTTTTGCACTGGTGAAGTTCATAAAAAAAAGATGGGAAAGATATTGAAGGAGGAAGATGCATGAGAGGAAAAGACGGAAAGTTAGGTTTCGATGGAAAAATCACATGGAGGAGATTATGAATAAAGAGAATAATTAGGACCACGTGACAGCAGCCAGTATGGTAGAGGGACCTATTAAAAATGTCACCCACAAAGAAATGGCCATAGCAATGAAATTGGTGAAACCAAGAAAGGGAATTGGATCCTCTGAAGTATGTGGAGAAATGATATCTGCTAGTGGAGAAGTAGGGGTTAGTGTGATAGTGTAACTTTGCCAACGGGTTTTTAGATGGGAAAGGAATGCCAGATGAATGGCAAAGAAGTGTCCTGGTACCAATTTTCCAGGGAAAAGGAGATGTTATAAGTTGCAGTACGTACAGAAGAGTAAAGCTGTTAGAGCACATCACAAAGATCGTTGAAAGAGTGCTGGAGAAAAAGATTCAAAAATTAGTAAATGTTGATGCAATGCAGTTTGGTTTTATGCCTGGAAGAGGAACGACAGACGCATTGTTTGTAGTGCACGGAATGCAAGAGGAATATAGGAATAAGAAGAAAAAGTTGTACATGTGTTTTGTGGATATTGAAAAGGCATTTGATAGGGTTCCCAGAAAGGTGATGGAATGGGCAATGAGAAAAAAAGGTTTACTAGAAGTAATTGTAAGAGCAGTGATGAGCCTCTATCATGGGGCAAAAACGAAAGTTCGAGTGGATCTGAGTCATCTGAAGAATTCTTGGTACAAGTTGGTGTATATCAAGGATCTGTGTTATTGCCACTGTTTTTGCAATTGCAATGAATGTCATTTCGGAAAATGCAAGAGAAGGATTGATGAATAAAATTTGGTATGCAAATGACTTGGTTTTAATGAATGAAAGTACAGAGAATTTGAAAGAACAATTTTTTAAATGGAAAGAGGCGTTTGGACGCAAGGGGCTGAAAGTGATGAGCAGTTTGAAAAATGAGGTACTCAAGAGTAAAGTTGATCCATGTGCCAAGTGCAGCAAGAGGGTAATGGCAAATTCGATGATCTGCACAAAGCGTGGTAAATGGTTACACGATAAATGCGCGAAAATGAAGAGAATAACTTCAACTTTGTCATAAGGTTTTGTTTGTGAACTCTGTGTTGATACAAAGGAATGAATTGTGGAACCAGGTATAGAAATATCATTTTTTGACCAGGTTGATTTTGTAAAGAGCTTTTGTTATTTGGGGGACAGGTTGAACGCCAGTGCTGGAAGTGAAACAGTGGTAACAGCAAGAACGAGAATTGGATGGATAAAATTTAGAAAATATAGGGAGTAACTTTGTGGGCAAAAGTTTTTGTTAAAAATGAAAGAAAGGATTTATCAGAATTGCATAAGGTCAGAAAGGGTTCCAGATACCCTAGTCTTTTCCTGAAGGAAACATTTTTACAGTGCTGCCTTCTGAACAACCACAAAGGGCAGCCCATACTCTCTTTAAAATTGGTCGTCTGTATTTTGTACTTTTTTTCTCCTGCCTCTTTCCTCCATGCCTTCCCAATCTTTTTCTACTTTTGATGAGTGCCAATGTTCATCCCAATCCTGGACCTATCATCATCTGCTCTGTGTGCGCCAGCAATGCGACCTGAAGCGGAAAGTCAGTGCAATATCACATTTGCTGCAAATGGTACATCTAATATGCACCATCCTCTCTTCTTCAAAGTTTAACTGTCTTTTCAGCTGTCGCTTCTGGAAATGCCCAACTTGCTGCATTTTGGCTTCTCCTGGGGTCCAAAGTCCACCAACACGGTGTTATTTTCTCTGGGACATTCTGCCACATATACCTTCATTGCACACAACAACCCATCCAACCATCTCTCCACCAATGCAGCTCTTCACCCTCACTCTTGCTTACGAATTTCCTGCTCTTCTTCTGTCTTGTCACTAACCCTTCCTTTAGTTTCTTTCCAACCCTCTCCACTTCGAGTTTTTCCACACCCATTGCTCCTTCTTTTTTACCTGACTCGCTTAGGATTCTTCAATAGACTGCAGGAGGTCTTCATCAGAAGTGTTGAATTTATTTACTTTCGTTTGCTCTTTTCTGTAGGTCTTATCTGTTCCCAAGAGTCCAACCTCAACTCTTTTTTATCTTTCCACATCCCTGAACATTCAGCTCTATCATCGGGTTGCACCCACACTTTTTCTAGCTCTCTTTCACCCGACAACTTGCACACTAAAGACAATGTAGCTTTTTTCGTCAGACATATTCTATTTTTTCCTAAATTTTCAACTTCCTCTCTCTCTTCGCTCAATCCCCACAGAGTCTAGATGGAGTAAACATTTCGCCAAAAAACTATTCTCCTCTTTCTTTTTTAACATCTATGCTCCTCTCATTCGCTTCTCCTTGGTGGATAGAAAATCAACTTCTCTTCTGCCTTTGTACTCGCTTTCTTTGGGAATCTCTTCATTCTGGGGGACAACTATCACCATTTTCTTTGTGGCTCAAGAAGTATCTCAGACTTTCATGGAAAAGAAGCATTCAATTGGGCTATCTCTTTCAATCTCCTTTCCTTTAATGACCTTGACAACCCTATTTTTTTACTGCTCCTCTGGCAGCCACTCCTCTCCTTTGCTCCCTCCTCTCTTGCTCCCGGGAGTAGCTTCAGGACTTGGGCTTTAATCACCTCCTCATTCTCCTTACTGTTCCTCCCTCTTTACTCTCCCGCCCCCCTTCCCTCAATTTTCTGAAAGCTCATATGGATGATTTTGTTGCTTACATTGATTCACACTGTCCTTCTGCAGAAAAATATTTTAATTTCCTCTGCCGCTGCTCTCTTTACCTCGTTGGCACTAAATGTGGCCAAATCTTCCATTTCTTTTGGCCGCATTCAACGCCAACCTCATGCATGGTGGTCTTCTGAATTGGAAGAAGTAATAAGGGAAAGACACTAGACTTTTAAAGAGTACCATAAGTGATCAAGAACACCAGGCTTACATCTCAGCCCTTCCGCATGTCTTCTTTGTCATCACCAAAGCCAATGCTAAAGCATGGGACCAGACAGGCTTATCTTTCTTATCTAAATCTGATCCTAATTCAGTCTCTTCTATCCTCCGCTCTGTTATGGTAGTGTTCTTCTTTTTCCCTCCCTTTTCCAAATGCTTTTCTTCTGGAAAACGGCATAAGTTTATGACAACCACCTGAGATCTCACTTTTCTGTCTCTCAGCCAGAGGTTTTGCGTAGCAGAGCCAGAGCCTACCTGTCTGAGTTTCAACAAGCCTTGTGCCCTGAAGAACCTCATTCCTCTTTCTGCTATTGGCTCACCTTTACTGAATTTTTCGTGGCTGCTGCCAACCTCATTTCTTCCTCTGGAACTGGCCCAGACAAAGTTTTCCACCTCATACTAAAGCCCCCACTCGCTCCGAATCCTCTTTTTTACATTCTCAATATTTTCTGGTCTTTGCATTCACTTCCTTCCATTTGGAAGTCTTAATCTATTATTTTCATTCACAAAATGTGAAAACCTTACAACTTGCCTGCTTCCTTCTGGCTGATATCTCTCACTTCCGGTGTCTTGAAGCTGCTTGAGTGTATCACTATATCTCGTCTATTCTTCTTTCTAAAGTCTAACTCCATTCTCTCTCCCCACTGACCAATCTCCGCCCTGTATGCCCTATGTTGGATCAAATTTTTTATCTTTCTTGGTCCATTTCTAATGGATTTAAGAAATCCAAGCCAAAATCTCGAACAATCATTACTACTACCAATTTCTCTAAAGCTTTTCACTCTGTCTGGCATCCCGCTCTTTTCTACAAACTCATTTCAGCTAACCTTCCTCCTTGCTTTTGTTCAATTGTCTCAAATTTTCTTTCTGACAAATGCATTTGGACGATTTTTCAAAATCACAAAAATAACTCCCTTTAGATTCACTACATTTTTTGTAAGGATCTGTTCTTGGCCCTATTCTTTTCTCCCTTTTTATCAATGATCTCCTTAAATCTCTACCACCTTCCGTTAGCTGCTCTCTTTAAGCTAAGACCTGGCCATCTGGTCTTAACGACCTTAATATCTGTTGCTGGGGAGCACCTCAAAAAGCTTTGATTTGACCTGAGCGCTAATCTCAGAGTCCCCTCACAATTTTCAAAACTAAATTCCATGACTTTCCATGATTTTCCATGACTTTTTTTTATGACTTTCCATGACCATTATTAAAGCATTTCTATGCATTTTAAAATACATTTATCAGTTCACATTCAAATAACTCTTTTGGTAACCAGGTTAAAATCTTGTTAATTGCTTCTTGTGCCAACGTTTTCACTTGCCAACAATATTTAACTTGCATTGCTTTATCATTCAATTTTAACATCTAGAAACTTAATATTTGCTAAAACACACCTTACTACCACAATGTTATACTCTCATAAGGCATTGATGAAACATAATACTTGATTAAAAAAACATAATACTTCATAAAAAGACATTCAGTTAAATTTCTCATTTCTGGCATATTTAACTCAAACTATCGGAACTAAATTTGAATCTTTTAATGTTTTAGCTATCTTTCTAAGTATTCTTAGATTATGTTTATGCTACTATTTGTTATAAAATGCAAACTAGCACATGCAACAACCCTTCATAATGCGTCTAATTCACAAACAATTACAGTGAGACTATGAAAACAATACGACAATAGTTATTTCTTCTAGCCAGAAAAAAGTCCTCTTTTGTGAACTTTAACCATGCAATCTTTGAGCTGAGCATCTTACTTAGAATAGCTTTGTTTCTAAGCTGGAATATTATTGTTGATAGAAAAATATCAAACCAACCATGATTTGAAAGTCTAGATTACAAAAAGCCCCTTTACAATACTCATTTAACTGGATCAACAAATAGTAAGCACTTTTGATGTTAATTATGACTTTATGCAATCTAGGTACATCCCGAAAGAATAAGTTAGTTATAACAAGATGAAATGCCACATCAAACATTAACAAGAAACATATACACCGAAATTTTAGGGCTCAAGAAAATGATTCCACCATCTAACAGAAAAACATCTCTCAGTAAATCTGGTATAAAAAGTTCACATAGCTTCTTTTTTTCTAAGCATGTAAATTACGTGATTCTGTAGTTACATTAAGCACAAAGCATACTAAGAAATATAGTTTATCAACAACTCTCCCAGGAAAAAAAACACATCAACCATCAAAGTTCAACAAAAAGTCATGATGGAGCATAGGCAATTTAAATATTGAACCAATGTGATACTTCTTAAGCATACAAAGATAAACGTTATTCCATAAACTTCAACTTTTTTTCAAAACACGTACTTGGTCACAAAACGTTTTCTCATTTTCTTCACTTTCAATAATCTTTAGTCTGAAAGCATTCGACTTTGCATGCAAAGTAAAATTGTGCTTCACTTCCGCTTCTGTAGCTGATTTGTCTGCTTCTAGGTACAGGGCTTGGATGTTTTTATTTAATAACTTTCTTTTACTGTAGACTTTACGAATTTCATCTTCTACAGCTTTCCTCTTTCTAGCTTTATCACTTTTAGCATGAAGTTTCCTTTGCTCTTCTTAATACAACTGATATTGCATTCTTGCTGCCCGAACATTTCCTTTCAGTCTGAGAGTAAAAGAAAGCTCACTGAAATGATTAGCATCACTCTTGACACTATTGTACACAAAGCAACTCGCAACTAAAATTCTCTCTTGCAAGTTTTCAACCAAAAGTTCGCTGTTGACTGAACACCCTCTCTCGACTGCAGCTTGACCATGCAAAAGCAGGAAGATAATTCTAAAAATTTCCCACATCTTTGTGTGCTTTGCATCTTTCATGTGATTTAAATAGAATTTATCCAATCTGTCTGTATTCATGTTGACACTCAAAAACTCAGCAAGATGGTTTTGTTTCATTTCCAATGCAAAGCCTTTGAACTGAGTATGAATTTCGTTGCAAGCTTCTGTCGAACACCACTTTCCATTGAGCAAAATCTTCAAAAGTCACTCAAACTTAACCTGTGCTTGTGCAGAATCGGATACCAACTTCTGTGGCACGACACTCACCAAACTCTGAACCAAAGAATACTTTAAAGGACATCTTTCCAACAGTTTGATTACAATACCAGACAAGAACTTAATGCGATCATTTTTGAAAGATAAGATACATAGCTCACTTGCAGCTTTTTTTAAAGTATCTCGAGCAGCAAAGCCAATGTCAACATGCATTGGGGTTTGTTGGTTTTTTTTGTCAGCAGGGTCAATAGTAGATAACTTCTTGAACGTATTGGCTTTTTCTAAAACTTCTGTTTTTATAAAACGACCCATGATGGACAATAACAAATCTTTCAAAAACAAAGCCAAGAAAGGAATCATTGGAGCTTCCGTTTAAAACTTCAACAAAAGTTCTTTCAGCAGTTTTGTCACAGCAACAAAAAATTCTAACTTAGCTTCAATCAGAGTATTGTCGCAGGCAGATGCGACAGAAACAAAAGAAACAGAAGCTGGAGCTTTTCTTTCACTCTTCACAGTTTTGGCATATTTGTTGACATGAGGCCAAATTTTCAAAGCTTGTTCAGCAACCTTGATATCTTCTACCCATCTATGCTAACAAAGCCGAAAGAGATACAAATCACTGCCTGTAATTTGAATAAAATCTTCTTTTCTGGCTGGAGATCACGAAAAATTTGCCCCAGAGAACACAGAGTATTGCCAAGATTCCATCCAGATTCCTTTGCTCCCTTTTCAAAACTTGCATGGACAACATGCAAACTACAACTTGCAATATTTAGCAAGTCTGGGAGTTCTTCACCTTTGCGTTCTTGAAAAAGATTGTGATAGAACTTCCAGTTTACATTGGGACCATCCATAGACATTCGCATCAAACTGCTGGGGTTAAGCAAAGCCATTCCATTTTTAAAACAAATCAACATATCTGCTGCTGTAGCATGACCCATAAACGCTGAATTAAAGTATTTTTCTGTTACTTTATTGCTTTCGCTGTCCCAGAATCTAACTATCATATCCATTTGCTTTTTCTGGTTGATTTGATTCAAGCTTTCATCAAACGATTAAGTGTAGTATTTGACTGCATGAATTTTCTCGATAAGCAGCTCATGAAAATAAGGAGAAATGCCAAAACACGCTAACTAAGCACACTTTGTAGCTCCACATGAAAATGACTGTGCAATCTGACTATCTGGAAACATTTAAAAAAATAAACAGCTAATAGCTTGGCAAGAACTAAATGAGTAGTGACTGACTATTACTCTAATAACCCAAAGAACTTCTGCTAGCAACACTTCCTGTGATATAATCAAAGATGTGCTTGGTAATGATATCGGCACTGCTGACACATCACTGGTTTGTTCAGGAATATCCACAGAGGATGAAACTTGTTCACCAGATTCGTTGGTGGTAGATGCAGACTTGTTTCTCCGGCCAAAGAGGTCTGTAATGGAATGTGTAAAAGGACTTGGCTTGTGCTTCATAATCTGATTGTGTTGTTTGTTTTTCATGTGGCTTTAAACAGCACTTATAGTTTGGTTGACATACAGGGTGGGTCGTAAATAACGCACCAAAGATTTAAAATAAATTGTGATGTGAAATAATGTAAATATCTTTTCTTTGGGTATTTTGAGCATTTTGAGCATTTGTGATTGTACCAGCGTGTACGTGTTTCTCTGTTCATTTGTTAAGTTTTGTTTTAATAAAAACGTTTGTTGTCATTATCTGAATTGTTTTATATGCTTTGGTGCGTTATTTATGGCCCACCCTGTATATCAAATAGTTTGGTTGACATATATCGACCGACGCGATGGCGTACTGGTTAGAGCGTCCGCTTTGCAGTCGGTAGACCTGGGGTTCATTCCCCTTGTTGAGTCATACCAAAAGACTTTAAAAAATGATATTCACAGCTTCACTGCTTGGCGCTCGGCATTTAGGGGAGGTTGTGGAGAACAAGCCGGCAAGCTTGCTTGTTGTGTCCTTGGGCAAGGCACTTAATGGGACGCCCCACCTTTATGTGGAAGAAAGGTGACCCATAAACCTCGAAAAAGGCAACTCCCAAGCAAGTGCGGACTTCCCGTCCAAAGTATAGCGATACAATTCGCTTTCTCGTGAATGGAGGATAAATATGGCAAATAAAACAAAAAAAATATCAAAACTTTATGTCAAAGAATTTTCTGCACAACTTGCAATAACCATTACTGTCATCTTTTGTTTGCTGCAGCCAAGCAGCAAACTCTGGTTCTTGTAACCATTTTTCATGAAAGTGACATCGCTTGGATGCCATACCAAACACTGATTACAAACAAATTACTAACTTAAATTCTTACTACTTACTAACACTTGTCTGTAACTATTTTCTATAACTTGCCTGTAAAATAAAAGTTTTGATCCATCAAGCTGTTTTGTCGATTTTTGTATATAAGAAAAAAAGATTGTACAGTTGCAAAATTGCGCACTTTTCAGAAGCAAGATTGGTTTTGGTTTTAGGTTAGGGCTCATTTGTTAGCAGTAAAGTTTGAGATAAGCTTTGATTAATGATTATATTTTGAATTTTCAGCTAATAAAAACACAAAATTGCATCAACAACACAGTGTTGTTGATGCTAAGTAGGCAAAAAACTACTGTAGGCAAAAAAATATAATGTAACTACTGTAGGCAAAAAAATAATCATGAAATGAAGAAAAAATATTTTTTTGGCAACAGTAGTTACATTATATCCGAAAAGCAAGATAAAAGGTGCATATCACAAAGATAATTACCTTTGATAGAATTATATAACGTATTACAGAATGCAAATATATTTGATTTTTTGAAGATAGGTAACCGAAAGATCTTGATACTACAAAGTAGGTTTATAACTATAACTTTGAAAATACAAGTGTTGAATAGAGTATGACTCAGTGTACTGTACTTTTATAATCTTCCCACCTGACTTGGCGTATCACACTGCCACACCACTTCACTTGTCATACAAATAAATATCATACATTATCCTACTAAAATTCAAAATATCTATGAAGTAAGGTATTAAAACCGAATGTATTTGCTAAATTACTGCTACTGCTGGTATTACTAATAACTCAAAAAAAATTTTTTTCAGCTTTCAGAAAAATTTCATGCCTTTCAGTTTTTAACAAATTTTCCATGACTTTCCAGGAAATTTTTAACAAACTTTCCAGGAAAGTTTTTTTTCCAGGATTTTCCATGACCGTGGGTATCCTGTAATCTGAGCACTGGTGTCTTCGTCTAAACCCAAACGAATGTGATGCCTCCTTCTCTCCACTTGATTTGTACCAAACTAACTTCCAGCCCCAATTTCTCTTATTCAACTGTACTTTCCGCTTCAGTTTCACTCTCAATCTTTCTTTGGGTCACCTTTAAAGGCACCATTTCTTTTTCGGCACAAGTATCTTTGCTAAGAGCCAAGTTTTTCCCTCGTATCAAGGCGTCACAATGCATCTTTGCTTTGTCATGGGGGTTCCTCCTAGAAATCCCTAGCTCTTTTGTACAGAGTCGTTCCCTACCCTGATCCTGTTTACACCTCAGCCAAATGGCTTTCATTTCTCAGCATTGCCAATGCTAACAAGTTAAAACGCCTACACCAAGCGACCAGTCACCCCATCATCAGTTGCCTCTCATCTTTCCCAATTCCTTTTCTTCTCTTTGAGCCATCGCTACCTTCCCTACAAATCACCATGACTCACTTTGCTGTCGTCTGGTGAGTAAGCCCTTCGTCTTCAAACCTCTTTTTGCATTCAAGGCTTTGCTTGATTTAGAGTAAAACTTATATACACGCTCCAGGTCTTCCTGCTGAAAGTTTGCAGCTAGTTGCAGCCACATGCTCTCGCCTACTTTCCCCAGGAAGGCTCTCTGTGCTTGCTCTTCCTTTCCTCCTTGGAAATCATTTTCCTTCAGCATAGAGTTCACTCTCTCTATTTCATGTTATGCATCTGATATTTCTCTCTCCCCAAAAGATGCAGCTCTTTCCCTCCTCAGAATCTTGTGATTTGGCCAAATAGCTTTCTTTCCTTCTCTTGCTTTTGACAAAAAGCAGTAATGTTGTTAAGTTTTAGAACCTACTTCAACTTTACGCAAAAAATGTTTGTAGCATTAGTACAAGAGAGAAAAGGCAGACCAACAAATTTTGCTCTATTTCAACTCAATACAGATGTTTCTGCCAGTGACACGGTATTGCAAAACCAAAGTTTAACTTCAGTAAAGAAATACGTGCAGATCGTTTGGGCATACTTTTTGGGTATGCGTACATTTTGAGTAACACATACAGCGAACAATTAGTGCAATCTCTAATGTTCCTTACAATGAACATTTATTACTAAGATAACACATTAGACCTTTGTTTTAGTAAGGCTCTAGTCAACTAAAATGCAACACATGTAAATCAAAATAAAATAGAGTATGGTTGTAATAACCTTAGACTTTCTTAGCTGCTATTCACCAAACGACAGACTTTTAAACAGAATGCTTCTGCCACTTCAATTCAGTTACTTTACAGAGGATAATTTAAATTAGACAACATAAAAGCACTTAATAGCAAAAACTATTTCATAGCAATACGTGTTATGTTACAATTTACATAAATAATTTGGCACAAGCAGAAATACATAATTGAGCTGGAACAATTCTCGGTTTAATTCTGAGAAGCAAAACAATTATTTACAACAGTCCCCTTCAAAATATTTGACGTGGACTTCCACACACTTTTCTGTTCTTTTTGACCAAGTTCTGAACCACTCTAAAAATTGTTCTTTCTTTGATGGTTTTGGTCACATTGGTTTTGATGTCATTGATTCCTTCATAGCATATCCCCTTGATTCTTCCTCTCATTTTTGAAAAAAGGAAAAGATCACAGGGGGGTTAGGATTGGCAAATACACGGGTTGGTGTTGTGTGAGCAGGTAAATTGTCATGGTACAAAATCTAGGTTTCACTTGACTGCAAGTCTTCGTTTGTAACAAACTTATTTACAAAGCAAGTCAAAAATTCTTTCTGAAGTCGTTGATTAACTCTTTATCCTCAAGGCACAAACTCATGATGCATTAACCCTTGGTGTCGCATCAAAAGGGAAGGTCTAGAGTGAATAAGTCTTTTATGTGAATAATTTGGATGTTACCTAATCAAGACAGGCCAATGATAGCGTTTGTATTGCAAAGCGCGCGAAAGAAAGATTTTGCAATTGCAAAAGTTAGAGAAGGCACAGCAGGAGGCCAAATGCCACGATTATCGAAAGAGTTTGAGAGTGTAAACAAACTCTTTCTGTCTGCATAACACCGGGCGTCGGGTCTTGATATAAGTAGCCTCTAAAAGATTAAGATGGAAAGAGCTGCGCGCTGCCGCAAGGATTGAAAACCGCTTATCATCATAGTTTAATGCGCATTGATCATTATCTAAAAGATGCTGACCAATGGCGGAGTCACAATCCGGTTTGGTGTCGGTTCGTTTGCACGATCTGTGTGGTTGAGATCGGCGTGGACGAGTCAATTGCTGTCTTAACCATTGCGGAACATGTTGCTTGATGCGATCCTGTAGTCTTTGAGATGTTCGCCCTACGTACCGACTATCACAGTGGCACTTGTATTCATATATGACAAAGCTTTTCTGAATGGCAGGTAGAACATACTTGCGGGCCACAGGCAGCATGCGCTTAAACGTAAAGACCAGGCGGGTGCTGACGGAACCATAGCAGCTTTCCACGGCGGTTTTGACTTCTTTTTCTAAGTTTGCAGATGGCTTACCTATCCAAGGGACCCTCAAGTACACAGGACACTTTTCAGGGCCAAATCGCTTAAGGGTGGAGAACTGAGCAATTTTCTTGGTGATCTGAGTGTTGATGATGTTTTTAGGATAGCCATTGTCCAGTAATATCTTCTTGATCCGTTCTATTTCTTCATTGAGTCTACGCTTGGTGCAAATCATTAGAGCTCGATGCACCAATGTAGATATTAGACTTATTATGCGTTTGAGAGGACTAAAGGACTCCCAACGCAAATACTGGCCAGTGAAAGTGGGTTTCCGGTATACACTGGTCTCCAAGCCAACATCTGTTCTTTCGACGTAGAAATCAAGAAACGGTAGACATTTCCCTTTTTCTTTTTCAAAGGTGAACTTGAGGGATGGATGAAGGCAGTCAAAAGTTGGTCAGAAATTCATCTGCTTTAGCTTCGTGATCAAAGATGGCAAACGTGTCGTCAACATATCTGAAGTATGTTGGAGGCTTTTGCGTTTGAGAAAATAACTTTTCTTCATAATATCCAACGAAGATGTTGGCCAAAGCCGGACCAAGTGGTGATCCCATAGCTACTTCGTCTGTTTGCTTGTACATGGTGTTATTGAAGCTGAACTCAACTGAGGATGTAGCGCTCTTCATCAATTCAACAAACACGTCCTTTGGAATGACTGGTCGGGAATTAGACTGGTCATAGAGGGCTTCCGAACAGATTGTGATGGTTTCCTCAAGGGGAACGTTGGTGAACAAGCTGGATACATCAAAAGAACACATGAAGACATTAGGGTCGATGTCAAGATTTTGCATGGTCTTAGCAAACGTAAACGAATCTGATATGCAGTGTGACAAAAACCGCTCCAACACAGGTTGTAATAGGCTAGCCAACCACTTGCCAAGTTCATGATGGGACGAACCTGTCATAGACAGTATTGGGCGAAGTGGAGTGCCTTCTTTGTGTGTTTTCGGCAAACCATACATTCGAGGTCTTTTCAATCCAGTTGGTTGTATTGCGTCATATATCCACTTCGGCATGTGATCAGCTTTGACTAAGTCAAGCAACCGCTTCTGAAGGTGCGTCGCTTTGCAATACAAACACAATCATTGGCCTGTCTTGATTAGGTAACATCCAAATTATTCACATAAAAGACTTATTCACTCTAGACCTTCCCTTTTGATGCGACACCAAGGGTTAATGCATCATGAGTTTGTGCCTTGAGGATAAAGAGTTAATCAACGACTTCAGAAAGAATTTTTGACTTGCTTTGTAAATAAGTTTGTTGAAAACGATACCGCCACTGATGAGAGTGTCACGAAAAGCTTATGGCTAAAACAGCTTTTTTCAAAGCTATATTAAAATTTTGTACCACCAACAAGATTTTTGTAACCCTTGGTGGTCAAAGAAAGTGATCAACGTCACTTTTACTTGTGATCATTGCATGCGAGCTTTTGATCTGTGAAAAGTCGCAGTTTTCCATTGAAAGCTTTGTCAGTTTGACTCAGGGTCATATCAAAAACATAGCTCTTTTCCTGTAATGCTCCTTAACAAGATTTTGTCATTCACTTCCAGCTGCTGAAAAATGTCTAGACACACATTTGAGTCGACGAATTTTCTGCTCTTGGGTCAAGAGCCTTGGAACCATTTTGGCACCCCATTTTGCATGCCCCAAATTATTTATCATAATCAATCTGACTGATTCTTTGTCCATCCCAAGTTTGTCAGCCATGGTGTAAATTGTTAGCTGATGGTCACTGTTAATCAACCTCACACCCTTTCAATGATGAGATTGATCTTGGAAGTGGAAAGCCTCCCTGACCTTGGGTCATCCTCCTTGTTCTCTCTTCCCTTCAGAAAGCGCTTGTGCTATTCAAAAATTGTTGTTCTTGACATGGAAGAATCACAATAAATCTCATGCAGCACCTTCAAAGTCTTTGTCACTGTTTTTCTAAGTTGAACACAAAATTTGATGTTGATCCTTTCTTCAATTGTTATTTTGCAAATCGCCAAAAAAACTTGGATAGCTAGAGCAATGAATTTTTGTTAAAATGAAATTTATTGCCTACACTGAAATCTCTGTAATAAAAAGCACAATAATGTTATCGTGTCAGCACAGCTGTTAAGCCGAGGACACGTAATATCATGCTGTTAAAATAATCATTTATAATGTTTTTTTTGTATTACATAATTTGTGAGGTCAGTTGTGATTCTTTTTAGCCAGACCTTGCACTTATAAATTTGTAGCATTTTATTCTTTACGTTTACCATCGTTTTATTTTAAACTCTTCAATTTATTTTACCTGCTAACAAAACATTAAAAGTATGACTTTTTTTATTGCAAATTATTTTTTTATTTCTAATTAGACGCTTGCACCATGCTTTGAAGTCACAACGTCTGTTGCTAATTCTATTTAACACTTTTGAAGATATATCTGTTTACCCTGATTAAAGATTGAACTTGCAACTTTTATTGTTTGGATGTAATTGTAACACAAAACATTTAAAATAAAATATAAACTTCAACAACAAGAAACATTTCAAAACTCACGCTAGTAATTCTCAAAAAGACATGAAATTGTTGGCTTTAATCATTACCACACATGCACACACACACACACACACACACACACACACACACACTTATGTAACAAAAAAAAGCTGATGGTTCTTATAGGGAAATTATTTTAAACTTGTATGCAGTATAATTTATTCTTCGCAATCAAAATTGTTGTTTTTTTCACACCATATAGTTTTGATTATAACAGAAACAAGAGAAATCTTGGTAAACATTTATATAAATTTCTATCACTAAACATTAAACTTGCAACTTTTGATGCAAAAGAAAATATTTTCAGATTTCAAATCATTACATTGACAAAGCATCGAGTTTGCATTTTTAACTCAGTTATGTGCAATTGATATACAAAATATTTACATTTATCAACAAATCTAAAATTTTTCATATTTCTCATTGGATATAAAATTTTCTTCTATTAAAAACTTGGTAAATATTAAAAAATCTAAACTTAGGATATATTAGCAACAAATAATTTAAATTTTTACCTAATTTTTTTTCTCTATTAATCAAACTTGTGACATTTAACATCAATACACTTATTTCATAACAAAATTTTATAAACTTATAATCTACCTACATTCATTAGATAAAACGTTTCATGTAATTACTTTCACCATCTATCCAACTTGTAATCTTGAACATTTGTGATAACTTTTAAGTCCAAAAAAGTTTAAGCTATGACTGTTTAAGTCACTTGTTAAAAAAACTTTCAGCTTTGAGACAAAATTACAAAAGACGTACAAACTGAAAATGATGAAAAAAATTTTTCCTTGCGATCTAATACTTGCATCAAACAATGAACTTGAAAACTAGTAGTACATTGTGTTTGCTCAATGAAACAAAATTTCAAGTTTCATGCACTTCTAAGTCGTCAATCACCGCAATTCTATCTTTAACATTGCTATTTCATGCTGTTAATGTTTTGTTAGCAGGTAAAATAAATTGAAAATAAAACAAAAAAATAATTATGTAAAAAACTCTTACGTGTTAAAGTTAATTGACATAAATCCTAGAAAAGAAGATTTTTCATTGTTTTAGTACGTATAGAAAACAAAATGTCAAATTTAGGAGTTTAATAAGGGATTGAAAAAAGAGAGCCACAACCATCACACCTACTCCTCATTGTGCCTCTGTTCATACAGCAGATGATAAAGATAGGCTGTGAGATGTGTAGCAAAATTATACATGGTATTTTACAGTTGTAAGTTTCATAAGTGCGGTCAGAAAAATTTGTTGAAAACCTTTCAAATTGTTGTCAATAAACTTTGATATTTTGTGTAATAATTATGTATAATGATATAAGAAATTTAATCTAAATGCGTGGTCAGTGCACAAAAATAAAATTTGGTAGCATATATTATAGTGTTGGATACGATTTCAATGTCCAGTGAAAGAATTCATATAGATGTTTATTAAAAGAATCTTTGGTCTAAAGGGATCATACATTTCTTTTTGTTACATGTACAGTATGTAAATTAAACAGGAAATTTTTGTCTGTTGGCATTGATTAAAGTGAGTTTTTTAAAAATATTTCTTGTCATTAAACTGCCTATTTTGTTGTTTTGTTTAATTATCATGTCCAACGTGATTAAAGTTCAATCTTTGATAAAGTCAATAGATAAACTTCTGAAGTGGATAATAGAGACTTTAATGTAAATGTATATTGCAATGTGTAATTTCAGTTCTTAAAAATATTTTACTTTCGTTGATAGTAACTGTCAGGTTAAAGTTTATAGAGAGTAGGATGGTGTTAGAGTTACAAATTGATGCAAAGTGACAAGTTTCTCAATAAATAATTTACATACTCCACCCAAACTGACTAAAACTTTATCTGATTTTATTTTATATGTCATGTCTAGAAGTGTTAATGTTGTAGATTTGATGATCTTGTTTGATAAAAATTTAAACGTTTTGAAAATTATTGATCACAATAATAAATTATAATTTTTTTCATATAAATATGTACACTGAAAATGATGAAGATTGTGAGTTTGATTCTTAGTGTGGTTTTAGATGCAAAAATTTGCTAAAATTCAGATGAAGTTGAAAATATCCAATAAACTAAAATTTGTATTTGTATTTTGTATTTGTATTTGTTCATATTTATCCTTCATTCACGAGAAAGGAATTGTATCGCTATATTTTGGATGGGACGTCCGCACTCGCTTGGGAGTTGCCATTTTTGAGGTGTCTGGGCCATCTGTCTTCCACATAAAGACGAAGGCGACCCATTAAGTGCCTTGCCCAAGGACACAACAAGCGAACTTGCTGGCTTGTTCTCTACAACCTTCCATAAATGCCGAGCGCCAAGCAGGGAAGCTGTGGATACCATTTTTTAAAGTCTTTTGGTATGACTCAACAAAGGGAATGAACTCCTAGTCTACCGACTGCGAAGCGGACACTCTAACCACTACACCACCACACCGGCTTTTAAACGTGTAACGAGATGTTTTTAACACTAGCTTTACGGAGGGGTCGTTTTCGACCCTGGTTGTTGTCTATTTGCTTTTTATCTTCTAAAAGCGTGACCAAAAATCAATAAACTGCTTTGACTTTTCCTAAAAATGGATTCTAGATTACCTTCCAGGTTTTGAAACTTTGAAAAAATAGCTTACTAGTTGAGTTTTCGCATCTGGAAAAAAGCCACCCCTAGTTTTACAGAGGGGTCGTTTTCGACCCTGGTTGTTTATTTGCTTTATATCTTCCAAATGCGTGACCAAATATAAATGAACTGCTTTAAATTTTCCTAAAATTTATTCTACATTAAATTCCAGGTTTTGAAACTTGGAAAAAATAGCTTACTAGTTGAGTTTTTGCGTCTGGAAAAAAGCTACCAAAAATTTTACGGAGGTGGACAATTTCAGAGTGACTTACATAAAATGCTTAGCTTGCATAAAACTGACTAATTAAATGCTTTTATATTTTGTACAAAACGTATTTTTTAAAAGTAAAATTATTTTATTATGCGTAATCATTGCAATACAGCATACTAGCAGTTCAAAAACTAGTGCGAGAAAAACGCAATTAGCGAAACAAGATCGGGGTCGAAAACGACCCCTCCGTAAAACTAGGTGTAGAAAATTTCCCGTAAAGCTAGTGTTAAACGTGTAAAAATTGTTAACAGCTGTAAATTTGAGGTCAAGTGAAAATTACCTCAAAGTTTATTGTATTATATAGGTGTGTACCTTATATTGGTGTGTATAACATTATATAGGTGTGTGTTTTATATAGGTGTGTACCATAAAAATGTTAAAATTTTTAGTTTGCTTTTTAATTAGTGATTTTAAGTACAAAAAGTTATCATGTTTAAATGAGTCTTAGAAAATTTACATCTAAATAGTCTCTAACAATCTGCATCTAATGAGTTTTAGTAGAAGCAAGATGGTACATCTGTTTGTTCATGGAAATGACTGCCAAATGCCAGTAAAATAACGTGACTTAAATTTAGATAAGTAAATCAGTTCAATTATTTGGGATCGATCACTATGAAAAATGGTGATTGTGGAGAAATTAAGTGTGTTTGGGCACAAAAAATCTTCAGTAATATGTGATTAAAACACACCAGCTAAAGAAAAGGTAAAATCTTCAAGTCTGTGGTTGGATCAGTAATGACGCTTGGTTTAGCAACAGTACTGATAACTGAGAAGTTGGAATTAGAGATCGAA
Source organism: Trididemnum clinides (assembly GCA_963675345.1). Lineage (NCBI taxonomy): Eukaryota > Metazoa > Chordata > Ascidiacea > Aplousobranchia > Didemnidae > Trididemnum > Trididemnum clinides. Next base: position 37,427,301 of record OY776291.1, read on the forward strand.
GTTTTTCAACTGAAAAAACTAGGAGTGGATAAAACAATTAAACTTAAAACCAGTATCTATAACAAATAACTCGTGTACAGAACCTTGGTGGAAAAGCAAAAAAAGCAAGATTCTTTTCAATGTCAAAAGCTAGAGGTTCTGATCTATAGCATTATTAAGCTTTATGAGCCATAAAACGTCTAGGATTAAGGTACTAGGTTGTGAAAATTAGCCTAAATTGATAGGTACCCACGTAGTATGCCCTGAAAACAATTAGTATAAAAATCAATATTTGAAAACAACGTTTCAAATTTTTAAAGTAATTTTGATTGAAAAAGTGGTCATGGTACCATGTCATTTTCTCCAAAACACAGTTTTATAAAACCCTTGATAAACAGCGACAACTATTTTGTGTGTATAGCAGCTGGAATAAACAGCACCTGCACGTCGCAAGCGTTCTGGGGATTTCCCTCATCTGTTCATAATATGCATCATTCTTTAGGGAAAACAGGTTGGAATTGATGATAACTAAAATTTTGTGATTTGTAAACACACAAAAAAGTTTAAATATTATAAAGTTGAAGCTTCATAGGTGTTGATAAGAAAATGTTTGCTTAATACTCTTCCTTTGTAGTTTTCAGACAACATTAAACAAATAAAGTTAAAAAATTGAATGTTTGGTTGAAGTAGATATAACAAATTTTTGTAACAGGTGGATATAGTGTGTATACATTTCCTGAAGGTGCAATAAATTGCAAGTCAATGATTGTTTTTGGTCTACTCCCACAGTGACATTTCTGAACCTAGTGAAGCGTCTTTTATATTGTTTGTGTAAAAAGTGATGTTGGAAATTTGAACTACCTTCTATTTTAGGTCTGGGTGAATCAAATCATCATATAAGATTCCTCGGCCAGTGAATTCAAAACTCTAATGATTCTCTTTGGTTGCTGATTAACAAAGCAGTTTCCAACATTTGGGCATTGTTCAAACTTTAGTGATAGTACCTCAATTACTTTATTTCTGTTTTTATCATGTAGGCAAGACTATAATAGAAGAGCTGAGTTGTAAAAGTAAATAAGTAACATTTTGACCGAAACTCAGTCGATACAAAATCAGTTGATTTAGACACTTGTAGCATAGAAGTTTTGATCACTGAATCCTAAATAGCAATGATATAGACCATAAAACCGCTCTTGGTCTTAAAACTGGTCTTAAGACTGTTTTTTAAGGTCTTGGTCTTTCATTCGCAGCAATGCAGATGTAGCGAATAGATGCGTTTTTGTTTGCTGATTTAGAAATATGAGGCCTAAACATAGAAATAATCAACACAAATTGAGTTCTGGTTTCAACAACAAAGACATACAACACCTAACCGAAATTAATACAACGATTAAACAACTACTTAAAAAAGTTGAATACTTAAAAAAAGTAGAAAAAGGCAAACCGAAGTATGATGAAATTAAAACTAAAAATAAGAAACTAAAACAAATTTTTAATACAATTTTTTTTAAAACAGATGAACTTGAACAGTATGTTAGATGAGAAAATATTAGTATCCATGAAGTAGTGGAAAGAACTGATAAAAAGATTGATGAAAAAAAGGTTCAAAAGCGAAACCACAGGCAATAATTGTGCACTTTGCTTCATACAAAAAGAAAATGGAATTGATGTATCAAAATTCAAAATTTAAACTTCACCCCAACTTCAGTGGTGTTTATTTTTTAGATTTCATTCCCTTGCAAGCAAAAAGATTAAAATATGAAGAGGTCGGTAAAAATAAATTTCTCTTTCATATTGTCAACAAAAAAATTTGTATGAACTAGTCAGCACAGGAATTAGGAACAATCAACAACAATAACCAAAGCAACACAGGTGATTTAGCGGAGTCCACCCTTTCCACTCCATGCTCTCGCTCTGATCCCCCTCTTTGTTGCCAAGGTGCGGCTCTCGCCCACCTTGACTCTCTCCCCCCTCATGATTTGGTGCTCTGGACAGACGGCTCTGTTCCTTTTCCTTTTGGCAAGGGCGGCTCTGGCGTTCTTGCCAACTGCTCTCTCTGTAGCGCTGAGGCCACTCTTTCCTTCCTGCAGGCCCAGTATGCTCAAGTTTTTCCGCTGAAGCCTGCACCATTTTGCACGCTCTTTGCTGGTCTCAGCAGCACCAACAAGTCTGCCATTTCTCTTCTCTTCTCCTCCTGTCTGACTCTTGTTCTGTCCTCGCCGCTCTGTCCTCTTCTCCATCTTTTCTTTTATCTCAAACTCTGTGGCAGATCTGGCAGGAATTGTCTTCTCTTTCCTCCTGTTTTATCAGACTACAATGGGTCCCCGGACACTCATTTCTCCCGGGGAACAACACGGCCAATGAGCTGGCCAGACGGGGTGCACTACTTGTGCCCTTCACAATCCCTTGTAGTCTCTCTCCTCTTACCTGTCGTATCCACTCTCGTTTTATCTTGGACTGGAGTCGTACTGTCTCATTGAAGTTCTTTGACACACAGGTTCCCTCAATTTCCACCAAGAAACTTGTGCTCCCTCGTCATGCTTGCTGTGTCCTCTGTTGTCTTCACTGCAACGAACACAGCCTTCGTTTAGGTTCTTATCTCTCCAGGATTGGCAGAATTAAGAATCCTTCCAGCAGTGCCTGTGGACACTCGTCCCAGGACACTTCTCATCTCATTCTGCACTGTCGAGCTACGGACTCTTTGCGCTGCTCACCCTTTGACGACTCTCTGTCTCTTTATGACCTCTGGTCCAGACCCTGGGAAGTTGCTGGGCTTCTGGGGCTCCATGATCTTCCGCCATGCCCCCATCCCTCGGAAGGGTTCGGGTAAACAACAACAACAACACAGGTGATTAAATAATTGCATCAAAACGTATGTGGATAATTAAATTGCCAGTGCAGTAAAATGTCCAATAAATCAACCAACAAGAGTGTGCAAAAATTAAGTCATTATTGAGCCATAGCTGTTCTATAAACTTAAATAACTAAGATATGCCAGACATAGTGATTAGTGACATTTCTGACCACTATTTTGTTAATAATTTGAGTTTGGCTTAATAAAATTTTGATAATAATATTGTTTTGTAACTTATATACGCCAATTTTACAATTATATAAAAACTTCAAGTGTTGAAAGTAGAAGACATATATCAACTTGACTTAGCTAAATTTATGTGTCGACTCCATCAAAATCAATTGTCCAAAAACTCTTTTATCACTCTTTTCCCAAGACAAACACCATTCATCAACATAAAGCAAGGTATATGAATTCAAAGGCTTACTACGCCCTCAAATAAATAATTTAGTTTACCAAAAGCTGTTCTCTCACAGAGATTCAAAGCTATGGGGTGACCTTGATTCAGAAATACAGAGCATGCATTGGGTTTCTTTAAAAAAAGCGTATAAAGTAATATTGTTAAAAGAATATTAACTCTTGGAAAAATATTGGATTGTGTAAAATGCATTATTGGGGTTGTCTTTCTTTTCTGTATTTTCTTTATTGTTTCTTAAAAACTTGAACTCTAGCCTTTTTTCACAATTCACTCAAATTATAACAGTGTCACAGAAGTTTTTGCTAATATCAACATCTGCTGAGATCAGAGACTAAATTGACTCAACAATTAAATGGTTCCTCGATCCTACCTGGCTTTTGCTACAAGTGCTTTTTTTTTGTTTGTACTATTACTGTGTTTATTGTATGGTGTACGAAAGCAATAATAAATAAACTCTCTCTCTCAAAGGTCTTGAAAATTTGTTGGTTTAAGACCACTGCTATAATTAGAAAATTCTTTAGACTGTGCTTATTTCTATGGTGATTGTGTTAAATCATTTCAGATTAAAACGTTTTAAAAAAATTTATGATCAAAATAGAGTCAGAGTGTCAATTAGCAGTGTTAATTAAAAATAAAGTCCTTGTTTGGCATTTGAAAAAAACGGCTTTTCACAGGTGAGACTATGCAGCCATAAAACACAAAAGTAGATAAAAAGTTCTTTTAAATGACGTCACAAAAAATAAGCAGAAAAAGATAAAAGCTTTTTGGTAATTTGCAGATGCAATTGTGCTGAGGAAAGTTGAAAGCTTCTTTCATGAGAGATCGAGAAACATTGATTTTTTCTAGTCAGCTAATTGACTGTCAAAACGCACAAAGATGTCTGGGAAAAACAAGCAGCTTTAATGATGTGTGAAATGGAATCAATAAAACAAAATCAAGGAGAAAACTTTTATTTTACAATGATTGAAGGGTGGTTTGTAACTTATAAGCACCATGCTTAAACAAATACATTGACGATTCAAAGGTGCGAGCTATCACCATAAAAATAAGAAGATTGGGAAAAATTAAAAAGTGTCTCACTTTTAATTAATTAAATGTTATTGATTAAATAATAATAGGCGTATTTATAAACTAGCACCTGCAATGGCGGAATCATTTTATCGGCCATGCAGAAGCAGACTCTGATGTTCTATGATGTTAATTGTTGTCTATTCTGATATTTTTAAAGCGTGATAAAGGGAAACTCCAAACAATTTAATTCTGCATTCTTTTTACCTGATTGCCCAGTTTATTTATTTTTGCTGTCATGAATGGTGATACTTTTTCTATGTTCAGTAGAAAAATATGCAGCATTGGTGTTAAACTCATCTGATAGTGATTGCCGATTTGATTAAAATATGAAAAATAAAAGTGCAGTAGTTTGGTTTGTTGTTAATACCATAATTGATTCTGGCAGAAGCAGGCACTAAATTTATCAATGCAGTTTGTTACAATAGGTTGAAACATACACACTTATTTTTACCAATAAACAAAGTAAATTCTTAGCGCCACAGTGTAGTACATGTTGAATTGTTAATATTCATTAAAAACAGAAATTGACTGCAAGATAAAAACTTGATAATTTAAACATTGCGCTTAGCTTGAGTAAATTATTTGTTATTAAGAAATTGACTTCCAAACTGCAAGCTGTGAAGCCAATGTGATTTGAATGTTATTAGATGCATTTTGCACGAATTTAGGTTTTACCAAAGACTACAACATCTGAGTAGAAAAATGACAACCAGCAAACATTTCATTTCAAATCGTTTCACTTTACTGGCCATAATATTTCTACTCAAGTGTCATATTTCCATTCAGGTGCGATGACCATGCCTCTTCCTACAATCTTTTTAATGTAACTTCAAAAAATTTGGGTATGCTTAACATCAATTTGTTTTGTCACCTGCATTCCTTTTTTGCTCATTGTTTTTATCCGATTGTTAAGTTTTTGTGTCAAGAAAACAGAAACAAAATAAATAGCCAATTACTTCTACTCAGATCAATAAAGAAAGCTTATTTTCATGCTCCTTGACTACAACATGTTTAGTTATTTACAACTGCAGTTTGCAACAAGCTATTCAATTTGTACGTATATATAGTGATCTAGTAACCATTAACCATACATATAAAAATATTTGAATTTTGGCTTTCGTGAAATTATGGTCTTGATTAACATAAGTGGTCTTGGTCTTGCTGCTTGCGATCTTGATCACATCACTGATAAGTACATGTGTAAAATAGGATGTAGGTACTTCTCTGGCTAATATTTTGTCAATCACTAACACAAATACATTCACCACCTAAAAGGGTCAACAGTAGTTAGATCAAAATAAGACTCGAGCACTTTTGAAATTCAGATCTTCAATTAATTATAAACCGGTTTGTTTGATATTTCTCGATCTAGTGGGTGATTTTTTCCATTAACTCTTGGTCTCTATCATACAAAAAATTGAAATATTTTAAACTTTTTCTATTTGAAAATCTTTGAACACTGCTCCAATATTTCTGCATAAAAGCCCTTGTTTTTGAAGCAGATTCAATTAATGGCTCATTTTTATCTTTTCTATGCCTTCATATTGTTGTGTGTTTGTGTGTTTCATTTTTATACTCTGATGTTATGGTTCTTTTAAGTCATTTTTATGGGTACAGTTCGCTGAATTTTGTTTTGAAGATCCTTAAATGTTTAAACATTTCTTTTTTTAGTTGGTGGTTCTTTGACAGAAAAAACATCATAAGGAAACAACTCAGCTGTATGGTCATCAATTGGAGGTGCTATATCTTGCAATAGCCTCCTTAGTGGCAATAACATTCTTGCCATTTCCTAGTGATGTAACTATCAATAAGACATGATAAAAACACATAACTTTATAGTTTAATTGACGTTTGTCAACAAATGCTGTAATTCTTAGCGTGCACTCATTTTATTATAAAAATGTCATCTGCATTTATTTCATATTTGTGAAGAAACATCTCTGATAATTCACAAGGTTTAATATATCTGACGTGGAATCAAGTCAGATCAATAGGCTAAAAGTTTTTAATGAATGTGATAGATTCATCTTTGCAGTCAGACATGCTTGCGCATGCACACGTGCACTCATGTACATTGGTCATTGTCAAATGTCTGAAACAGAGTGGGCAATATTTTCAACACCAAAACTACTTAGGAAAAGGTATTGACGACCTCACTACAAATAAAGAAGTACATGCATATATCAAAGATTTGCAGATGCACACGTGTGAATGGTCAAATACTAGTTAATAAGAATGCTGATGTTGGATATTTTAAACTTGTTAGTCGATGTTTGGTTGATTTTATTTCTTGATGTGATTGATCACTCTATCAGTATTGCAAGATACTTATTACACTGTTATTCTGGCTACCAGGTATTTTTGATAAATTCATTTTATTTAGCTCTTCTGGTAATGTAACATTTATTTAAGTTGATACAAGTTCTTATCGAGTATGCAAAAACTTTAATATCCGTCAACGTTTTGAACAGCTATACAGCTGTTCTTCATCAGGACTAATAATAAACAAAAGCATGAGTGAGGCAATAGAAATAGTTTGCTACGCAATCAAAAGAAAAAGGCAAAACAAATGGTTTAAAGGCGAATAATAAACAACTGTAGATTATGTCAAATTATCATAAATTTCAGAATAAAAACAATTTTTTTATCATTGATTGCATTTTCAGAATTATGAACAAAAAAAGATTCAAGAAATCGGCGTTTGGTAAAATCTATTTCAAAGGTTAAAATTTTGCTATGAACCCAGTCAACTCAGTAATCTTTGGTGATGACATGCTTGACCAATGCCGTTTTTTTATTAAAATTGTTGTCATCAACTTTTGCCAGATTTGCTGGCTTTAAATCCCTTTTATGCTCAGCCAATCTTAAATAAATGTTACATTACCAGAAGAGCTAAATAAAATGAATTTATACTTATTACATTTGAAAAGGAAATTGAAACAGCAAAAGTTCCAACATGATGACCACTCGCATGGCTTTGTTTTGTGGAAAATAGTTAAGAGGAAGGGTTATACAAAAAGTGGCAAAAAGTTACACATTGTACATTCCTGTTGTAAAAGAATTTTAAAAAGTTCGAGGCAATTTAAAGATAGCAGACAATTTGCTGACACACACTTTATAACTATCAGATTGGTATCATCGAATTGCATCACATGAAGGCGACGATTACAACATGTCTCAACAAAAAACCTTAGTTATAGTAACATAATATTTCTGCGCTGGGACCAAACTATTGCATGAATTACACACAATGACTGGACTTGCTATTATTTCACTTCACATTTAATGCACATAAATAAATCTTTACTAGAGAATTGTGTAATCAGGAAAAAATAACCATGAGAATAAGCCTGGACTTTAATTATCTTCAAGTTACATAACAAGGAGCTGTACAAAGAGTGCACCATTTCCTGGCAAACAACTGCATAACCATTATGTAATTACTGTACAGTAAAATCCACATATTGGACAAGTCAAATACTACTGTAGCACAATGGCAGGCATCTGACTGTAGTCCAAGTAAATAAGTGCCGTCCATGTGTCGATTAGTCACTTCTATCACGATAGCTACTGAATGTAAATGGCGTTTCATATATAAAGCCAAGTGCTGTTGGCGACTTTATACTTGTGGTTTGTAGTTGAGGTTGCAACACAATTCCCCTCCTCTAGCATGCACAGCTAGTGGAGACATGCAAAAAAACGGAGGAGGTTTCTGAGGTTACAACATACCTTCCCTGCCAACGATGAAAGAGTGAGGTTTGCCGGCCGAAGTAAGTGAGATTCCTGCCAAGACTTCAATGGAAGGTGGTCTTGATGTTAGGGCTCAGCAACTCGACAATGGCTTGTGATGCTTGTATCGATGACTGAAGACATTGCCGTCCAACTACATCAGGGGATATGCAGCTTCTTTGCAGGGTCACCACTGTAGTACAACGGCATGTATCTGACTGTAGTCCAAGCAAATGAGTGCACTCCATGTGGCGACTAGTCACTTCTATCACGATAGCTACTGAGCGTAGATAGCATTTCACATATAAAGCCAATTGTTGTTGGCCACTTTCTACTTGTTGTTTGTAGTTGAGGTTGCTATACTACCATAAGTAGGCAAGGATTGTGCCCCAGCAAAAAGTCAATTTTACAACCTCTTCAACCATGGTCTTCGAATTTCATCAAATAGTGCTTGTTGCGCAAGTGAACAACTAGTTGTATCATATTTTTTAGTGATGTAACCACTGCTATTTTCAATGTTTCGAGAAAATCAACATTTTGCTTTGTTGTGTATTTGTGACGCAATAATAATTGAAATAAAATTGTTGCGCTTAAAGTCAACAAAACGTGCAATTACGATAATTACATCATAAGTTAAACTAGAGTTGTTAAATTTTGCCAAATTATTCAAAAAGAAAACGTTACGTTTTGCCAAATACAACCAAGAAAGGAGGAACCAAACTGTTGTGTTGTACTTCAATGTTGAACACAAAAAAAAACATTGAGCTTTATGTTATCAAGTTCATTTAAATTTTTTGCATCATGGAGATGAAGAATGTAAACATACTATACACAGGAACACTCCAAAAATTTATTCATTTGCACTCACCAAGTCTGGAGGCATATCAACTGATAAGTCTATTGATGTAACAGCTTCCACAACGTCATAATACTCCAATTTATTAATTTCTGAGCATTTCAACCCAACTGCAATGGAGCCCAAATCACTAAACATAATAAAAAAGTGATTGTACCAACCAAGTAGGGTATATAACCTTATTTAATCACATTCTGATCACTTAAGCTATGATATATTCATATGAGCAGTCAATTGACATAAACCAAACTACAAATGCAAATTTATTTACTGTTTTGTAGTCTGTCACCTTAAGTCTAAAGAGCCAAAAATTTGCACAGTCTTTTTGGCATTCCAACACTTATTTTTTTGACTTCAGATTTTTGAATTTAACAAAACAGAAACTTCACAATTTGAACGTTTTCTGCATCAATTACTATGAAATAATTTTTTCAATGATTTCAAAAAATGTGCCTCCATTTATCTTGTGAGGAGAATGGCTAAAAATATGCACTAAAATGAAAACTTGTTGCTAACCTAGAGCAAAACTAAATATTTTGAACAAAAAGATGAAAGTTCAAAAAATCGGTATAAACAATTATTAGGTTATTGTGTTGTCATCAATTAGCAATCGAGAGAATATGTGTGCCCCTTATCTTTAACACTAGAATTATGAAGGTGACCTATACAGCACCTGATAATTCTTAGGCAAAGTTTTGAGTCCCGCTTTGAATTAAGAGCTTTTTCTTTAAAACTTTTTGACCTCAAAGTAAATTTGATTTATATATGCTATCTCAATGCATGAATTCCCATAATATTTGTTCAAAAATTGTTTTGATTTTTCATCCTACACCTATCTCAGTGTCCTGTAAAACTTAAGAAAGCATTCACACTCTATTGGCTTATTAACTTAATTAGCAAGACTAAATATTTTTGTTATCTATGGCTGTTTCATGAAGTTCACCAAACATGATACTAGCTAGCTATACCCGCGTTGTCTGGCAGGGTTACCAGTCAGTTAGTTCAGATTAGAAACATCAGTTTAATTGGCTGCACCAACTTCACCCAAATATCATCGCAGGCCAGTAGCAATAAGTTGATTCAAATAGGGCACCGTTCCCATGCTCCTGATTTAGATTATCATACTGGTACTTTAAATTAAGACTTGTCTTACAAAATCCCTATATTTCACAAAATCCATCCAATCTTTCAATAAGTACAGGGGCACAAATGCCAAAGTTAGGGGTGGGTGCCGTAATGATTTTTGTCTCACGATCATAGGAATAAGTTATTTTAAAGTATGCTCAGTTCACGACTTGGTGCAACCCTCTTTGTAATGATGTTTGAGATACCAAGTTTCTTGGCTGCACATATGAGACTTGGTCACAGATTAGAAAAGGCTTTACCTCAATGGCATATCCAAGTGAAAGATATTGGAGATGCTTTTCTTTTATTAGCCTTTTTTGGTCTTGGTTTCATAAACCTATTTGAATAATTTTTCTTGGCAAAGAATTTTGTTTAAAAGATTGAACTTCAAAAAATTTGTATGTCAAAAAAGGTCTTTATTTTCAATATTACATCACTTTAGACTTCTAATCCCTTTTCCATCAAAAGTTTGGGGATCTGCTGCTGACATACTTCTCGCATCTTATCATCTTGTTGGCCTAACAACTGATTTTTATTAAAAAAATTCTCTCCATAGGTACGATTGTGTAATTGGTGAATATGATTTTACAGATAGATATAAAACGCACTGATTTACATTTTTCTTCAGATTTCCTTAATTTTTTGATTACATAAACTGTGGCCATAATACCTACATATCTACTAATAAATTAAAATTGAGCCCACTTGCCAACAACAAGCAATTTGACAAACTTCCGTGGGTTCATTTGACTGAGGGTATTAAGTTTGAAAAGGCGCTGGAGTGATTGTGATCGATGCATTAAGACGAATTAATAGCTATGCAGCAAATAGCCTGCTACTTATAACACTTTTGTAATTGCAGGCCTAGTTAAGAAACTTACTGTCTTAGAGAGTGCGTATGTAATTTACTCCCAGCATAAATGCAGCCAGAAGAGGGTGAAGTGATTCGGGGCCCAGAGACCATCATTGACAGTTCAGTTCTTACCACAAGTAAAGTAATTGCTGAAGTTGTTAATCATTGACCAGCTTTTTGCGTTACGTAAAAGAATAATGTTTTTTTAACACAGTGAGATTTTAAATTAAAACTTACCATTTGGTTTCACTTTGCTATGCATGTGTTAAAAGCACAAAAATGAATATTACTGCCTACTCTGTGTGACAATTAGAATTACATTAATTTATTCAATGGACGTAAATAGTGGATGCCAACTATTTTAATTAGTTTATCCGGGTCCCCTCACAATTTTCAAAACTAAATTCCATGACTTTCCATGATTTTCCATGACTTTTTTTTATGACTTTCCATGACCATTATTAAAGCATTTCTATGCATTTTAAAATACATTTATCAGTTCACATTCAAATAACTCTTTTGGTAACCAGGTTAAAATCTTGTTAATTGCTTCTTGTGCCAACGTTTTCACTTGCCAACAATATTTAACTTGCATTGCTTTATCATTCAATTTTAACATCTAGAAACTTAATATTTGCTAAAACACACCTTACTACCACAATGTTATACTCTCATAAGGCATTGATGAAACATAATACTTGATTAAAAAAACATAATACTTCATAAAAAGACATTCAGTTAAATTTCTCATTTCTGGCATATTTAACTCAAACTATCGGAACTAAATTTGAATCTTTTAATGTTTTAGCTATCTTTCTAAGTATTCTTAGATTATGTTTATGCTACTATTTGTTATAAAATGCAAACTAGCACATGCAACAACCCTTCATAATGCGTCTAATTCACAAACAATTACAGTGAGACTATGAAAACAATACGACGATAGTTATTTCTTCTAGCCAGAAAAAAGTCCTCTTTTGTGAACTTTAACCATGCAATCTTTGAGCTGAGCATCTTACTTAGAATAGCTTTGTTTCTAAGCTGGAATATTATTGTTGATAGAAAAATATCAAACCAACAATGATATGTAAGACTACATTAAAAAAAAGCCCCTTTACAATACTCATTTAACTGGATCAACAAATGGTGAGCACTTTTGATTTTAACTACGATTTTATGCAATCTAGGTACAAAATGAATGAACAAGTTAGTTATAACAAAATGAAATGCCACATTAAAAATTAACAAGAAACATGTAAATTCAGTGGTGCTGTAGTTGCATTAAGCACAAAGCATACTAAGAAATATAGTTTATCAACAACTCTCCCAGGAAAAAAAACACATCAACCATCAAAGTTCAACAAAAAGTCATGATGGAGCATAGGCAATTTAAATACTGAACCAATGTGATACTTCTTAAGCATACAAAGATAAACGTTATTCCATAAACTTCAACTTTTTTTCAAAACACGTACTTGGTCACAAAACGTTTTCTCATTTTCTTCACTTTCAATAATCTTTAGTCTGAAAGCATTCGACTTTGCATGCAAAGTAAAATTGTGCTTCACTTCCGCTTCTGTAGCTGATTTGTCTGCTTCTAGGTACAGGGCTTGGATGTTTTTATTTAATAACTTTCTTTTACAGTCAACTTCACAAATTTTATCTTCTACAGCTTTCTTCTTTCTAGCTTTATCACTTTTAGCATGAAGTTTCCTTTGCTCTTCTTAATACAACTGATATTGCATTCTTGCTGCCCGAACATTTCCTTTCAGTCTGAGAGTAAAAGAAAGCTCACTGAAATGATTAGCATCACTCTTGACACTACTGTACACAAAGCGATTCGCAACTAAGATTTTCGCCATTGACTGAACACCCTCTCTCGACTGCAGCTTGACCATGCAAAAGCAGGAAGATAATTCTAAAAATTTCCCACATCTTTGTGTGCTTTGCATCTTTCATGTGATTTAAATAGAATTTATCCAATCTGTCTGTATTCATGTTGACACTCAAAAACTCAGCAAGATGGTTTTGTTTCATTTCCAACATAAAGCCTTTGAACTGAGTATGAATTTCATCGCAAGCTTCTGTCGAACACCACTTTCCATTGAGCAAAATCTTCAAAAGTCACTCAAACTTAACCTGTGCTTGTGCAGAATCGGATACCAACTTCTGTGGCACGACACTCACCAAACTCTGAACCAAAGAATACTTTAAAGGACATCTTTCCAACAGTTTGATTACAATACCAGACAAGAACTTAATGCGATCATTTTTGAAAGATAAGATACATAGCTCACTTGCAGCTTTTTTTAAAGTATCTCGAGCAGCAAAGCCAATGTCAACATGCATTGGGGTTTGTTGGTTTTTTTTGTCAGCAGGGTCAATAGTAGATAACTTCTTGAACGTATTGGCTTTTTCTAAAACTTCTGTTTTTATAAAACGACCCATGATGACCAATAACAAATCTTTCAAAGACAAAGCCAAGAAAGGAATCATTGGAGCTTCCGTTTAAAACTTCAACAAAAGTTCTTTTAGCAGTTTTGGCACAGCAACAAAAAATTCTAACTTAGCTTCAATCAGGGTATTGTTGCAGGCAGATGCGACAGAAACAAAAGAAACAGAAGCTGGAGCTTTTCTTTCACTCTTCACAGTTTTGGCATATTTGTTGACATGAGGCCAAATTTTCAAAGCTTGTTCAGCAACCTTGATATCTTCTACCCATCTATGCTGACAAAGCCGAAAGAGATACAAATCACTGCCTGTAATTTGAATAAAATCTTCTTTTCTGGAAGGAGTATCATGAAAAATTTGCCCCAGAGAACACAGAGTTCACCTGATTGCATTTGATAAGTTACTGATACTGATATTACTAATAACTTAAAAAAATTTTTTTCAGCTCTCAGCAAATTTCATGACTTTCAATTTTTTACAAATTTTTCATGACTTCCCAGGAAAGTTTTTTTTTCCAGGATTTTCCATGACCGTGGAAACCCTATTTTATTTATGAAAAAGTAAACTTTGCTGCTGAAAAAGTTTTCGATTATCTGAACATATCTCATGCTAAAAACCGATTTGCTGTTCTTTCATTGCAAAACTGTCTTTATAATTTGTATTCATGCTAAGGTCTTTGGACGACGAACAATTTTTTGAATCGTTGTCAACATTTGCTTTAAAATTCCTGTTGAAGTTGTTGGAGCCCAAAATCTTTGACTTATTTTCAGAGATTACTGTCATGAAGTGAAGGTGGTTTAAGGGTGGCGGCCAAACGTTTTACTTGGGTAAATGGCATTTTTGCAATCTTTCCTGTTCTCTGATTCTCTGGGTTGCACTGTGATAGATATATGATTAATAATTGAGAACTAAATTTGGCAGCCGCACCACCAACATTTTCCTGAATTGTTTTTGAATAAATTTTTCAATACAATGGTCTAACAATTTCTATTGCACATTGGTGAGAAGAGAAGATTGCAGAAAGTTAGGAAGAGCTTCTTTGCAAAAAGTGAAGTGTGAAGTATGATAGTTGTCACGAAACGTTTTTGAGAACTTTAAAAAAGTTCAAGATCTTAACAAAGCTTTTCTGAAAGTGACTGCGTGATAAAGTACCTTAGAAGTTAAGAGTACTCAGGCATGCAACATAACTGTACTACAAGGGTATCCTAACGTGGAGTCCAACTACAGTTAACTTATCAAAAATTTTGTATTTGCCATATTATTATTAAAAAAAACAGATTGAAACCTGTACGCTAGTGTTGTAACATATCATTGCACTTTAACAGATAGTATGTCAGTTGCACCATTTACACTAGCTTTCAAAATAACAGTGAATTACAAGTGCAGCTTCCATCTGCTGCTCTCTTTACTAAAGTAGTAGCAAACAGTATTATGGCATCACAAACCAGTGTGACCAAACGCCGCTTTTTGGAAACGTTTAAGGAATAAAAAGCATGCTCAAAAAATCGCTTCAATGTTTAATCGCTCGTTGCATCGTTGATAAAACTTAGATTGTTACAAAATTACTCTTATCAAAAGCATCTTGTTAATATCATCAGAAAAAGCTTTCAACAGGATTTTTATGGACAGTATTTTTTGATAAAATGAAAACTTTTACAATTATCTGTTAATTATGACATGTTCTTAGTTTCCAAAACAGTGAAATTTTTTGAAGCTGGTAAGTTGGGATGCTGTCTTTCATTTAAAAGCTGTTTTTCTCCATTAAGGAACGCAAATTTAAAAATGTATCTTCGGTTACAACGGCATAAGCCTCTTACACTCACCCTGGGATGGGGAAGGAGAATAGTTTTGAAGGAGTTAAAGCGCAAATACGCAGAAAACTGCACTTTATAGTGTAGGTTATATCTTAGTTTCTTTCACACAACTGTAGTTTGTGTAAATGGTGAGATACTATAAAATCACAACAGCAGGTTTTTAGCTTTTGCGTTTTAGCCACTATTGTAATTTAGCAAAGTGGAGCCAGAGCTGCTGAGTACAATTATTAAACTCAAAATGTGCTTGATATTTAGCAACAAGATCAGCCACAGATACTTATTAAAAAATTTCATGTCATTAATAGTTGAAAAGTAGCCAACTACTTTAGAGTTGCAAAACATAGCTAAAATGTTTCTCATTTGTACGTTTCTATGCAGTGATGATATATTAACTTACAAAGCTAAAAGCTAAATTTTTTACTTTGTGCTAGTTGTTTATTAACACTGGAATTTGGAACGATGAGCACAGCTTGGCGCAGTAAACAATGATGCTTGACCAAATCGCTAATGTAACCAATACTAGGGAAACTGATGGCGAGTCGATCAGTGATGAAGCTAAAAATTTGTGGTTTTTATCTTCCATTTTTACCTGCTGCAATTTTTTGCAATGCAATAAATGTTGTCTGAGAGAGTAGGGACGAAGATGAAAGAGATGAAGAAAGCACCACGAGCACACAATATGCAACTGCCAATAATATAACTGGCAAAAAAGAAATAATCTGGATATTTTGCAAACCTACACCAACTGGAAGAACTACTGCACTCAACATCTTTGCAGCAACTCCAGGGATACCTTGTTGTGCCTAGTCCAGTATCAACTCACTATACACTGTTTAAAAGATATGATTTATGAGCTAATATTATGTTCAATAATTTAGCTTACCACGGAAGACACTGTGTTGATGACATAGACTTTTCTCTGAACTTCCTTAACCTTGAAAATTTAGTTGCTCCACTGCATCCAGACACAGAAAAAAATTAACCCATGTATTTAATAAAACAGATGGTTCAAAATTTACATTTTATATGAAACAATGCCAAAGAGCTGATTTACAAATGTAATGAAATATTTGCAATTTTGGAAACAAGCTAACAGGTATAAAAAGTGGTACAAGAGCTGACAAGTTTTCCCTAATATGTATACATGTGATTTTTAAAATCATGTTGCTTTTTTTCTAACAAGCCTAACAAGACAACTATGGTACAGAATTTTGGGTTTTGATGAATGTCAAATGAAAGCAATTAGCAAATAGACACAAGAAATGGAACAACATATTGATATACCTCAAGGGAAAATCAGTTGTGGTCAAAATTACAGAAATATCAAAAGTGAAGAAAACATTTGCTACAATAACTTTCCCTATCATTACCATTGGCTGAAAAACTGCCACACGTAGCCCTCTCTTTTGTTAGCGCCATTAAAGTTGAGTCGATCTGTTAAAAGTAATGCCTAAACTATGGAAAAGATTAGTAAAGTGCAGCAATTTTTTTTGGTATAATATTTGCCAATTACACTAGCTAACAAATTTTTTTTCATTTTCTGTTGCATGAGTTTTTTCAACCGATTCTATACTATTCTTGGTTGCTAATTTCAAATCTGCCATTATTTTTTTTCTGCATGCTTTAGTTTTCATGCAATCAGGTTTTTATTATTCTTATATGAGTGGTATTTTATACATATCTTTTGTTCATTTTTGTCCAATAACTAGTCACTGAGCGGTCCTTTGCATATTATTCACATTTTTTTGAATCGTTGTCAACATTCGCAGGTTTGCTAGTTACTACCAGTAATCTACAAGCTTTCTCATTTTCAAATTGTGTTTAATTCAAAGAATCAATCTCATTCTAACATCAACTCGGTTTCAGATTTAAACATGGCTTCTTCTAGCGGAACTAGAAAGTGTAAAAACAAAGCTGATTTATTTTGTTACATCTGTGGCATCTATGCACTTACTCGTCAAAGATGCAATATATCATTGTTTGTGAAGAGTGCTTATAAAGCATATTTTTAAGTTCCTCTTGGTGATCAAGAAAAAAAATGGGCTCCCCACATTGTGCGCTATAACTGTGAAGAAATGCTTTGGGACTGGACAAAAGGAAAGCGAAAGGCCTTACCTTTTGGTATACCAATGGTTTGATGTGAACCAAAAGAGTATCTCACTGACTGCTATTTTTGTTTGGTAAACACAAAAGGTAATTGGAAAGAAAAACCGGCTAAATACCTCTTATTCCAGTATTACATCAGCAATTCGACCTGTTTTACATTCTGACAAATTTCCACCTCCAGTATTTGATAGTTTTGTGTCTTTTGAAGATGAAGAAACTGAATCTGAAGAAGAGCACATGAAAATGGAGTATAAAAGAACAGATACAGAATCTGAATACACATCTACCAAAAGCAAAAAAGCAGTTCCCCAGCAGTTTAACCAGTTCGAACTGAATGACGTGATGCATGATTTGAATCTATCCAAACAAGCAGCTGAGATCTTAGCTTCTAGGCAGAATGAAAAGCATATGCTGCATAGCTCCGCAAAAGTGTCATTTTATAGAAAAAGAGATGAGCTCTTTCTGCCTTGTTTTAAAGAGGAAAAACAACTTGTTTATTGTGACAATGTACCAGGACTTCTCGGCCAATTGAACATCCCATGATACAACCCAGAAGAGTGGTGACTTTTTTGGACAGCTCCAAGCGCAGCATTAAGTGTGTGCTTCTACACAATGGAAATAGGTATGGAGCTGTTCCTGTTGGCCACTCCACTGTACTGAAAGAGCAGCAGGATGAGATTAGAACAGTAATGAATCTATTTATATATCATGAGCATGATTGGATCATATGTGTTGACTTGAAAATGGTTAGTTTTCTACAGGATCAGCAAAAAAGGCTACACTAAATTCCCATGCTTTCATTGCATGTGGGATAATCAAGATCGTGAAAATCACTGGACCTGAAAGAAATGGTCCAAACGTTTGACACCCTTAAAGCTGGCATGCCAAATGTCATTTATGATCCAATTGTAAACAGAGACAAGATAATTTTTTCTCCTCTTCACATCAAATTAGGCTTGATGAAACAGTTTGTTAAAGCATTACGTTTCGATGGCGAATGTTTCCAGCATCTTCTGCATACATTTCCTGGATTATTCTACTAGAAAATTAAAGGAGTATTTGATGGACCACAGATCCGTGCACTTGTGCGCGATCAAGCTTTTGTCCAAGCAATGAATGATAAGGAGAAGGCAGCATGGTTGTCTTGTGTAGATGTGATGAAGAATTTCCTTAGAAATAAAAACGCAGGAAATCATGCTTTCAGCATTTCATGATTTGGAATTAAAAATGAGCATCAAAGGGCACTTCCTGTTCAGTCATTTGAACAAATTTCCAGACAATCTAGGAGCTGTCAGTGATGAACAGGGAAAGAAATTCCACTAGGACTTGATGACAGTAGAAGAACGCTACCAAGATAGATGGGATCACCATATGTTGACAGACTACTGTTGGAGTGCTAAACGTGACTGTCCAGGAATAGTGTACAAGTGCAAGAGCTATAAGCGCCAATTTTTCCACTGATACAGGAGCTTACAAGTAATTTGTATCTCAACAAATTGTTTGTACATGGATAAGTTCATTGTCAACCCCTTTATTCAATGGGGTTGATGTGCAAGAGTTGTTTGCTGGATTTCATATCATTTTACTTGTTAACAATCTTTATTCGCTTCACATATGTAATTTGATGTAAATTTGCCTGCAAGTGCTTTTTCTTGTGGTATAATACTCACTATCTTGCTCCATATTGTTATTTTTTGGATTTTTGTTTCACATGCTAGCCATAACTCCAATTTATTAAAAATGTCGCTTTGCTAAAGCTTTGAATACTGTCCTATCACAGGAAAACATGAAGCGGAAAGTACTAATGTGACGTGAAACAGGAAAGTACCAAAAAACAATAACTTACAGAAAAATAAACTAAGGTAAGATTTGAATTCAGCACTTCCAAATTAGGTTAAAACAAGTGTTTGCATCAATGCAACAAATTTTTTGTTGACCAGTGTTATCAACAGGGATGTGGAAGCGGTTATTTTTCAAACACTTTCGCTTCCACACCTATCGCTTCCGCTTCCACCAACAAAAAACAAAAAAACGACCGTTTACAATTTTTTTAACTTTTATGGGTCTGTAGCCTGCCTTCTCCTACACTTTATCATTTTGAGAAGACAAAAACCTTCATTTATTGCTATTACTTTACCTACTTTGCTTGAGCTTATTATTCCGAACTACTCTGTGTTTGTTTTTCTTAGATATCAGAACTCGCAATGAATGTAGAACAGTGCTTTTCAATCTTTTTGTCATCGCCGAGCCCCTAATGTACTTTTGCGTTTGTCACTGAACTCCCGCTAACAAAAATTTAGAAATCACGAATTGCTTGCAAGAAATCAAATATTTCGTTACTATAATTCAAAAACCAATTAAACACTTCAACAAATAGACAGTTATTAGAAGTTCGTTCACTACTTAAACTACTTTTACAACAGTTAACCTAATGCTTCTCAGATCTAAATCGTATGACCACATATCACAGCTCTCGACAATAACCTGTCGTCACAACAACAAATTACACCGTATAGCGTTGATTTTCCCTCTCTATTCTCAACTAACTCTGACTTTGATTCAACTTTAACTCTAATCATCATTACCTTCTGTCCGTTCTCAAAACACGTATTGACTCCGATCTTTTTGGATAGTGAAGTGCGAAATTTCTGTCGTATATATAGTATGTACTTGTAAAGCGAGCAAAATTGAACTGCACCAATCAACAGCCACCTCAACGTGGTGGTGCGGTCCCAGACCCGTTTGGGTTGGGTCAAAATCGCTGTTGGCCTTCCCGAGGGATCCAGTTACCTTGGGCACTCCCCTCACACAAAGCATTTTTTCACCGTGCAGCCCCCTGAACGACTGCAGAAGGGTAGCACGCAGCCTCTTTAAAATTGGCCTGTCTTCTCCTGCCATTCTCTTGAATGTCTTCTCATTCTTCTTCTTCTCCTGATGAGTGGCAACATTCATCCAAACCCTTGTCCTGTCTTTCCCTGTTTAGTGTTCGCTGGAAATGTGACCTGGCGGGGTAGGTCAGTGCAATGCTGCACATGCTCTAATTGGGTTCATTTAAAGTGCTCACTACTCTCCTCTTCTAGATTCAGAACTCTTGGCAGCTCTCATTTCTGGAGCTGCCTTCCCTGCTTTTTTTTGAGATTCTACACCTACCAGCACTCTGACTTCCTCGTTGGACTCCTCCAGCTGATATACCTTCACTGCTCAATCTGGCCCCCATCTGCAAATGCAGCACTCGCACCCCACCCTCACTTTCAGACTTCTTATCCTTTTTCTGCCCTTTTTATATCTTCTCCCTCTGCACCCTCACCACCGCCTCATGCTCCTGGCTATTTCTCTTTATCTCCTGCTTTCTCTTTCCCTCCCTAACTCTCTTAGGATTCTTCAATGGAATGCTGGGGGTCTCCGAGCCAGGAGAACTAAACTAATACACTTTATTTCGTCTCATCCCATTGACCTTATTTATATCCAGGAATCTAACCTTAATTTATCTTCTTCTTTCTGGATCCCTGGATTCTCTGCTCTGCAATTCCATGGCACCCAATCCTAATCTGGTATTTTTTCTACTGATGTCGCAGACGCTAGTGGCGGCGTCATCATTTTTGTCAAGCAGGGCTTATTCTTCTCTGAGCTTTCTACCTCCTCTCTTTTTTCGCTTGGCCCCTACTCTGATTATGTAGAGGTCAACATCTCTCTAAACGCCTACTCCTTCTCACTCTCATTTCTTAATGTTTATGCTCCCCCCCATTTGTTATTCTATGAAGGATACAGAACCAATTTCTTTTCTTTCTCCATTCTTCCCTTGTATGTGGAAGCAGAAGCGGTGAATTTTTCGCGCTTCCGCTTCCACAGAAAAAGTACCGTTTCCACTTCCCTGGTTATCAACAA
The DNA here is from genome assembly GCA_963675345.1 of Trididemnum clinides. Taxonomy (NCBI): domain Eukaryota; kingdom Metazoa; phylum Chordata; class Ascidiacea; order Aplousobranchia; family Didemnidae; genus Trididemnum; species Trididemnum clinides. The sequence continues at coordinate 37,448,442 of OY776291.1, forward strand.
ATAACTAAAAAGCAACAATCTGTGTGATATCCATCTTGAACTTATCACCTGATGTTGGCCCTACCATGACTGCAAAAAATAAACGTGATTGGTCACTGCAACAAGTACTGAGATGGTGTCAAAAAGTGAGAAGTATAAAAAAATCTCCTTGATTTCGCAGCAATCAATGCAAACGCCATTTTTATATTGTTGAAATGAACCCAAACATCACAAAAACGCTTTATACTTCCTTTCATTAAATGTTTAAATACCTCCAATAACAAAACAACACATATTTTGGCTTTACACCTTTAATTAAGAAAACGCAAATTCTATAAAACAGACTGAAACAACATCATGACAGATAGGTGTTCTCAATGTCAAAATTCAACATGTGAAAAGTGATTAAAAGATGCAAAAGTATTTTCAAAAAATGCAATAAATGTTGTAAATGATGTTATGCACTTTATTTTGGATGACCACACTTGTGATCAAGTAGGTTATGCTTTTTTGACATCTGCACCAAGTCTAAACTTGCTAAAACACATGTAATGAAGTACTTACTTCTTAAGCTTTTTTGTTCAAAATCAGGTTTTCTAAAATACAAATTGCGTATTGGGAAACTATCTTTATGTAGATAGAATAACAGCATATGAAGGACAAACAATCAACCCTTCACTGGTCCAGAAGACTTCCCGTTGCTTTTTATCGTAATTTTTGTGGATTGCTATTTTTTTGTTTCAACTAAAATAATATAAGCTTAATTTTAAAATTTCTAACATTTTCTTTGTTTTTGATAAGTTTTCAAAATGGGAACGTTGGCAATAAAAGGGTACTAAGAGGCATTTTTTCAACCAAGTACATGTAGTTGAATATAACCGAAATTAATTTATTGTTGGTAAATTGTGCCGAAAAGCAAACCATTACACAAATATTCTTTTACAAGTTCTTTCACTCTGCATATAGCAACATTTGCTTGATTTGTTGTTTACATCATAGCATAGTTGATGCGCTTGCTTTTCACATTTAATGCATCACAACCTTGTATTTTTCATGCACACCACTTCTCTTCTTTGTATTTCACCACTATCTGTAGGACGAAAGCACCCTGTCACATAAATTTATGCCCCCCCCCCCATTCCTTGATTATACATAGTAATGAGAAGTGGTTGTTTATCGGATTTCTTTTCATTTTTCACTCTTTGCTAAACTGTTTGCATTGAAGCTACCGCTGTCACAGTAATTGTTTGCTACAGTTAGAACATAGTCATCTTTCCATCAAGCACATACTACATTGCCATCAGAGCAATAATTAATTGTTTCACTAAACTGTTTCTTGCAAACTTTCTTGCTGTTGAAGAAACTGGAGCCTGTCCTGTTTTCTCTGATTGTTCTACATGCCCTGATGTTCTTTTCTGCAAGATCAATGCTAGGTTATAGGCATGTAAAAAAATGTCAAAAGATATATGTTGGTTCTTGTTGGACATATGGCGCTATTGTATCTATTACAAGTGTTCCCAATGATTTTGTTTTGCTTAGATTTTTACCGCAAAAAATATCAAAGTTGTCAGGATAACCAATGAAGCTGCACAATATCCACATCTTGTGGTGAAATTTTACTGGCTTGCTGTTTGCAAGTTGCTTTGCACTGTTGAGACCTATATAATGAATCATCAATTGGTCAAGGCTCAAAAACTGTAAAATAGGCTAAACTTTTGACAATTAGACCTCAAAAGATCTCAAAACTACAATATATTGGCCATTTTTGATTTAGCAAGATCGTTGTTACTAACCATGTGCAAATACACTTGTATGTTGCAAAATAATTCCTTTCCCCTAGTCTTAGAAAATATTGATGCTACCACGTAATCTGCTGTACGCCAATAGTCAATTTTTGATGGAAGATTGTGGTAGTCGCTGATGATCTGCAAACCAATAAAATTCTCATTTTATCCAAATCAGCTTCAAAGTTTGGCTTGTTTCTGTCTCTGTTTGCATATAAATTTGTTTGCTGCACGAGCAGCAAAAACATGTCATCAGCAAAGAAAAGGGAAAATACCATCAAATGGCTGCAGTTCAGTAGGCTGGCTTAGTGATACTTGGTCGTCTTTTTGCCTTCTTCCCGGATATTTCTCGCTGTCATTAGAATCTGCTTTATTAACAAACACTTTTCCATGCATTTTAACCTCACCTGCAAATCCAAGAATCAGTATTATAATATTTTACTGCACACATGCTTGGAGCAACAAAGGACACACCATGGGACACGGCTATTTCAAATGAGATGCTGTGCCCTTCAAATAAGATATGTGCCCCTAAACCGATGCATTATCCTGAAGAAAAAAGGCAAAAACATTGAACTTGCTGAAAAATGAAAAAATGTTAGGACAACTTGCAACGAAAAATCTTTTTTTAAGGTCACTTTCTATTTATCATAAATTGCGTTCTCCAAAAAATTTATAATAAAATTGTACTTCCTCAAACACGACAATCTGGCACTGACTGCAAAAAAAACTAAACAGCTACACTAACTTGTACAGCATTCGTTTTACCAAAGTTTACAAAATCACACCAGTTTTCTATTATCAAAATCTGGTCTACCTGCAACTTCCTCAGAAAAAATATTTTCATCATGAACATCGTCATTTTCTTCTTCATCATGTCCAAACCCACGTCACTGAATTTGGTGGAAGCACAACGATCACTAGATTATCAGCAAGGTATAAAAACTTGAAAATACTCTTTGCCGATTGTAAAAACCTCAATCAAAGCCTAGTGTTACAGCATTAAACTATTAAATTCAATTATCTTTTTTTTGTTTGATTTTTCTTTGTTCCACATTATTAGTTTTTATGCACCAATAATTTCCACGCTTTAGTTCCCATTGTAACTTTTGATTTGAATTTAATACCGATATTTCAGTTTGAGAAGGACACGTTGGTGTACAGGCGTGGCTCGGCATAGGAGCCATCTTAAGTTTGTGTTATAGAGTTGTTAATTCGTTCTCATTTTATGTGTTAATCTTTTGTTTGTTTTCTATTTAAATAAGATTTAAATTAGATTTAACATTCAAATTATATTGTTGAAATTGTGGTGACGAATTGTCAAAAAGTTGAACTTAACACGTTAATACCAAGATATTGCCTGCAGGAATATTATCAAGTGATAGGGAAGACAGTTGACCGCTATCACAGCAGCCCAAATCCATCTAAATGCTAGCTAATTCAATTAGTGTTTATACATAGGGTTCAGTGCTCGATAAAACCTTCTAGACTCCATCATCATAATCTTTGCCACAAACTAAGAACGATTTTGAAATGGCTTGCTAATTACTACTACACCTATCGTGCTGTTTGATTACTATTGTTGCATGAAAATAGTGTTTGGCGCACTATTCTTAAAAAGAACTGCATTGTGAATCATGTCGTGGAAGCGTGCTTCTGATAATAAAAGTCTTGTCTAAGTAGTGAGAATCATACCTAAAAGTTCTTACAAAAGCAGCAAACATTTTCACACAGCATTGAGTTGAACTCTCTGCATTATTGAGGCAAAATTATATCCCAGTAATTATTAAACAATGAATCAAAACCTGTGAAGCAGATGTTGCCAACGTTGCCATTTTGGCAACATAAAGCAAAAGTAACCGGGAGAACTACACAAGTTATTATTTGCCAACAAATGATATTGAAAATGATAGTTCAGTTGTAATCTTATAGTATGAACCCTTTGGAAAATGTTAACAGATGTGAATTTGGAAAACGATTAATTTTTATAAGAAAAATACATATTTTTTGCACAAATACATGGTTGTTAAAAAGTAAAAATAGTTTAAATTATATTTTGCAACAATCCATGAGAAATGTCACCCTTTAGACAACAATATTCCTCAAAAATTTTTTAGTCTTTGCTAGTGAAAACGTTTGGGTGATTTTGACTGCATGTTCCCATTTTAGTAATGTTGGTGCACAATGGATTTAAAAAAAGCGTTGCATTTCTAAAAATGCCTTATACGATAACGTGTTAGTTGTACAAGGTTAACCAAAAAAATTGGCACTCTTTTGCAATAGTTATTAAGCTTTTTCTAAGCAAAATAGCATCACTGTTTTGTTAGTTCTTATAGAAAAAATAATAACAAACTATGTAACATTCTACACAAAAATTTTGCAGAATAACAAAATTACTTTCATTAAGTATAATCTGATTGTAATATGCATCACCGCATTTAATATTTCGGTATTGCCAACGCCTGTCAGACAGGAGACCAAAATATATCCATGGTGTTGCTGATGTCTGATTGTGGGAATGCTCCCCACTGTTAATGATAACATAAACAAAAATATGCTTTCAAACATCTCTCTAACTAAACATCTAGCTTCAACATGCTCCAAATGCAGATATTCATAATATGAAGATCTAACCTACTGATCGGTCTTTTGTCCCTCACTTTTATGCTGCCAACTATTTAAATGCTTTTGCAAGAAATGGTGGATCAAGTGCATAAATTTCCCCATGTGGGGAAATTTATGCACTTGACAAGGATTAAAATTGCACCCCCAGGTCTCTATCCCCCACCCTGTACACTCCTTTCCAGTGTACACTGCCTTTCTTTTAATGCCCTGCCAGCTGAAATTCGAACCTGCAACCATGGTCTTCTGGGGAAAATTTTGCACTTGTTGTCTTGGGGAAAATTTTGCACTTGTTCCGAAATGGTTGCCAAAAGATTATCATTTTTTACTTTGCAATGACCATTAAGAACAAGAAATTACCGTTTATTTTAATGGTTCTTAACTTGGTTTTGACAAAGCTAAACCATGAGATTTGTCAAGACTTTAATAAAAGTTACAAAAAAATAGAAAATGAATCTCTGAAACCAGCAACAACTAAAGGTAAATAAAGAATTTGGACGATGAGCCTGAGAAGTTTGACCATTCATAACTCTGGCACCATTTAGAAGCATATGTAAAAACTTGTTTATAAACTACTGTTATGGATTTCTGTTTGGTTTATCAAATCTTGGAAGAAAAGTTTCCCCTAACCAAAATCAAAACTTGTTTAAAAAAATACTACAATATCCCAACAAAGTTTCTATCATAAAAAAGTTTCCTACAACAAATTGATCTGCTAACTAAATCAATACTCTATTTCAACAAAATTTTTTAAATCAACATTTAAAAGGATAATTAAATTATTCCCCCTGAGATTTGCACCCCTAGGTTTGAGCAAAATGTTTGAGATGAACATATTTGAAAAATTAGGTGCCACTGGTTTAGTCAACAGCAATTATATTTTCAGACTTTGTGACTGCCATTTGCAGCAATGAATGATTAAGTGCTATTAAATTTTACTCATTTGTGCACTTCGAACTTCTCAAAAAACAAACAAAAGAAGGGCGATGCCGCCTCAAAAACAATTCTAATTGCAATATGCAAAAGGGTGCCATTTTTTTGGCTAATCTTGTGGTTATAAAAAATGAAAACCAAGGTTGTGGTGTCGATGTCAAAAAATAAAATGTATAAAAAATAAAAACCAAGTAGTTATAAATTATAACTACTTGGTGCCAGTGCTGACACCGGAACAATACACAACACTACTATAATTCATTTGGCAGTAATGAAATGTTAAATAGAAAAAAAAATTTAATAAAAAGAAGATATAAGTGTCGGAAAAAAATTGCCAAGTGCGTGCACGCGCACGTGTGTGTGTGTGTAGAGATACCAAAATGGATGGGAGCAGCGGTATCCCAGTAAAAAAGTTTGATTTTGAAGTTGTTTGCTAAAAAGTTAGTGAAATGTAGAAAAGTTTGCTAATTTGTAACAAAGAATTGTGGTGGAATTGGTTTTGCTCCTTTTCTAAGGTGAAGTTGATTAAAGTTTTTGATAACTTGGCAAACAGAGAAATAATTAAGTAAGAATGAGCGAAAAAACAGGAGTTATTATGAGTCAAAAGACAACTAGAATGAAAAATTAGGAGTAGTCTTGTACGTTTAAGCACAACTGTATAGTAGAACATGTAGGCCTATTTGAGCAATTAACATAAAAATTACTGACATTACATGATAAGAAATATTTTAGGATGAGCAAAATTTTTGAGCATTTTACCAAATTTTGCAGGTGAACTCTAAGGCTGAGCCAGATTGCTAAGGTGCTAGATACTGGATATTTGGCAGGATATCTGGAAGCAGTGAATGTTACGAGATATATAATGATGGATTAGATCTCTTCATAATTTTTTTATTTGATATTGGTTGATATTGCACTTTGTGTCTGCAATAGAAAATATTTGCTTAGATCACAGGTCGACCACCCACAGTTTTGTTGTCCTCTACTCTGGTTTTTGGAACTTCAAGACACCACGGGTTTGTCAAAATAAAATACAATGATGAGGTGACTTGAAGTTGATCGGTTAATTCAAACTGGCAAACAAAATATTGACGCTTGTATCTTTTAGCAGATTTTAATGATTCAGTGCTTAGATTAGTAGTTCCAACCCGGAAAGTGTTTTTATCCAGTGAGAAATCTCAAACTTTTAGGGGAGGAACTTTATTGTTTCAGAATATAAAGGTGAAAGAGTTCCATGCTATCGGATTTTTTGCCTCCAATGAGACACTTGTATTTCAGAATTATTTGAATCATTTGTTTTTCTTCTATGTCTAACAGTGTGATACCAAAAATGTATCCACACACAAGAGACTGACAAAAGCTACAGAATGAAAGAAAGACAAGCTTTAAAAGCGGAAGAGCACTATAACTGTACATAGAGGCTGGTTCTTCAAAGACTATTTAGAAGTCTACATCACTGTTGCACCTTCTAAAAAAATATCATTATTCTAAAAAAGATACTAATGATCCCTTGCCACAAAATGATCTCTGAAGAAAAAAAGAGGTCTTCACTTTAGAAAAGGAGCAAAACCAATTCCACCACAACTCTTCATTACAAATTAGCAAACTTTTCTACATTTCACTAACTTTTGAGCAAACAACTTCAAAATCAAACTTTTTGCAGGGATACATCTGCTCCCATCCATTTTGGTATCTCTACACACACACACTTACACACGAACACATAATTTTCATAGGTACTATTAAACATATAATTTATTTTGCTGAATTTTCAAAAATCATACAGATGTGTAAACACATTGTCATTACCCAATTTAGTTTACAAAGAAACAAACGATTGCAAAAACGTGCAATAAAAAAATTTGCATTAAAAATTGTTGGAAATCACTGGCTTAGGCTATCTTGATAACAAAAAACCGCTAGCTAAACACAACAGAATTTTCTCAAGCTAAAGCTATTAAAGAGAACATTATGGCTCAATTTTTCATAACCTTAGTGACATTTTAATCACTTGTGGATTGCAAAGAAATCAAATGTAAATCGATTAGTTTTGATTACAATGTTAATATTTCAACCAGATTTTTGTTCTGGAAAACTGCCAAAACAAATAAAAGCAGTTAAAAAGTTCTCACATTGTTTTGACAGAATTTCAGCATTGGCGTACTCATAGAGGGTGTTACAGCAATCGTATATTAATTTGCTTTGTTAAAATTGTCAGAATATGTTTTGAATCCCCATCCCTAGATCATAACTTTTAATTATCAAGCCTTACTTTGGCTATTAAACCACAGCAAACATTCACGTCTTTTGTAATCAGTTCCACAATGAATAAGTAGTGTTTTGCGTCTCTGACGAATGTTATTTATGGCACTGACCACTATACTTTTAAGAGTTGGTAATTAAAAGTGCGTTACAGCACCGCTTCTGTTTGTTGATTTGGCGTGTGTTAGTTTCAAACCTTTATAGTTCAGTTGTGTATTATGAGCACGTTGCTACTTTTGTAATGATGCGCTCTTGGCTCAGTTGCATTGCAAACAATCAGCATCTGCGCCTTTAATAATTGTTTGCAGTGCACTGAGCATTTGAGAATTAGATGTGGAAAAAAATTAAACAAGGTCATCTTGTATTTATGTTCGCTCATATGTAGACGCATGTTTTTCTGTTATCAAGTTTTGAAGTAAAATTGAGTATTTCTTAGTTATATTATGCTGTCTCGAAATCTTGTCACTTTGATAAATACAGTTGAATTTTGTCTACATACTTGAGCAGCAAGGGCCTAGCGGTCCTCTTGGATAAATTTTGTAAATGTAGGAAGTTGCTGAAAGTCAAAACAAAGCGTGACACACTCAGATTTTTTAAATACACAGTTTGAAGTTTAGAAGTTGTACCCTACCAATGTTTTAATGTTGCCGTTTTGAATTTTGTTTGCTTATAGCACAGAGATCCCTTAAAAGGTCTTTGGCTTAAAAACTCTTTTGAGGTTGATCTTCCAAGAAAAGAAATGTCTCCAAATTAAAAATTCTGTTTTTTTAAGTTGATCTCTGAAAAAAGAACGAGCAAACGCTATCCAGTTTAAAAATTACTCTTTCGACCGTGATATTCAAGAAAATACACAAATTTTGGAAAAATCTATGATTTGCATATAGTATTATTTAGTTAAGTGAAATATGCCCACCTGCATAAAAGCTTGCTTACTCCTGCCCTGTATCTATATTTTTGTTCTTATAACCATTCACTTTAACTTATGATGTCATAGTGACATCAAATAAAGTGTGACTCTACTTTCTTTGCATAACAAAGTAAAAATATGTGAAAAAATTGTAGTTGTTGTTGTTGTTGTTTACCCGACCCCTTCCGAGGGATGGGGGCATGGCAAAAGACCATGGAGCCCCAGAAGCCAAGCAACTCCCCAAGGTCTGGACCAGAGGTCGTAGATAGACAGAGAGTTGCCAAAGAGTGAGCGTTGCAAAGAGTCCGTAGCTGGACAGTGCAGAATGAGATGAGAGATGTCCTGGGACGAGTGTCCACAGGTGCTACAGGACGGATTCTCGATTTTGCCAATCCTGGAGAGATAAGAACCTAAACGAAGGCTGTGTTCATTGCAGCAAAGACAAGAGAGGACACAGCGAGCATGACGAGGGAGCACAAGTTCCTTGGTGGAAATTGAGGGAACCTGTGTGTCAAAGAACTTCAATGAGACAGTACACCTCCAGTCCAAGATAAAACGAGAGTGGATACGACAGGTAAGAGGAGAGAGACTACAAGGGATTGCAGAGAGCAAGAGTAGCGCACCCTGTCTGGCCAGCTCATTGACCACATTGTTCCTTGGGATAAACAAGTGTCCGGGGACCCATTGTAGTCTGATAGAACAGAAAGAGAGAGAAGACAATTCCTGCCAGATCTGCCACAGAGTTTGAGATGAGAGGAAAGATGGAGGGGAGGACAGGGCGGCGAGGACAGAACGAGAATCAGATAGTAGGAGAAGAGAAGAGAAATGGCAGACTTGTTGGTGCTGCCGAGACCAGCAAAGAGCGTGCAGAATGGCGCAGGCTTCAGCAGAAAAACTTCAACATACTGGGCCTGCCAAAAAGGAAAGAGTGGCCTCGGCACCACAGAGAGAGCAGTTGGCAAGAACACCGGAGCCGCTCTTGCTAAAAGGAAAAGGAACAGAGCCATCTGTCCAGAGCACCAAATCATGAGGGGGCAGAGAGTCAAGGTGAGTGAGAGCCGCACCTTGGTGTGTGAGAGGATGATCAGAGCGAGAGCATGGAGTGGAAAGGGTGGACTCCAAAATGAACAAAGGAAGATTCCAGGGAGGAAAAAGGAGGAAAAGTACGAAGAGCCTCTCTAGAACAAGTAGAAGGAAGCATGAGCGGGTGAGTGGACGCAACAGCTCTCCAAAACGATCTGCAGAGTCTTGGTTTCACTCCAAGTCTGGCCAAACCTGAAATAGGAAAGGAGGTTGGGAGACGAAGTGCCTGCTCATAAGACAAAAGAGTGAAATGAGTCAGGGTGACCCGTAGGTGAGGTAAAGAAGTCTCGGTGCGAAGAAGTGGGATAGGGGAGGACAAGAGGCAGCCGGTGATGGTGCGACTAGCCGCTTGGTGGAGGCATTCCAATTTTGTGAAATTGGTAGCGCTTAGGAAAGGAAATCATCCAAGTGAAGTGTAGGTGAGAAGAGACTGAAGAAAAGACTTATACAGAAGAGAGAGGGACTCCTTATAGGAGCCCACATGGAATCAGAGATACAGCATAAGGTTTTGCGACGAGAGAAGAATTTGGCCTTCAGCAAAGATACATGTTCAGAAAAGGAAAGAGTGCGGTCAAAGGTGACACCAAGAAAAGTTGGAGTGGGATTGAAACGAAAGCGGGAGCTGAGTAGTAGGAGGATAGGTTGAAGGTTAGCCTGGTGGGAATCCACTGAGAAGAAGGGAACCTCACATTTGCTCGGATTGAGAGGAAGACACCAGTACTCTGACCAGCACTCCAATCGAAACGAAGCTCCTTGTGTGACCTCCACTGCAATGAGGACCGAGGGGGAGGAGGACCAAATGGCCAGATCGTCAGCATAAAGAGAGCAGCTGAAGAAAGAAAACAGAGAGGAAGGAAGATCATTAATGAAGAGAGAGAAAAATAAAGGCCAAAAATGGATTCTTGCAGAACATCTTGACGAACTCGAAAGGAAGGGCTTTTGTGATTTTGATAAACCACAGAAGCGCGCCTATCAGAAAGGAAAGATTGAGTCCAACGAGCAAAGCAAGAAGGGAGGCCAGCCAAAACCAGTTTGTGAAAAAGGGCGGGATGCCAGACAGAGTCAAAAGCTTTAGAGAAATCGATAGTAGAAAGGATCGTCCGAGAGCCCGGCCTGGGTTTGTTAAACCCATCTGAAATGGACTGAGAAAGGTACAGAATTTGATCTAGAGTAAATCGTCCAGGGCGGAAATCGGCCTGACGGGGAGAGAGAATGGAATTAGATTCCAGAAACAAGAGTAAACGAGATAGAATGATGCGTTCAAACAGCTTTCATACGCAGGAGGTGAGAGAGATAGACCGGAAGAAAGCAGGAGAGTCGAGAGGCATTCCCATCTTGTGTATGGGAATAATGGAAGATGTCTTCCAGATGGAAGGAAAAGAATGTGAAGACCAGGAAAGATTGAAGATATAATGAAGAAAATCCATGCCAGTGCAAAGAAGGTGCTTTAGCATGGGATAGGCAACTTTGTCTGGGCCAGTAGTGTTGGAGGAGGAAAAGGTTGGAGGCAGCCGCAAGAAATTCAGCGAGAGTGAAAGGAGAGCAAAAGGACGAGTGAGACTCCATAGTGCACGTGGCTCGGCGGAGCTCAGAGAAGTAGCCTCTGGCTCTGCTACGCAGGGCCTTTGGCTGAGAAATGGAAAAGTGGGATCTCAGGTAAGCGGCATAAACCGAAGCCGATTCCCTGGGAGAAGAACAGTTAGAAGAGGAGGAAGAAGACAAGGGAGATGAGCCAGCAATAGAGCGAAGAAGAGAGTATACAGATTTAGGGTTAGATTTAGGTGAAAGAGAAGAGCAGGTCGTCTGCCATGCCTCAGCCTTGGCCTTGGCGATGACTGACGAGGCACGTCGAGAAGCGGGGATGTAAGCCTGGCGATCTTCATCACTTTTGTGAGCGGCAGCAAAAGCCTTGCATCTTTCACTAACCTCACTTTCCACCTCAGGAGACCACCAGGCTTTAGGATGGCGTTTAATGTTGCCAAAAGAAATGAAAGATTTGGCCACATTCAGTGTCAGAGAAGTGAAAAAAGCAGCAGCAGAGAAAAGAGAAAGAGACGAGTATTCCTCTGCTGAGGGACAGTGAGAGTCAATGTAGGAGGCAAAGCCATCCCAGCAAGCTTTCTGAAAATTGAAAGAAGGGGGACGCTCGTTGGGGCAAAAGACTGAAGAGAAAGGGATAGATAGAAGAATTGGTAGATGGTCAGAACCAAGGTTTTGTAGCACCTCCCAGGAGCAAGAAAAGACGGGGCAAAGGAGATGTCAAGAGAGGTGCGACTGCCAGAGGAGCAATGGAGAAGAGTGGGTGTGTTGGGGTCATTGATGGGGAGCAGGTCAGAGGAGATGACCCAGTCAAATACTTCTTCCCTGCAGGGATCGGTAATGACTCTTGAGTCCCAAAGAGGATGATGGCAATTGAAGTCCCCAAGAATGAAAAGATTTCTGGAGAAGGAAAGAATGGAGGGAGAGAAGGAATCGGTTCTGCCATCCGTTGGGGAGGAGCGAATAGGGGGGGCATACACATTAAGAAATGACACTGAGGAGGAGTTGTTGAGATGTTGATCTCTACATAATCGGAGTAGGGATAAAGCAAAGAGAGAGAGGAGGTGGAAAGTTTAGAAAAGGATAGGCCCTGCGTGATGAAAATGACAACGCTGTCGCTATCGTGCGTGGTATCAGGAGAGAGAATGCCAGATCGGGAGTGAGTACAATCAGAACGCAGATCAGAGAATCCAGGAATCTGGAAAGAGAAAGAGGAGTTAAGATTGGATTCCTGAATGCAGATAAGGTCAACAGGATGGGACGAGAGAAAGTGAAGTAGTTCAGTGTTCCTGGCTCAAAGACCTCAAGCATTCCATTGGAGAACCCTGAGAGAGTCAATGGGGGGAGTGGAGGCAGGAGGTGCAGAAGAAAAGCCAGGAGCAAGGGACAGTGGTGGAGAGAGCAAAGGAAGGAGATATAGATTGGGCAGGGGCGGGGCAAGATTGTGCAGTGGAGGTATACATGTCGGAGGAGTCACAGTGATTCGGCAGGGGGGACAGCTCCAAGAGTGAGAGCTGCCAAGAGCTCCGAATTGGGATAAGGAAAGTTGTGAGCACCTTAGATGGACCCATTTGGAGCAAGCGCAGCATTGCACTAACTTGCCCTGCCAGGTCACATTTCCAGTGCACACAGAGCAAGGAAAGATGGGGCCAGGGTTGAGATGAATGTTACCGCTCATCAAGAGAAGGAGAAGAATGAGGAGATGAAGAAGGGCAAGAGTAGGGCAGGAGAAGAGGAAAAGAGAAAACAGGCGACCGATTTTAAAGAAGCTGTGTGCTGCCCTTCTGCAGTCGTTCAGGGGGCAGCATAGCGAAAACATGAAGGGGAGTGCCCGGGGTAACTGGGACCCTCGGGAAGGCCAACAGCCATTTTGACCCAACCCAAACGGGGTCGGGGACCGCACCACCACGTTGAGGTGGCTGTTGATTGGTGCAAAAATTGTTCAATAAAAACTGTTATATTAAAAAGTGAAAAACAAATTTATTGTGTTGATGCATTAATGATTTTATTCTACGGGGCATTACACTGAGTGTTTTGATCGATTTTGGGCATTAAATATGCATGACTGCAAAATTGAAAATTGATGAAGAATTTTATGATCTTTCAAAAAACATTGTTTATAATACTTCCCAGAGTAAGGAGGGGAGGTTTTATGGTTAGGTCACTGTTTAGTAAAACGACAAGTTTAGGGCTAAGACTGAAATAGTCAAGATTTTCATTATCCAGAAAATTATCAAAAAAATGGCACCCTTTCGCATATCGCAATTAAAATTGTTTCTAATGAGGCAGCATCACCCTTCTTTTGTTTGTTTTTTTGGGAAGTTCGAAGTGCACAAATGAGCAAAATTTAATAACATTTAATCATTTATGGCTGCAAATTGCAGTCACAAAGCCTGAAAATAGAATTGCTGTTGACTAAACCAGTGGCACCTAATTTATACAAATACATTGAACTCAAACATTTTGCTCCAAACGTTTGTCAAACCTAGAGGTGCAAATCTCAGAAGGATCAATTTTGGAGAAAAGAATTATTTTGTGATGAGTCCAAAATAGCTTACATCTTGGGAGCGTGTTGTTAAGAGACCACTTCATTCCCGGTACAGACGATTTCGGTTAATTGCGTATTGGATAATCGCACAGTATGTTTTATTGCCCAAGAGTTGCAAATCCCAAACCATACTTTATCTTTTTCTAAGAAAATAGTTTAGTTAATCGCCTATCAGCTTATGTCATATTCCGTTTCATTGCATAAAAATAAAAGCTGTTTATTTGATTAACCAAAGGGTAAGTTGCAAAATCAAGCAACAAAATTCCGTCCATTCTTGAAAGAAAAACGCCAATTACAAGCACAGTGGGAGCACGTAGTGCACAATAAAAAATGCTGCAAAATTTCTGTGATCAATTTCAGGGCATCTTTTATGTTTACAAAATTTGATCTTGCAGCATTGAAGAATTCTTTAATCATGTGGCAGATTTTTTTACAGTGTGGAAGCACAAATTCACACGTGTACTTTGCAATTGTCGGTCGCAAATTGAAAGCAATGACATTGAAGAAGAAAGTGCTACCAATTCAATTCTCATTACCCTGCCAAAAAAATAAAAAAGTGCTAAATGCTCTTGATACAAAGTGGCGATGTTTGCAACGTGAAGGCGCAGACATGGCCACATTTTTTCGTTTAGAAAAAAAATTACAAGAGATGCTCTCTTAATTACACAAACTACCACTGTGAAGTATTTTACGTGATTGGAACAATGTTGTGTCTCATTAAACAATAATAATTAGTCTTCTACACTGCTTTATTTGTGTGTTTATATTAATTTCGAATAAATGCATAATCTGCTTAATCACATGAAAGAGCTTGGCAAATTGACTATGCAATTAACCCTTTAATTACAGGAAGTACTTCTAGACATTAATAAAACGTGAGATTTAGATATGTTGCTCTTTTGGCCTTAACTAAGACTTACCAACCCTTGAAAACAAAATTTTTGCCCATTTTTATGTTTTCTCTTATGTCCCCAAAATGGGAACGTTGGTAACTACTGCCATCTAATATTTGAAATCACGTTAGTAGCGCAAAAATATGCAGACTTTCAAAACTATTGATGCAGAGATGAGAAAATGTTTGGGTCTATTGCTAATAAGTGGGTACCACTATCTTCTTTCAGAGGCAGACTACTGGAGCACAGCTGAAGATCTGGAAGCTCCTATCTTTTTAAATATTATAGTGAGAAATTGTTTTCATGTTATAAAATCATGTTTGCATATTGCTGACAATCACAACCTTGCACAATCTAAAGTAGCAAAGGTATTGCCGCTATTGGAACTTTTGTGAACTAATTGCCATCAGTTTGGTGTGTTTTAAAAAACCTCATTATAGACGAATCCATGGTGCCATATAGCGGTCTGCATAGTCCAAAGCAATATATCAAGGGTAAGCTCGTCAAGTTTGGCTACAAGCTATGAATGCTTTGCAGCAGTGATGGATATCCATATAACTTCGAAATATATTGTGGCAAAGATGAAAGCAGAACAAACTCTTTAGGAACTTATGTTGTAGAAAAAATGTTGAGCCCTGTGACAAACCCAAGTCAGCACGTAGTCTTTTTTGATAATTTTTTTACTATCCATACGCTGCTCACCAATCTTGCTGGAGAAAATGTTAGAGCTTGTGATACAATAAGGGACAACAGAACAAACTATTGCCCTTTAATCTCTAAAAGAGATTGCAAAAAACAACCAAGAGGGACATTCAATTTTCGATCTGATGGTTCAGTTGTTTGCATAAAATGGAATGACAATTGCCCAGTTACTGTCGCAAGTAATTATTATGGTGTGTACCCGATTCAAAAAGTCGAAAAAAGAGTAAAAAACGAACAAAAAAAATGTAGACCAACCCTTCCTTATCAAAATGTACAACAAAGGAATGGGAGGTGTGGATGTTTGTGACAGGTTGTTGTCGTCATACAGACCACGACTTCATTCTAGAAAATGGTGGTGGAACTTGTCTTCGCATATGCTAAACCTTTCTGTTGTGGCTGCTTACAAGTTCTATAACCATGTAAACTCAAACGGCGTGATTTATATTCAATTTTGAAGAGAAATAGGAAGAGCCCTGGTAAAAGTGGACTGTCCCAGAAAGCGTCTCGGCGGACCAACTGCTCCGCCAAGCAAAGCAGTAAGGTTCAATGGAAGCAATCACTACTTCGAATCTGTTACCCAAGGAAGATGTACGCTTTGTCAAAAAAATACCAGATTGTGTAACACTAAGTGCGGAAAACGGTTGCATAAGTTGTGCAGCGATCAATATCACAGAAAGTAATTTGCATTCTAATATAAGCAACTGAACTTTACCGCAGCGTGCTATTATTTCCACTTGTGTATTTTGTATGTTCATTAAAAGGAAAAAAAACTTCACATCTGCAAGCATTTCGTCAATAGTGCATGCAAGGTTGTGCATTATGTAATGTAATTTTGCCTAATAATCACTGCAACACTTTTTGCAAAAAAAAGATTTTTTGGACCCATAAGTTGCCAACATTCCCATTTTGGAAACATCGCAGCAAAAACGTTATAAGTGGTAAAATAAACGAACAACCATATATCTTTTAAGTTAAAAGTAGTTAATATGACCAGTTCTTGCTAATGTATAGTGTTAGCACAAAAAAAAAATTTTTTTAGTTTGTTTATAATAAACTTACGTACAATAAACAAAAAGCTAATTTTTGAGTTTTTTCTTTAAATTTTTGGCTTTTTTTGAAATTACGCCCAAAAAACTTTTGAGAGTAAAGATAATACTCTAAAAAACGTAATAAAACGGAAAAAATGTCACAAGCTGGCTGTAAAAAATGATTTACGTGTTTTTGAAGCTATGTTCCGATTTTTAGGATGTTTGACTCTAAAGGGTTAACCGGATTCATCTGTATAAACATTGTTACATGATCCAGACTATGAAACACTTCACAAGCATGATGCTCTGGGTGGAAGTGTCAGCAAATCGTACTCCTGGTCTGTATGTTCTCCAAATGCAGTATATGATAAGATCTAATCCATTACCACATATCTCGTAACATTCACTGCTTCCAGATATCCTGCCAAATATCCAGTATCTAGCACCTTAGCAATCTGGCTCAGCCTTAGAGTTCACCTGCAAAATTTGGTAAAATGCTCAAAAATTTTGCTCATCCTAAAATATTTCTTATCATGTAATGTCAGTAATTTTTATGTTAATTGCTCAAATAGGCCTACATGTTCTACTATACAGTTGTGCTTAAACGTACAAGACTACTCCTAATTTTTCATTCTAGTTGTCTTTTGACTCATAATAACTCCTGTTTTTTCGCTCATTCTTACTTAATTATTTCTCTGTTTGCCAAGTTATCAAAAACTTCAATCAACTTTATTTTTTTCAATATTTTGTGTGTCATACTCTATTTTTATTTACTGCAACCATTCTACTAGACATACTATCAACAAGATTACAGCAGT
Organism: Trididemnum clinides; assembly: GCA_963675345.1. NCBI lineage: Eukaryota > Metazoa > Chordata > Ascidiacea > Aplousobranchia > Didemnidae > Trididemnum > Trididemnum clinides. Next base: position 37,465,540 of record OY776291.1, read on the forward strand.
ATTTAGAGCTAATTGTTCAACACCACACAATTCTTTTGCTGTCTTTAGTGATTCTATACTGAGAGGATGCTGATGGCGATTTTAGAGAAATTGTAGACAAGCGTTACCTTTTGCAGACACTGCCGCCCAGACCATCATGCTTGCGGGGTGTTTTGTGGTCTGAATCATGTAACCATGTGTATACCTAGAATCAACTGGTCTCCTATCAACACCCTTGCAAGATGTAAACTGTTTCAAAATTGACTCATCAGAAAATGATACTTTTCTGCACCTACTCAAAATGAGTATTTGCAAATGCCAATCTTTTAGCTTTCATGCAAAATGTACGCCTAGGATTTGTGGGTGATTGATAGGCTTTGAGGCCATACTCATCACTCCAACGGTGTTTTATTGTAGATATATTGATGTCTGTAACTAAGATTGATGTTTTAAGCTAGAACACATAGGCGAGTGCACTACCACCCTCTTCATCATGTGGTCATTTTTAGGGTTGGTAACTTTGGGTCAACCAGCCCTGTTTAAATCCTGAAAACTTCCAAATTTCCTGAATCTGACAAGTGCCTGATGGATTGTTGTGTTGGTGAACTTCAGTTTTTCAGGTATTTCCTTTTTGAATACTCTTCTTCATATAAAGTCAGAATTTTTGATATTTCAACAGCTGATTATCTCTCTTGGCGCATTTTCCTAGGAGCAAAATTTGAAAAAATAGAATCAATTAATTTTGAAGAAGCAGTCACTCATTATTTATTAAAGGCTGTAATAAAAGCATACATTACATATCGTATATTTTCAAATATAAGTTGATTCTGAATATGAGGCGAGGTAGAATTCTCGCCAAAAACTCAGAAATTGCCTATGACTTGAAAATAACTTGAGTCTACCGACGTCTGTTAAGCCTCGGCTGTTTTTCGATGTAAATAAAAACTTCAATCAAAACCAGAAGTAAGCTAACGAAATCATGTTAAAGGGTAAAAGATCATAATTTAATTGCTTTGGACAAGACAAAAATTGTGTGGTTAAGATTGAAGTATAAAAATTGAATCTAGTCACACATACATACCATAAAAACACCTTTTTATTATAATATAGAATTAAGATCTATTTCTGCTTGCTCGGACACTAGCGCTGAACACAAATATTATGAATAACTCAAATATAAGTTGATATGTCGAAATATGGATTCTTTCCCCAGCAAAAAATCTCGACTTATATTCGAAAATATATGGTAATAGTGCACAGACAACACAAAAGCCAATACGCTATTACAATTGGAACAATTTTGTTTACTATAAAAATCTGAATTTCAGGGAGGCAATCTTAAACTTTTGAGCATGACTGCAGATGAAATAAAAGAACTCATTTAACTTATCTAATACAAGCGTATTAAAAAAATAAGCACATCAGTCGGTATATTGGCATTGATAAGATGTTCCCGCCATAGACTATATTAAGCCATGCTTATACTATATCATAAAAAAAAGCCTTACAACAACAGAGAACTTACCCTACAAGTTTAGGATTAATTGCTGATTGGTTTGTTGAGTTTCGATACAATTTTATAATCTTTGTAGCCTAAAAAATTTATCAAAATCTGATGAAAATACTTAAAACAGGTTTGATCTAAAAACAAAACATCATTTCTCAAGACATAAAGCAAAGTATTATTTTCTTGAAATCCGTTATCATATTTAAAGTTCAGAATAAACTGAATTAAGTTCAATAAAAATAAGATTGTTATTGTAAATCTGAAAAGCAAATAATTAAACAAAAGATATTAAGAAATCTAATTTTTTGAAAATGATTTTATCTCTGTCCACCAAGAGCAGCTGGATTAACTTCATGTTCCTATCACTTTTACAAGCAGCACTAGGTCACTTCTTCCTGTCAATGCCACCTTCCTTCTCTAATTCAATTTTTTTAATCGCTCGTTTGCCTTCTTTATTTTATGTTTGGTTGCCCTCACCTTTTTCTTCCAATCACTTTAACATCTAAAGCTCTTCTCAGCACATCATCACTGTTCCTACTTAGAACATACCCATACCATCACGATCTATTCACTCTAATTAGTTTATCAAAAAATTTCTTCAGCATCCAGCATATTTATAAGTTTGTGGCTATTCCTTTTTTTAATTAATTCAACATCAAATTGCTTTTGTATTGTTCTCTCATTTTGACTCTTTTCTCAAAATTCCTATGCTATTAGAGCACCAACGTAAGTCGAACTGTAAGTATATAACATCTATAGTTTTGTGTCCCTCAGAATTATTAAAATGCTCTCAGTGCCTCTGGCTGTGCCTAGTCTAAAGGTGTTAGTTGAGGCAGCTGCTCTGGTATCACCACACAAACGTTTGTGAGAGTTGTAACAAACGTTGTTATAAATGTAGGCTATAGTTGTGAACACGTAATGGTGATGACCTCAGTCTATTGATCAAGAGTTCTAATACTAACATATAAAGTATGATTTCACAAACTATTGTTTGTATTTTTAAAATGTGTAAAAAGGGGAAGGGATGGAGGAGGGAACACAGTAAGAAATGATGTTAGCACCATGATGGCGTTGTTGGCGTTGTAATTACCCCTTCTCTCCCTCGGGATGGAGGTATGGAATGAACAGCAATTTAGGTTCATGCCGTCAACCTAATTGAAATTAGGTTAGGGGAAAGATGGCAGCCCATTTTAAACCAGTCATGAATGACTGGTAGCCCCACCACCAACAATGCGGACTGCCATTGGTGGGTAGTCAAGAGTTTCCTCTTACGACATGCTGGGTTAGCAAATTCACAACGATAACCCAGTCAAGTACAGGTACGCCCTCTGTCTGCCCCATAAAGATGGAGGCATCTCGTTAAGTGCCTTGCCCAAGGACACAACAAGCAAGCTTGTCGGCTTGTTCTCCACACTATCCCTTTTTATGCTGAACACCAAGCAGGGAAGCCGTGAATACCATGTTGTAAAGTCTTTTGGTATGATTCGACTCATGGAATGAACCCCAAGTCCACCGACTGTGAAGCGGGCACTCTAACCACTACACTATTGCGCTGGTTCCATGATAGTGATCGTTTTCACAATTGCAGAAATAAGCCATTTAGTGGTAAGCCTATTCAACAATATAATGCAGCTCCTTTTGTTTTTATATTTGTGATTTTAAGTTCTTTGGCTGCTCTGTTAACTTTAATTTGAGGATTGAGAGAAAATAGCCATGCATTTGCTCATGCATTAGTTATACACCCTATTGCAATAGATGCCTATTAACATATTTTTCAGCTACAACGTTTTCCATTAATTAAGTTTTATAAAGTGATGCTATTATTGTATGTTTTCATCTTCCCTTAAAGTTGGGATTTTATTACATTCAACTTTGTCGCTACTCCCTACCTTACTACTTTTTAATGAAGATTAGTCTTTTGTGCCAATACAAAGAGCCTATCAATTGCAAATGCTCATTTTTTTTTAGGAAATGAAGAAAACAAAATCTGTAATCACTAAGCTTTGAAATGGTAGTGCTGGCTTTTGTTTGAGCAAAAAAAGCGTTTTTCTTGGTCAAGAAATGGAAGCAAAAATATTTCCTTATACAGGAGATGTTACTTTGCAAAAAGTTTTATATTCCCCAAAAATGTTCTTTAGTCCAAGGCTAGGCTAAGTTACGCGAAGTAATTCATTGCTAAGATCACCCACAAGCATAGTTACTGTTACTGCCATTGTCATGGTAGTGGAATAGTAACAAAAAAAGATTAGTGCATGCATTTATCTGCTGCTAATAGTTACACATGAACACTTTCAGTCGTTTAGACAAAGTGCATTGAAGTAAAAAACTGTTTCTAATGAGACATAGTGCGATAAAGGAAAGAGAAAACAGTATGCTTCATCAGAATGCTCAAAGAAATATCATATGTTGTGCTTGAAATAAAAGCTGAAAGTTGTTGTGAAATTTGGTTTCACGAGGTGATGACAGTTCCTAAAAACATGACATATCTTGAAGTTGGGTCATGGCTGATGTTTAAGCCAAAAACCACTTTTTTCCATCAAAAAATGCAATTATTAAACAATCTATCTTTAATTGTGACATCACCATGACGTAGCCCACCTCCTTATTATCCTCACATTGGTGTGGTAATAAATGATGCCAAGTTTAGAGTTTGTATGTTGAATGGTTTCAAGTGTTTAGCTTAAAAGCAATCGATCACAAAATCATTTGTTACGTTGCCAATAATTCTTAAATGTAAGAGTTCTATTTTGGGAATGATGTTGTTAATATTTCATAAGAGCCATCAAGCGTGTTTTTACAGTCAGTATTTTTTAAGAAATAAAATAAAACTATTTTTACAATGAATTGATAATTGTGACATCATCATAAATTACAGAATAATGAGAAGTTTATGAAGCTGGCATAAGTGGCATTCCTATAACAAAAATGCATTCAAAAATTTTTTATTACTCTTATGACGTCATCAATCTTATTGTGAACCTCACTTTGGTGTGTTGCTTAAAGGTGTCAACTTTAAAGTTTGTACGTTGAACAGTTTTGGAAGAGTTAAGCTTAAATAGATAGTAAAACACAAAATGGCTCGTTACATCACCAATAGAAAGGTTGCACGAATGTCATCAAACATCATCAAAATGCGCTTTCCAAAAAAGTGGCTGACCATTTTCAGTGTATTTGCATTGAATTGAATAGGAATGATATCATCTTTTGCAAATCAAATGAATAAACATGGCAGTTGTTAAATGAACGTTAAATATGTTGTTTTGCTGATGTTAAGGAATGAATCTAAAGTCAAAATAAGAGGTGCTAAGGTTTGTTTGTTATTGCTAATAGTTGGGCTAATTTTGTGGGCTAAACATGCAGGCTTATTTTTAGCCAGCTTCTGTGAGGGTTCCATATTCGATCAATCAGAGTGTTTGAGAATGCGGACTTTAATTTAAAAATAATGTGCAACTTATACAGCATATTTAGTTCTATAAGCATACTGAAAAGTTGTAAACTTAAATTATACTGTAGCCTAAATGACAGGTCAGACTTCTGTACCGTTTGTCATATGCTCGATTAGATATTGATGGATAAAATCGGTAATTCTTTAAAATTTTTGTCAATAGTGCTTGCAGATCAGTCGTATTGATATATCAGATGTAATTTTGTGACCTTAACTACTCCTTTAACAAGTTTTTGGACTATTACCTAGACCGCTGAAACAAGGGTAATTAAAAAACTTACAGTACCGATTCATTTATTCATGCATATGAGGTCATGCTCTGTTTGCATGTCTTTTGTCAGACTGGGCCACCACAACGAGTAGACTGCTTGGACCTGCCACATAAAGATGGGGGCATGCCGTCAAATGCCTTGCCCATGGACACAACAAGCAAGCTTGCCGGCAACCTCACGGTACCAGTACTAATGATCAGTTAATGGCTGCTTTTGCTAATGTACCGACGAGTATCTAATTGGTATAGAGTTATTTTTAACTGAGAAACAAATGGTATTTAAAAGACACTTCTCTTAGGGACAATTTTTTTAATTGGAACACAGTACCAAGCTTAGACTAGCCAACTGAAAGACCTAATCTGAACCAAATTGTTTTGATTAAATTTATTTGTTTCCAAGAATCCAACTAACAACAATTCATTCCAATTTTTAATTAATTTCTCATTATTTTTCAAAAAACCCCAAAAGTTGGTGTTTGCCCTATGCCTTTCCACCATCAATCACAGCTTTTGGTCAGCCCCCTTTTTTTGGCGTGAAATGTGTGACATTATTTGCAACATTCCTATATTCAGAAGTTTAAAAAACAATTCCATTTTCAAAATATACATGTTGACATCTGCCGAATGAGCCATCAAGCACGTTTCCACAATTAGTATTTTTGAAGATATTCACAAAAAGCATTTTCAACTATTTGTTAATTATGACGTCATAATAGGCGGCAGAAGCACGAAAAACCTTTTAAGTAAGTTGGACCTGGCTTTCATTTGAGTCCAAAATTGCATTCATTCAACACAAAATGCAGTTTAAAAAAATTTCTTCAATATGACGCCATCACTCTTCTTACGACACTCACTCCAAAGTGGTGATTAATCAAATAAAGTTTGTACCCCTAGTAGTTTTGGAAAAGCCAAAGTGCACAAATGTACATAAGTATGCATATTTACATCTTTGCCACTCATGTGGAATGTGATGACGTCACCAAAACATCAGGACAACCAAAAAGGTGCGGTGATTAATCATCCTCAGTTTGGTGGGGGTAGGCCAGCAGTTTTTGAACAGTTAACAAAAACAAACCCAAAAAAGGAAAAAACCCTTGCTTTGTAGTAATAGATTTGGCAACTATTTCTCTTTGGAAAAAACATAACCTTCAGTTAATGGTAAGCCTACTGCTCATCTTTTATGTTTTATAATGAATATCTTTGACAGATCCTTTGTAAATCTCAAGTTTTGTGCTTACTGAAAATGACTATTCTTATGTCATTCTACATAAACCACCGAGATTATGCATACCAATGCGACCTCTATCTTCAAATGATGTAATTTATTCTTCAATGGCAATCAATCTACAGGGTTCCCACACGATTTTCAAAACTAAATTCCATGATTTTTAATGATTTTACATGACCTTTTTTACGACTTTTCCATAACCATTATTAAAGCATTTTTATGCATTTTTAAAAACATCTATCAGTTCATATTGAAATAGCACATTCAATAACAAGATTAAATTCTTGTTAATTGCTCCTTGTATCAACATTTTCACTTGGCAATATTATTTAACTCGCATTGCTTTATCATTCAATTTTAATATCTATAAATATAATATTTGATTAAACACACCTTACTACCACAATGGTACTCTCACAAGGCATTGATGAAACATAATACTTGATAAAAAGACATTCAGTTAAATTTCTTATTTGTGGCATATTTAACTCAAACTATCGGAACTAAATTTGAATCTTTTAATGTTTCAGCTAACTTTCTAAGTCTTCTTAAATTATGCTCATGCTACTAATTGCTATAAAATGCAAACTAGCACATGCAACAACCCTGCACATTGCAATTAAACTCACAAACAACTACAGTGTGGCTATGAAAACAATACGACAATAATTATTACTTCTAGCCAGAAAAAAGTCCTCTTTTGTGAACTTTAACCATGCAATCTTTGAGGTAAGCATTTTACTTAGAATAGCTTTGTTTCTAAGCTGGAATACTATTGTTATTAGAATAATATCAAACCAACAATGATATGTGAGACTACATTACAAAAAGCCCCTTTACGATACTCATTTAACTGGATCAACAAATAGTAAGCACTTTTGATGTCAACTATGACTTTATGCAATCTAGGTACAACTTGAATGTACAAGTTAGTCATAGCAAGATGAAATGCAACATTAAAAATTAACAAGAAACATATACACCGAAATTTTAGGGCTCAAGAAAATGATTCCACCATCTAACAGAAAAACATCTCTCAGTAAATCTGGTATAAAAAGTTCACATAACTTCTTTTTTTCTAAGCATGTAAATTACGTGATTCTGTAGTTACATTAAGCACAAAGCATACTAAGAAATATAGTTTATCAACAACTCTTCCAGGAAAAAAACACATCAATCATCAAAGTTCAACAAAAAGTCATCAAAGAGCATAGACAATTTAAATATTGAACCAATGTGATACTTCTTAAGCATACAAAGATAAACGTTATTCCATAAACTTCAACTTTTTTTTCAAAACACGTACTTGGTCACAAAACGTTTTCTCATTTTCTTCACTTTCAATAATCTTTAGTCTGAAAGCATTCGACTTTGCATGCAAAGTAAAATTGTGCTTTGCTTCTGCATCTGCAGATGATTTGTCTGCTTCTAGGCTCAGAGCTTGGATGTTTTTATTTAATAACTTTCTTTTACTGTAGACTTTACGAATTTCATCTTCTACAGCTTTCCTCTTTCTAGCTTTATCACTTTTAGCATGAAGTTTCCTTTACTCTTCCAAATGCAAATGATATTGCATTCTTGCTGCCCGAACATTTCCTTTCAGTCTGGGAGTAAAAGAAAACTCACTGAAATGATTAGCATCACTCTTGACACTATTGTACACAAAGCGACTCGCAACTAAAATTCTCTCTTGCAAGTTTTCAACCAAAAGTTTGCTGTTCACTGAACACCCTCTCTCGACTGCAGCTTGACCATGCAAAAGCAGGAAGATAATTCTAAAAACTTTCCACGCATTTGCGTGCCTTGCATCTTTCATGTAATTTAAATAGAATTCATCCAATCTGTCTGTATTCATGATGACACTCAAAAACTCAGCAAGATGGTTTTGTTTCATTTCCAATGCAAAGCCTTTGAACTGAGTATGAATTTCATTGCAAGCTTCTACCGGACACCACTTTCTGTTGAGCAAAATCTGCAAAAGTCGCTCAAACTTAACCTGTGCTTGTGAGGAATCAGATACCAACTTCTGTGGTACGACACTCACCAAACTCTGAACCAAAGAATACTTTAAAGGACATCTTTCCAACAGTTTGATTACAATACCAGACAAGAACTTAATGCAATCATTATTATTGAAAGATACAATACATAGTCCATTTGCAGCTTTTTTTTCTGTTACTTCTTTTAAAGTGCCTCGAGCAGCAAAGCCAATGTCAACATGCTTTGGGTTTTTTTTTGTCAGCAGGGTAAATAGTAGATAACTTCTTGAACGTATCAGTTTTTTCTAAAACTTCTGTTTTTAACCCAGCTCTGGTACCACGAAAAAAAATTACGTTAGCAGTATCTTGGGGTCAATATGACCCCATTACTAAAAATACATTTTGCCACCAGTAGGAAAACTCAATTTGTTATCAGTCTGTGTTTATTGCTTGAAAAATGTAGTGGAGTGCACAATACATAAATATTTTACTTCTGACACTGGTTACAGACCACCTAGCTGTGTTTTTCGCAAGTGGTGTCATGACATCTACTGCAGGTCAATCTGTACTTTTTGTCCTTCAATCTTGGACAACCTCGCATCTCTTGCGCCCTGATGGACAATGCTGGGTGATGTTTTGATTAGCTAGAGGTGCTTGTGGTAAAATTCCACAGCTGCAAATGATTTGTTTCACAACCTGAGGTGTTTGCGGGGTCACCAATTTGAGCTTAGCTTGAAGAACAATCAACAATGTGAATAGTTCTTTGATGGGTCAATATGACTCAAACAAATAAAACGTGAAATTTACAAAAAAGGCAACACTGAAATTAAGATTGAATGAATAAAAACAGTTGACAAGAACCTGCAAAGAAAATACAAAGCGAGATGAAAGCTTGTAATCTCAAAGTTTAGAATATTTAGTCTATCAAAGAAGCCTGGAGTAATATTGACCCCATGGTACCAGAGCAGGATTAAATAAAGATCCATCATAGCCAATAACAAATCTTTCAAAAACAAAGCCAAGAAAGGAGTCATTGGAGCTTCGGTTTGAAACTTCAACAAAAATTCTTTCAGCAGTTTTGGCACAGCAACAAAAAATTCTAACTTAGCTTCAATCAGGGTATTGTTGCAGGCAGAGATGACAGAAACAAAAGAAACAGAAGCTGGAGCTGTTCTTTCACTCTTCACAGTTTTGGCATATTTGTTGACATGAGGCCAAATTTTCAAAGCTTGTTCAGCAACCTTGATACCTTCTACCCATCTATGCTGACAAAGCCGAAAGGAATACAAATCACTGCCTGTAATTTGAATAAAATCTTCTTTTCTGGCTGGAGATCACGAAAAATTTGCCCCAGAGAACACAGAGTATTGCCAAGATTCCATCCAGGTTCTTTTGCTCTCTTTTTAAATTTTCCATGAACAACATCCAAACTACAACTTACAAAATACTATTGGAAGAACTGCTAAATACTGTACACATTCAGAGTCTGGGAGTTCTTCACCTTTGCGTTCTTGAAAAAGATTGCAATAGAACTTCCAGTTTACATTGGGACCATCCATAGACATTCGCACCAAACTGCTGGGGTTAAGCAAAGCCATTCCATTTTTAAAACAAATCAACATATCTGCTGCTGTAGTATGACCCATAAACGCTGAATTAAAGTATTTTTCTGTTACTTTATTGCTTTTGCTGTCCCAGAATCTAACTATCATATCCATTTGCTTTTTCTGGTTGATTTGATTCAAGCTTTCATCAAACGATTAAGTGTAGTATTTGACTGCATGAATTTTCTCGATAAGCAGCTCGTGAAAATAAGGAGAAATGCCAAAACACGCTAACTAAGCACACTTTGTAGCTCCACATGAAAATGACTGTGCAATCTGACTATCTGGAAACATTAAAAAAAAATAAACAGCTAATAGCTTGGCAAGAACTAAATGAGTAGTGACTGACTATTACTCTAATAACCCAAAGAACTTCTGCATGCAACACTTCCTGTGATATGATCAAAGATGTGCTTGGTAATGATATCGGCACTGTTGACACATCATTGGTTTGTTCAGAAATACCCACAGAAAATAAAACTTGTTCACATATAGTATTTTACTGCATGAATTTTCTCTATTAGCAGCTCATGAAAATAAGGAGAAATGCCAAAACACGCTAACTAAGCACACTTTGTAGCTCCACATGAAAATGACTGTGCAATCTGACTATCTGGAAACATTTAAAAAAATAAACAGCTAATAGCTTGGCAAGAACTAAATGGGTAGTGACTGGCTATTACTCTAATAACCCAAAGAACTTCTGCATGCAACACTTCCTGTGATATGATCAAAGATGTGCTTGGTAATGATATCGGCACTGTTGACACATCACTGGTTTGTTCAGAAATACCCACAGAAAATAAAACTTGTTCACCAGATTTGTTGGTGGTAGGCGAAGACTTATTTTTTCCGCCAAAGAAATTGGAAATTGATTGTGTAAAAGAACTTGGCTTGTGCTTCATAATCTGATTGTGTTGTTTGCTTTTCATGTGGCTTTTAACAGCACCAATTCCCATGTTTGATATATCAAAGAATTTTCTGCACAACTTGCAATAACCATTACTGTCATCTTTTGTTTGCTGCAGCCAAGCAGCAAACTCTGGATCTTGCAACCAAATTTCACGAAAGTGACATCGCTTGGATGTCATACCAAACACTGATTACAAACACATTAATTTTACTAACACTTGTCTGTAACTATTTTCTATAACTTGCCTGTAAAATAAAAGTTTTGATCCAGGGAGGCAAGAGAAAGCGAGAACAACCGAAGAAGACCTGGAAGAAGCAAGTGGAAGAGGAGACAGAGAAGATTGGTTTGAAGAAGGAGGATGCCCTGAGACAAGACAAGTGGAGGGACGGAGTGCGAGCAATTGCAGAGGAAATGGGGTAAATCCGGCCATCTCTGCTAAAGGGACAACACCGGATAAAAACTGAATAACTACTACATTTATCAAGTTGTTTTGTAGACTTTTGTATGTAACAGAAACTGATTTGGCAATTGTCCCTCTTTTACAGTTGCAAAATTGCACATTTCTCAAAAGCAAGATTGGTTTTGGTTTTAGGTTAGGGCTCATTTGTTAGCAGTAAAGTTTGACTTAGGCTTTGGTTATTGGTTATCTTTTGAATTTTCACCTAATAAAAACACAAAATTGCATCAACAACACAGTGCTGTTGCTTCATATCTACTCTTAAATCTTGAAATGAAGAAAAAATATTTTTTTGGCAACAGTAGTTACGAGTACATTATATCCGAAAAGCAAGATAAAAGGTGTATATCACAAAGATAATTACCTTTAATAGAATTATATAATGTTTTGCAGAATGCAAATATATTTGATTTTTGGAGATAGGCAACTGACAGATCTTGATACTACAAAGTAGGTTTATAACTATAACTTCGAAAATACAAGTGTTAAATAGAGTATGACTCAGTGTACTGCACTTTTATAATCTTCCCACCTGACTTGGCATATCACACTGCCACACCACTTCACTTGTCATACAAATAAATATCATACATTATCCTACTAAAATTCAAAAAATCAATTAAGTAAGGTATTAAAACCGATTGTATTTGCTAAATTACTGCTACTGGTATTATTAATAACTTTAAAAAAATTCTCTTTCAGCTCTCAACAAAATTTCATGACTTTCAATTTTTAACAAATTTTCCATGACTTTCCAGGAAAGTTTTTTTCCAGAATTTTCCAGGTTTTTCCAAGATCGTGGGAACCCTGAATTTATTTAGTAAAGTTCAAACTCCTTACTCCAACCAAAAAATGCTGCATTTTTCTTGCTTTTAAATGTGGTATCTGTAAAGACAAAATATACCAGTATGGGTGTTAGAGGTTTACACCATGTTGGACCGTGGATCAATGTATTGCTTTCATGATGTATCTCTTGTTGAATCTCTACCAGCTAAAGGAGAATAGCAACAACTTACCTTACAAACCCTGACAACGCCTCAGGTTCTACACACAAAAGCAATGATGCTGCCAGTTCACAATCTAAATGGATAGAAATGGATCAGTTTATCTCATGCAGGAGTTGTTCCATTCTATTTGAATAAGGTGGAATGCATGTGTAAGGATTTTGTAAGTGGTGGTTAACGATTGTTATTAAATAATATCTGAAACATTTTGATATCTGAAAGATTCTAACAATTTGAACAATGACCTCAGCACAGTTGGCAGAAGTAATGAAGAAGCTGGATGAAGTATCAAAACGCCAAGATGAGTATAATAACCAATACTTGTCCAACTCATATAATACCAAGCCTACAGATAGTTCTGTTCCTGCTTCTTTTTCAGATGCCACCAATGCCCAGGGTTTGCTACTGGATGATCTAAATAAAATGGTTGCTACTCTTAAAATTTCGGTTGAGCAACTGGCTGATCAGATGTACCTGAATCAAAGACACTTGGATGATCTGGAGCAATACAGCAGAAGTAACTGCCTCATTCTACATGGGTGTACTAATCTTCCAGAAAAAAAGGCAAGTAATTTAGACTTTGAAAATTTTGTCTTAAAAACTCTAAATTCCAGAATCAAATTGTCTCAGCCAATTACTAATACAGACATCGACATCTGCCATGTTCTGCCTTCTCGAAAAGCTAAAAATCCAATCATCATTAAATTTGTGCGCTGTGCAGTTAGGAACCTGGTGTTTGCCAACAAATCCCAGGTCAAAGCAGTAAAGAATTCCGACCCAAAATTATCGTTAACAGAATCACTTACAAAACGACGATTTCAACTGCTTGCTAAATCACAGGAAGCATTTGGGTTCCAAAACGTCTGGACACTGAAGGGGAATATATATTGCTATTTTGAAGGCAAGAGGCACTATATTGATGATTTCGGAGATATCTCAAAGATTAGATTTCCATGCTGAGTCCCACAACTTGCTTGCTTTTTATTGTTAACCACACCTCATGACATACCAAAAACCATTTTTTTTTGAAGCTTTAGATAATTTGAAAACAGAAGCAACAACTTTACATTACCAGTATTTACAAACCTAAATAAGGAAAATTTAACCCATTGTGCTGAGAGCCTTAATTTGATGTTTAGTGACAGTGATCAGAGCAGTAAAAACAGCAATGCAGACTTGGACTTTGAGGCTTTAATTAGTACCAGCCAATACATTGACATATCTAAATTGGATGACTTTGTAACTGATGAGATACCTGAAGGTAAATTATTAGCTTTGGAACTAAACATGAAATCATTAGTAAATAATGCTAATTTTACCAAGTTGGAGGCACTGCTATCATTTATGACATACAAACCAGACATTATATCTATTTCAGAAACTTGGATAACTCCTCTAAGCTCAGGTGCTTTCTTAAATCTACCAGGTTACAAGTTTGTTCACAACTCTAGGCTTCATTTCAAAGGGGGAGGAGTAGCACTTTATGTCAAAGACACAATTAGGTTTCATGTTTTGACTGAACTCACCACTATGCATGAAAAGCTATTTAAATCTATCTTTGTCAAATTAGAATTGCAAAATGAAAGTATTATCTGTGGAACAATCTATAGATCTCCTTCACATGACACTGGATCAAATCAAATATTTTTTGACAACTTAAAAGAAACCCTTGAGTCTATAAAGAGCAACCACAAATGCTTTATATTTGGTGATCTTAATTATAATCTCCTTCAACATGATAATAATATGGTTAGTGATTTACTGGACATTATGTCAGATAATTCATTTTATTCATTGATAAACAAACCTACTCGCATTACAGACACTAGTGCAACTATTTTAGATCATGTGTGGACAAATTTGTATTCTGAAAACATCAAAACAGGAGTGCTTCTTCATCCTATTTCCGACCACTTACCTATAATTACTTGTTACTATACCAATCAAATAAAGCATAAGCTAGAAGACAAAATCAGAATTTTTGACCATGTAAACATTGAAAAATTTCAAAAACAATTAGAAGAAATAAATATAAATTTGATATTACAAGAAACTAATCCCAATACAGCCTTCTGTATATTTATTAACAAATACACTACTATTTTTAATCAGTGTTTCCCCCTGGTAAAAAAAAGATTTCTTAGAAAAAGCAAGAACTGGTTTGATGAAGATTTGCTAAAACTAATGAAAGAAAAAGATAAGTTATTTAAAAAATATATTGCCAAAAAGAGTACCCTAGCCAAAGCAAAATACAAAGAAGCTAGAAATAAATATTTTCATAGGATTCAAGAAAAAAAGGAAGCTTTCTTTGCATCAATTCTTGAAAAACAAAAACACAATATTAAAAAGACATGGCAGACCATTAACATTCTTTTAGGGAAAACTAAAAACCATAGCTGCACTTCCTTAAATATTCATGGAGAATTATCTACCGATGATGCAAAAATAGCTGACCACTTCAATAAACACTTCACAACAATTGGTGGTAACCTAAAGAAAGACATGAACCACACCGGTGCTAAATTTGATGATTATCTTGGTTCGTCATACCCACACTGTATGTATGTAAACCCCACTTGTGTCTCGGAAATTAAGAATATTTTATCTGGCATGCAATCAAAAAACAGTTGTGGTTTGGATGAAATCCCAATGTCAATTCTTAAATTATCACCAGATAATATATTGTTAATACTATGTCACATTTTTAATCTTTCATTGGGACAAGGTAAATTTATTAATGAGTTCAAAAAGGCCAAAATAATCCCAGTGCACAAAAAAGGATCCAAATCTGATGTAAACAATTATTGACCAATCAGTTTACTACCTATTATGTCCAAAATTTTGGAAAGAATTTTCTACAAAAGGCTTTGTTCATTTTTGAGCCAAGTAGATTTTTTCCATCAATATCAATTTGGCTTTAGAAAAAAACATTCCACAAGCAATGCTCTCACAGTTATGGTAGAAAATGTTACAAAAGCATTTGAAGAAAAAAAATATACACCGGCTGTTTTCTTGGATCTGTCAAAGGCTTTTGACACGATTGATCATAACATCTTACTTTACAAATTACATCACTATGGAGTTAGGGGACTACCCTATGAATGGCTTAAAAGTTATTTAAGTAATCGATCTTTACAAACTAAAATCAATGGGAAATTATCAGCTCCTGCATTAATTAACTTAGGCGTCCCGCAAGGGTCAATTCTTGGTCCATTATTGTTTTTGATATATGTTAATGATCTTCCGAAATGTCTTTCTTCTGGTCAAGCTATCATGTTTGCTGATGATACAAACTTATTCTTCAATCATGTTTCATATACTGAACTATCTAAAAAGGCAAATGAAGAATTGCACCAAGTTGATTCCTGGCTTACTGCAAACAAGCTTACTTTAAACATTGAAAAAATTGAAGTCATAACTTTTAAAACTCCCAATAGCCCTCCAGTCCCACCTAATCTTGAAATCAAGCTAAATGGCAATGCACTAGACAAGGTAACATCTATTAGATTTTTAGGTGTAACAATTCACGAGCATCTAACGTGGAAATCTCACATGGAATTGCTGCTGAAAAAAATTAGAATGGGCCGTGGCATCATACAAAAAATAAAACCCTATCTTAACCAAAAATCACTTCAATTGCTCTATTATAGCATGATTCAAAGTCACTTTCAATACTGTATTTCTTCCTGGTGTTTCAACAACAAAACACTGATTCACAGACTCCAAAACACAACAAATAAAGTCATTCGATTAGCATTTAATGCCAAAAAAGATGACATAACAGCAGTTATGAAAAAGCATAACATTATGACAATAGAACAAACTGCTCAAATGGAGATAGTTAAATTTATGCACAAATATTTTAATAACATGCTACCACATGCATTTAATAACTTCTTTCAGCACAACTATCGAAACTGCAATGCTGATAGGTCACGGTCGAAAGCTAAGGTATTTCCTAAATTTTGCAGAATTAAACTAACCCAGCAGTCATTCAAATACAAAGGTCCTGTGCAATGGAATAAGCTTCCTCCAGCAATAAGAGAAATAAAATCTTTGAAATCTTTTATCAACCAATCAAGGCAGTTCTTTATCACTTCATAAACATTTAATCCACTTAAAATTTACATCTAGGAAATGTGAGTGCTTATGATATAGTCTTTTACAGTGCAATGGTTTCTGTGTTCTTTTTTCTGTTTTCAGATGGAACCTCTGAAGGTATTGACAGTGAAGTGAGAACAGTCAACCATGAACAATCAATTCACAAAGAGCATTGAACTACTGAAACTTCATCATTGCATATCAGATTAGAATGATAAGTTATTTTCGTCCTCTTAAGGTCTCTGCATCAAATTGATTTTTAATTTAGTTGATTAAATTTTACCCGAACAATGCAGCTGGGAATACCATAACAGTACTACTAACTCACAGTAACTTCTTTTTTATAATAGCTAAGTGTTTAATCTAGTCCTGGGTGTATGACTTAAAACTACAACCGGCGACAGAGTTTATGTGCCTTGAGACGTAAAGGAGCTGTCTCTTAGCTGTCGTTGCTCCCAGGTCACCCTTGGGCAAGGTGTAGCACCTGATAGCCTCCCCTGTTAGGGTTACAACTTGACAGTTTTTTATTTTTACTGTATCTAGCGACACTTTGTACATATTGTATATACTTTTCTTCGTGTGTGTTTTTTATTTTACCTAGTATCTTACAGGTGCGATGGCCATGCCATTATCTTTACATTTAATCTAAATTCTATTCATGTGCATGTATTAACGTATATCGTTTTGCCATCGTCTCCTTTTTTTGTCCACTGCTGTGTTATTTATTTCTATGTATGCTGATTTGGACAAAAATAAAATAAAATTGATTGATTAATTGATTCTGGTAAAACTTTAACACTTCGCCTGACGCTGATGTTTTCAAGAAACATAATTACTGGAAGAATATTAACTTGTATAACATTCCTGCATATACGATTTGAATTTTGATTCGAGCAAATATGCCACAAGTATTTAGAGTTGAAGCAGCAAAATCTTTCCAATCAGGTGATTTGCCAGATGCAATACGTACACCCATGGGATGGTTCTACACAAACCTTTATTTACATCTCCATTGAGAGTGGACAAAATGCCAGTGCATTTTGATGCTAGGGCAATGTTAAAGAAGTTAGAGCAAGCTTTATAATTAAAGAAATTTACTGAAGAAATTTCTGATGCTGATAGAGAGCTGAAAAATAATTATTTTTCGTGGAAAAGAATTAATTATAGAAAATCTTAAAATGTACGAGCCAATGCATAAGTCAATAAAATCTGAAAATGATCATTACATGCTCCTTTTGTCCTAGCAAAACCAAGACTTTATAATATCAAAGCTGCGGCTCTAAAACGGTTAAAGCATTTACAAAAGAAATTGAGCAAAGATATGCAACTGAAAGAAATGCAACTTATGGTTGATAGAGACTGGCATGGTTGCGTAGTGATTAGAGCAGTGTTTCTCAAACTTTTGTACACCAGGGCGCACCTATGAAACAACCAAAACTTTGAGGCGCACCATTGTTATTTATGTAGCAAAATTAGTGATGAACTTTAGAAATAGGAAAATTATAAAGAATTTACTTGAAATAACCATTTTTATTTTAGAACAATACATTTTACATTCAAATATCTTAATGGGAAACATGCGATTGGTGAGATTTTGCAATTTTGTGAATGTTTGGCCTTATATGTGATAAACATACTCTCATCTCTTCATCTATGCATTTAAGATTTGATCTATTTTTACATTTAATGTTAGTTAGCACAGAAAATCCTTGTTCACAGAGATACGATGTGGAAAACTGCAATAAAACAGTCAAAGCTTTCCTAGCTATTGAAGGGTATTGTTCTTTGATTGAAATCCAAAACTGCTCGATGGATGTCTCTTTATGCTTGATCTTTAAGCCTCGATCAGTAGATATAGTAGCCAGCTCCTCCTCTTCTATTAACAAAAAGCCAGCATCATAAGTTGAAATGTCAATGAAAGGGTTGCGAATCCAATCGTATTGCTCGATATTTATTGATGGAAAATAATAATCCATTTTATCTTCCAAAATCGTTAAATGATCCACTATTAATGGGATTAAACCATCTGAATTGTCTTTTCCAACCAAAGGGAACATTTCTAAACACCCTAAACCGGCTTTTCTTTTCCAAATAGCTAGTTTTTTCTGGAATGCTTTAATTTTGTCGGTAGATGAGAGAAGATTTTCATTCCCATTTTGCATGGACAAATTCAGATTATTAAAATGCTGAAACATATCAGTCAGATATCTCAGCTTTGAAATCCAAAACTCATTTTTCAAGAGTCCACAAAATTTACTTTTATTTTCTTTCTCAAAAAATGCCAATAGATCTTGATGAAGTTCAAGCACACGACAAAGCACCCTACCTCTTGATAACCATCTTACTTCTGTATGCAATAGTAAGCGTGTGTGCTGTGAATCCATGTTTTCACAAAGTAGCTCAAATACACGAGCTTTTACTGGTCTAGTCTTAATAAAATTCACCATTTCCACAACTTGATCAAAAACTTCTTTCAATTTAGTACCCAGTGTTTTTGCCATCAGGACCTCTCTATGCAAGAAACAATGAGTTGTTATGATGTTGGGATGTTGTTGCTTCACAAACGATGCAAGACCTTTAATAGAACCCACCATTGATGGGGCTCCATCAGTACAAACCCCAACACGCGACTTCCAGGATAAATTCCATTTCTTAAAATAGTCATTTAATATATGAAAAATATCTTCACCTCTAGTAGTGGTAGGCATTTTTTTGCAACAAAGATACTGATTTACTATATTGTCTGCATCAATAAAGCGAATAAAGGCGAGTAGTTGTGCTTTATTGGTTATGTCGGTTGATTCATCAACTTGGAGAGCAAAGTATGAATCCTGAAGTTTATTAATGCAAACATTTTCTTCAATATTGTTAGACAATTCCAGATTGCGCCTATGAACAGTATCATTTGATAAAGGAATTTTACTTATTTGTTTTTCTGCATCGTCTCCTAACATAGTCTTAACCATCTTTTTGCAAGCAGGCAAAATTAAAGATTCAGCAAGAGTATGTGACTTCATTTTAATGGCTATCATTTCTGATACTTCATAAGAAGCAATTTGAGCTTTCTCAGATACCGTTACTCTACTTTTGAAACCAACAGTTTACTTTGTTTGATTTTCAAGTAATCTTTTGAAATAAGATACATCTTTGTCTTGAAGACTGCGATGTAATGTTTGAAAATGCTTACTTAATTTACTCGGAACCATTGCCTCATTTGTCATTTTGCACCCACAAACCAAACACAATGGCTGAGGCTGATTTTCATCTCCAGTCCACGTGAAACCATAACTTAAATAACTTTTGTCATATTTGCGATTGGGTCTGCTCTTTTTTTTCTTAGCTGGAGGTTTTATGCCACTTAGAGTAGCTTCATTAACAGAAGAAAGTTCTTCACTGGTACGTTTCTTGCTTAGAAATCTATCCATTGTATGGGCAATTCAATTTTTTTTATAATAGATAAGAAATTTAAAAAAACACTATATTTCACTGAGTGTATCGAACGAGAGCTGTAAAAAATAGTACATTTTTAACTGGAAGGCAAATTCATTAAAGTCTTAACTGACTTGGATACAACATTCATGATGTCTAAAGTATATCAAAGTCATATGATTTTTTAAAAATATAATCAGATAAAGATTAAATTTTCTGTGATCAAAAGCGCACCTGGCCACCTTCCAGGGCGCACCAGTGTGCTCTTGCACACCATTTGAGAACCACTGGATTAGAGTGTCCACTTTGCAGTTGGTTGACCTAGTTTTTATTTGCTGGTCGAGTCATACCACGACTTTAAAAAATAGTATTCACAGCTTTCCTTCTTGGTGCTTAGCGCGAAAGGGATAGTGTGGAAAAAAGCCAGCAAATTTGTTTCTTGTGTTTCTGGACAAGGCACTTAACAGGATACCTCCATCTCTATATGGCACACAGATGGCAGGGCCACGTAGTTTTCTCGTCATGGTGGCCCAGTATAATGAAAGACAGCATATACACATCGATTTCATATGTAAGAAGAAGTCGATAAAAAATTTGTAAAAAGGATATCAGAAAATGTAAATTTCAGATCAGCAATGATGCCATCTTTAATCCTAAACAGCTAAATAAACTTTGATCTTATTTCATTTTAATGCAAAATATGAAGAAACACTAATAAACAAAATGTTAATTTAAGGATCTGATCTCATTACTAGCTTAGTGATCACCTGCAAAGATTTTGAAAAAATAAAATAGGCGTGGTGTCCGACATTGAAGCAATGTTCTATCATGTCAAGATCATGCCACGGCACAAAAACAGTTTGAGATTTTTATGATAGCCAGAAGGTAGTAGTTATTCAGTTTTTATCTGGTGTTTTCCCTTTAGCAGAGATGGCCGGATTTACCCCATTCGTTCTGCAATTTCTCGCACTCCGTCCCTCCACTTGTCTCGTCTCAGAGCATCCTCCTTCTTCAAACCAACTTTCTCTGTCTCCTCTTCCACTTGCTTCTTCCAGGTCTTCTTTGGTCGTCCTCGCTTTCTCTTGCCAGTCACTTCAAGATTCAGAGCAACCCTCAAAACACTATCGTCATCCCTCCTCAGTACATGTCCATACCATCTAACTCCATTTGCTGTTGCTAACCGGTCTATAGTTTCTTTCAACCCTAACATATCCATCTGTTCTTCAGTCGTCTTTCTGTCTACAACTTTCTGACCGCACATGGCTCTCACCATAGCTCTCTCCGTTCTCCTCAAAATTGCTTTTTCATTTTCTTTCAGACACCATGTCTCACTTCCATACAGTATTGCTGATCTTACGCAACAACAATAAACTTTACCTTTCATCTTCAGAGGAAACCTATTTCCAAGCAACAACTCTCCACATTTCCTGAATCTTACCCAACCGATTCTTACTCTTGCTGTGACTGCCGCTTCCCAACCACCACTAGCATTTAGTCTGTCTCCCAAATAACAAAATCCATTCACTGTCTCCACTTCATCGCACAACTTCTCGATTGAGTCCATCGTCCCTTCCATTATTCCTTTACATTTCAAGCAAACAAAATGCATTGCCAACCTAGCGGTAACTCTCTTTATTTTTGCACATTTGCCATGAACCCAGTTTTCACATTTTGTGCACAACACTGAGTTGGCCATGACTCTCCTCCCACAAACTCCACATGGATCTATCTTGCTTTTGTATAGTTCGCCTTCTGATCCGCTTACCATCAATTTTGTTTTTCTGGTGTTGACCTTCAAACCTTTACTTTCCAGTGCATTCTTCCAATTCCAAAACCTTTCCTTCAAGTCTTCCATGTCTTCACTCATGATAACAAGGTCATCTGCATATAGTAATTCGTTAACCACACCCCTTCTTGCATTTTCGGTAACAACGTCCACCACTATTGCAAACAATAGTGGCGACAGCACAGATCCTTGATGTACACCAACATTTACTTCGAATTCCTCTGAATATGCAGATAAGGTGATTTAAATAAAGGACTGAGATGTATCGCATGATAATTTATTTATCTGGAACAACTTCATCGTCATATAGGCAAGAAATAGGCAACCTATGCTCTGTAACAAACTTATGAAAGCAACCAAGCAGTAAATTTACAGTCACCACCTGTTAACGGTTCATTGAAATTTCCTTGCAGCACAAGTAAGAGTGGCAACACATACCGATTAAATGAAAATGGGTATTTCCACATTCTACCCCCTAAAAAAGTAAAGATGTCACAAAAGAATAAAGTTGTCCAGTCACCATAGCAAAATATGGCCTTCACTTTTGTGACAAGCATCTTGGACCATTATAATATTCATGTACATAACTTTCGGTTAAAATTGTTGGTGTTGTTTTCAACTTGTCCGTCAATTGCACTAATATCAAAATTTTGATCAATTCCAATTTCACAATATCGGTTTTTGCATTGCATCATTTTTGCATTGCAGAGTGAATATAGTTTATCAAGAGTTTCTGGAGAGACTTTCTGTTCTCCAACTAGTCATTTTGCTTCTGGAGAGAGTTTCATTTGGTCGGTCCTTTTCTCCTTGGAACCCCTTTCTTCCAGCTCGAGGTGATATAGGAGACGCAAGCAACATTCATGAAGTGCCGCATATTAAAGTGATTATAATCATTGGTAAACGTATAAAAAACCAAATTAGAAGTTGAAACAGTAGATTCTTAGTCATTGGCATCGTGAACCCCAGAGTACGTTTGATTAGCATGTAACAAATCAACTGGATTGCAAATAGGTTTCCCTTTACTTCATACAAGTATTCTTAATAGCACAGTTACATGGTTCAGCAATCTTGTGGGCATTGATTCTCTGGGCATAGCCTTTTTAGGATAGGATAACAGTTGCTCATAAGGAGAAGTGTTTGTAGCAGTACATGGCAGTTATCAAACGGAATGCTATGCTTTAGACATGACCACATCGCATTGATCTTGAGCGTGGCAACAATTTTATTGTTCTCCATATTGTTGGGTTGGCTCGCTCATTGGCCCAATCATCTGGAAAATGATATGGACACCAATACCTTGTAGCAAGATGACAAGAAGTATTTAACACATTTTCCTTGAATGGCATTCCCCAGTCAACGTGCACATAGCACAGTAGCCCAAACATGCAAAAAAATGAAAACAAGTTGTTAGTCACAGTTTCAGGATTAATTTTAGCTCAAGAAAATATGAAAAAGTAGCAACTGTATTTATTGATAACTTTAAACATTGATTGCTGGTCTCGCTGGCCTCTTGCATTACTATACATGTAAGACCTTGTGACCACTCGGCTGTGACAGCACTATTGTTCTAGCAGTTGTTAGACTTAGTGCACCTGCGACAACCGCCACTCATTCACGAGTGATACGGCTTCGCAGAGGTTGACAGACCATCCACTACAGTGGACCTAGTATTTGGTCCCACAAGTGTGACGGTCTAAGCTATGCTTTATTAAAAGCCTCTAGCTTCTTATTGGTCACCAACTGCACTGAAGAGACCTGATAGGTCGAAACAGTGTCACTGTCTGCAGTTTGCTAAGTGCATCGCTGGCCTCTTGCATTACTATACATGTAAGATTGTTGATTAGTTACCAATGTGAATGTCTGATCTTTTAAAAAGTAAGACCATTTGCATACAATTTCAATAATTGCTGTTGCTTCTTTTTCGATTGCAGGATAGTTGCACTCTTTTTGATTCAAAGTATGTGACACCAATGCCATGAAACGTCTATTTTTCGATAACATATCTGCAATAAAAATTCTGATGCGTCTGTTGCAATTTCAAAAAGAACATCTTTAATAATGCATCCCAAACTAGATCTCACGAGTTTTGTTTTAAAGTTTTAAATGCAGATAAAGCTTGATTACTCTAAGGAAAATGACCAGCTTTTGCCAGAGGCCTTGCTTTTTTCTAAAAAACAATTTATCCACCACAATAATACGCAAACATTTTGACAACTATTTTAAGTCACTTGAGATTGTGGAGATGGCATTTTTCATAATGGCTGCAAGCATTTTCTGATCTGACTGGATTTCAGCAAAAAACAGTTTGGTAGCCAAGCAATTGAATAACTCGCACTAAAATTTTTGATTTGCTTTCATTAAATATCAGGCCATCGGTTTTTGCAACATTTAGTAGTGTCTGTTACAGCAAGTATTACCTTTTAAATTGTCATGAGTTTGAACCGGGTTTCCCTTGTGTATAGCTTAGCTTAATGTTTACTTTGTCTGTTTGTTGTCGCTTCTTGCACGTCTCGTCGATTATCAATAGATTTCTCGATAAAGTCAGCCTTTTCTGACCAAACTTTTACCCCTGGTAACCTTTGTTCTTTAATTAATCACCGTTACCTCCACAATATAGCTGACCGTTGTTGCACTCATAGTCAGTTTAGAATTTGAGTGAATTACTGTTTGATTGATTTGTAAGCTACTGTTATCTGAACGCTTACGAATATTGTTTGATAGTTTTTGGGTCTGATTTTCCAGTCAAGCTATAGTAGGTGAGTGCTTCGGTGAATTTACGTTTGCATATTTGTGTTATATGTGTTAATTATTTTGTACTGTACCATATCATAGTCTACATCCTTCAATTTAACTATCAACTTCGTAAACCCCTTGCTTTAAATTTATTCCAATTATATGCTCTGTGAGGAACCCGTGGTTTGCGTCACTATAGAAGACAGCGTTAGGCGGGATATCAGACCAAAAGTTTCTGTAACCGTGTCCTTAAATTTTTTTTGTAGATCCAGTCATCGCAATATTATCTAAGTATGCATACACTGTTTTTAACTGATTGTGCAAAGTAAAATTTTGATTAACTCTTTAAAACGCTGATATTTCATTTGTAAGTCTATAAACAAATTGTTTAGATTGATACAGCTGTCCTAAAGCCTCAAAACCAGTGAAGCATTGTTTGTCTTCTAATATGGGAATCTGGTGGTAAGAGATCGCAGATCCAATCATATTTTCCAATTCTTCAATTTTTGGTAAGAGTATATGTGGAGCATAGCAAAGCAATTAAATGTATATGGTATCTTTGCTCACTAAATTTATCAATTATTCAAGGCTTGGCAAAGGGTTGCATTGAGCAAAGTAAAATGGCTAACAGTTTGCTTCTAGCCGGTAGCCAAGATGTGTGATCATCAACAATTGGGTCAGTTTTATGTGAGCACAGCTTTTGGTAGCAACACAGATGCTCATTTGAAACAACCAAGGTCTTTTGGGCTGCTCCGGAATTGAAAACAGTTTCTTATTTCTTCATAGAAGTTTGCTTAAAAATGATATCTTCACAGGTGCTTTCCATCACTACAAAAACTAGATCTTTACAGCTTTGCCAAAGAAGCTGGATTGAGGAAATGACTTTACCAATAGTTTTTACCTTCATATCTACAGAAGCTGGCATTGCATCATTTGTAGAATCTTTTTCATCTAAATTCAAGAGTTAAGCCAAAGATTTATCAACGAAACTTTCGGATGCTCCTAAGTCGAGCAGAACTTTTACTGGCATTTTGTCAGTCAAACCATTTATAACGGCGGTGTTCAAACAATTAGGAGCTCGAGATAAGGTAAGATTAGCTATGCTTTTAAAGGGTGAATTATCATTGTCGCCATCAACAGCCGCAGCAAATCCTCAGTTTTTTCCAACATAGCTTTGCAAAATGTTCCCATTTTCCACATAAATGGCAAAATAATTGTCGAGCACAACAAAATGTACAAGCATGTATAGAATTACAACAGTAGAACTACTGTCATAAACTTGGTTTCTTGTTATTAGAATTCCGCAAAGCTGAAAAAATTTGCTTAATTTTCTTTCTCTCCTCATCATGACTTGTTCTCTGCTCTCTGTAAAAAAATTGCTCCAAAAACTTACCTCATGCAAAAGCTTGTTAAAGAAATTGGTTCCCAGTTCCCAGCAGCTCTTAAATAGGCAAGGAGTGGAAAGAATTTTCACGTTACAGAAATTTAAGGTAAGATTTGGAAGTTTTTGTGGAAGAGGTATAGAAGTGGGTAAACAGTTAAGAAAAAAAAATAGAAGATATATGCTGTCTACAGAAAATAAGATGAAGAGGGAAAGGAGCTCGATTTGCTGATGTCAAAGGTAGGAGATATAAGCTATGGTGGTCTGGAAATAATGATGGAATAGGAAGCGTTGAAATTCTATTGAAAGAAGAATTATGCAAGAAGGTTGCAGACGTTTAATAAAAAAGTGAGAGTGACAGCAGTGGTGCTGGTTTTTGAGAAAAAGGTTAAAAAAGTTATATATGCATATGCTCCTCATGTGGGAAATCAGACTGTAAGAAGAACAAAATTTTATAATAAAATGGATGGTGAGATTTACAAACCTTCGTGAAAAGCTTCTTGGTGTGTGAAACTTTAACAACATGTTGGGGGACGAATTGATGGTTTTGAAATGTACATGGTGGGTATGAAGTTGCCAAAAGAAATGCAGATGAAAAGAGATCGCTCAATTTTTGTGATGAAAAGGAGTTGTGTGGCAAGCACATGGTTTGAAAAGAAGGAGCAGAAAAAAAACAACATACAGTATGGGTGGCACAAGCAACCGAAAGAATTTAAAAGATGTGAAAGCAATTTTAAAGGAGTTGCAACATCGGCTGTTGGTAACAGACATAGACAAAAGAAAGTAGTGAAGAACGAAAAACCATTGGAAGGAGAGTTTGGAATTTGAAGGAAAAGAACATAAAAGCAGTATTTCAAGAGAGCTAAGTAGTTCATAAAACGATACTACATAGCATCACTAAACTACTTTTCATCATTAATAATATATTTACATACACTCTAAGCTGAACGTTTTTGGTTTACATCAAGCCCTTGGCAAAGCATAAAGCTTGTACAAGGGCGCAGGCTCCAGCAGAAAAACTTCAACATACTGGGCCTGCAGAAAAAAAAGAGTGGCCTCAGCGCCACAGAGAGAGCAGTTGGCAAGTATGCCAGAACCGCCCTTGCCAAAAGGAAAAAGAACAGAGCCGTCAGTCCAGAGCACCAGATCGTCAGGTAGGGGAGAGTCAAGGTGAGTGAGAGCCGCACCTTGACAAGAAAGAGGGGGATCAGAGCGGGAGCATGGAGAAACATAGGTGGACTCCAGAGTGATAAAAAAAGGCTTGTTCCAAGGAGGACAGGGAGGGCAAGCAAGGAGACCCTCCCTAGGGAAAGTAGAAGGAAGCATGAGGGGGTGAGTGGACGCAAAAGCTCTCCAGGATGATCTGCAGAGTCTTGGTTTCACTCCAAGTCTGGCCAAAAGTAAAATGGGAAAGCAGGTTGGGAGATGAAGTGCCTGTTCATAAAATGACAAAGCAAATGAGTCAGAGTGATTCGAAGGGGAGGTAGAAAAGCCTCACACAAAAAGAAGTGGTGGGATAGGGGAGGACGAGAGGCAGCCAGTGATGGCACAATTAGCCACTCGGTGGAAGCATTTCAATTTGAAGATATTGGTAACGCTTAGGAAAGGAAACCATCCGGGTGAGGCATATGTGAAAAGGGGACAAAGAAAAGATTTATACCGAAGAAAGAGGGACTCCTTAGAGGGGTACCACGTGAAAGCAGAAATACAGCGTAAGGCATTGAGACATGGGAAGAACTTGGTCTTCAGAAGAGATACATGTTCAGAAAAGGAAAGTGTATGGTTGAAGATGACCCCAAGAAAAGTTGGAGTGGGATTGAAACGGAGGGGGTTGTTGAATAAGTGGTTGGGCTGGAGGTTAGCTTGGTGGGGATTCACTGGAAAGAAGGATGCCTCACATTTGCTCGGATTGAGAGGAAGACACCAGTACTCAGACCAGCACTTCAATCGAAACAGAGCTCTTTGTGTGGCCTCCACTGCAATGGAGACCAAGGGGATAGATGACCAAATGACCAGATCGTCAGGGTAAAGAGAGCAGTTGGCGGAAGGAGGCAGAGAAGCCGGAAGATCATTGGTGAAGAGAGAGAAAAGTTCAGGGCCAAGAACGAATGGTTGTGGAACACCTCGCTGGACTCGAAAAGAATAATTTTTGTAATTTTGATAAACCATGCATGCGCGCTTATCAGAAAGGAAGGATAGAATCCAACAAGCACAGCGAGGGGGAGGCCAGCCAAAATGAGTTTGTGGAAAAGGGTGGGATGCAAAATATTCTTTTCTGAACCGGGTTTGTCTAATCGCATCTTGATAAAACAGCAGGAGATCTGTATCATAAATATTTTTCCAAACTAAGTGACTAAACTAGGCCCATGATCAGCTCCACTATATATGGCATAGTTCTACGACAAAATGTGTTTTCAAAAAAATTACAAAAAAAAAATATTTCACTTCCAGCAACCTGTTATATTGTTTTATTTTCACGTCTAAACCAGTTATCAGAACTGTGTTAAAAATCATGGTCTTTTACCTTTTGCTACAAATATCGATCATCATAAGTTCTCAAGTCTATATTCATTTTTCTGAAAGATCTTGAAGTTCCGTATATTAAAACAACTTTAACAATTCCCTATTTTAATGTTAAAATCACGAAAACATATGGAAAAATCCAGACTATGGCAAACCTAAACAAAATTACTACGCTGTTAGGCTCAAACTTAACTAACCAAATCACAATGTTATTTGTCTTAGGTTTATCTACATCCTGCTTTCAATCTCCACTCACTAACATTAACCGAGTTATTGCGTTATTTATCTCTCTCATAATCTAGTACAGGGGTTCTTAAACCGGGGTCCACAGACCCCTTAGGGGTCCGTGGAAAAGTTTTATGGGGTCCGTGAAGACCGAATAGAAATGTTCTATACAGCAGTGCTTTTCAACGGGGTGTATTGTACATCCAAGGGTGTACCAAAATTTTTAAAGGGTGTACCACTACAATAGGGTGTACTGGGGTGTAAAACATACCATAAAACGGTATAGTGAATTTATTTTCATATTAGGTGTCATTGTATCATAATAAATAGACAGTACTATGATTCTGACCTGATTGTACTGAAGTAAGAAGGCCTCCTCTATACACGAGTGCCCGCAGAAACTATGACATAACAATTGTCTGCTGGACTTGTATGAGTTTGGGCAGGTGCAAAAAGTTTGAGCTGGCAGTTTTTATTGTTTAAGTAAGCTTGTCAAGTACTATATGATCGAGGTAGTTAAGAAGTGTTAATCATGTTCTATTCTGATAAGAAAGTCAGCATTTTGCAGTGGACACGTGATACCTAACAGTATTTTTATTTTTATAGAATTTTAAGGTTTTGTATAATTTATCTCAGAAACTAAATATCTCATATCAAGAAATGTCAAAAAAAAGAAAGTACAGTGATGAATATATTTCCTTTGGTTTCACTTTCATGACTGAACGTGATGGAACACAAAAGCCACAATGTTTTCTGTGTGGAAAGGTTCTTGCCAATGGAAGCATGAAGCCTTCAAAGTTAAAAGATCATCTGAAGTCATTCCATCCCAATAAGTTATCGGACAAAATTGATCAATTACGCATGAAGAAAGCTCGATTTGAGAAAGCTGGAACTTTACCGAAGTTAGGATTTATCACAACGCAAAAACCTTTTGTCAAAGCATCATATAAGGTTGCTTACCATATTGCCAAGCAAAAAAAACCACACACAATTGGGGAAACCTTAATAAAACCCTGTGTTCTGGAAATGGTTGAAATAGTATGTGGCAAAAAAGAAAGAAAGGCACTCGAATCAGTGCCTTTGTCAAATGACACCATTTAGTCCAGAATTACTGACATTTCTGCCAACATTTTAAAACAAGTAATGAAAGAATTGAAAACCACACCCTTTCCATTCAGTATGCAGCTGGACGAAAGTTCAGATATTTCCAATTGCTGTCAACTGCTAGTTTTTGTTCGTTATGTTCATGCTAATATCATTAAAGAAGAGTTTTTATTTTGTGAATCACTTCCACAACATGCAAAAGCCACTGACGTATTAGAAATGCTTAACAATTTCTTTGCTAATCAAAATTTTGAATGGAAGGAAAAAATTGGAAGTTTGTGCACAGATGGAGCACCTGCAATGCTTGGTAAAACATCTGGGTTTGCTACTTTGGTGAAAAAAGAAGCTCCTCAAGCCAGCGTTACTTATTGCTTTTTACATCGCTATGCATTAGCATCGAAGACTCTCCCTGAAAATTTGAGACAAGTTTTGTCTGATAGTGTGAAAATTGTTAACTTAATCAGAGCTCGTGCCTTAAATCATCGAATATTTAAGAAGTTATGCCAAGAAATGGGAGCAGAACATCAAGTTCTTCTTTTTCACACAGAAGTTCGCTGGCTGTCAAGGGGGCAAGTTTTGAAGCGCTTGTTCGAACTTCGAAAAGAAGTTTCTGTTTTTCTTAAAAGCAAAAATCTTGAATACTCAAATCAGTTTGATAATGAAGAGTTCCTTCTCAGTTTAGCTTACTTGGCAGACATTTTTTCTCATTTGAACGAGATTAATATTTCCATTCAAGGCTTTGGCGTTACAGTGATGGAAGCTTCTGAAAAAATTAAAGGTTTTCATGACAAGCTATATCTGTGGAAAAGAAGATTAGAAATTGAAAACTATTCCAACTTCTCGATGTTGGAAGAAATGTTGCTCGACAATGAAACTGGAATCTGCCAACCTCTTCCCATTTCTCTGCGCATAGACATGTGTAGACATTTGGAAGCATTGCAAAATTCTTTCAAAAGTTATTGCTTAGCCACAGAAGATCTTAAAAAGAAATCTTGGATCCTTAATCCTTTCCTCGCTGAACTGGAGTCCATCAGTGATGACGACTTTGCTAAGGATGAGCTCATTGAATTGAAGGCAATGGAATCAGTCAGAATGTCCTTTAATTCAAAAAGTATTGGCGATTTTTGGATTTCATTGAGGCAAGCATATCCTCTTTTGGTAAAGAATGCCATGGCTGCTATTATACCTTTTGCTACAACATATTTATGTGAGTCAGGATTTTCTTCCATAGTTGTTATCAAAACCAAAAGTCGAAACAGGTTGAATGTAAAAGATGACATGCGCGTTGCCCTGTCAAAAACGAAGCCACAATTTGATGTACTTATTGAAGACAAACAGGAGCATCCTTCACATTAAAAGAAAATTAGCGTGATAAATTGATTGAAGATTTTGCCTTTCTATTCGTTATACTTAAAATAAAACATCAATTTTCTTCACATATTCACTCTATTTCATAACGTTGTGTCCACTTTTTTGAAGTAGAAAAAGTTACTTACACTAATCAAAAAAGGGGGTCCGCACAAACAAAAAAACTGATTTGGGGGTACGTCTTAAAAAAAGTTTAAGAACCCCTGATTTAGTAGTTCTAGCAATTCATTTTTAGAATGCTGAGCAGCTATTGCAGCAACCTATAGTTAGAGCTTTTACACCTAAAATCAACCCAACATTTAGGTGCTGATTACAGGTCCAGCAACCTAACAACTTTTATTTAACAATAATAAACACCACTCAAGACAAATTCTTAATCAACCTAACGACATTAAAATGAAAGTAATTCTCATAGTAAACACTTCACCAGACAGACTCCATTATGACGCAACAGCTTCATAATGCAGTTCATCAATCTTCTCCTGTATCAAAAAGCTCTGCACCAACCAACAGCCACCTCAACGTGGTGGTGCGGTCCCCGACCCCGTTTGGGTTGGGTCGAAATGGCTGTTGGCCTTCCCGAGGGTCCCAGTTGCCCCAGGCACTACCCTTCATGTTTTCGCTATGCTGCCTCCTAAACAACTGCAGAAGGGCAGCACACAGCTTCTTTAAAATCGGTCGCATGTTTTCTCTTTTTCTTTTCTCCTGCCCTACTCTTGCCCTTCTTCGTCTCCTCATTCTTCTCCTTCTCTTGATGAGCGGTAACGTTCATCCCAACCCTGGCCCCATCTTTCCTTGCTATGTGTGTGCTGAAAATGTGACCTGGTGGGACAAGTTAGTGCAATGCTGCGCTTGCTCCAAATGGGTCCATCTAAGGTGCTCACAACTTTCCCTCTCCAAATTCAGAGCTCTTGGCAGCTCTCACTCTTGGAGCTGCCCCCCTGTCATAGCACTGTGACTCCCTCCTCGGGACTCCTCCGACATGTATACCTTCACTGTACAATCTGGTCCCCCTCTGCTAATGCTGCTCTTTCGCCCCACCCTCGTCTCCAAACTTCTTATCCCCCATCTGCCCATTCTATATCTCCTTCCTCTGCTCCCTCACCACTGTCCCTTGCTCCTGGCTTTTCTTCTACGTCTCCTGCTTCCTCTCTTTCCCTGACTCTGAAATGCTGGAGGTCTTCAAGCCAGGAGCACTGAACTACTTCACTTTCTCTCGTCCCATCCTGTTGACCTTATCTGCATTCAGGAATCCAATCTTAACCCCTCTTCCTCTTTCCAGATTTCTGGATTCTCTAATCTGCGTTCTGATCTTACCCACTCTGGCATTCTGCGTATCAAAGCTGTTTGAACGCATCATTCTATCTCGTTTACTCTTCTTTCTGGAATCTAATTCCATTCTCTCTCTCCGTCAGGCCGATTTCCGCCCTGGACAATTTACTCTAGATCAAATTATGTACCTTTCTCAGTCCATTTCAGATGGGTTTAACAAACCCAGGCTGGGCTCTCAACGATCATGTCTACTATCGATTTCTCTAAAGCTTTTGA
The DNA here is from genome assembly GCA_963675345.1 of Trididemnum clinides. Lineage (NCBI taxonomy): Eukaryota > Metazoa > Chordata > Ascidiacea > Aplousobranchia > Didemnidae > Trididemnum > Trididemnum clinides. Next base: position 37,498,125 of record OY776291.1, read on the forward strand.
CTCTGTCTGGCATCCCGCCCTTTTTCACAAACTGATTGTGGCTGGCCTCCCTCCTTGCTTTGCTCGTTGGACTCAATCTTTCCTTTCTGATAGGCGCGCTTCTGTGGTTTATCAAAATCACAAAAACCCTTCCTTTTGAGTCCGTCAAGATGTTCTGCAAGAATCCGTTCTTGGCCCTGTACTTTTCTCTCTCTTCATCAACGATCTTCCTTCCTCTCTGTTTTCTTTCTTCAGCTGCTCTCCTTATGCTGACGATCTGGCCATTTGGTCCTCCTCCCCCTCGGTCCTCATTGCAGTGGAGGTCACACAAGGAGCTTCGTTTCGATTGGAGTGCTGGTCGGAGTACTGGTGTCTTCCTCTCAATCCGAGCAAATCTGAGGTTCCCTTCTCAGTGGATTCCCACCAGGCTAACCTCCAACCTATCCTCCTCCTACTCAGCTCCCGCTTTCGTTTCAATCCCACTCCAACTTTTCTTGGTGTCACCTTTGACCGCACTCTTTCCTTTTCTAAACATGTATCTTTGCTGAAGCCCAAATTCTTCTCACGTTGCAAAACCTTATGCTGTATCTCTGATTCCATGTGGGCTCCTATAAGGAGTCCCTCTCTCTTCTGTATAAGTCTTTTCTTCAGTCCCTTCTCACTGTCGCGTTTTTAATATATATAGGATATTATCAATAGAACTTTCGGTTCTATCTCAATTTCAAATTCCTTTAAAATTGAGGCGACGTATGATAATCGCTCGGATAATTAGGTCTGGCTACAACTTAATAAAAGCTTGGAAAAGATTGGCTTCCGCTAAAACACTCCAAACCCACTTTAATAACAGAATAATATATTCACAGAAATGGTACTTCACGACTTCGAAACTTCTTCGCTCAACGATTCCAAAAATTAGTCACTTTACCACACATTCAAGAAAGACCGCAAAATAAGTCCACCAATAACTATTCAATATTCTCCACGTCCACAAAATCCACAATAAATTATCGCAAAAAAAAACAACACCGTAATGGGTCTTCCTTAACCCGTCAAACCACTCTTTTTTCTATTTTTCGCTCTCTCTTTGGCCCTCTCTCTCGGGCTCTGTCTGGCTCTCGCTCTGGCCGGCGCTCTGGGCAAAGAAAATCCCGTCGCCTTATATATAAACGACGAAACAATCTGGAGAACGCTCGAACGAAATCACGTAAACAACAAGAAAAAAGCATTACAATTTACGCTAATCGTTTATCGAAATTCTTTGAAGAAGCTAGAATCGCTAGATCGCTCTGGAATTTTACAATGTCGTCATAACGATTTTGACGTAATAAATGGCGTACACAGCAATCGGCTTGCGAGAAAAAAAAGGGTCTTTCCCTCAGTCAGCAGTCGAGCGAACAAATAACGCAGCGCTTTACACAATATGAAAACAACTCTATAAAGCAAATTTCCTTATTCGTGACACTCACCTACGCTTCACTTGGATGATTTCCTTTCCTAAGCGCTACTAATTTCACCAAATTGGAATGCCTCCACCGAGCGGCTAGTCGCACCATCACCGGCTGCCTCTTGTCCTCCCCTATCCCACTTCTTTGCACCGAGACTTCTTTACCTCACCTACGGTTCGCCCTGACTCATTTCACTCTTTTGTCTTATGAGCGGGCACTTCGTCTCCCAACCTCCTTTCCTATTTCAGGTTTGGCCAGACTTGGAGTGAAACCAAGACTCTACAAATCATCCTGGAGAGCTGTTGCGTCCACTCACCCGCTCATGCTTCCTTCTACTTGTTCTAGAGAGGCTCTTCATGCTTGCCCTCCCTGCCCTCCTTGGAATCTTCCTTTCTTCACCATGGAGTCCACCCTTTCCACTCCATGCTCTCGCTCTGATCATCCTCTCACTCGCCAAGGTGAGGCTCTCACTCACCTTGACTCTCTGCCCCCTCATGATTTGGTGCTCTGGACAGACGGCTCTGTTCCTTTTCCTTTTAGCAAGGGCGGCTCCGGTGTTCTTGCCAACTGCTCTCTCTGTGGTGCCGAGGCCACTCTTTCCTTTTTGGCAGGCCCAGTATGTTGAAGTTTTTCTGCTGAAGCCTGCGCCATTCTGCACGCTCTTTGCTGGTCTCGGCAGCACCAACAAGTCTGCCATTTCTCTTCTCTTCTCCTACTATCTGATTCTCGTTCTGTCCTCGCCGCCCTGTCCTCCCCTCCATCTTTCCTCTTATCTCAAACTCTGTGGCAGATCTGGCAGGAATTGTCTTCTCTCTCTTTCTGTTCTATCAGACTACAATGGGTCCCCAGACACTCGTTTATCTCGGGAAACAACACGGCCGATGAGCTGGCCAGACAAGAAGCGCTACTTGCACCCTCCACAATCCCTTGTAGTCTCTTTCCTCTTACCTGTCGTATCCACTCTCGTTTTATCTTGGACTGGAGGCGTACTGTCTCATTGAAGTTCTTTGACACACAGGTTCCCTGGATTTCCACCGAGGAACTTGTGCTCCCTCGTCATGCTCGCTGTGTCCTCTCTTGTCTTTGCTGCAATGAACACAGCCTTCTTTTAGGTTCTTATCTCTCCAGGATTGGCAAAATCGAGAATCCTTCCTGCAGCGCCTGTGGACACTCGTCCCAGGACACTGTCATCTCATTCTGCACTGTCCAGCTACGGACTCTTTGCGGCGCTCACTCTTTGGCGACTCTCTGTCTATCTACGACCTCTGGTCCAGACCCTGGGGAGTTGCTTGGCTTCTGGGGCTCCATGGTCTTTTGCCATGCCCCCATCCCTCGGAAGGGGTCGGGTAAACAACAACAACAATAACACACACAGCTGTACATTTTCCTTATATCTGAAATATTTTTCTTCTATGCTTGTCCTTAAGTAGCAGAAACCTCTTGACCCTTCTGCTTATTTCTCATCCAGCGTCTCAAAATTGTTTGAAAGTATTGCTGTATCCAACCTATGGTTCTTTCTGCAACCTGATTTCATTTTTTCTCTTTGTCAGACGGTTTTTGCTCTGTTAGGTTGTTTTGGATCATACTTCATTTTTTACATCAACCTATCTCGAATCGGTTTCTCAAATCCCACTATGATAGCTTTCAGGCAACTTTTGCTGGTGTCAGTTTCTCAAAGACACCTGCTTTTGTTTGAAATTATGCCAACTTTTTCACAACCTTGTTTTCGCTGGCTCTTGTCCTAGATCTGTTTGTTAAACATATTCATTTTTTGTGATAGGTGCGCTTGGTGCGCTTGCCAGTCGCTACGCTATAACAAAAGCTAATTTTTTTAGTTTGTCATGATGCTTTGTAGAGTTTTGTTCTTGGGTCTATTTTGTGTGCTGTTTTCGTGAATAAGGGTTCAGCTTCTTCTTCTTTTTTCGTCAGCTGCTTTCTCTTCGCAGACAACCTGGCTACCTGATATTTTATCTTTTTTTCATTGCTGCAGAGACCACACAGCGCACCCTAGTTAAACTAGAGCAGTGGTTCCCAACCTGGGGGTCGCAGAGCATTTTAAAGGGGGTCACGAAGCTGTTGCTAATGCAACAGCAAAAGTGAATGTAGATAGGACTAGGTACCGGTCCGCTAGTAGTATGTGCTTTGATGTGTGTCACTTTTCATTGAGCTATTTCATTCGGATAGCTTTGTAGCACAACTTTTATTGCATCAGTATGCGTCCACTGTGATGTAATAAACTATGACCACGTGACCATAGGATTAAGCGTGCAGTAGCTGCAAATTGAAACTCTATTAAGTTAACAGAGTTTCAAAGTAGCCTAGTATATTATACTAGAGATCAGTCAAGACTTGAGATTGCTAAAAATAATTAAGGGGAGCATCGTACGCCATGGAGAAAAAACGAAAATACATTGAAGAGTACATTAATCTTGGCTTTACTTCTTTATTGACCGATGGTGTAGAGAAGCCACAGTGTGTTCTCTGCCACGTTGTTCTTAGCGCGGAATCATTGAAACCATCAAAATTGAAACACCATTTAGAAGTCAAACACCCTCAACATGCTAAAAGGGATGCAGCATTCTTTAAACGCCATGAAGCTGGTTTCAAGCGGCAACGGCTTGACGCTACTGAAAACTTTCGTCAGAAAAATGTGGCTGTACTTCAAGCGTCCTATGAAGTCGCATTGGAAATTGCCAAAGGAAAGAAACCTCACACTATTGGGGAAACACTTGTGAAGCCATGCTTGTTAAAAACGGTAAAACTGGTTCTCGGGGATGCAAGTGCGGCGAAAGTTAAACAAATTTCTCTTTCTAACAATACCACCAAGAGACGCATATCGGATATGGCCAAAGATGTAACAGTGCAAGTGATACAGGAGATCAAGGGTTCTCTGATGTTTTCATTTCAGCTAGACGAGACAACAGATGTTAGCTCATGTGCTCAGCTTCTTGTTTTTGTCAGGTATATCAATTCCGGTGACTTCAAAGAGGAGTTTCTTTTCTGCAGTGAGCTGGACTCTACTACAAAAAGTGCAGATGTTATGAAGAAGATGACAACTTTTTTTGAATCTGCCCAACTTGAATGGACAAATGTTTGTGGAGTTTGTACCGATGGCGCCCCTTCTATGTTGGGATCGCAGTCTGGCTTTCAAAAACAAGTTAAGGAGCTGGCACCTGAAGCAAAGGGCACGCACTGCTTCATTCATAGATATGCGCTTGCCAGCAAAACATTACCAGCTCAACTAAAGGATATATTAAATTCGGTGGTGAAAATCGTAAATTTTATCAAAGCAGGAGGTCTCAGCTCACGTCAGTTCAAAGAACTTTGCAAGGATATGAACTCAACACACGAAACGTTGCTTTTCCACACAGCTGTTCGCTAGCTTTCCAAAGGGAACGTTCTTAATCGCGTTTATGAGATGAAGGATGAGATTCAGGCATTTTTAGAATTTAAAAATAAAAGGGAATTTTTGTCGTACTTCAATGATGATAAGTGGATGAACAGCCTGGCTTATTTGGCGGATATATTTGAAAAATTGAACTGCCTAAATTTGAAATTTCAAGGGAAAGACACAAATATTATACAACTCAATGATAATGTGAAGGCATTTGTCTCAAAATTGAAAACCTGGCAGCGAAAAGTGCATATTGGAAACATTGCTATGTTTGACAGATTGTCCAGTGTCTCTTGCATTGAAGAAACGGGTGAAGAGTTTGAAGATTTAAAAAAATAATTGTGGCACACCTGCAGTCCATGGAGTGCGAGTTCCAACGTTACTTTTCAGAACTCGAAGAGCAAGAAGCTATACTTGTACAAAATCCTTTTTCCGCTTCTCTGGATGCAAGCGGCATTCCTGACGAAATCCAAGATCAATATTTTGATCTTAAGAATGACTCATCTGCTCGCATTCTCTACCATGAAAAGTCACTCTCTCAATTTTGGTGTGAAATGTATGATTCATACCCAGAGGTTTATAAGCTGACTTTTCAAGTATTACTGCCCTTCGCTACGACGTATCTATGCGAGAGTGGTTTTTCAGCTCTTCTGCATATGAAAACGAAGGAAAGAAATAGAATGAATGTGGAAGACGACATGAGACTGGCTCTGTCTAGCACGCAACCTCGAATTTCACGGTTAGCTGCAGACGTACAAGGTCAACCATCGCATTGATTTGTCAATAAATGCAAGAAAAACATTTTTAGTGCTTACTTTATAATTATGCATTTAGGAAGGAATATAAGTGGGGGCCGCGGTATCTACGAAATGTTTTAAAAGGGGTCGCCAAGACAAAAAGGTTGGGAACCACTGAACTAGAGCAATGGCCTCGGCACAGGTGTTTTCGTTATAATGGTCATAATACATGAAAATGCGAATTCACAATTTTTTCCATGTATTTTTACAGTATTCTTTTACCTCAGTTGTTTCTGCTCTACTCATCTTTTTACTTCATTCTCTTTCCCATCTTCCTTGGCATCACCTTTGACCGCACTTTTTCTTTTTCTAAACACATCTCTTCACTGCAGGTCAACTTTTTATGTTGTCTATATGAAACTCTTTTAAGCAATCTTTTTTTTTTCTAGAAAGCTTTACTTCTGCTCATGCATGCACTCATGCTTCACTCAAAAGAATATCTTTTCTGCGCATTGCCAACGTGATCAAATCGGAACACTTTTCCTATACGTTCAGTCGAGCAATTAACGGCTGCTCATTTTTTCTCAAAGGTTTTTGCCTTCTTTTTGGGTCATCTTGAGTTTTTCCACACTGCCCTGTCATAACCAAACTCTTCCATCTACATCCTTTTCGCATTTTAGGATTACTTATACACAAAGTAAAATCATTGGTTATTAGAAGTTTGTGGAAAAACTTTGCTGTCATTCATTCATTTACTTATTCGTGCTCTTCTTTTCATCCTTTTTCAGGGAATTCAGTTTTCATTGCCTCCTTCTTTTCCTTTGACATTGACTTTACTCTTTCTCTTCCACGTTCTTGCTTTAAACATGCTTATTTTTATAAAGATGTTGCTTTAGCACACAGTGTCCCTTTCCCAAACCACGATTGTGTCATTGGGAGTGATGACTTTGCTCCTTCTCCATGCTCTTGCAAACTGTTTACAGTTTGCCACAAATTTTCTGCTGAAACCTAAAAACTCTGTGCTGATCTCGACACCACAGTAAATCTGACGCTTTTCTTATCTCAGACTCTACTCAGACCTTGCTGCGCTTATCTCTTGAGTCTTTTCTTTAACTCACATTCTCTGGCATATTTGGCAGGAACTCTTCATCCTCTCATATTCCACTATTTTCAAGCTTCAAAAGTCACTCATTTCTTAAGCGTAATGACACGGCTTATAAATTTATAAAATAGTATGTTTGATTTAATTATCGGCAGTCTCTTGCAGCATTTCTGTCACCTCAGCATCTTTGACACACAAAGCCCTTTATTCCATACCAAAAAACTTATGCTTTCTTGTCACACTTGCTGCATCCTCTCTCGCTTCTACTGCAATATACACAACCAAATGTTTTTCTCTCAACAATTGGGAGGATAGAGAACTCTTTCTGTAGCGCCTGCAGTCACCCAATTCAGGAAATCTCTTGTATCATGCTGCTTTGTTCTGCTGCATACTCTTTATGCCACACATCGTAGGCAACTTTTCCTTTATATACGATCTCCGATCATGCCATGAGGAACAGCCTGGCTCCTACCGCTTTGTGGACCCCGCCACACCTTTATCTCAAGAAAAAGAAGTGAGTAATTTCAATAGCAACAGCACAGAAAATGGCTCCTTCTTTAATGGCATCAATAGACTGTTGTTGACTCGAAAAAAATATGGTCTCTTTGCAATGTGATTCCATTTGCGTTCAACAAATTAAATAAATTCCTCATTAATCGTCAAATAAAAATTGCAAAAAGATGATGACTTTGAATAATCAAAATTAGTTTTTACTTTTCAAATTTCAATGATGTCAATTGATTTCCTGTATTAATGTACAAGTGTTGCATTTATTTATTAACTGAAAAAGTCATTAATATAAACATAACTTCGTATTTAAGGTCACTCTAAACTAAATTCAATTATCTTTTATCAGGTAAAACTACCTACTTGAGGTTTGTCCCATTTTTGAAGCTTAAGTAAAGTAAGATTTACATTTTCTAAATTTTCAAGTTTTGATAAAGGGATTTCACTTGCTAAATTTCCCAATCCTTCTCTCATTGCATCTTCCAAATCCGACTCTTGAAGCTAAAAAAATACATGTATGAATAAATATCGGACATAAAAAAATGATTTCTCCTTTTAGCTTTGCATAAAGCAAAATTCAAATGATTTTAGCTTTCTAGCATCTAAAACAATCCCTGGCGTATGAAATAAATTTTTTAAAACATTTGTTCTTACAGCACAAATGTGTGTTTTTCATGTTGTTTTTACCCGACCCCTTCCAAGGGATGGGGGCATGGTGGAACACCATGGAGCCTCAAAAGCCGGGCAACTCCGCATAGCCTGGACCAGAGGTTGTTTAGAGACAGAGAGTCGCCAAAGAGCGAGCGGCACAAAAAATCCAGAGCTGGACAGTGCAAAATGAAATGAAAGGTGTCCTGGGACGAGTGTCCGCAGACGCTGCATGAAGAATTCTCAATTCTGCCAATTCGGGAGAGATAAGAGTTTAACAGTAGGCTGTGTCAGTTGCAGCGTAGACGAGAGTGAACACAGCAAGCGTGACGAGGGAGCACAAGTTCTTTGGTGGAAATCAAGGGAACCTGTGTGTCAAAGAACTTCGATGAGATAGTACACCTCTAGTCCGAGAAAAGACAAGAGTGGATGGAAAAACAAATGAAGAGAAACTACAAAAGATTGCAGAGGCCAAAGTAGCGCTCCCCGTCTGGCCACCTCACCAGCCACCTCGTTTTCCGAGAGAAACGAGTGTCCGGGGACCCATTGTAGCCTGATAAAACAGAAAGAGAAAAAAGACAATTCCTGTCAAATCTACCAGAGAGATTGAGGTAGAAGAAAAGATAGAGGGGAGGACAGAGCGTGAGCCAGATACGAGGAGAAGAGAAATGGCAGACTTGTTGGTGTGGCCAAGACCAGTAAAGAGATTGCACAAGGGCGCAGGCTTCAGCAGAAAAACTTCAACATACTGGGCCTGCAGAAAAGGAAAGAGTGGCCTCAGTGCCACAGAGAGAGCAGTTGGCAAGTATGCAAGAGCCGCCTTTTCCAAAAGGAAAAGGAACAGAACCGTCAGTCCAGAGCAACAGATCGTCAGATGGGAGAGAGTCAAGGTGAGCGAGAGCCTCACCTTGGCAAGAGAGAAGGGGATCAGAGCGGGAGCATGGAGAGAAAAGAATAGACTCCACAGTGATGAAGAAAGGCATGTAATTAACGTAACGTAATTCCTAATTGAGGTTTAATTTGAATACCATAAATACATTTAGCATGTAATCCGAGAGAAAGTTAGAAGAGAGATGTGTAGATAGGCTTATGCACTGACTAATTAAAAACCAGTACCATATAATATATATTTGGCCGTATGCCTGGTGTGGGCGACACACATTCTTGGTAAAATAATAATATGGCACTTTTATTCATGTGTATGAACTTTTTCTCTATTTTCCAGTATTTTGTCACATTGAAACCCCATGACGCGTAGACTGCTTGACTCCACCACCTGGACACCATATAACATAGAAAATATTCCATCAAGTGTCTTATTCAAGATCATAGAAAGCAAACTTTGTCTTTTTCTCCGTACTTTTCCTTCTGTAAAGAGCATCAGGCAGAGAAGCTGTGAATCAGTTTTTGAAGTTTTCAGTGTGAGGCAAAAAGAGAACTAAACCCCGGTCTACTGCATGCAAAGCGGATACTTTAACTACTGCCCCATTGTGCCAAGCACTTCATTCTATGCAGTGCTCCATACTAATTAAACTAGCAGGATGTTCCACAATTCTTTTGAGATTTTGAAATTTTTATCAAACCAAAAATAGTTGACATAACATTAAATTTTTTAATTTTTGACAAACGGTTGTGTAGCATTGCAACTCAAAACACATTTGACATAACGTATTTCTGCTCTTTTGAAATTGACCACGTTTAAATTTTGGGAATGCAGTTGCTGCAATATTAAATTACAGTATATTTATAATGTAATTTGAAACAGACAAAAACGACAGCATTGAATTAAAGGAAGTAGAAATTTTTCAAATCCTCAAAGAATTGTCAAACACCTTGTATATTCAGCCTATTTTGCGTTTAAGAAATGTTATGAGCATATCCTTGGTGTTTAAAGTCTGTTTCAACTAAAATACCCTGAGTACCACATGGTTATGAGAGTTGGAGTGCTGTTTCTACCGTGATCACGGTTAAATTATCCATTAAAACTTTATGATATCTACAATTTCATATTTTTGATAGTGGCATTATGTAAGTTTTACCTCTTTCATGGTTTTTAACCAACAATCAAGTTATTGAAAGAAATCAGTAAATTTATTGACAACAAGTGCTATCATCAGCGCAGCAGTAAAATGTTTACTGTGTGTGATTTGCAGCCTGTACACCATTTAAAAATGATATCCACTTATCTCATACTAAGCACTCAACAAAGGGTGACATATGAGACTGAGGTTATACAGACATGATAAAAAAATGCATTAGACCTCGATCAATGGCGTGCACAAGTAACCACAAAACAAAAACAACAAATTATGGTCAAATTCAAAAATTACCACCAATAAGTTAGGTTTTCCGGAAATTTCAGCATGCTTCAAAATAAAACAAGACTTTTAACCAGTGGGACCGAGTACATGGAAGGTGCGTTTCTCAAAAACTTAGTATATCTATTTGATTACAAATGAAGATTAAAACTATTACTTTTTTTACAACTCCAAGTGAGACCCTGCATTTTTTGCATGTAGTTATATACAGGCTGGCCCAAAAGTAGATATACAGTTATCAAACTATTTTTTATATGCTTTGAAGTTACTAGCAGTGCACTTTATGTGGCCCAAAAGTAGGTATACAGTTATCAAACTGTTTGGAAATTCTTTCTGAAGTGGTAGTGCCACAACTCCAAACCAAACTTAACTTCGATGAACTCTTCTTTCAGCAAGTCGGAGCACCTCCACATTATGCATTAAAAGTAAGAGATTACCTTAACGAAATCTTTTCACAGCGTTGGTTTGAGAGAAGAGGTAGCATTGAATGGCCACCATGCTCACCTGATCTGACACGAATGGATTTTTTTAGGGTGTTGTAAAGAACAAGGTGTATGAGAAGAATCTCAAAACAGTAAATGAATTAAAAGATTACATTTGTGACGCATTCAGAAAAATTGATGAAAATCAAAATTTGTGCTGCACTGTATGTCAGATTGTTTTGTACAGGTATGAAGAATGTTGCAATGTTGGCAGAGGACATTTTGAGCACTTAGAGATTAAACAGTTTTCATCTAAGATATAACTATCATTCTAGAGGTACAAACGTGCCTACATGAGAACTACAATCTACTTTTGGACCTAAACCCTACTTTTAATAACTGTATACCTACTTTTGAGCCACCCTGTATACCAACCTTACCATTTTTGTACCAGACTCACACTTAAAAGCTGTTATCCAACTTACAAACTTCTTTTCTTCAACCGATTTTCTTCGATTTTATTTTTACAACAATAAAAATCCGCATTTAAGATATTTGCAAACCTTTTTTCACTCGTGCAATAAATCTACACTGTAAGTGCCATTCTCTTGGTCTACGTCTCTGTATGTGATAACCTCTTCAAATGCTATAATTTAAAAGGAAAGTAACTTTCAGAATCCATAAAATGATACTGCATCATGGAAAAATCGTTTGGCACATTTTCCTTATTAGATATAAGGCACCTGCAGGTAATATGGCCATGCTGGCAATATGGCCCACTGCTCCGATCTCCGTATCTAAGAGAAGAAATATTTTTTCATTTTTATGAACTTGGAGTGGATCCATACTTGTATTGATTCGCACAGTTAGGGTTAGATCTGTGCAGTAATGAGTTCGCTACAGCGAAACAAAAGTTTGAAATCTTGAAATTGAGCGTTTTTATAAAATCTAGAATTTTTCACCCTTCCAAAAATGGGGTGTATGGTTGGGGAAACTTTAATTTCTTTTTAGCAGGGCAGGAAGGGATTGCTTCAGTTAAACTAAGTAGTTTTGTGTGCTTAAAAAGATTTAAGCATTAGTTTAATTGATATGAAACTGTTTGAGAGCCGTTGCTGGTAATAAGGCCCCCCTCCATTTGATTGAATGTGCACCTGTGATTGTGTTAGTGTGCATACAGTACTGTAAGTGTGAACACACCTGTCTTTGCATGTACGCTATAGTGATTTTGAGTACACCATTTGATTGTGAGAATTTAGGGAGTACACCTTTCTTTTAACGAAAATGTGATTGCTTAATTTTAAATTTAGTTGCGTACAGCATAGTAATGATCTAAATTTAGGGTACGTTTGCCCGCATGTTTTTCGATCCCTACGATTTAACCAGTAGCTACAAAAGATATTCAGGATCTCTTGTTAATGTTCCTGAGCATCTTCATGCTTCATTTAATGCAAAAACATCACAAAATATCCATTAGTTTGTCTACAAAATTTCTTAAATAGCTTGACAATCTTGAGCCTTATTACCTGCATGTGCATCTAATATGGCCCAAAAAAAACTTTTTTTTAAAAAAGCCTCATGGAAACCCTGAACTTCATCCGACCTTCAACGTTTGATATATGATGTGTAACAACTTACTCTACTTCCATGCACAGTTTGACCAGAAACTTTCAAGTAGTTTTTAAGAAATTTGAGAAAGTTTGTTAGGGTGGCCATATTACCTGCAGGTACCTTAGAGCTAAAAGTTAAAGATGATAGTTTCGATTTGTGAATTTGGAAAAAATCAACAAACATTTTAAAATGGAAAACTGATTTGGCTCTCTGTATGTTTAATTGAGCGAAAATTATTTGCTCCAATAAAAAGCTTTTTTAAACTAAAATAAAAAAAGTTGAGATCTTTGTTTTGTGAAAACAGCTATCCTATCTGTTTTTTTTTGATAAAGTTTTAAATAAGTTTCGTTACCCCCATACCACTCAAAATGCCAATGCACCTGTAAGCAAAACATTCATCTTGTTTGACATACCCTATGTGAAAAAACACCTTACAATTTTATGAAAACTTATGAGGCTAACATTGAAATTGCCAGATGTTCAAGTTAGGCCTATATCTATAACATTTAAAGTCGCAAATTACTTCAAATTAAATCCTCATACTCTTTTACCTTTGGTGTTTAATGTTGTATATAAACATATCAATACCTTAGGTGTTTAACGTCATATATCAATATACAGGCCCATGCAATATGGGTAAGGCATTTGGTGACTGAGCAAAAACCATTTGTAGCCACGCAAATTTTGTTCTAAAACTAAAATTAAATTGTACTAATCATTTATACTTAAAAAAATGTTTATCTGAATATAACACAAAAATTTATGAAGGTTTGTCCATTAAACAAAGCCAATCACTTTTTGATAATATGGATATGGTTCCTCCTTTTTTGCTTAAAGTATTTTAATGTATTTGTCGTATTCCATGACAATCGATCAATCTATAGTTTTTGCCACAATTTTGTTAAGTTATTAGTCATCGTTTGTCTTATTGGTCACAATTTATAGTATTTGGTTACTGGTATATTTTGCTTTGACCAAAAAATTTCTATTTATAATCTGACTTGCTGAGGTAGTATCAAAGCTTATATTAATATTTTGAAGTTTTAGATCTATATCATAATTAAGTTCTAATACTTGATATTATACATGTAGAAGCTTTAACAAGGTTCATCTTCTTCCTCCTCCTGGAGCGTGGCAGGGGTCAGCTGATTTTTGCAGCCAAATCTCCATCATGTGCGATCTATTACATCCATCGTTTGTAGTCCTTTGATAGTCAATCTCGCTTCACCATCTCTTTCCTTCTTCAGTCTACCTATTTTTAAATATCCAATTGGAAGTGAAGTGCCTTCTCTGGTCCCGTTTCTTTGTCTATTTCTCTATGTGTCCCATCCATTGCAGCCTTTGTCCTTGTAGGAACTCTTTAATACTCTCCAACCCGTCATTTCACAATCTTCTTATTGCTTGTTTGTTCACATAACAACCACAGCATTTGTTGTCTTTTTTTTGTCTTCTACCATTATTAAACATTTAGCATCATAATTTAGAGTGCTTCACACATAGCTTTTGTACAAGGTCACCTTAATCCTCAGTGGTATGTCGTTATTGCATAAAACACTGGAGACATCCTTGAACGTTTTTGATGCATATCTTGTCTTTGAGGTTACAGCTTCTTGTGCTACTCCTTCAGTACCGAAAACATCCACATGGTAGGATAACATATCCACAGTATCTATGTCATTGCCATCAAGCATTATTCTTTTGTGCAGATCTTCGTTTAACAGACCCTTGTATCTCTAGCTAACAAAACTTTTGTTTTTGTTATGCTTTTCCAAAATCCAAAGCATCTTTTGTGCACTTTATAGAAATCCTTTTCAATTCCTTTCTAAGCCTGTGTTCTCACAGTTTTTCACCTGCATCAAAAACATTTGTTTTGTTTACATTCACTTTTGGACTTCATCCTTTAATGCTCTCTTCCATCAAGACTATCGAGATTCCACTTCTGCCCAACTATCCCCGACTGGTATCAAGTCACCTATGTAAAGGAGTTCCTTCACAATACCTTCTCTGATAACTTTTGTTACCTCATTACCACTGCAAACAAAAGAGGACCTAGTGCCGATCTTTGACGAATTCCAATCTTTACATCAAATGATTCTGATCTGATTTATTCTACAATTACAGATATCTTAATATTCATATACATTTTCATTGTTGCCTTTATTTCTCTTCATCACACCTTTTCTTCTCAGTAGGCTATCCACCAGATCACTTACTTTGAGACATAATCGAAAACCTTTTTGAGATCCACAAACACCACATACAGTTTTCTTTCCACCAACTTCTACTGTTTCATCATTTGTCTCGTTATAAAGATTGCATCAATTGTGCTTCTTCCCGGCATAAATCCCATATGCCACTTACCACCACAACTTTTTGTAAGTTTTTCTCAAAAACCCTTTCAGTCACTTTCATACCATGCTCCAACAGTTTTATGCTTCTGTGGTTTTCACATAATTTTACATTCCCCCTTCCTTTTTCGTAGATTGGTATCAAATCACCCTTTCTTCATCTCGAGGGTATCATCTTTTCTTACAATATATTATTTGCCATCTCAGCCAATATTTTCACACTCTCTCTTTCTCACAATTTCAACAGCTCAGACGTCACTCCACTTGGTTCAGCTGCTTTTCCAGCATTTACAAAATTAAGCGCTTCCATCACCTCCTTTATGAAAACTTTTTTACACAGTTCTTCAACTTTCACCATTTCCAAATCTGTACTACACTCATTCTCCTTATTTAACAGCTTCTCTTCATACTCCCTCCATGCCTTGATTTTCTCCTCCAGTGTCACCATAAGCCTTCCCTTTCTTTCGTGGATGCATGGTATTCCTGCAATATCCCATTATTCTTTTTTTGCTCTGCATGGTCACATCAAAGACACATCTCAAGTTTTCAGATTTACTTCCTTCAAGCTATTCTGCAATCTTGTTGTCTTCCTTTTTCTTTGCCCCAACCACAACTTTTTTAACTTCTCTGTTCTTGGCTTGATACTCTTCTCTTGACTTTGGGTTTTTATCCTTTTTTCATCTTTTATAGAAAAGTCTTTTCTTTTTAATGGTTGCTTTTACTTGTGTATTTTACCTCCATGTTGTCTTTTGTTTCTGACCTCCTCTTAAAATTCCACAAACCTTTGTGGCTACTCTCAGAATGTTCCTACTCCATCATTCCCAATCTTTCGATTTCTTTACTTCTTTCTGATTTTTTTCCTTTTTTAATCTTCACAGCTTCATTGTTCCCAATTTTTTAACTTTTGAATTGCACTGGTGAGCAATCTGTCTTCCCATGTCAGATCCACAATGAACATTTTGCGTTACAAAAATCATTCCTTTTTCAGGACTACTTTTAGATATTTCACAACTTTATAACTTCTGACATTCTTCATAACTTCCTTCGGCACCACCACATGGCGAACTAAACTCGCATCATCCCAGACTTGTGAGTAACTTTTCAGCAATCTTTTTGCAAAACGTATTGCCAACCACCATATCAAAACTGTCCACAAACTCTAAGGACCTTTTTGTAATTTCTATGCCTTCACAAACTTCATCACAGTCACAAACAGAGCTTTCACCATAACCATTAAAGTGTCTCAGGACAAAACAATTTTTGTTTCTCGATTGTACTTCATCCTTAAGACCATCATAAAGCTTCTCTTCCTCTTTTAAATTCCCCCCACTCTGAGGTCCATAGACCAAAATGATAGTCACCACCTTCTCTCGCAGTACCACAACCACACATAAAATTTGAAGATTCACTCTTGTAACTTCCAACACAGATTCAACCAGCTTTTGCTTTACCAACAGGCCAACACTACCCATGTCCGGTTTCTTCTCTTTACCAAATTTGTATTTTAAGTCCCCACCTCTTAATTTTGCTGCTCTCCCATTTCTTTGCCGCATTTCCTGCAAATCCACAACATCAACCTGTCTTCTTTGGATGGTTTTTGTAACTTCTGCATTGCTTCCCACCATTGTTCCAACGTTGACTGCACCCAGTCTATGCTTTGCTTGAGATTTTCAAGCTAAGTTTTTTAATTTTCTTGGCCTTCCAGAAAGTTTTCTCAGAGGATGTTATAAATTTAGCCCTATTTGTCTCTAAGTTCAGCTTCTACCTAGCAGCTCCATTTCCATCAGTGCTCTAAAGGCAAGTAAAAGGTAATGGTGATAACTATGATTCTTCTCTTCTGTAGCCTGCATATTATTTTGGAGTAGAGAGTTTTAGGGCCGCATGCCCTTGCTGACGCCAACCACAATTGTAAGCAGTGGCATAGCCTTCACCTAAAGAGATACTACTCCTGCAAGGCAGTACGATTGACTCTGGAATATTTTTTGCGATTTTACTAATTGACAGAACCGTGACCTTATTAATTGGAAAGCCATGGGTCTTTCGCTTTCCCTGATTGTGTCTATGTTGGAACAAGAAAACAAAAGCTCAGCCAGGGACTTGAGGTCACAAATGCAATTAAGAAAAAGCAAGCACACCTACCAGTTGATAGTTTATTTCACTAAACGTATCAATCATTTTGGCTCCGATCGCAATTTTTAAATTGTGTTCCCTCAAACAACAAAAAAAGAAAAAATATGTGAAATGATACATTTTTGTAAATAAAATCTTTTTCGATTTTAGAGTAGAAAGATCCTAATTAGGGACAGTTTGGCAACAACTCACAACTTTTTATTAATTTCCCCATTTTGTACTTAAAAAAGGAACAAGAAGGCTAAATGACTTTTTGTGAAACGATAAGTTGTTTGTAAATAAAACAAGTTTTGACTTAAAAGTAGGTAGGTCGGGATAAGGGGCAAAGTTACCGGTAATGAAATCCCAAGTTTTGAGGGGAAATCAAATAACGGGACAAACAGTGCATAAAATTATAGCCAGAGGGAGTGTTATACAGAGTGTTTCATCTCAACATGTCACTTTATGACAACTTATATCTCAATAACTAGAGAAGATATGAAAACCAAACCTTTTTTTGAAAATTAATGATCTTAAGTTTACGCAGCAAAAATTTGAACTCAAAAATCAAAGAAATAAACGTTTTATTAAACTTTTCACAAATGTTCAATAAAAGAGCCCTTGGTTACAGGACACACATCGAAACCGTATTCCATTTCTTGCCAAACTCGAACAAGCATATCAGGATTGATGGTTTTCAAGGCCTCAGTTATCCAAGTCTTCAGATCATCCACTGACGATGGAAAAGGAGGAACGTAGACCAAGCCTTTTACATAGCTCCAGAGAAAAAAGTTACACAACGTTAGGTCTGGAGATCTAGGGGGCCAATGCAGAAGCAAGCAATCATCATTTCTGGCATGTCCGATCCATTTGTTATGAAGAGTAGCATTCAGATACTGTCTTACATTGAGACTCCAGTGAGGTGGTGTCCCATCCTGTTGGAAAATAAAGTCTGCTCGCTCTCCCGCAAACAAAAGTTCCATCAACCAATTTTGCAGCATAGCAAGGCACGCTTCACTGTTGACTGTTGTTCCTTCAAAAAAGAAAGGTCCATACACACACTTCTTTGATATGGCACAGAACACGGTTCACCTTAGGAGAATCTCGCACATGCTTCTGTATTGCATGAGGATGTTCAATTCCCCATATGCATGTGTTGTGTTTGTTGACTTTGCCAGTTACGTGGAAGGTTGCTTTGCCACTAAACACCAGACGGTCATCAAATCTGTCTTCTTCCAACATCACCTGCATTTGAGTACAAAAGTCTTTGTGAGCTGATTTGTCGGTGTCTTTCAAATGCTGTAGCAAATGCAGTTTTTAAGGTATCATATGCAGGCCTTTTCTTACCACTCCCCAAATGATTGTTGAAGGCATATAAAGTTCAAGACTGGCTCTTCTGATTGACTTCCTGCAGCTCCGCTGCAAGATGTTTCAAACTCTTTTGATTGTTTCAGTTGAAGGTGATCGAGCAATCTTCATTAGGAGCACAAACATCCCTCCTGCTTAAATTTTGCATGCCATTTTGGTATGGTACGTCGGTCTGGTGGCTACTTTGAAAATCCTGTCCAAAATTTACGTCGAACACATGTCCACGAGTTGTTTTTATCAAATTCCAAACCATAAAACGCTTTCTCCATTCCAGTAAAGACATTTTAAGCAAATAAGAGGCAAATCGGTAGAAACGGCATTTTATGCAAAAAGCTTAAACCTTGATTGTGACGTAACAATGGTCTGACAAAACCGCTGCAGCAACAAAATTGGAGATTTTACCTTTCCAACGAAACTAATTTTATCCTGCTACTTTTTCCAGTTACTGAGATACGAGTATAAGATTTTCTAAAATGACATATTGAGATGAAACACCCTGTACATCCTATCCTTTGCTTCATAATAGCTTTATAAGTTTACTGGGATTAAAAGCAAGACATTTGGGGAAGGAACAACCTATTTTCTTCCTATGTCAAAACCAGGGCAAAATGTTGCAGCCAAGAAACTTGATGTTACTAGTGTAATTTTGAAACGGAAAACACCACGTCCTAAAATACACAAACCACTAAGTAACTTATTTCTGTAGCAATGAAAACATAAAACTTTATTTTAAATCATCAATTGCCATTTCGGCTCCCACTCAAAAATTTTTCTTAGAAAGATTAGACAAACGTTCTGAAATGGAAGGTTTGTGACTTACACCAGTCTTGATTTAATTGTAGGGGTACATGGACAGTGGCCCTCATTGACAACAAATTTTGATTAATGCTCTTACAAATGTTGTTACAGTGAAGCTGGTGCAGCCACCTAAATCGATGTCTTTTTAACCCAACCTAACTCTCTGCCGAATAATGTCAGCTAGTATGAGATAAAATAAAGTCAAGGAGAGTGAAACTTTGGGATTGATTTATTATCAAGTTCTAGCCTGAAAAAAAATTTCTTATGTGCAGTCAATGGAAAGATCAAGTGTAGACTTTAAGCACCACTTGCCGCCACATACATCCAACAAACTTGTGTTGGCAAGTGCAAACCATTCGCTTCTTCCAGTGTCACCAAGCATGGCTGCCCATCAGTTATGCTAGGTTAAAACAATATTGGTTAAGCCAGCTTCATCACAACATTTGTGAAAGAAGCAGGGTTCCCACACGATTTTCAAAACTAAATTCCATGACTTTCCATGACTTTTTTTACGACTTTTCCATAACCATTATTAAAGCATTTTTACGCATTCTTAAAAACATCTATCAGTTCATATTGAAATAGCTCTTTCGACAACGAGATTAAATTCTTGTTAATTGCTGCTCGTCCCAACGTTTTCACTTGGCAATATTATTTAACTCGCATTGCTTTATCATTCAATTTTAATATCTATAAATATAATATCTGATTAAACACACCTTACTACCACAATGGTACTCTCACAAGGCATTGATAAAACATAATACTTGATAAAAAGACATTCAGTTAAATTTCTTATTTCTGGCATATTTAACTCAAACTATCGGAACTAAATTTGAATCTTTTAATGTTTCAGCTAACTTTCTAAGTCTTCTTAAATTATGCTCATGCTACTAATTGCTATAAAATGCAAACTAGCACATGCAACAACCCTGCACATTGTAATTAAATTCACAAACAACTACAGTGTGGCTATGAAAACAATACGACAATAATTATTACTTCTAGCCAGAAAAAAGTCCTCTTTTGTGAACTTTAACCATGCAATCTTTGAGGTAAGCATTTTACTTAGAATAGCTTTGTTTCTAAGCTGGAATACTATTGTTATTAGAATAATATCAAACCAACAATGATATGTGAAACTACATTACAAAAAGCCCCTTTACAATACTCATTTAATTGGATCAAGAAATAGTAAGCACTTTTGATGTTAACTATGACTTTATGCAATCTAGTACAACATGAACGAACAAGTTAGTCATAGCAAGATAAAATGCCACATTAAAAATTAACAAAAACATGTACACAGAAAATTTTACGGCTCAAAAAAATGATTCCACCATCTAACAGAAAAACATCTCTCAGTAAATCTGGTATGAAAAGTTCACATAACTTCTTTTTTTTCCAAAGCATGTAAATTACGTGGTCTTGTAATTGCATTGAGCACAAAGCATACTAAGAAATATAGTTTATCAACAACTCTCCGAGGAAATAAACACATCAACCATCACAGTTCAACAAAAAGTCATGATAGAGCAGAGGTATTAAATACTTTGTTGTAACCTTCTGTTGAGTTTGTGAAATTTGTTGTGCTTAATGAATGGTTCATTTTTTCTGCCACGTAATCAACACGTAGTCTCATTAAAATCCTCGCTTTTGTTGTCCAGCCAAATGCAACGTGCCTGCATGTGAAGTAATAGAAAACGGCGTACAGCTTGTTTAGTTAGGTATCAAATTGTTATTGTTGAGTTTTGTGTCACATAACTAATTAGTCAACATATCAATCTTTATATTGATTTTTGCAGAGTAGAACAACTGAAAAAAAATTGCGATAAGTATGTACAATTGAAAAGTGTTGTCTTACCTAGAAATTCAAGTGGTTATTTGTTCAATTCTTGTCTGAAAAATAGTTCAGGTATGTGACAGTTGTTTTTTGTAATTGTTTTGCAGCCAAGTGATTGTTGTCTTTTTATTTTTAGAAACGGACGTATAAGGAGATATAAGCAAAAGCACACAACACCAAATTCATCTTTTCAATCATTTGTTTTATAATTTTGTAGAATTAAACTGAATTATCAATTTTCTGTCATTAAATTTATCGTTTTGAAATTGTTTAAAGCCGTTAAAGTCTACAAGTCCTAGACAAGGATTCTACATTTGTTGACAGGATTGGTCTAACCTTTTCTTAGGAGAGACTAAGCGAAAATTAACCAACAAAAAGTTTCAGAACTAGCGAATTTAATCTCATTCCAACATACAATCGGTCATGTAGACCTTTGGTGGAGAGGGAATGGTACCAGCATCAGTTGCTAGTTCAAAAAAGAAAAAATTAATCAATAGAAATGTTGAAAAAATCTCTAAAAAGTTTGAGCAAGATCGTCAAAGGGATGAAAGAGCTGCGCGAAGAGCATTAAAAACAACGAGAGGCTCAAATGAAGGTTGATGAAGCCATGCAGTGTCAAATAGAAGAAACTGAACACAAAATTGACGAAATGGCAGCTAAGTTGAAAAATGAATTATCAATGAGGCATATGGAGCGAAAAAGTGTACTTGCTGAAGCCAGAGCAAAAGCATGGGACAAAGTTTCTTCTTCAAGATTCTCTCCATCAAGTTCTACAGCAAGTAGCAGCACTGTGTTACGTGATCAGCCGTTTATTGGTGGAGGCGATGTTAATAAGTATGCAAGGTTGAAACTGACAAAAGAACAGTGTGTGGATCTAAATACGAACAAGTAGTATCCAAGCTATTTGCCTGAATTGAACCAAGGACCATGAGACTGGCGTTTTCAAGATGCAAAGTTTCATATGCTGTATTGGCCCTAGGCAGGACTTCTCGGTCCCATTGGAGCTGTGTTTCATATATGACAGAGAAAGGCCGACGATATCGGATTTTCCATTTTTGCATCAGAAATGCAAAGTTTTAATGGAAATCCTTTGCATTATCAAGCATTTGTTTCAAGTTTTCAAACACATATTTTGAGTAAAGTGGAGTCCGATCATGCACGTCAAACTTATTTATTGCAGTTTCGCCACTCTGATGTTCGTTCAATGATAGATCATTACGTGCAAACCCGCAAAGCCCGCATGGCACATCCTTTCACGTAGCGTGGGTTGTGAGTACACCTAGCAATTGGAAAGTCTCTCTAATGCTCTGTGGAAACCGAATGTGCCCACCTGGAACGGTATCCACTTATTCCGATGCTCAAGGGCCTGCTAACCAGCAAACGTCCTTTTAAGGATGGGATGATGAGTGCGTTGCACATAAACTGCCCTTTTCAGAGCACATCATCAAAAAGTTCTGTGGGCCCTCAATACTACAACTGAACATTAAAGGCCTCACAGCTAGCAAGATGAACGTTCTTCATCACCTTGCTATTCAGCTTGAGGCGTTTGTCATCCTTCTACAGGACACCCACTGCATATCTGCAGAAAAGCTAGTGCTATCAAACTATCAACTAGCTGGGTTTTCCCTAAGCAGAAAGCATGGCCTTGCCACGTTTGTCCATAAGCGGCTAAAATAGACCTTATACAATCAATCTCCCACAACATCGGAGACTGAGTGGTTGTGCGTGAATGTTGACGGTTATAAAATTGTTAACATCTACAAACCTCCACCAACGCGGTTGCAAGTTTCCGACCTTCCAGTGTTCACTCACCCTTGTATGTGGGTGATTTCAACTGCCCCCATGTCGACTGGGGTTATAACACCAACAGCGCGGATGGAGACTGCCTACTGGCCTGGGCAAGCTCCAATAATCTTGCCCTTCTTCACGATCCCAAGAATGAACCTAGCTTTCATTCTGGGCGCTGGAGCACTGGTACTAATCCGAATCTTGCCTTTACCACCGTCGGTCATGATAGTTGCTTGCCTTATAGACACGTCTTGGAGAAGTTTCCTAGGTCACAACATCAACCTTTGCTTATAACACCACCAAGGCTTTCCCTCCCAGTACCAGGAAGGCCTGTAAAGCGATGGAACTTCCGCAAGGCCAACTGGAGCCACTATAACTCCTTGACAAACAAGCTTGCAAGGAATTTGCCATCACCTGATTCAACAAATGTGGATCAGGCCTACCAGGACCTTTGCAATACTATCAGCAAAGCAGCCAAGAAAGCCATCCCATGCGGTCGTCATAACACCTTCATACCGTGTCGGGACGCTAAGTGTCAGGCCCTCTACCAAACGTTTCTGCAGTCTCCTGCTGGAGACCAGTCAAGCAGGGCTGCTACAGCCCTAATAACTTGGTTTGACAAGAAACGCAGAAACCGATGGTCAGAGGCAGTCTGAAACATCGACTTCTCACACTCAAGCAGAAAGGCATGGAGCACAATTAACAACCTTACTGGCAGGTTGCGACACAGCCCCCGTAACTGTCCCGTTTCAGCTAACGCCATTGCTGCTCAGCTGGTAAGAAACCAGAAATACGAGGGTGTTGATCGTGAGTCGTCTCGACTTATTTCTCAAGAAGTGTCTGACCGTTGGAGGGCTTCGATACCATCTCCAGTGAATCTCTCTGGTGACTTCTCGTCCAGAGAATTTGCTGCTGCTCTCCAACACGTTAAGCCAGGGAAAGCTTTGGGCCCTGACTCTATTTGTTTGGAGCTTATAATCCATGCTGGAACTGCTTTGAAGTCCTGGTTACGTGGCTTCCTCTTTTCCTGCTTGCGCTAACTCAAAATTCCCAAAGTCTGGAGAAGAGCACTTGTAGTTGCGATCCCAAAGCCAAAGAAACCTGTAGAGTACCCAAAGAGCTATCGTCCCATCTCCTTGCTCTGTGTCCCCTACAAGATCCTCGAACGACTGATCTACGCTCGTACTGAACCTATTGTCAACCCCCTGCTCCCAGGCGAGCAGGCTGGGTTTCAACATGGTAAATCGACAGTGGATCAAGTTGTCTTACTAACACAAAACATTGAGGATTCCTTCGAGGCAAAAAAGAAGGCCAGTGCTGTGTTTGTAGATCTGACAGCTGCATATGACACTGTCTGGCATCGCGGCCCCACCTGCAAGCTGCTGAGACTTCTCCCAGATAAGCACATGGTTCGTATGATCATGGAACTTGTCCGAAATAGAAGTTTCACCCTTACTACCAGTGACAGCAAGCGAAGCAGGTTGCGACGTCTGAAAAACGGCGTCCCTCAGGAATCAGTCTTGGCACCCCTTCTTTTCAATATCTATGTGTACAATCTTCCTTTAACAGTCTCCAGAAGGTATGCTTATGCCGATGATCTGGCACTGTTATACTCTTCTGATGACTGGAAGGACCTGGAGGGGGTCTTAAGCCAAGACATAACTACAATCTCAACATGTCTCCAGACTTGGAGGCTGCAGCTCAGCCACACTAAAACGGTGACGACGACCTTTCACCTGAACAACAGAGAGGCCAAACGTGAGCTTAATGTCTACAACAATGGCAAACGCTTGCCATTCTGTCCAGTCCCTACCTATCTTGGAGTTAAACTGGACAGATCACTCACGTTTTGTCACCATCTTGAGGCATTGCGCAAAAAACTAACAATGCGCATTGCACTGATGAGACGACTTGCAGGCTCAGGTTGGGGCGCTGGAGCTAAAACACTGCGTACAGCTGCCCTATCTCTGGTCTACTCTACTGCGGAGTACTGTGCACCATTTTGGTGTCGCAGTGCACACACTCGTCTCGTCAACAGTGTTCTCAACGATGCATTGGGCATTGTCACTGGATGCCTGCGTCTAACTCCAACAGACTATCTACCTGTCCTCGCAGGTATCCACTCGGCTGAGCTTCACCGATTAGAAGCAACGCTCTCCCTGGCATATCGTGGCAGTCTGGACCCTGGCCATATTCTCTATGAACTATTGGCTGGGTCCACACACAACTGCAGAGAGACTAAAATCTAGATGCCCCTTTGTGCCTGCTGCACAAGTTACTGCAAGATCTAACTGAATTGGATATTCGTGCAGCTCAATGGACTGACTTTAAATGGAGCACGGAATACTCGGAGTGTTCATCTGATCTCCGTGCTTTCATTCCTAGGACAAGCACTAGGCCAATGGGGATGGGCCTGCCCAGATCATCATGGGTCAGGCTCAACCGCTTTTGGGCTGGTGTTGGGTGTTTCCAGTCGTTCATGCACAAATGGGGCCTTGCTCCTACATCGAATTGCGAGTGTGGTGCTGCAGAACAAACTGCAGAACACATTATTCCGACATGCCCCGTACATCGGGCACCTACAGGAATACGTGGACTGACGGTTTTGGATGTCGACACACAATGCTGGCTGAGTACCATCACTGCCAGCATCTGAAAATGTGGATTCCTTCCAAAAGAAGAAGACGTGCAAACAACTCTTGGATTCAACAAAACTTGGGAAAAGTTGTACTATCTTTACGGATGACCTCTAGTGGCAGCAAACCGATGTGAAGAAAAACTGTTACAGTGTCCGAAAAATAAAAGAAATGATAGTGAATCGCTACGTAAGTTAGCCAACCTTATGGAAAAAGCTTGTGTCCAACTAGAAGGAATAGAAAGCTTTACTAGTTTGAATTATCTTAGTACGTTACAAAGAATTATGGAAAAATGCCAGAAAAAATTCAGGACAAGTGGATAGAATGGTCATTTGATTTGACACAGGCGACTAAAAGAGAAGTCACTTTTCGTGATATGGTCTCATTTGTGCGTAGAGAAGCCGAGATGATCAATTCAGTGTTTGAAAAAATTTGTTGGTCTGCGTTAAGACGGAAACTGCTGCTTGGGAAGCTAAGAAGTACAAGTCTGTCGCAAGCTCAACTGTAGTGAGTAAACATGTTCCAGAATCAACTTTGTGTAAGAAAACTTGTAAGCTTTGCAAAGGAATGCAAATGTTACCTGAACGCCAAGAATTTAAGAAAATGAGGCATTACAAACGTTTGGAATTTGTAAAAAATGAAAATCTATGCTTCAAATGTCTCCGTAGTGGTCATGTAGCAGGAGATTGCAAATCGTGTGAAGAATGCTTAGTTGAAGGATGCGTCAATCCTAAGCATCATGCACTTCTGCACAAAAACATTCCACAGACAGTGGCAACAGCCATCACTCAAACAAACATTGAAAATTCACTTCTGCTCACGCGACAACATTCTCTGTCGTGTCTCCCAATTTTGCCTTTAAAAGTAAGAGATGGATTATTGTCTTTTACAACTTGTGCGTTGTTAGACTCCGGCTCACAACAAACCTTCTACACTAATGATCTAGCAAAGCCTCTGGGAGTTCAAGGTGAAATGCGATATTTGCAAATTTAAACAATGTCACAAAAAAACGAAATTGAAGCATTTCGAGATAAAGTTATTTCCTTTTTTCGTGGAAAATCTTGATGAAGAAATGAAAATTCGTCTTGAGCGTGTGGTGACAGTAGATCGCTTGCCAGTAGACGCTCAAGCTATGCCACAAATAAAAGATTTTAAGCAGTGGGATCATCTACAGGATGTACACTTTCCAATTGTTGTCAACAAGAACAAAAAATTATTGATTGGTATTGATAACAAACAAGTGTTTACCCCGTTAGATTGTCAGACCGGACCGAAAAATGCGCCAGATGCACTGATGACCCCATTGGGATGGGTGTTGTATGGCCCGCTTTTGACTTGCCATGTGTCAATGGTGGAGCATAATAGTGGTCCTCCTTCAATGAATCCAGCCGTTCATTCACGAGAATGTGGACTTGAAACTAATAACTCCCAAGAGGACCGAATTTCTCTTGCTAAAATGAAAAAGAAATCACAGTAGTTGAAGGACATGTTCAACTTCCATTGTTGTGGCGAGATGGTGAAACCGACTCACCTGATAATCAAAGGTATGTTGAAAATAGACTTGCATGTTTAAAATGTCGATTGTCAAAGAATGAGAATCTTCATAAAAAATATATTGAAGTAATGGAGCCATATTTTGAAGATAGGTACGCTGAGAAAATCAGGCCATCATCATCAAATCCTAAGTTCAAGTGTTATTTACCTCATCAATTTGTTGTGAACCCAAAGGAGCCGAAAAAGTTAAGGATAGTCTTTGATTGTGGGAATGAATACCAAGGAAAGTCATTAAATAACTTTCTCATGCATGGACCAGATCTTAGGCCGTCTTTAGTCAGCGTGTTGACCCAATTCAGACAAAGAAAAGTTGCTACTGTTGCAGATGTGAGATCAATGTTTTATCAAGTGCACATTAATTCACAAGACAAGGATGCACTGAAATTTTTATGGTGGCCTAAAAGTGATTTAAAAAAAGAGACAATAGATTGCCATATGTTGGTGCAACATCATCGCCAAGTACAGCAGCCTTTGCTATGAGGCATACAGTTGAACTCTTTGGAAAAGAATATTCGCCTAAAGCAGTTAACGTACCTTTTATGTTGACGATATGCTGATGTCGACAGATTCTGTGAAAGATGGAATCTAACTGGCGAATGAAGTTAAGAGATGTTATCCAGAGCTGGCTTTGATCTGCACTAGTGGTCATCTAACTGTGAAGACATTCTGAATGAAGTTGATACAAACTGAAATGAAAGTTCAAATCACACCGTACCTTGCAAAACAGAACTTTGTGTTCTTGGCATAAATGAAATTTTTCAGGTTAATAAGCCAGATGTCGCTTTTACTTATGAAAATCATCGCTTTCCTCTGTCAAAAATGCAAAATTTAAAAAATCATCTTTAATTGCGGAGCTGTGCTTTAAGTGGTTAAAATAGGGAACCTTATCACCCATCAAATTGTAAGAGGCGACTTTTGGGTACCGACCAATGGCGGTGTAGTCTACCAAGTTGTTGATGGGACTACCTGTCAGTAAATTTCATTCATGACCGGGTCGAAATGGGTTGCCGCTTTTCCCCTAGCCTAATTTGAATAGGCTTGTGGCAAGAATCTGCAAAACCGTTTCATGTTGTACCTTCATCCCAAGGAAGAGGAGGGATAAAAACAACAACAATTTTATTGTGATGTTACCAACACCTTATGACAATCACCCAGTGATGATAATCAATTTTGAAAGGTTTTATATTTTTATGCCCAGTAGTTTTGGGGGATTTGAAACACACACAATGACGGAACTGTGCATTATAGTATAAATGTTTTCATTTTACATTTGTATTTTTTTTATGTATTAGAGTGGTTCAGCAGTGATTTTTTGCGTCAGTAAATTATTTGCTCTGTGTGGGTGCACCCAGACTGATTTATTCTGATAATGGCCCTTGTTTCTTTCTAATGAATTACAAAATTGATTTTCACAACGAGACATTAATTCAAGCAAATCAAGGATTTACAATCTGAATGGGAATACGCAGGTAGAACACACAGTCTTAAACTGTGAAAACAATCAAACTTGCAATGAAGAGTTCCAAATTTCCTTTTCAGAGATGATACCTTGATTTGCTTTGCATTTAATAAGGTCTCTTTTTAGCACAGTAACAAACACAACCCCTAACAAAAGATTTTTCAAATTTCAGAGGCAATCTTGCATAAAAGAATCCAAGCCTGCGTGAAAAATGATTCAACTGAGAGCAAAAAATTATGTTTAACAATTTGTACAACAAATAAGACAGACTTTGTTGATGAAATAGAAACCCTGCATGTTAATCTTCGCCATGCCAATATCGTTTATGGTTGTAAATCTTCAGTGTCTTTATGATTTAGCTCGGTCACCACATATGCCAATCAACACCTAAACCAACTGATCCACCAACAATAACGTTCTTAATTAATTATCATCTGTGGACGATACTTTCCTTGCCATAAAAATTTACCAACTTCCAATCTTGAACAAGACAAAACTAAATGTGTTCAACTCTGATATGCCACAATGCGCATCAAGACCTAACAAAAGAATGCTTCTGTTAAAATATGTCTTATGCGAGTCTGCCGGTAATAAACCATCTTGTTATGTGTTTCAAATATTGCTCTTTTATGGTACAGAGAATGTCGTAAAATTGTGTTTCCCTGTGTGATAAAACATGCAATTTGCATTTGCAAGCTTTTTTGTGCTTCCAAAATTACTGCAACTGCACCACGATGCCGTCTGGGCTTTAAATGCTTCTTAAATTAGCTGCAGCATGTGCTTTAAGTAAAGTTGTAGTTTAAAACTTTTGTTAGCTACGTCTTTTTTTTCTTTTAACCATGCTACGTTATAAGTCGAATTAAACTTTCTGAACTAAAAGCGGAACGCAAAGTCGTTGTGTTTGCACTTAACTAGCACTATTTTTTACCTTGACATTACTGAATGACAGAAGGTATGAATCATTTTTCCCCTTCTGAGGCTATGCTTACGACCGGACCAGGAAACTTAGGTGCCACAAAAGAATTGAGGCCATAAATGCATCTATAAATAAGTTGCTAGATACTCGTAGATTGCTACTTAATTGCTATTTTTGTTAATGCGTCAATCAGTTCAATGCCTGCCAAAAGTTTAAATTGGTTTCCAGTCCTCGTGGTTACAGAATGGGAATGGAAGAACATTCATGAAATGATAAGAAATTTTACGCATGTGAACAAAACCGGTCTTGATTTATGAGTAGAAAGATTGGTATTAGGGGCATATGTAGTGAAATCCAAGTCTAAGGGTAAATAAAAAAGAAAGCATTATGCCTAACAATGGGTGAAGCCAGAGAAAATATTTTTTGCCAATGGAATCACGTGCAAAACATGTGGGGTAAGCATGGCTATTTTCTCTCTATGCCAAGTCCAGAGCACATAGGTGCAGCTAAGCTACTTGATATCACAAACATAATTAGGAAAAGGGTGAAATAGGCGTACCACCCAATAGATTATTTCTGTAATTGTAAAAACGACCTCTATTATGGTGCCCACAACCAACTATGACTTTGTTCCCCCATACTTAGTAGAAGAAACACATAAAATTTTATGAAATAGAAGGTTGGTAGTGAGTGGGACAAGTCTTGACAACAGCATAGAATAATCCCAATTTGGGTCAAGCAGGCCAACCACTTTTTGTTAGTTCTCTCACAAGAGTTCTTAGTGGAGATGTTGAAGCCACCTGAACTAATATCAAAAGATAGCATGGAAAACCGAATTGGTTCTCTGTATGCTAATCAAACCAAAGCTATTTGTTCCAATAAGCTTCCTTACATTGAAATAAAAAAGTTGAGATCTTTGTTTTATGACAATAGTTATCCAAATTGGATTTTTGATAAAATTTTAGATAAGTTTTGTCACCCCCATACTACTCAAAATGACGATGCAACTGCAAATTTATCTTATTTGATATATCTTTGGTGGAAAAACTATCTTATCGATTTTATAAAATATAGCTAAGCTGATTTTGATATCATTAGATGTTACATATTTAATATCATGACATTTACAGAACATTTAAAGTTAAAAGTTACTTCAAATTAAACCTTTATACATCTTTACCTTTTAGGGTCTAATGTTGTATTCGGATTTAAATGCCGGTGTAATATGGGTAAGACACACATTGGTATGTCATTCAGAGATTTAATCACCAGGGCAAGGAAACATTTGAACCATTACAAAAAGAGAAAAACCCCATTTGCAACAGTGTGAATTTTGTTCTAAAACCAAAATTAATTTTGACTTGTCATTTGCAGTTTTAACGAGATGTTTATCTGAATAAAACACAAAAATTCATGAAGCTTTGTTAATTAAACAAAGCAAACCACTTTCAATAAACGCTACTTGCAAATAGTTATTTTCATTTGCTAAAAATAATTTAATGTATTTGTCCTCATAATCGATCAATCTATTGTATTTGCCATTATTTTCTTACGTTATTTCTCATCATTTAGTTATTGTTTCGTCATTACTTGTTATTTCGTCACAATCCATAGTATTTGGTTACTGGTATGTTGGTGTGACCACAAATTTGCAATTAAAACCTGATTTGCTAAGGTAGCGCTAGGCTAAAGCCTATATAAATATTTTGAAATTTTTGGTTCTAAATCATAATAAAGTTCTAATACCTGATATTCTAGATGCTTTGACAAGGGCTTGATGTCAGCCACAAATGTTCAGCTTAGAGTGTTAAGCTTACTGTAAATACATATGTACATAAATTACCATAAATGAAAAGTGGTTTAGTGTTGCTATGCAGTCTCATTTTATGGATTCTGAAACTTACTTTTTCCAAACTTATAAAAAGTACTTAGCTATGGATTTTTCAAAAATTCGGTAAATGCAGCTTTAGAATCAGTTTAAATGGTCTACAACTACTTTTGCCACAATAGCTAACTAGCAAACGACTATCCGCTGCTTTCTCACAACTGAAACTAAACTTCTAAAATATAAATTATTTGCTTTTGTATTTGCCTTGTGGTGTCATAGATTAAATTATTGTTATATCGTTACTTTCTGAGACACGAAGACAAGCAAGACAGCTGCTATGTCTATTATACAAAAAATCTTATTTTTTTCTTTTAAGTTGCGATTTTGATCATTGAATACCTTTCAATTTTAGATTTTAAATCGACGACATCAAGACAAGGGAGTGAAAGTTTAAATCAAATGACTACAGTTGATTTTTACAAACGTAAAAATAAAAAAGGCAGGTTTATCATTCATCACTGCATTATGAGATATAATTTGTGTTGTTTTGTAATACCAGTTGATCTCCATTAGTTTAAACTGTGTTAGAAGAGAAATTAACTCTTTCAACCCTGCAGGCCAGAAAACCGGCCTTACTGAGAAGCCTTATAGACTTAAAAGACTGGTTAACTGGCCTTTAGGTCTACCGTCATTACCCTGTAAGCTCGAGTAAAAGCGGGAATGATCAGAGAAACTACGGTTCAAAGGGTTAACTTCAATAAACCAAATGTTGTTGTGCAGGAGCACCAGTTTGAAAGTGATCATTTTGCACAATGTTAAATCACGTTGTACACCACTGCAATTTTTTTTCTTACAGTTATACAAATTCTTTGCAACAACGCAAAGCAAAAATGCAGAATTATGGTCGTTTGGTTTAAAAATTGCAAGCAAAGAAAGCTTACATGCAATTGTTTAGTTGATTACATTAGAGGAATATAACTAGTTTAATTATTTACAATAATCAAGCAGCGACGGAAGTTTGCAGGTTTTTTTTGGGTCATAGCTACGAAAACTTATCTACCATCTTGTTATTTTGTGACAGTCATATCACTTGTAGCACTGATTTGTAAACAGTAGGCCACTCATTAATAACCTTTAAGGCTCAGAAAGTGCAGGTTAACAAAGTTTTAAAAATTTTTTCTTTCTTTTATGAAGATATTAATTTCTAATGAATTTTTGGGTGCTGAATCCGAAAATGACAATAAAAACCTTTGATTAGCTCTCGTTTTTACAAACGCATACATTAATGTTAATGCAACAGCAAAAATGTGCATGTTCACAATCACATTCTTTTAGCTTTCCTGCTGTAAGACAAGTCCGGTTGATTTTGAGCAAGGGTCAAACAGTAATCTCCCGACATTGATAGGCTCCATCTTCTTTGGTACCGTTTTTCCATGACTGCAGTATTCCGATAGAAACGCTCCCCATGTTTGTCACTTACGTTACCACAGTTTAAAGGAAACAAAATCAAAGTGCGAATCTAAGAAATGTATTTTCAAAGACATGTTGCAACCCATATTTTTGTAGGAATCTATAATGTATTTCACAAATTCAATATATTTTGGAGCTTTTGTATTCCCAAGAAAGTTATGTGCCACATCTCAAAATGCATTACAGAAAACTTTCTCTGTTCCAGACAAGGTGTGATCAAAGCCTCCATCCTTCAATAGCTTATTTATTTGGGGTCCAACGAAGATATCTTCTTGAAACTTTGCTTGGCTTAATGCAGGAAACTTGTTGCAGATGCACTTGAAGCTGCTCTATCTCGATTTTATCGCTTTTACAAAATTTTTCATCAATCCAAGTTTAATATGCAAAAAGGAAAGCAAGATCTTTGATGCTTCAACGAGTGGAGTACTTCACATTTTTTGCACTTGGTTTTAAAGTGCTTTTTTTTGCCCCTCCTTTTTAAGATACTGGTAATCTTCATATCACGCACGACTGTTACATTCACACAAAAAACAGCAATACTTTGTATAACCAGGCTGCAACCCCAGTAGTATTGCTATCACTTTCTCAAGTTACCACACAGTTGCCAGTAGTACTATTCAAAATTTATACACTGTAAAAGCTGCTTCATATCTCATATGTTTCTTTTATATCAGCTGCATATCCAACGAGCATTGAGGGCAACATATTTCCATTGTGCAGTAACACAGTGTTTAGACTTAACTTCGATGAATCAATGAACAGTCTCCATTCTTCTGGTCTGTGGGAGTACATAAATTGTTGCATAATACCACCAACATCTATGCAATATACAAGTCTTCCTTTTATGCTAAAAAACTGGGCTAAGCACTATTGACGTGCGCAAAAAATACAAATATTGATGCAACTTTGAAGCAAATTCCATTATTTTAATCTGAAAGCTAATAGCTCGGTTTTAACTTTGGGCAAATCTAAATTTCAAACAAAATCATCCTGTTCACTTTCATCGATTAAGTGTGGTTTATTCTTCATTCCTGAATGTGCACCGTTCAAAATGCTAGACTCTTTACTGCTTGCTGCATCATCTGAACTCAACAGATTTACTTCACATGGTTCAGGAATAGGTAGGTTGTCACTGTGAGTAACAGGAAGAATTGCAGATAGCATGTTAGGATACTCTATTAAAGACTTCTTATTCTTGTTCAATTTCTTTTTCATAAAAGGCGTGTGACAGAAGCAACAATCGTTTACATGACCGGTAGATTCTCTCCAAATCATTGGCACTGGAAATGGCATTACTTTTCTTCTCATCAACCACTCATTAAGAACAGTCACACAGGAGTTGCAGCATATGTGAGAAGCCAAAACTTTATTGTGCAACATCTGGGGGCATGTCTAGGAAACACTCATTGGTTGGTAATTAACATGGCTGCCGAAGAACTTAATATTACCTAATTCATTTAAAAATTTTTAAAGTATGAAAAAATGCTGAAACCATTTTTAAAGTCTCATGCTAACACTAATTTTGCAGTAACAAAACAAATAAGTCTAACGCTTATAAATTTTGCAAGAACGACAACATTTTTATAAATTAAAATGCTATTTGACAAACAATAAGATCTACCAATCGTCTTTGAAACGTTTCAAGAAATTGTCAGTTTGATACAATGTTGTTTTCTAATAATCGTGGTTCCATCAATTGCAGGTCAATTAATTGCTGTTCAATAAATTCCTTTTTGATTACTTGCCACGAAACATTGAAAAACAATGGGCTGTGGAGATTTTTCACATCTACTGAACGTTTGTGGGGGAAAAAAGTTAGGGAACACATAATTTGATATGAATTAAGATTTTTTTGGTGTTATCTGATATCCAAAGGGGACAAATTTTTTTAAAAGCAATGAAACATGATTTGTCTTTCATCTAAAATCACAGTCGTTTTGATCAGCTAAAACAATAATTAAACAAAAACTTATTTTCTTCATTATGGCATTTACCTTTGAATGATGACCAGTTGCATCACTTTGATAAAGAAATGTCAAACATAATATTATTTTAGAGTAGAAATCAGCTGATGATAACTGGCGTTACCAACAGGCCTCACTAGATGGTGATAAGAAAAATACGTTCCAAATGGTTAGCTTTACCTAAGGATCAGTAGTGAGAGTTATTATTGATTGGTTTTACTAGGAATAATTTCATTTTTAAGCCTTGTTTGATATAGATTGTTTTCAGTCTGTTTGACTTTAGGAAAATACCTCAGTGGATATTCATTTTGAAAGTGGGCCTCAGTGTTACTTGGAATCGGCTGAATCACCGAGTGCTTCTTTTTCCAGTATTGGTAATATGTAACATTGAAAAAATCTCTGCATTTTGCAATATTCCTTCTTTTGACCGTTTTTAAGCCTGATTCACATTGAAGCACTCCAAAACAATGATGATCTTTAAAAAAACAAGCATGCAAAAATCAGTGGCGTGTTATTATTTTGATTTTTCAGAACAGTTTCTCCATTTTTAGAAATACGGAAGTAAACACAAACCACATATTAAAGATTAACGAGAGACTAAAAGTTTAACTGCCTTTTCTTGATTTTGGTTTTTAAACATGGTTACTGGTATATCCGAAAAGCATTCTCTTGAAATGAGTGAAAAGTTTTACATTTCAATCCTTCTTCCATCACATGGAAAATTTTTTTATCATCTTTTAAAAATAACGTGTTTAGCCATGCTTTGAAAATACTAATGCTTTAGACAAAGTACATTTCTTTCATAAGTAGTGCAACCAATCACGGAAAATTATAGTAAAGTGTTTTGTTCAATACCCAACAATTTAACCATAATAAGATTTGAATGCTCAATCATTGCCTCCAGACAACGATTTAACCATGTTGCCCACAAATAGTGCACACAGCACAATAAAAAATACCCATAATTAACAGAGTTAGAATAGCAAAGCTGTTTTTCAAGCAAGTCCTAAAAGACGACTACTAAATAGTGTGGTAGGTTACTCATCATTATCAGTTTGAATAATTAAAATTATGGCTGAAAGTCTGCATTGTATTCATGATTAATTTAAAATAGACATATTAAATTTCAAGTCTAGACCTCAACATAGCTGTTTCAGGTCATGTATCCTTTCCAAGAAAAAGCAGACTGGATATAATCAAAGGGAATAAGAGGGATAACCTGGCTCTTGACAAGCAATATCAATATTGGGTCCTTTGTAGAGACACAATAGACGTTTTCCGTCCAAAAAATATAGTAGTAATAGCTTGAAAGGTTTCCCTAATCATTATTCCCACAGACAAAGTTTTTAGAAATGCTATAAGTAAGCTTATGATATCTAGCCTATCACCACGACACCAAAAATAATGTTTTATAAAAATTAAAATGCTAATGTCACGAGAATGATGCGATTTCATTGTTTATACAAATGTGAGACCTTGTTAAAATTATTAAAACACTGGGTTCTCCTCGAGCTCATTATAACAGCAAAGGTAATGCACTTGAGTCCATAAAAAATGAGTCCCAATATTTAATCTCTATATAATTAGTCTGGCAACTCCAAGCAAATTATTGTGTATGTGAATTTCATATAAAGATGCCTGTGGTAGTCGCATAAACTAGATTATAAAAGATAGTCAGAACAGACGTAGTAAGCACAGCACAGGCTTGGTAGAGACACAATAGGAAAAACACAGGCCTGGTAGGCAGGGATGTGGAAGTGATGATTTTTCAACCGCTTTCACTTTCACACCTATTGCTTCCGCTTCCACAAACAAAAAACAAGAAAATGACTGCTGACTTTAACAGTACAAAATTTGTCATTTAGTACAATCAAAAAGTGTAACCAAAGATACGAAAGTGGCAAAATTGACTCAAGAAAGGAAAAATAAAAGCAAACAATCAAAAAGACAGCGAAGATATAATCATTTCAACTTTACACAGATTATTTGTCCACATAAACACAATAGCATCAGTTAATTCATTGCCCATTTGGACTCTGTTTTCATGAAGTACGAGCTTTAAGTGGGAAAACATGCATTTAACGGATATCTGTGTGCAGGGTAAACAGCTAATGATTCGCGATACTGGTTACGCGATAAGGGGATATTTGGAAATAATGTCCCAAACATTTGGC
Source organism: Trididemnum clinides (assembly GCA_963675345.1). NCBI lineage: Eukaryota > Metazoa > Chordata > Ascidiacea > Aplousobranchia > Didemnidae > Trididemnum > Trididemnum clinides. Next base: position 37,534,540 of record OY776291.1, read on the forward strand.
AGTTTCAATCTTTCGAGCCACTCCACATCAACAAGCACTTCAGCAAATGCAGTAAGATCAGATTTTGCAGATGCCATAGCTGATGCCTCAGCAGCCGCTGTGGAATGTAAGAAGTTCAAATACGCATCAAAGTCAGATACTGATGCTGCAGATTCTTGCTCTTTTGCTTGAAGTGCTTTGAATGCACAACAAAATTGACTGAAGAATGCTCTTTGTACGTAGTTGCTCAAGAAGATTCTTCATCGAGCATCAACCTATCAAGAAAATAAAATGATAACATCACGATTATATAAGTCAGTCAATTTTAATATGACTAATACACTAGTTGTTATTCTCGACTCAAATAAAATCAAGCGTACAAACGCTTACCAGTATTGAGTTGAATATAATATCAACAAAAAATATTGGTAGGTCGTCACAACAACTAAGTTAACAAACACTACTTACCCAAACAGCTGCCAAGAAAACCTCTTGGTGTGATTGCAAGGTGGTGGCAAGAGCAGAAGTCAAATTGTTATCCAGCTTCTTCAATTTAAACATGAAGCAGGGATGACTTCTCTCCAATGAAGCAGTCATTCTCTCGAAGTGTGATCTTGCTTTTGAAAATAAATTGTTGCTGCGTGAGGTATTTGTAGTACTTCGACCATCATCTTGACCTCAGCCCATTCACTTTCGGTAAGGTATGATTCATGTGAGCCAAGATCCTGAACAAAACATTTCAAATCTGCTAATCGTTGAAGCATGAGGAAAGTACTCCCCCAACGGGTCCGCATGTCAATCAGCATTCCCTTATTAGCAAGACGCTTTAGAATTCCATTGGTTCACTCTTTTCGTCTCCTGGTAGTTGATGGCCCAACAATAAGCGAGCAATTTATTTATTCAACCCAGATTTCAAATACAACACATGCTTCATGTGCCATAAGACAAACAGAGAGTAAGGCTAAGTGCGAGATAGTAAATATGATGTTTAAATTGGCTTATATTACTTCTACAAATGCAAAGAAACATATTACTATTTCTATATGTACAGATTCGTACAGAGTAGCGTTCAACAAACGAACCGTGCTTAATGCTTTATCAAAGCTGATGGATACTGCGGCATGGCTTTGTAACCAAAGCTTTCTTCAATCTGCCGTAGTAGAACTTGGGGCTGTTATTTATAATGATTTTGGGGTAGTTTTTCCGAATTGGAGAAAATGGCTTGAATAATTTGTTTTTCGAGTACAAGCTGACTGTAGTCACAGGAGAAAGCAGTATCCATGGGTTGTTTTCCAGGTACAATTTCATCTTGTTCATAATAAATAAAATAAAAGTAATATCGACCCCCTTTGGTTGTGTTAAGTTGTTTTCCATTAGAACTGCGTCTCACTAATATGACTCATAGCATTGCAGTCACATAAAAACACGAATGTCAATTAGGCATTTAGATCTGTATTAGCTATAAATGAATTGTAAACTGCCCCTATTGCTTGTTCATAATTCAAGATTTTCTTTCTATGTTGTTATTTGTCAGTTCACGTAACACCAGCATCGTCATACTTTTGTAAGCCTTTGCTCTGTTGGGATAAATTGAAAACTGAATTTTATTTTCACAGCAATTTTCAAAAACTAAAAACAACTCTTTTGGGTCTGGAGCCAGCCATCTCCAACACTTTATCATTTTAAGGAGACAAAAATCTATCCATATATTGCTCTTACGTTACTTACTTTGCTTAAACTTATTGTTCCGAACTACTCTGTTTGTTTTTTCTTAGATATTTGAACTCGTGTTGAATGTAGAGTCTAATCCTTCTGAATAGCAAAGTGCGGAATTTCGGTCATGTTCATATAAAGCGAGCAAAATTAAAATTACAGATGCTCTATTGCATAACAAAGGGAGTTAGCAAATTCAGACGTTCTCAAAGTAAAAAATAGAATTACATCACAATCTGGAACTTGCTATCACAAGATTCCATTACTAGCTATTTATATACATGGAACACCACTACATATAAGAAATCAATATACTGAAATAGGAAATGAATACTATTAATAAACAAACAACCTTTGCGGTCCCCTCACGCAACCTTTTAACCCTTTTGCTCCCGCGATCATCGATTGATGATCTCATGTTTTCAGTGTTTCCCTCAAATTTTGTTAAATTGAGTTACAAAATTAGTTTACTAAAAAATCGATTTGTGACTTTATTTTTCATCCGATTTTCATAAAATTTTCAAAAGATCACGCTTATTTCCTCACGCATCGGATGATGTATAATTTGTGCCCTAATTCTTGGATTTTTATACCCAAAAGGGTTAAAATGACCAAAAACCCAGTTGCAGACGACAAAACCTGCCAAATTTTCAGCTTGTGCCAACTACACTAAAATCAAATTGATATTACATCTTTACCACAAAACCAAACCCTTTATTATCATTAACACAGTCTGAAAACTACTCTTTTGGGGCATCATTTGACAAAATTTCAAGCGATAATGATAAATTTTACTTTTTTAAATTTCCAAATTTTTTAGGGGTATCAAAACCCCCCAAACAAATTTGAGTGATAAGTAGATAAAAGTAAATTTAGTGCGTAAAAAATATGGTATGTTGCTAAATACTAGTTACATTTGAAAGCTTAGGAAATTTTCTTTCCAGCAATATATAACTTTAAATAGTTTAGACTAAGTGGTATATGATATTTACTGATCAAAAATGAGTACTGTACATCATATCAGTTCAAACCTCCCAAAATTTTTTGACTTACCTTCACTAAATTATAATTTTTAGAATAACTACACCCTTTAAAATCATAAAATAAATTGCATATATTTCACCACTAAAGTCGTCATTTCGCATCAAGTTTCCAAGGAGACAAAGACTGAAATACAAGTTTAAAAGCTAGCATAAGTTTGGCTTCTCTAAATCAAAGTTTGCTGTATCCCCTTTGTTTCTCAAGAAATGGGAAGGGTGTAAACAAGCTGCTGTTTCATTGTCAGTGACAGCATATTCTATTTAAACCTGAAATTTTCTGAATCTTGAAGAAATTTCCTCTTTAAAAATACATAATGTTACATGGTTTAGGCTAACCTCTAGCAGACAATGACTGATCATATTTTAGGTACTAAATTTAACTACCAAAATTTGGTACCGGTCGGTACTGGTCAAAAAAAGGTCATGTGCTCAAAAAATTGCAAATTGTAGAAAACCTAGGCTCTTAGGTAAGTTTTGAATGATGTACCTTGAAAGCTTATTTCCTTAGCATCATTTTGCGACCATTTCTAAAAATATTGGTAGAAAATAAAATCTGTAGTGATCTTTGAGGTGAGGGTACTACTTTAATTTCGAAGACAACTCAGCCCCAGTTGGGGGGTTAATTTGCATAAAATTTGCATATTTAAAAAAAAAATTTTTTGTTTTTATTATATTTGAAATCTTCAAGAAATGTAGATTTCAACAATATGTCACACTTAATGTAAAAGTAAACAGATGAGTAATGATTTACAAACAAACTTAGGGTATTTTATGATGATTAATTATGATTGATTATGACAATTTATGACAGTTTTTCGCTCTGCCACCTTACGGACATTTTTTTCGCTATTCACACAGGAGCAAAAGAGTTAAACTCACAGAACACAACTACACGTTTTGTGGAACCCCAATTGAAGAGCACTGATGTAGAATGATGAAAATGTTTTCGTCGTGAGTAACTTGCTTTTCAACGCTTTCAATCCCCTAACCGAGGTCAGTTAATTTTAATCAAATCATCATTTTATTGGCTACGTTTCATTGTCCAAACTACCTTTTACTTACCCATAATTGGTATAAAATGTGATGAAAGTTTTTCTTGTTCTCTTGCGCTACTGATATCACACGTTCAGTCAGACTTATAGTGCAACTTCACTGTTTAATCCACATCAGGAAACAAACAAAACTTTTTTGCCTAGTTACTCCTCAAGTCAAATAACCTCTGAGGAAGCGAAAGCAGTAGACATTTTTCACTTCCGCTTCCACAGAAAAAGGACCACTTCCGCATCCCTGCTGGTAGGCACATTACAGATAGAGTAGCTATACACTATAGTACAGGTACGGAGTCGGTCGATTTGGCAGTAGAGAGCTCAATGCCTTACACGTTGAGCTCTTTCCACAATTTGCCAGCCAAATTTCATTTTACAGTATAGTACAGGTATAGCAGGAATGGTAAGCAAATGCAGATATAACAAAGAAATAATAACCATAATCAGACACGGTGGGCATCACCAAGAGGTATATTGCTGGAATAAGAAAAGCATAGTAGGCATAATACAGACATAGCAAGACATAGCAAATATCGTACAGGCATACTAGGCAGAGTAATCTTAAAACAGGCATAAAATGCATAGTGCAAACATTATAGGCATGAAACAGAGCAAGCATAATGGGAGCATAGCAAACATAATGAACATGGATTAGGAACATAGTATGCATAGTACTTACACAGAAGGCAGAGTAGACAAAGCACAGTCACAGCAAGCACAAAAGACATAATTTAAGCATTTCATGCATACTAATCGTAATATTAGCAAAGTGGACATTGAAGAACCAAAGTCGGAATAGTAGGTATAATACAAGCATAACAAGCACAAGTATATAGACGTAGTAAAGATAATGCAGACATCAATATTGTAGATATAATAAAAGCACAGTAGGCATATTACAAGCATCGCAAGCGCTTTCCTTGTACTATACCTGTATTATAATCTTTAAGCCTCCTGCGCCTGCAATTTGCTTTTATTATGACTTCTATGCCAGTAATATGCTAACTATACTTGCACTATGTTTACCATATCTACTGCACCATTGCTATGCCAACTAATACTTTACTATGACTCCATTAAGCACAATGCCTAGTATGCCTGTATTATTTGTACCAAACCTATTCTATGCTAACTGTATCCAAGCTATGCTCATGATGTCCACTGTGCCCACACTATGCCTACGACAGTTTAATCAATAATTATGTGCCAAAGTCATAAAAATTTTGGCTGAGTCACCAAAAGCCTAGGCAAAAAGTGTACAAAATTGCAATTATTTTCGGCTACTGAAAGAGATGGTCCAAAAACCGACACTTTTTTCTAGGCTATAGTAGCAAAAATTTTTGCTATGGAATTCACAACCCCAGCTCCATTTAGAGACAAGCAGATGTACAAGTGATGTCAAAAGCTGATTTAAAAGCATCAAACATTGAAGATGGATCCTAACATCGAGGCTATGTTAACAATGCCAACTCGTCAACGGAACACTCTCTTGCTGCAATTTCTAAGCTTACTAAGCCTGCAGCACTTGAACCCATTTTTTCAACACTGCCAAAATTTGAAAGTTTTGTCAATGACAAAGAAGGTTGTCAGGAAGCATTTTGAACTTCACAATATAAGAACTCCAGATCAAAGAAAAATTTATTTACTCTTTTGTATTGATTTGAACACATATGGTCTTCTAAAGAATTTATCAGGCAAAGTGAATGTGCCGACTCATACCATTGATGCTTCAGTGGAAAAGCTGTCAATTTACTTTAAGCGTTTCAGGCACGTACAAGCAGCACGTCATTTATTTTGTAATTACAAAGCAGATTGCAAAATGTACCTAAGGTGTAAAATGTCAGATTTGTGTGTTATCGCATAAAAACTGTGTCTACCTGATACTACTTTCTAATTCACTGCTTTTTCGAAGTATTTGACAAAAATATATTTGGACTTTAGTATTTTATTCTCTGAAAAGCCTAATGCTATGCATTCCACTTGCATGTTTTCAATAAAAATTACTGCCATGTTGCCACCACTTGCAAAGAAAATGTATAGATTTTTGTTGAAGTTTCTTTTTTTGATGTTGGTATTATGAGGTTTTTTAATATCTTCCTGTTTTTGTAACGCTACCTAAGTCGAAATATGTTCTTTTTTCCTGTGTATTTGCACTCCGAGACGTGTTGCTAATTCAGTGTATGTCACATTATCCAAACGCTTCTTCTCAGACATGTTCCCTTCCTTGATGTCACCCCTCATGACATTTTCCCTTAGATACCTCCTCCTCAGAACATTTCCTCCCAGACGCTTTCCCTTTAATAGAGTTAGGGTCAGTTCACAGAAGTAGTTTGTCTTGTTTTATTGTCCAATCTTTATGTGTATGATCTATTGCTATGGTAGACGGAACTTGGACATTATCTCTAAATGCTTTTGAACTAGTCCTATAGCTGAACAATGCAGCACTTTATATTCCAAATGCCCTTCTGATGAATACCAACGAGGATTTGTGGGGTCTCTACAGCTTTTGCTCCAACGTCTGAAACAATTACTAACACGATACTTATTCAAATTAGGGAATGCTAATATGTATGTATCACAGCAGCTCCAACCCCCAACCTGAGGGATTAAACTAAAAGCAGGCCACTGGTTTATCAGCAAAAACTAAATTGGTTATGCCTGATTTTATCTTGGCTCACTTGTAAATTGTAGTAGGCCTAAACTAACCTCTGTACAAATCTAAAAATTACAGAAAACTCTTCTGCTAACAAGTACGCCTAGCCTATCTGCCAACCAAAAATGAGATGCCAGAACTACAAAGCAGTCTACCAGCAAAGCATTTGATATTCATTCTTGCTAGAACAAAAGACTAACAGCTAAAATCAAGTAACGATAGCTTGGCTGCTTGATTGTTTGTCAGAACTTGAGAATATTTTGCACCAAAAATATCCCCAATTCTGGGAAAAGCCATTTGCGAAGAAATTTAGATGCATTTAAATTCAGAGTGTAAATTAAAACGCACACTGAAAAAAAACAGCAAAAGTGTCTACTGAAACTTAGCAAGTCCAAAACAGATGCTTCTATTTCTCACAACATGATTTGCGTCCAAGTGGATCCTGTTCCAATGTTGTTCATGGTATCGATAAACAAATTTAAATCAAAGCTGTAGTAAATGGAAAAAACATGTCTTTCTAATGAGACATAGCTTAAACTGTTCTGTAATGGGCATTGATAGTTATTCTAATCTGGAAGCGCCATCATGCTTTCAATGTCAAACAACCTTTAACTTAAGAGTAAATACGGCTGAAGGTCAAAGGACAATATTGTGTGAACGTCAGATTTGGAAATCAAGTGCAAAAAACCTGCTGTTAAGTATTGTACATGAAAAAGATTCTAAATTTTTGAATTAAACTGGAGTGAGAAATTGGGGCTGACCGACCAAGAAACGTCAGTTTGTAAAACTTCACAATACTCATTGGTTGTAACTAGGGCCATTTTTTTGACCTAAAAAAATATATTTTTGACTTCATTTTTGCAAAATTTTGACTTTATTTTGACCTAACCGCTTTTGTCTATTATTTACGTCTTGTTGCACTTTTTTGATTAAAAATGTTTTATAATCCGCAATTTACATAAGTTTTTAAACAAGAAGGTAGCCTACTTCAAACATTTTCTCAATCACTCAGTGTTGAAGCTAATGCAACAAAGCAACGCATGACGTCAAAACCTAGGATAACGAGCCATTGTGTGTACCGGTATCAATTAGTGTGTAATACAAAAAATGCATTGTTATCGCAACTGCACTGTACATTAACAGTCTGTCTATGATGTTTTTAACGAAAGCCACACAGTATAATTATCACGACTTTTTATTGTAATACAGCATCATATATTTTTTTATGTTCTTAACATTAAAATTTCTGTCTTTTTTCAGTAATTTACTGAGCATAGAAAACGACCTCTCAATAGCAGCAGAGGTTGGCTGAGCTTTTTGCAATAGTGTGTAGCTTGTTGGGTCAATTGTCAATTTGGTACAGTTTATTATTGTTTCTAAATCAGAGTTGAATAGTCGTTTTTTAATGCAATTTTTAATTATGCACGGATCATCATCGAATTGCATATTCTTCAGCAGTCCGTATGCTTCGGTTATCCTGCAGGCACTTCCTTCTAAGAACTCTACCTCAGCTGCTAGAGTCCGGTATTGATTCATTTTAACCAAGTCCAGCACCAAATCTTCCACATTGATAGCGTCTTTTGCTCTGCTGACTAAGAGGCCTGCACTTGTCCAATTGTTGACAATGGTACGAACAGCTGGAAGGTTCTCACTGTAATATAAGGCAGCTCTAAGCCAAGTTGCCCATCTTGTAATTACAGGCTCAGGAGGAAATGGCAGACCAGCATCATGAGAATCTTTCTTGCGATCTTTGTTTTTGATTGTTACAGCCTTGATCGTTGCTATAATTTCATCAATATTTTTAAAATGAGCATGCACACACATAGCGCAGTTATGTAGTAAGTGCGCAACGTAGGTGACATGCATCAAAGAAGGGTATAAGTCCTTTAATGTCTTTCCAGCCAAAGACATGTACCGAGCAGCATCAGTCAAGAACAATGAAAAATTCTCGCGTTTTATTTCAAGTTGTCGCAATATGTTATCCACAGTGTGCAGAATAATACTGCTATTAACATTGCTACCGCTGTCAAGTGGATGGAAATCAACGAGGAATGTTATTTTGGGGCATCTAAGCTGCCCACAAGCACACTAATATACTTTTGTTTAGCAATCACTGCTTCATTCACAATTTAAAAAAAATTTTTTGTCACAAAGTAATTCCTGAATTTGTTCTTCTTTTTGGGATGCTAATTTAGCAACACATGCCCGGGCTGCAGTCTCCGAAAGCAATACTTTTCCCATTGTAGCAAATACAGACTTTAAAGAAGAATGGTTTAATTTATGAAGTGGGATATCTGCAGCTAAGAATGAAGAGACAACCTGTTCCTTAAAGTTTACTTGATCGAGTTGTAAAAAGGTTTGCTTACTTTGGGATTTGCTCTTTGTCTCTGGTCTTGCTTACTTTTTCGATGGCTTTCCACAAAAAACTTTTTGTCGCATTTGACTAACACGTCACAAAGGTTGCATCGCAAGTTGCGGGCAGGAGTTGCCAAAAACTCATCCAGATATTCCTGGCAAATTTGCCTAATTTTCGCTGTAGAAGATTTGGCTTGTTTAGACATTCTTTGCTTTGCAAACTACGACTTAAAAAGACCACGTGTAAAGAGCGCAAAGGTTTTATAGGAATAGATTAATTTTCTAACAATTATGTGTTTATGCATCAACAATGACGATTTGATGCATAATAAGTGCTATTTCCTTCTCAATTACCACATGCATTTTTACCATAGCAACTATTTGAGAAGTTTAAAATCAAATAAAACTGCGCACAAAATTTTAATAGCAGCTCAAAAATTGAAAAAAATACAAATTTGTTCGTTTTTGTAAAGAAATTTTTGATGAAGACAATTTTGACAAGTTTTGACTTTATGCAAAATTTTGACTTATAAAATCTACCAAAACAGACTCCTGAACACCTGAAACAAACGTTAGTACACGTTTGATCATGTAACAAGGTCCTGAAAAAATTTTGACTTTATTGACTTTAGCGGGCCCTAGTTATAACTTAAATAACAGTGCAGAAAAGTTTTTCCAAACAATAAAGAATGTGAATTACAGTCTAGGTGGATATACATGTAAATCGGACATTAAACCCATGTTTTACAAACCTCGTCTCAATCATTTGGCCATAAAAAAGAAAGTTGAAGAAAACCGAAAAGATTAGAAGACAACAGTGCCACAAAATACTTTGATAATCAGACTGGGCTGTTCCGATTGTAGTTGTTAATAAATTCAATGAAAACATTCGCATTTGTGAAGATTTTAAAGTTGTTAATCGCTATGATTACTCAGAATCTGTTACCCTCACTAAATTTGTTATTAAAAAAAAATGATCAGTTGACAAATTTATTGTAAGCTAGATCTGTCAGATGCTTATATGCAGCTTGAATTGCCAGATTAAGCAACAAGTCCATGTGTGATCAATACCCTTATTTGGTTTATACTAGTACAACTGAATGTGTTTAGAATCGCATCAAGTCTTGCGCAGTTTCAAAGGTGTACGGACACTATGATTTCTGGGTGTTGACTGCATTTTTACAATGATTTTACTGTTTATGGCCCTTCTAAAAAAGAACATTGGAAGAATTTAAAAAATCGGTGCTAACCTTTTCCCTGTCCATGCATCACATGTGATGCACACACGTGTCTACCGAAACGTTTGTGCATCACATGTGGTGCACAAAACATGTTAATTTAAATCATATTTTTTTTATTTAAACTTTTCTGCAAGACTTCTATTTTGATTTGAACGCGTGAGTTATTGATTAGGCCTGTATGAATACCATAATTGTATAGCGTTTTTTTCTTTTTCAACGAAAATTTACTTATCAAACGTCATTCAATTTTTCTCACTCAGTTACACACTTGTTTATCAATATTGTTCCATTTTGTTGCTTATTTTACGCACATGTACATACAGTATGCTAAATAAAATTAATCTTTGTAAGTGTTGCACTAGAATTGCGTTAGTCTTTTCACTAATGCTTGTCGTTGAAACAGGGTAAGCAAAATGAGTGCTTGCATACGGTACATTCTGTGGAAACTTGTTTGGCTTTTTTGTGGCCTCCTTCCGTCCATATTGCCTGCTCAGTTTCTCATAGCATCCATCACATCGTTTTTGAGTAATTTTTCCATCAGCTCTCCTTGGAATTGTAGAAAGTTGGTGTGTGTGACTAATTTGTCTTCCGATATGAGCAACTGGGGCTTGGTCCTCTAACTTGAGTAAGGACATTGCAACTCTCTCTACAAATGATCCAAGTGGCGTTTTCCTTCCATTGTTTCCATTGTAGTATCTATTGCAAAGTACCCAGCTATTTACAACTGTCATGCAGATGCATTCTATAAGCACTTTTCTAAACCACTTGACACTTTTGCGTGCTGGTGAATAATAGGCGATCATTTGATCTGAGAGATCAATACCTCCTTTGACTCGATTGTAATCCATGATTACAGTTGGTTTGGAGATGGCTTCTGCATGTCGATTGCTTCATGCTGTTTTTTCTGTATCGACTCTATGGAAAGCAGAAATCATATAAACATCTTTTTGATCTTTGTATTTTACTACTCTGATTCTATCGAAATTTATTACTTCTTTTGTGTCATTCTTTTTTACTTTTGTTGATTTTAGTTGCGATGGCAATCGAGATTTATTTTATTTGCAAGGTTCTACAATATTCGATATTGCGTTGCTGCAAATACTTAGCCAACGGTATAATGCTGTACCAATTGTCAGCAACTATCAGTCTGCCATCATTCAACAGTGGTGCAGTAAGGGAAACCAAAAGAGACCCTGGGTGGTCTAATCCATTAACAATTTCACCAGTACCTTTGCCGCATAAAATAGAAAAATTCCAAATGTATCCTGTCATTTCGCACAATTTAAACAGCTTAATACCATATTTATGGGCTTTCCCGGGGTTATACTGGCGAAACAAAAGTCTGCCTCGGTGCGATATCATGGTTTCATCTACAGCAACTTCTTTACCAGAATGGTAGACAGCTTGAAACTTTGATATAAGCTTTTGTACAAAGTCCGCTACTTTGTACAGCCTGTCATCAGTTGGAGCAGTTTGGTTGTCTGCAACGTGCCAGTTTTTCAGCAGCAATACAAACTTATTACAAGTAATATTCAGTTTGTGAAGCATTGAATGATAGTAGAAGTTATCTTTTTTCCAGTAATCTTCCATCTTTGGAAGTTGTATCAATCCTGTGGCAAGGATAATTCTCAAAAATTTTTCCATTTCAGTTGTTGTCACGTCAGTCCATCGTCACATTCTTGCACTTCTCCAAAGCTGATGTGATGCTGGGAATTGTTCAGCATATTTGTTGGTTTCTGATATCATTAGACCAATGATTTCATCATCAAAAAATTGCTGAAACAATGCAATGGGAATATCTGCTGGATTTTGAGTGGTAATTCGCCTAAGTAAACCAGTTGAAGATCTTGAAAATGACATTTACTGTCTACTATCAAATTCTGAATCCCATAATGACTGTGCCTGCCTTGGAGTAGGTTGAGGTACTCTCTGAGTAGGTGGGTGTTGCTGGATAGGAGCAGCATTGTCACTGGATGTCTCTGATGATGAAATGTCACTTGATGTATACAGGCTTAGATGACCATTTTCATCTTCGGATGGTAAATATTCACCATCAGGAGTACTAATATCTTCAGATGACAAAGATTCTTTGCTATTATAAAAACTTCTAGCAGATAAATCACTTCTATGATACAAATTTCTAGGGTTCATAATTACTTTAGTTATTGAACTAATATACTTATCTATGAAAATAAAAAGAACAGAAAGTTGATACTGTACTTAAAAAATAAAGCAAATACATTTACCATGACAAAAACCTATGCATCACATGTGATGCGCAGAACATACCAGTTAGAAGTTCACTGTCACACTTTCCGTGCATTACATATGATACACGAATTATCTTTACACAAACAACATTGAAAAAGTTCTAGAACAAACATCACACCCAATTGTTATGGTTTTGTGATGTTATAATGTAAATTCAAGGATGGACGTACACGCATCAACCTGTAATTTGGCTGGACAGGGAAAGGGTTAAATAATTAAAAGAATGTATGGCTTTGAGTTATTTGAAAGAAATGTACATTCCGAAAAAGCCAAGTGATATACTTAGACATGTGATTGACAAAGACGGCAAATGTTCATTGGAAGATTTCTGTTACTGCTATAAATCAGTTGCAACGTTTCCACAAAGTGCCACAAATACATTCATTATTTAGGAAATATTTATTATTATCCTATTTATAATTCTTTGCTTTTCTCAACTTGTCTGAGAAAGCAAATTCATAGCACAAATTGTTGAAGCAAGGCGTTGAATGTGTGTTGTCAAAAGAGTGTAAGGACAGTGTTTAATTGTCAAAAGGCAATGTTATTGGTGTAATGAAATCCAGTCGCTATGATCCAAATAACCTTTTTTTCCTTACTACTGATGCATTTCAATATCGATTGAGAGCTGTATTGATGCAAAACCTGACGTTGTTGAAAGGTCAATAGCATGTGCTTCAAAAACACTCACAGACACTCACCAGAGACACTTTTAGATTGAAAAAAAAGACATTGGGTATCATTTTTGGTGTTACCAAGTTTCACCAGCTTTTGTATGGTAGAAAGTTTACATTGGTGCCAGATCAGAAACTGTTCATAACTAAGATCAGCGTAATGCAATGACGACTTATTAATTTCATATCAAATACGGACCGTCAAATGATCTTAGCAATACAAATTGATTTCACTTTGAGCAAACTGCAGACAGTGACACTGTTTGAACCTATTAGGTCTCTTCAGTGCAGTTGGTGACCCACAAGAAGCTAGAGGCTTTATCGTTTTAATAAAACTGAACAATGTGAAAATGAAGAAATATTGTGCCGTGTCAACGAAGTTATGAATAAAGTACCTCTCACAATTGCACTAAGCGACATAGTGTGATGTATCACTACAAGCAAGTTATGTCTTACCTCAGCAGCAATAATTGATCAAAGCTCTCACCAATTGCTACTGATGAGCTACCAACGTCTCATAAATAGAATTTTTATAAATGGAGGATGTACTGTTATTACGAAAAGATGAAGTTACACAATTTTAATTCCAAGTTTACTATGCAAACATGTTTTGCAGTCGTTGCATGAAGAGCATCGGGGCACTAATTGTATAAAACAAATAGCTCGACAGTAAGTGCGCTGGCCAAACATTAATTGCGAAATTGAACCGTTAGTTTAAAGTAGTGATATACAGAGTGGGACATAAGTCACGCACCAAGAAAGTACGTGGAGTGGGATGTGAAACAATGTAAAATTAATGAGATGGAATATCTTTTCGTTTCTTGTGATGTATAATAAATGTTCTTTTATAGAGTAATTTGCCATTGTTTGAATGTATCAGTCATTATATCTGTCAAATTTAATTATAATCAAAGTTTTTTTTAAGTATGATTTGCATTTAAAATTTTTTTTCTTAATTTTCAGATATGCCTTTAACAATATACGAGCGAGTTGAGTTAGTATTTATGATCATTTTGAGCATTTGTGATTGTATCAGCGTGTATAACGTGTCATCAGCTCCTTAGATAAGCTTGTTTTAAATAAAATAACGTTTATACAATCAAAATTGTCTTAAATGTTTTGGTGTGCGACTTATGACCCACCCTGTATATTGACCAGTGGCAAAAGCAATCTTTAGTGGTACAAAATTTCAAAATAGCTTTGAAAAAGTTTTTGGAGGCGGATTTATAAAGATATTGCAGCTAAATACCAGTTGTAACCTGAAACTAGTTCTTGAAAAGAATGCGCTTAGATTTTGCAGAATTTTGTTTGATAAAGTGTGGGTTATTTTTGTGGATGCCCAATCAAAATATTCTTATGTAACAACGTTAAATAAAAGTCAATCTGCCTCTCAAGTCCAGCGTTTCTTCAGAGTCATCTGGCGACTGGATCTAACTGCATTTTTGGGCCAGTACAGTCCCCAAGTACGCATTGAAATCATTGTGACAAAATAATTACTGATATCTCAAAATTTTCACTCAATTAAACTACGAAATACTGCTGCAGATTGAATTGCTGCCGAACGTTGGATTGTCAAAAGAGCCGACCTCACGAGAAGCAACAATTTGGGCAGCAGAATTTTGGCCAGTACTAGTCTTCAGATAAATAAAATTTATAAATAGATTCGAATTTTACTAATGACATATTGTCTATTACAGGTAGGCCTACAATTAAACTTTCTTGTAGTTCGTGTATTTATTGCCTTGAGATAAGCGATTGGTTAAACAGCAAAGTGTTGCTTAACCGAGTGACAATACATAGCTCAAATAACTTTCAACACAAAAGCAGTTACTGGTCAATGCATCGTAAAATTATCGAATTGTGTTATTAGTTTGTCAGATAAAGATCTGCCCAGGCTTAAATGCCACTTATGAAAAGAATGTTTCAAGAAAAGCGTTTTGCTACCATAGTGGTAAAAATGCTTTTCTAATTCTTGCCATAGAAGCCCATCCATTAGCATTGTAAGCAACTTACCATTTTGTCATCAATCCACTTCTCTAAATGTTCGTATTTTACTTTATATATGCTGGCAATTCAGTTTCAACTTGTACTTCTGAAACAACTTTTTCTACTTTTTACCAAGAAACTTATTACCAAGTCAACTTAAAATTCATTTATATTAATCTTTAAAGCCGACTAAATAGCTTTGCCTTGCTAGTCATGCTATACATAAAAAGCTCGTTCCAACTGTGGATGATCTAGGATATATTTTTCCATTAAAAGAGCAATAAGTACAACTTTTATGATTTTATGCGCGATCCCTATAATGCAGCCCTCAGAGAATTTCAAGACAGCATTGCCTAACAAGCCCCTTCCCCACTATTTTCACAAACTTTGGGGACCTCCAATGATCAGTGGCTCCAAATTGAAAGTTATAAGAATTTTGAAAAGTTAGTTACAAACGTCAAAGTAGGCATTGACACTGCTGAAAAGAGATATAAGTTATGGGAAGACTACAAAGATGTTTTGACAAATAAACACTAAACATAGAAACCTTGCCATAAATAGCGTTAAAAGCATCAGAAAACGGTCTTGAGATTATAAGAAATTAATATGACTTTTATTTGTCTACATCAGTGGTTTCCAAAGTGGGCACCAGCACCCCTCTGGGGCGTTTGCGAGGGTGAAAGAGGCGCTGGCTACACTCCGCGATTGGGGGGTGCTGAAAATAAATTGCAGCAATCAAAAGAACAGTGTCACAATAATAATATTTTCGCTGATAATTTACTCTAGTTTTCTGCTTTAATTGCTCTTAATTTAATTATAGCAGGCATTTTTTGTTTATCGAGTGTGATGACATTACGAACAGATCTAGTCGTTCTTTAAACAAATTTATTGCTCAAACTTGACGTTTTGCTCCCCTCAGTAACCAGGGAGCGTCTTCAGAAAACAGTAGATGTTACCAGCGCAACATGCAAACTGTATAACATAGAAATATAAAGAGTGTAGCACCCTGGGCATAAATTATAGTGCGAAATTGGTCATGAAAAAACACAAAAAAAGAGAAAACCTCTGAACATAGCATTTCTATACTCAAAGACAGTTTTAGATCAAGCTCAACATGACTTGATTTGATATTCACTACGTGACCATCAAGTGCCAAATCATCTGATAAACTGGATCAAGCTCTTATACTGTAACGTCAACAGCCATGTTTTTTCCAATAGCACAACAAAGTTTAATAATAAATACAGGAGTGTATCAGGTTTCAGCTTTTTCTACCAAACTGCTCATCTTTCTGAAGGGCAGCTTCACACGAGACACAGAACGAGAAATCTCATTGACACTCTTGTATGCAAACAATGTCCCACTTGCTGACATCACATGAGAAAATTTTCTGTCACAAGCACAACCCTTAAAGAACTTGTTTTGCCCTAAGTCTTGATTTGCCCCAAAGTCTTGACCAAATTGGCCTCCAACTAAACATTAACAAATATGAGTATTTGGAAACCCCCTCATCTAACTACATCATTGAAGTAGACAGAACAAAGCTAAATAACACTAAACGCTTGAAGTATCTTGGGTCATGCCTAAGCAGCGATGAAGCACTGGAAGACAAAATGCAATCAAAGATCACTGCTTCTTGGAACAGATGCAGAAAAGTCACTGATGTCTTTTATGACAAAAGGATACCAAAGCGTCATTCACCTACAAAACTGCCTAGTTTCACTTTATGAAGCAGATGTTTGCTTATTGTAAAGACTGCACAACACTTTCTGCTATGGAACTGATAATGTTATATTGTTTACTTAGAATCATTTGCTTCTACCACGTGAAAAATGAAGTTGCAAGGCAGAAAATAGAAATAACATCAATCAACAAAAAGATGTGTAAGCAGTGACTAATAGGAAAAAGAGCTCTGCCCTATGCTCTAAACTTAACTGTTGCCAGCATATTATCACGCGCGTGTTTCTGGGCAAAGACCGAAAGGCAGACCACAGTAACAATGGCAAGATACTCTCTGAATACTGATCTCAAACCAAACTTTATGATGCAGACCACAAAATTTGATGTTGCAAGCCACAGGTTGCACATCCCTGCTTTAAGACACCATAGCAATGTCATAGTTATTATAAATCGTGTAGCCCTTTTTAGCAAGGTTTGCCCCTGGCCTCAAACGTTTAGTCACACACCGAGAGAAGGGGTGATCACAACAACAAAACATACAATAAAAACAACAAATTCAATTCTCACTCACTTGCTTTACAATTGCTTTCTTCTGAGAAGGAGAAAAATCGCCTGCTTTTCTTTTCAGGTGAGGCAAATGTTTTCTTATATTTTCAGGTGAAATCATTGAAAATTCTTCAGTGGGTATCTGATTGACTAATTCTCCTAATTGGCCAAGACTAGCAGCATCGAATAAAGAAAATCCAGCATCTTTACATTTGTTAAACATAATTTCTTTCTGTTACAAAACATTTTTCTTAACATAATGTTATAAAGCAAAGCACCGTAAAAGGTTTGAGCATACTCTTTTGTTTCAAATGTCTTTGGCCATAATATTTAAAGCATTTTTGGCCAAAACATTTTCTGCCAAAAACGTTTAAAATAAAAAAAAGAGTATGCTTAACTTAATTATGCAGCTGTGCTTTAAAGTGCTGCTACTAAAAAGAATTACCACTAAAACAAAACTGAAGTAAAACCAGCAATAAAAAAATATTCAAATAATTCGTAGAGGAGCATATAATTTTAAGATTTGTTTAAAGTTTTGAACTATTTTAACAAAACAAGGTGAAAAATTTAATGAAGATTGAAGACTTCCCCGATTTTTTTATATTTAAATCAACAATTTACAAATACCAGATTGTTGTAAATGATGTGAGACCAGTGACGGCTTTTACATGGAGAAAGTGTAGTGAAAGCATTTCAGGCCTCTCAAAATTTTCATATTGTGACACTTATGTGTAACTTCAGTTTCATTTTTTTGGTGGAAAATAGCTCAATTTCTTTAATACTTACTAAATTACTATATGTTTAACTAGAAGTCTTCTTGTAACAAAGCTGAAAAATCATCGCTGGCAGCAAAAAAGTAGTATAGCTAGGTCAAGGTTTTAGTTAAAGTATACTTATATGGAGATCTGTGTAGCAAACTGCAGAACCAATGATCCAGGTACATTATAGTTCAACATGCCCTACAAGTAAAGTATGGCAGAGAAATTTGTTTATTGCGTTTATGAATCCAACCCATGAATGCTTGAGACAGCAACAGCGCTACAAATAACAGGATCAATTTTACAAATCTGTTTCTGAATTTCTAAGTTTTAATTTTCTGATAACTGTTTGTTAATAACTGCCTTGCAGAGACAGTCATCTTAAAGTGCTTTTTCTTATAACCTTTCATCATAATCCTAGTAAGATTTCAAAAAACAAGAGGCGTTACTGATGAGAGTTTGATATTCTTGGGGGAAGAAGAAAAACAATATGATTGTACACAAGACTTAAACCAGCGTTTTTTACTGGATACACACATAGCACCTGAGAGTGCAAATTAAGTCCTGCTCAATCCAGGTAACTTTATTGAGAGAGCCTTAACCCAAATATGTTGTGATATCAAAAAATAAAAGATATTTACTCCAAAGCTTCAGCAAATAATTTTTCTTCAATTTGTGAGTTTACCTTCAGCAAATATCAAATCTTCACTTCAAATTCCGGGATCTTTTTTGACCACAAGCCCCTATTTACCTAAAATCTTTTAATTGTTTTCCAAAAACACATAGTTTGGTCAGTGTTTTCAAAAGCTCTATTTTAACTATGTGCAAGCATAATCACATCTTCGCAATTACCTCATTAACAACAACCAATCATGGGGAGGAAGAGAAGTTACACTTTGTCACGAATAAGAAAATTTGCTTTATAAGCGTTGTTTTCATATTGTGTAAAGCGCTGCGTTATTTGTTCGCTCGACTGCCGACTGAGGGAAAGACCCTTTTTTCCTCGCAAGCCGATTGCTGTGTACGCCATTTATTACGTCAAAATCGTTATGACGACATAGTAAAATTCTAGATCGATCGAGCGATTCTACCTTCTTCGAAGAATTTCGATAAATGATTAGCGTAACTTGTAATGCTTTTTTTTGTTGTTCACGTGATTTCGTTCGAGCGTTCTCCAGATTGTTTCGTCGTTTATATATAAGGCGACGGGATTTTCTTAGAGCGAGAGCGAGACAGAGCCCAAGAGAGAGCGAGGGCCAAAGAGAGAGCAAAAAATAGAAAAAAAGAGTGGTTTGACGGGTTAAGGAAGACCCATTACGGTGTTGTTTTTTTTTGCGATAATTTATTGTGAATTTTGTGGACGTGGAGAATATTGAATAGTTATTGGTGGACTTATTTTGCGGTCTGTTCTTGAATGTGTGGTAAAGTGATTCATTTTTTGAAGTCGTGAAGTACCATTTCTGTGAATATATTATTCTGTTATTAAAGTGGTTGAAAGTGTTTTAGCGGAAGCCAATCTTTTCCAAGCTTTTATTAAGTTGTAGCCAGACCTAATTATCCGAGCGATTATCATACGTCGCCTCAATTTTAAAGGAATTTGAAATTGAGATAGAACCGAAAGTTCTATTGATAATATCCTATATATATTAAAAACGCGACATCTGGGGGCTCGTCCGGGAATCAATTATCTTTATCGGTTGGTAATTTAAAATGGCTGCGGAAGAACTTAATATGGAGAAGTTGGAGCAATTCAAGAGACAAGTAGAGTCGTTGGGATTGGATGAGAAGCAGAGGAATAAGCTCATAACGGACGAATGGCGCCGAATGAGAGAGGCCGAGGCTGAAGAACGGAAAATAGCGGCTGAAGAGCGAAGGTTAGCAGCCCAGGCTGAAGAACGACGAATAGCGGCTGAAGCTGAAGAGCGAAGAATGGCGGCTGAAGCCGAAGCTGAAGAGCGAAGATTGGCGGCCCAGGCGGAAGAACGGAGAATAGCGGCCGAAGAACGAAGAATAGCGGCGGAGGAAAGGAAGGCTGAGCTCGAAGTCGAAAAGCTGAGATTGGAATTGGAAGCGAGGAGGCTCTCCCAATCTCAGAATGGCGAGCAAGTGAATGAAGAATCGGTTGGAAATGTTGTGAGGACGCCACCACTACCATCTTTCGTGGACAGGAAGGACAATCTGGACGAATATCTGCTGAGATTTGAAAGGTACGCTAGTGTGGCTAAGTGGAATAGAAGTACTTGGGCGACCCAGTTGAGCCCGCTGTTAACGGGCAAGGCGGTAGAGGTATATAATAGACTGTCGCCAGAGGAGGCAATGGACTACGAGCGCCTTAAAGTGGCCTTGTTGGAAAGGTATGATTTCACTGAGCGTGGATACCGAGAGAAATTTCGAGAAGCTAGACCGGAAAGACATGAAAGCCTGAGCCAATTTATTTTTAGGTTAAAAAATTATTTCACTAAGTGGGTAGAGTTGGCCGAAGTGGAGCAAACCTTCATGGGCGTGGTTGATTTGGTTGTGCGCGAGCAGTTTACTAGCTCCTGCTCCAAGGATTTATCGATATGGCTGAAGCAGAGCAACCCCAAAACTCTGGATGAGTTGTCGCGGTTGGCTGACCAATATTTGGCAGCGCGCAATCAAAAGTTGGCGAGTAAGGAAGTGATCAAGCGCGAGAGCGCAAGAGCCGGTGTGAAAAATAATTATAGTGGATTCCCTCCTGCGAGTATCCTGAAGTGTTTCTTATGTAATCGCGTTGGTCACCGGGCGATTGACTGTCGTGTTAAACCAGAAGGAGGACGTAATGAGCATAACCGACCAGCTAGACACGTGATTAGGTGCTACCAATGTGGTGAAATTGGGCATGAGAAGAGGTACTGTCGGAACGCACCCCGCCCCCAAGCTGCTTCTCAGGGTGGAGGCAACACCCCAAGACATCCGTCACAGCGGTACCGAGTTGGATGCACTGCACAAATTGGGAGACTATCGGATGATGCAAAAGCGAAAGACGAAGAATATTTGGAGCTCAAATCGGGAGAGAAAATTAAAGTCGTGCGTAATGGTGCTTGCCTGAGTAATGAAAATAAGAATTGTATGCCTCTTGCGACCGGAAAAGTGGGGGAGAATGAAGTTGAGGTCCTTCGTGATACAGGCTGCAATGGTGTTATTGTCAGAAGAGAGTTGGTGAAGAAAGAAGATTTTACTGGTAGCATGGGATATGTGATGGCTATCGACCGGACATTGAAGGAGGCGCCAATTGCGGAGATTAAGGTAGACACGCCTTACTATACGGGAGTAACTCAAGCCATATGTTTACGAGACCCGTTATTCGACTTGGTTATTGGAAACATTCCTGGGGCACGGAATCCGGATGATCCTGTTCTCGGTGTGGAGACGTGTGCCACTGCGGTTACCAGGGCTCAAGCTCGGAAGGATATTACAGTCAAGCCTTTAGTCACGAAAGAAGTGGCAACTCAGACTTCCATTACAAATAATAAATTGGCTAAGCGGCAACAGGAAGACGCTACTTTGGAAAAATATGCGGATCTGGAGGATGCTGTCAAAAGGGACGATTGTGAAATTATGAGCAGGTGTGAAAAGGGTAATGATTATCGGGTAGAGGTAAATAAAAAGGTGAAGACGTTTCACGCAAACATGTTGAAAAAATATATCGAAAGAGATGACCAAGACGGAGCACCACAACGAAATTCGGACAATAAACAGGTAGTGTCTTGTGAGGCGTGTACCGGAATCATAGGAGGAGATGAAGATTTGAGCGTGAACGACGAGGAAATGATGGAGTTGGCTAATTGTCATCAGAAGGAAACAGTCAAGGACGTCAAATTGGGAATTGAACTGACCAAGACACAACAGGAAGAGATGATGGATACCTTGGTAAGATACGAAGAAGTATTTTCGGATATACCAGGCAAAACTAACGTGATTGAGCATAAGATAGAGCTTACTAATAACAATCCAGTGAGGTCTAGGCCTTATCCTTTGCCGTACGCCTTAAGGGAGAATCTCAAAAGGGAAATACAAGACATGCTTAGTCTCGGAATCATCCGAGAATCGAACTCCTCATTTGTATCCCCGATTGTGATTGTGAAGAAGAAGGATGGATCGGACCGCATTTGCGTTGACTATCGGAAATTAAACAAGCTCACAGTAGCAGATCCGGAGCCCATGGTCACAGCAGAAGATTTATTCCAGCGGTTGGGGAAAAGCAAATATTACTCCAAGATTGATCTCAGCAAGGGATACTGGCAAATCCCAGTTGTGGAAGAAGACATTGAGAAGACTGCATTTATAACGCCCGACGGTACGTACGATTTTCTCAGGATGCCTTTTGGGATGAAAAATTTGGGGGCAACGTTGGTTCGTGGAATGAGAAAGATTTTGGCTGGAATGAATAACGTAGATAGCTATATTGATGACCTCATCATTCATACCAATGATTGGCAAGCGCACCTACAAGTGTTGGGAGAATTGCTTCGACGTTTGCGCGAAGCAGGACTTAGAGTGAGACCATCTAAATGTGTATTTGGGGCCAAATCCATGGAGTTTCTTGGGCATTATATCGGTTGTGACTGGATTACAATTAATGAGGACAATTTGGAGAAAATTCGTACCGCACGACGACCGACTACAAAAAAGGAGGTACGATCGTTTTTGGGGTTAGCAAACTATTACCGCGCACACATCCCCACATTTGCGGCGGTTGCAGCGCCATTGACTGATTTATCGTGCAAGGGACAACCAAACAAGATTCGATAAGGGCAAGCTCAAGAAAAAGCCTTCAGCAGCTTGCAAGACTGTTTATTGAAGCGACCAATTTTGAGATAACCAGATCACAGTAAACCGTTCATACTACAAACTGATACATCGAACTTCGGGCTGGGCGCCGCCCTCATGCAACAGCATGAGGAGAAACTGTATCCAGTGGCGTATGCCAGCAAGAAACTCGCATCAGCTGAGACCAGATATTCAACCTTAGAAAAGGAATGTTTGGGTATTGTGTGGGGCGTGACAAGGTTCCGGCTATATTTAGCTGGCAAGCCGTTTATTTTACAAACTGATCACCAGCCCCTTGCGTATATAAATAAAACCAAGTACCAGAACGATCGCATAATGCGATGGGCCCTGGCTTTACAAGGATACGATTATACCGTACGAGACATTCCTGGGAAAGATAATGTAGCGGCTGATTATCTTAGTCGCGTGATGGATTAAGTGTGCTGTTTTTAAGTGTATTGTTGTGCTATGCTTTTATTGTGTGTGTGTGTGTAAGATATAGTAATTGAATTTTATTTAGTGCATGCTTATTGGATCTTAGTATTGAATTGGGCTCGCAAATTTCGTCATTCGTTTTTTTTAATATTATTATTATAATATTCTTAGGGGGGGGCGTATGTCACAAATAAGAAAATTTGCTTTATAAGCGTTGTTTTCATATTGTGTAAAGCGCTGCGTTATTTGTTCGCTCGACTGCCGACTGAGGGAAAGACCCTTTTTTCCTCGCAAGCCGATTGCTGTGTACGCCATTTATTACGTCAAAATCGTTATGACGACATAGTAAAATTCTAGATCGATCGAGCGATTCTACCTTCTTCGAAGAATTTCGATAAATGATTAGCGTAACTTGTAATGCTTTTTTCTTGTTGTTTACGTGATTTCGTTCGAGCGTTCTCCAGATTGTTTCGTCGTTTATATATAAGGCGACGGGATTTTCTTAGAGCGAGAGCGAGACAGAGCCCAAGAGAGAGCGAGGGCCAAAGAGAGAGCAAAAAATAGAAAAAAAGAGTGGTTTGACGGGTTAAGGAAGACCCATTACGGTGTTGTTTTTTTTTGCGATAATTTATTGTGGATTTTGTGGACGTGGAGAATATTGAATAGTTATTGGTGGACTTATTTTGCGGTCTGTTCTTGAATGTGTGGTAAAGTGATTCATTTTTTGGAATCGTTGAGCGAAGAAGTTTTGAAGTCGTGAAGTACCATTTCTGTGAATATATTATTCTGTTATTAAAGTGGTTGAAAGTGTTTTAGCGGAAGCCAATCTTTTCCAAGCTTTTATTAAGTTGTAGCCAGACCTAATTATCCGAGCAATTATCATACGTCGCCTCAATTTTAAAGGAATTTGAAATTGAGATAGAACCGAAAGTTCTATTGATAATATCCTATATATTTAAAACGCAACACACTTTTTAACTAGAAAATCTTGAAATAGGCCTTCCACTAAGCTACTAAACACATATTTTTCACAGATGAGATGCCAGTCCATTTGCAGCAAAAACTGACCTACCACCAATTAAGTGCAATGCCTCGTTATCTGAGCAATGCAACTAGTTCTGATCCAGGCTTGTAGAGACATGTTCATAAACAGAAAAAATAACTGTGGGTATAATTTGACTTTTCTTCCAAAATTGCTGACATCATCATATATTAATATTATGTTGTAAGAGTAAAATATGAGGGTTCAAAAGTTTAGCCAATTGTTGCTCTTTTATTTTGTTCCAAACACCCGGCGTTAGAACCATCACTCTGTGAGACATCGTTTTCTAAATTTTAAAGTAATTTCTTCAGCTACATGCCCATTGTGCTGGTATTGTCAGGCTCAAACAGCTTATATCGTGTTAGAATTTGGTATGGCCAGTTGTACCAACTACACATAAGCTCAGTAATAAAATGTTTTTCATTGCTTGCTTTTAATATGACAACTTTTCTAGGTCATCTTGAAATGGTCAATGTAGATCTGAGTTAAGAAAAAATGACTAATAAATTTTTGTCCACAATTTTTGGTTTTTGCCACGAGAGCAATGCATGGTTTCGGTCCTTTTTGCCATTTCACAATTATAACTTAAAAAATATATAGAATTGACACCGTCAAAAAATGTTGTTGTGCTTATTTTGTTGGTAATTTGTGAGTAATAAAAATATGAATTGAAAAAGGTGTCCTGGATTGAAGTAGCAAGAATCGAAATCTATTCTTCAAAAAGGACGTTAGTCACAATGAACTTATCTCAAGGTTTACTGCTTTTTTGAAATGAAAGAAGATTGTACTTTGAATAAACTCAAAAACAATACCTTCAAAAATTTGTGTGATCAAAGTGTGCAATCAGCCAAGTGCTATCCATACAAAATAAAAGAAATATAAAAAGGTGTAACTGCATCAAATATTGTGCAGAATAAAAATCCCACAAGAGGAAGGACTGATTAAATTAAGCTGTATTATCCCCGATGGTATCTATTTTCTACACCTTACCAAAATGCTAGCTACATGTTTGGAAAGACAAAAAAGCATTGTACAGTAGAATTACTCTGGGAGTTCGTAAACATTTGCAATATCCAAATAAAAATTTGGAAACTGGTATGTACTCATCCTGAATGGAAATCACAAGAACTTGTTGGGAAAGCCAAGGGATATCAATTGAACATAGTTCGAATCTCACAAAAACGCCATTGTTTTTGGAGAAGTGCAAGGTGAATAAAAGTTTTAAAGTTTTCTTTTCTGACGTTGGTCCAACAAAATTGCTTTGGCAGAATTGGGAATACTGTACAGTCTGTGACAAAAGTTTAAGGACGCTTCCCAAAAGCCAAAAACTGTAGCTTTAAATGCTTCTATTTTGATGAGTAATCGGTTTTGTTGCGTCATAATGCATAATTATGTTGCTGGGTTAATGTAGAATCTCTGTATTACAATGTCTTTTCATTTCCTGCTCAAGAAGTTACTTTCAAGTACGTGTTTTATTCAAAATTAGTTAAATTCATAATAGTAAAAAATGGGCAAAAAGTGATCTCTCAGCACAGAAAAACGAGTTCAAATCGTAACCTTAAGCAGTTTAAAGTTTTCTGTAAGTTAAATTGAGAAGAAGCTGAAGGCTAGCAAAACAGCTGTACACAATGTAATGTAATCATGAAATACCAAAATGAGGGTACTTTCAAGAACAGAAAAAGGTCTGGCCGACCAAGGATTACCAGCAGCAGCGAAGATCACCTCATGCATAAAATAGTTATTCACTCTCCAATGAGTTCCTCTGAGAAATTCAGGCTAAGTTGAAGGAAATTGGCACAGTAGTCAGTACCAAAACGATTCGTCGCAGGTTGTCTCAGGAATTTGGCCTCAAATCAAGCAAGCCAGCCCATAAACCACGCTTGACTCAGGCAATAAAGGAGAAACGTTTGGACCTGGCCAAGAGACATGCTAGCTGGGACGTTCACATGTGGAAAAAAGTACTTTTTTCAGACAAGTCTCCTGCATGGCAGTTTTCTGCTCAAAAATATCGGGTTTGGAGGGCTGTTGGATCACTCTACAATGAAAAGTACACTATCCCTACTGTGAAACACTCTCCTGGCCAAACGATTTGGGGAGCAATGTCCTCCATGGGGACTGTTGGACTTCATTTTCTGCTGTCGCGAATCACCATAAATAGTGAAAAATACGTTAATTTGTTAAAGAGAAAGCTTGAGCTCCACATGAAAATCCACAGTTGCGAGATTTTCATGCATGATAGTGCTCCATATCATCGTAGCAAAAGGGTCAAAAAATTCTTGGAGCAAAAACGTATTCGAATGTTGGAGTGACCAGAAAACAGTTCGAATTTGAATCCAATAGAAAATTTGTGGAACCTTATGAAGAATGAAGGTTCAGAAAAGCTTCCCTCAAGCCTTGATACATTCAAACAGCAATTAAAGAAGTTTGGTTGATGGAAATCTCTGCAGATTGTTGCTGCAAACTGATTAACACCATGCCACGTTGTCTGCAAATAGTCATCAAAAGCAAGGCCAGTCACACAAAATATTAATTGTAAACGTATTTTTGTCATTTCTGTGTAAGCTTGTTATGTTTTCATTACACTAAGCAACTAATAAATTGTCAAAAAAAAATTGTGTGAAAGTGGTGGATGAAACAAAAGTTATGGCGGTTTTTGCACATAGAATTGACGAAAAAAGCAAAGTGTCCTTAACTTTTGTCACAGGCTGTAATTACCAATCAACTGGCAGATTGTAATGACGAACAGATAATAGAAAAGAGTGTATTGGTTCAAATTGAAGCTGGAAGGAAAATGTTTTTATTTCACTATTGCACTAAATTCAATGGCACACCAAAATCAGTTTCTGGATGAGGAAAATGCCAATATGAAGGCAAATAACTTTACAGAAAAATGACAATGCACATGTCTGTGTGGATGGTGGTATGCAAAAATGTGTTATTGGCAATGATGAAACTCTCTACCTTTTCTTTGCTAGAGTGATCCATTTAAACCAAAATCTAACTCTTGATTGCAAGGTTAGCCTTTATAAAATTAATCAATACGTCACTGCTGTAAAACAGCATTGGCAAAAATCGACTTCAGGTGAGTTTCGACCTCACCATCTACTCCAGATACCCTGGAGTGTGAACCCAGGCTTTTGGTAGTGGGACGTTCCAATCGCAAACACCACCTTTATCACTCTGTCATCAATTAGGTGTGAGAAGTTTAGTAAACACATAGAACTTGTGCTAAATGATCTGCAAAGCTGGGATCAAACTTGCTCTCAAGTAGTGTGCATGAGTTGAGCAATAATTTTTCAAATCATCCGGCAAGACCATTAAGCTGGACCACCGAGAATATACCAAGAGCCCCTGCTCTAGCATGATGGTCTCACTGATTGACCTAGAGAATAAATAACTTAATCCTTAGCAATTGCATTTTTCCCCGGTTGCCTTCAGTAATCATATTGAAATATAAGTCAAATTTTGAATGTGGTTCGTCATATTTATGCAATTACTCATATTAGTGTGTAGTTAGTTTAAAATCAATATTTCCTTTATGATAAAATAATATTAATTCAAACATAATTGGCTGAAAGAATTGTATGGCATTGTATCATTATGACATCGTTATTACATAAAATATCATATTGCTTCAAGCAATATGACATTACTATGTGGCCATCACTATAGAACCAAACTAAAACTGTTTAAAGATGTTCAAAAAAATAATTTGTTTATGTTTTGAATGTGATACATTTTGAAGCATTTATCATTATAGAGCCGGGTCAAGCAACCATTGCATTGGCAGTAGATATTAGTGATTTGGTCAATAGTGTTATTGATCTGTGGGATTGAGCACCTACCTGTTGTGGTCATCCAGTTTGACCAAAGACTAGCAGTTAGAGCATGAGCTCATATGCATTTGGCAAAAAAGACTTAACTTAAACAAAGAAAAAATAGTTCAGTGTGCCTGGCAATTGTTTTACAGTGAACAATTTGTTAGCACTTCATTTTTCTATTGCCACACCTCCTATCCTATTCAATTAAGCAAAACCCAGCACCACGTAACTTTCAGCCAATAGTTCCACAATCACTAAACCATGCTGCTGTTTCAATAGATCCAGTGGTATAATCTCATATTTCTATAGGCCCAAAAACTTCAAAATCAGCTCTTAGTTTTCGATGTTTACCAGATATCTAGTCACATGCTTTTTTGGCTGATTGAGTGACTATTACCATGACAACTGTACAAACTTACCATCATGTTACATTGAGCAAATAAAGGTTTACTTACAACTGTACAAAGCTTCATTATAACTTGGTTTCAAGAAGGGCAAGCTATATATATCTTATGATTGCAATGAAAAAATTTGCGTGGGTAATATATACCCGCCTGGTAACAACACAATGTTAACAAAAAATGCAAAGTATTTATTTCAACTTTTCTGCAACTACCAATTGTGCATTGTGATCACTTTTTTCAACTTTGAAATGAGCATAAATACACAGAACACATCTACAAATAGAGTTTTTAACAGTACGGTCCCTCATTGATTTTTACATCATTTCAACAGATGTATTTTTTTATATGCACAAATGGTTGGAAGGTTAACACCGACATAAACTACAAACATTATCTTGAAAACAATTTAGTGTGTATTGCAAACAATGCACCCAACCCAATTTGACGAGACCATCCCTGGACGCGTTTCGTCCTCTTGGACTCCTCAGCAGGGCCTGTCCCGTCCCCCAAACCAAACCCTTTATTTGCAATCACATAAACTCGTTTTCTCCATATGCAAAAGCAACATGCGTCGGAAAAGCGGCGCAAGCATGTTCATGACAGATGGTGAACCTAATGGAGACACTCGGGCTTTTGCTGCAAAATAAGGCTCGCAGAATCCACTGCGATCCACAGACTAAGTCACCTCAAAGCAACACCTTGCTGCCAAGAGCGCACTCACCTTTTGTGACGAGAGAATCCACTCCAACGACCCCATGCAGGTGGAATGATTAATTAGATAACGTTATGCAAGGTTAGTGAATGGTTCATTTTCATTCAGTTCCATTCACTAACCTTGCATAACGTTATCTAATTAATCATTCCACCTGCATGGGGTCGTTGGAATGGATTCTCCCGTCACAAAAGGTGAGTGCGCTCTTGGCAGCAAGGTGTTGCTTTGAGGTGACTTAGTCTGTGGATCGCAGTGGATTCTGCGAGCCTTATTTTGCAGCAAAAGCCCGAGTGTCTCCATTAGGTTCACCATCTGTCATGAACATGCTTGCGCCGCTTTTCCGACGCATGTTGCTTTTGCATATGGAGAAAACGAGTTTATGTGATTGCAAATAAAGGGTTTGGTTTGGGGGACGGGACAGGCCCTGCTGAGGAGTCCAAGAGGACGAAACGCGTCCAGGGATGGTCTCGTCAAATTGGGTTGGGTACATTGTTTGCAAAACACACTAAATTGTTTTCAAGATAATGTTTGTGGTTTATGTCGGTGTGAACCTTCCAACCATTAACAAACCTTGCATAACGTTATCTAATATGCACAAATGTAATTAGGGGCTCATTTGTTAACTGATCATCACATAAATGATATGCAGTTTACCTTTCATGCACCATTGGCATCACCAAAGCATCATGATTAACAACTGAGTTTTACAGCAACAAGTGATAGTTTTTGCCTTACAAATGAGTAAGAAAGACTTTTGATCTCATGGTCAAAGTTCACCAATCTTCCAGCTTGCATACACAATGATGAGCGTAAGGGGAGTTCCTTCAAACAGAACTAATTAGGTGTAATTCTAAATAAGAAAATGTGCTATAGAGATTGTGAAAATACTGTAGAGATCTTATAAATCCTCACACACGTGCAAATGCAGTGGATTCACAGAGACCACATTATTGGCAATGAGGTAATACCACCAAAGATACGGTCTACCTTGATATCAAGTCATCAAAAGCAGGAAAATCTTTACAGGATAATGAAATGATCCCAAAACGTTGATAGCTCTAAAAACAGGAACTTTTTGATTAACTTGAGTTTGGACTCTTGAAAAGTCACCAAAACTTGGCCAACGAGATTGTCATTGTCATCCCATTTCACAACAATGGTCACAAAAAAAGACTGTACCAAACATAGAATTCCTTTTATCAACGTACCTAAAACAGATACTAAGTATCCCAAAAAACAATACACTGAAATAGCCAAAAACGAACTGGAAGACTTAAAATGCAACTTTAATTTTGGCAAAAGCTCAACCGACCTTTCAACAAGCTTTCAAAAAGTATTGAAAAATTTTAAAACGAAACCTTCAATAACTTTATTGCAGAATATTTCAAGATAAACTATGGAGTGTTCTACAAGGTATGGTGTTGATGACCAATTCCTATCGGCCATCACAGTACCGTTTTTTTGGTGTGTGCCTCTCAAGGCGCTAAACAAAATCACTGCAAAGATCAACAGCCACCTCACCGAGATGATGCAATCCCCAACCCTTTCAGGTTGAGCCAAAATGGCTGCTGCCTTCACTGAGAGCCACAGTTTTCCTTGACACTCCATACACCAAATATTTTTTTGTCGTTGTGCTCTTTAAACAAACACAAAAAAGCAACTCGCACTTTCCTTAAATTCGGTCATCCATCTATTCATCTATTCAGGGTTCCCACACATTTTTCAAAACTAAATTCCATGACTCTCCATGATTTTCCATGACTTTTTTACGACTTTTCCATGACCACTATTAAAGCATTTTTACGCATTTTAAACTATATCTATCAGTTCACATTGAAATAACTCTTTCGATAACGAGATTAAATTCTTGTTAATTGCTGCTCGTGCCAACGTTTTCACTTGCCAATATTATTTTACTCGCATTGCTTTATTATTCAATTTTAACATCTAGAAACATAATATCTGGTTAAACACACCTTACTACCACAATGGTACTCTCACAAGGCATTGACAAAACATAATACTTGATAAAAAAATAACATAATACTTGATAAGAAGATATTCAGTTGAATTTCTCATTTCTGGCATATTTAACTCAAGCTATCTTAACTAAATTTGAATCTTTTAATGTAGCATCTAACTTTTAATAAAAGGGATTTGAGGCCAGCAAATCTGGAAAAAGTTGAAAGACAACAATTTTAATAAAAAAACGGCATTGGTAAAACATGTCATCACCAACGATCACCGAGTTGACTGGGATCATAGCAAAATTTTAACCTTTGAAATAGATTTTACCAAGCGCCGATTTCTTGAATCTTTTTTTATTCATAATTCTGAAAATGCAATCAATAATAAAGAATATTGTTTTTATTCTGAAATTTATGATAATTTGGCGTAATCTGCAGTTGTATATTATTCGCTTTTAAACTTTCTGTTTTGCCTTTTTCTTTCAATTGCGCAGCAAACTATTTATATTGCCTCACTCGTGCGTTCGTTTATTATTAGTCCTGATGAAGAACAGCTGTATAGCTGTTTGAAACGTTGACAGATATTGAAGTTTTTTGCATGCTCGGTAAAAACTTGTATCAACTTGAATAAACGTTATCATTGCCAGAAGGTAAATAAAATGAATAAAAGGTGCATATCACAAAGATAATTACCTTTAATAGAATTATATAACGTATTGCAGAATGCAAATATATTTGGTTTTTTGGAGATAGGTAACTGACAGATCTTGATATTAAAAAGTAGGTTTATAACTATAACTTCGAAAAAACAAGTGTTAAATAGAGTATGACTCAGTGTACTGTACTTTTATAATCTTCCCACCTGACTTGGCGTATCACACTGCCACACCACTTCACTTGTCATACAAATAAATATCATGTAAATAAAATAAATAAATAAAATATCATTATCCTACTAAAATTTAAAAAATCAATGAAGTAAGGTATTAAAACCGATTGTATTTGCTAAATTACTGCTACTGGTATTACCAATAACTTTTCAAAAAATTCTCTTTCAGCTTTCAACAAATTTCATGACTTCTCCATGACTTTCTAGGAAAGTTTTTTCCAGGATTTTCCAGGTTTTTCCATGACCGTAAGAGCCCTGTCTATTGTACTTCTCTCTCTTTTGCCTTCTTATCTATGTTCTATTTCTGATGCAGGGCAAGGTTTATCCCAACCTGTCCTTACCAATCCTTGATCTGTGTGTGCTGGTAGTGTGACCAGGAGGGATGGGGCAGGGCAATGCTCTACCGGCCACATATGGGTACATTTAAGGTGCACCTTCCACTCCCACCACAGCTCTCACTCCTGGAATTGCACTTCTTGCTACACCTTAATTTTATCGGGGTATCACCCAGTTCATCAGCACTGCGTCATCTTTTTTTGGTTCTTTCACGTCTATACCACCACTGTAAACTGCAACTCAGCTACCAACCCCACTGCCAACGCAGCTCTCCCTTTAATTTTACCTAGTAATCTCCTGACCTCCATTACTTTCGGCACTTCTTTCAGCGCTTCTTTCTGCTTTCTCTTCCTCCCCTGACTTGCTTAAGGTTTTCTAATGAAATGGGGGAGGTCTTCGTGCCACAAATGTACAACTTCTTCACTTTGTCCTGTTTTTTTTCTGTCAATTTTTTGTGTATGTAGCATTCCAAAATGAACTTCTTTTCACCTAGCAAGTCTTCGGGATACTATTTTCTGTGATCCGATTGCACTCAGTCTTGGTCTGGCTCTCTTTCACTTTATGACTCCCACGCTGGCAGTGAAACCAAAATTTTTGCCAGACAAGGTCCATTTTTTAAAATTTTCAACTACTTTTCTTTTTGCTTCATTCCTACTCTGGCTACGTGGGCTTTAAAACTACTCAGAAAAACTTTTTCCCATTACTTACCTTAACTTCTACGCTTCTAACATTTACTCCTTTTCTGAGAATAGTGGAACCAAACCCTTCTCTTCTCCTTTCTTCTACAAATCTTTTCAATCCGGGGGTTTTCAACTGTCATCATCCTTTAAGGAACTCAAGAGATACTTCAGACTCTTGTGGGATGAAGTATTTGATTGAAACATCTCCTTTGATCTTCTTCCTCCATTGATTCTGACATCCCCAAACTTCTTCATCGCTTTTCCAGCAGTCGCTCCTCATTTAACACCTCTTTTTATCTTTTCTTGCCCTCACCTGCTTCTGGAAAATGGTTCAAGACTTGGGTTCTGATCACATCGCAATTCTTTTCACTGTGCCACTTTCTCCACTCTCCTACTCCAATGAGCATCCTATTTTTATTCAATGTTCAAAAATCGTTTGAATGACTAGGCCAAACATGAAACGACCTTCTCTTTCTCTCTCCCACATATTCTTTGTGTGGGGAAGATGATCATTACACGGCCAGACATATGTCTGTCAGCCAGGGCACCAAGCTCTTGTCAACAGCTGAGAGAACACGACCTCCATTTGGATGGGGGGTAAATAGGGCAGAATGTTGTCATGTTGTTGTGAGTTCGTTAGTTTACTATACAGTATTGTTCCTCACTCGATATAGAGTTGTTCCTTTTTTATTGCTGGTAACAATCAATAGCTGTATTTAACAAAACAGAATTATAGTGGAATGGATAAATCGGGCGATACGAACATATATATGCACACAAATCACGTGACACGATAAAGCAATGGAGTTTTGATAAGGTTGGCGTGAAAGCAATGCAATTTCCCATACCAAATGCTAACGTTGATGTTTAACACCAGGTATGGGAAATACTGATTGTGATATTAAAAATAAAGCCAAATAATTTACAGTCAACACAAAGCAAAGCCAAATCAAATAAGCACATAATCAAATAAGCACGTAATCACCACAATGTCTTCAGCTGTTTGCTCCTTTTTGCCACGCTCTCAAGCCACAGTAGGAAGCTCACCAATTTGTGCACTGTTTAGCAAACATCCCAAAACCAGTTCAAAGGTGATTAAACCTGACCCATACTGATTTGGAAAAGAACACTCCCGATGGTACTAAATTGACGTCTGAAACGAATGCATGTAGTCAGGAAGTCTTTTCCCGCCACTTCAGGTTCCATTTGTAATCCACCCATTGTGCTAAACTGGTGCTTGACTGAGCGAAAATGTTCAGCAGCTTCAATGCTGCAGGTGCAAACAAGTGTCTTGATTTAAGTTGACACAAATGTCCACAAGACGGGGACAAAAGTCTATTGTGGAGCAGGTACTCCGACTCCTGGGCATGGCTAGCTAAAAGCAATATGGCTTTTTGGCAGTGAAGCTCAGTTGGTTAGATCCCGCTAGAACAAAAGGTTGTTTGTTGGAGAGGGATGCCAGCATCTGGTCATTATCTACAAGGCATCATTAATTGCCTTGTCAACTAGGGGAGATGAGCACTGCGATGCCAAACCGGTGCACAGTGCGTAAAAGTAGAGTGGACCCAAGACAAGAGTTGCTGTGTGCAAAATTGTGGAACTCGCATCCCAATTCGATCCTAAATTGAATTCTTCAGTATATCAGTCAACTCTCTTTCGATCTGTTACTAATTCCACTTTTTCTGTTTCTCCTAATTTCCCAACTGTCTTGTTGTTGTTGTTACCTGATCCCTTCCAAAAGGTTGGGGCATGGTAGAGGACCATCAAGCCCAAGAAGTTAGGCATCTCCATAGCCTAAACCAGAGGTCCTATATAAAAAAAAGTTGCGTAAGAGCAAGCGGCACAAAAAGTCCAAAAATGGACTGTGCAGAAAAAGATGACAAAAGTGTTCTTAATTGATGACTGCAGACGCTGCATCAAGGATTTTTTTCAATACTACCAATTCCATAGTGATAAATAGGGAAAGTTTTTATTGACCAAAAACTAAACAAAATTTTCTCAAAAATTTAAACAAATTGGCTTTATTGACCTAACAAAATTTTGACTGAATAAATTAATGTTTCTTGAGTTTTTATATTAAAACGAACATTTAAATGACAAAAACACACAAAACTTGCAATACGAACACCTTACATAAGCAGCCATCTCTGCAATCACCAGATGCAAGAATTGAAATACAATATCGTTTACAGTTTTACATTTTTGACCTTAAAGTTTCTCTTTTTGGCTAATAGTTTTAGCAGCATGAAAAATTTCTCTCAACAGAAGCAGTTGGGAGGCTGAGATTGTTGAAGTAAACTGTAAGCAGTCGGTGAAATGTCTGGTATTTCCATGTTCTTCTTTTTTTGAATGCAACAGCTAATGCTGCAAGTGTCTTATCTAAAGTCAAGTTTTGGATTGCTCGCATTGCTTTCTTAATGGTATACTTGGCATTCTATATTGTTTCTATAAGGTTTACTAGACATTCATATTGGTCTTTGATTTTGCGGAGTAGCTAAGCCAGTTGTTTACAACCTAGCTTTTGCTCGAGTTACCAAGATATCAAACCATTCAAACCTTTCCACAATCGCTTTCACTTCAGGTAAATTTTTTGCATAATACTTTATAAAGCACCATTTCACCAGGTTTTCCATCTGATAACAACAGGCTGAAGCTAACAATCAATAGTAGCGAATTTGGCTTCTTTGGTTTTGTTTTAAACTGTTGTTAATTTGACTTTTCTGATTAGCTGACCAGCATCTTCAAAGTAAGATTTGACTTCCACACCACAGCTGTGCAATAAATGTGCTAAACATGTCACATAAAACAGCTGAGGAGATTTTAGTATTGCAAATGCAGCTATTACATATTTTGCAGCTTCAGACAATAAAACACAGAAAGAGATTTTGATAATTTCAAGAGATCTGACAGAATCGCTTGTGCTTTTGCTTGAGCAATGCTATTGCTAGTTGGCGCACACGATAGTGGTTGACAGTCTCTCAAATAACAAACGTGAGGTGTTTCTAGGCTTACAATTAGAATATTTAAATAGTGTATGCCAGATGAAGGGCTTTCATCAACAACCTGAATATTTTGTTTGTCATGCACATCATTTCTTATCTGCTGTAACTCAATTGTGCTTGACTGTAACAATGTTTTGCAACAAATAGTTTCAGATAGCAAACTGTGACCAATGTTTTGAAATAGATGTTTGATATGCTTAATGGTTAGCGTGTACAAAAGGATATCAGCAGACAAAATCGCCTTGGTTACTTTTTCACAAAATTGGTGTTACTGCTCCTCAAAAATGTTTGCAAAGTGTGTGGAATTAATAATTCAAATCTGCTGCCTATTGGTTATTGGTGTTTGGACTTATTTCGATGACCTTCAACAAGCAAGCGCTTGCTGCAAAAACCCATACAGTTGCACAAATTGCAATACAATTTGTTGTAGAGACTATTTGTAAATTTTTAAGTAGAATGGCTCTTAAATGAGGTGAATTTTTTTCATAAAAAAGTTATGCTCAAACCCTTTTTGTTGTTTTTCCATTGGCTAAAATTAATTTGGACAAAATATAGTTTTAATATTATGGCAAGCTAAATAATTCTACTATTTTGCAGAGATATTTAAGTACATACTGTTATTATGGCTACCAGGAATTTTTGAGAAATAGCAGCATTGCATGCGCAAGATCAACTATACTTAGTTGGAAGAAAGAGAGAGTCACTAAACGGTTGGAAAATCCCTCGGTTGGCGATTGCTGAGTGTGTATCCGCATAAAATGAGCCAAAATGAAAGGATAAAGCATGATGAAGCAGTACAAACTATGAAAGATGTACAACTTTTCTAGGAAAAAGAAAACATTCCTATTAAACTTTTTCAGCATGTAGTGAAGCAGCTGCAAAATCTGGTACGGAAGTTTAAAGTATTGAAAAAAAACACAGGTCGAGCTAACAACACTCAAAAGAAAAAGAAGAGTTTAAAGACAAATTGGGCAATCTCTTTGACATTGCAAACAAACGCGCACTAAAGATGATAAAAATTTGCGAGAATAGATTTCTTGAATAGATTTCCTGATTGTGCGGCTGAAAATGGACGGCGTGAAAGTATGGTAGGAATTGATCCAAAGTTTGCAAAGAAGCAAAAGGAAAAAAAGCAAGATGGAATGAGAAACAGAGAAACAAACTTATTTGGTTTAATGAAGATTGTTTGGGAAGATTCTTCAGCATTTCGTTCTTTTTCAGAGGAAAATGTAAATTGAAAAACGGGTTTGCAGGTACCAGTAGCAAAACAGGGGCAGAAACAGCATACTCACTCTTGCAGTTCTTCAGCTCTAGACTAAACTAAAATGAGTGATCACTGTGCACAGCACAGCTTAAGTGAAGTTCTTCATGTTTCAGGTGAACAGATCAGCTCTTTCAATATCAATCGTTTCTCCATTCAGCAAAGGTCAAATGCATCGAGAAATTAGATCTAAAAAGCTGAAATGAAAATTTTGCGGAAAATAGCTCCTTACACTATATTGGAACGTAAAAATAATGGTTGAATTGTCAGTTGCTGGAGTTAGGCTTTGGTCTTAACTAGACCCTGATTTAAAGTCACGGCTGGCTTTCCTGTTGTTGTTGTTTACCCGACCCCTTCCGAGGGATGGGGGCATGACGGATGACCATGGATCCCCAGAAGCCAAGCAACTCCCCAGGGTCTGGACCAGAGGTCGTAGATAGACAGAGAGTCGCCAAAGAGTGAGCACTGTAAAGAGTCCGTAGCTGGACAGTGCAGAATGAGATGAGAGGTGTCCTGGGACGAGTGTCCACAGGTGCTGCAGGAAGGATTCTCAGTTCTGCCCATCCTGAAGAGATAAGAACCTAAACGAAGGCTGTGTTTGTTGCAGCAAAGACAAGAGAGGACACAGCGAGCATGACAAGGGAGCACATGTTCCTTGGTGGAAATCCAGGGAACCTGTGTGTCAAAGAACTTCAATGAGACAGTACGACTCCAGTCCAAGATAAAACGAGAGTGGATACGACAGGTAAAAGGAAAGAGACTACAAGAGATTGCGGAGAGCAAGAGTAGCACACCCCGTCTGGCCAGCTCATTGGCTGCATCATTTCCCGGGAGAAACTAGTGTCCGGGTACCCATTGTAGTCTGATAGAACAGGAGGAAAAAGAAGACAGTTCCTGCCAGATCTGCCACAGAGTTTGAGATAAGAGGAAAGATGGAGGAGAGGACAGAGTGGCAAGAACAGAACAAGAGTCAGATAATAGAAGAAAAATGGCAGACTTGTTGGTGCTGCCAAGACCAGCAAAGAGCATGCAGAATAGCGCAGGCTTCAGTGGAAAAACTTGAGCATACTGGGCCTGCCAAAAAGGAAAGAGTGGCCTCAGACACCGGAGCCGCTCTTGCTAAAAGGAAAAGGAACAGAGCCGTCTGTCCAGAGCACCAAATCATGAGGGGGCAGAGAGTCAAGGTGAGTGAGAGCCGCACCTTGGCGAGTGAGAGGAGGATCAGAGCAGGAGATCATAGAGAGGAAAGGGTGGACTCCATGGTGAACGAAAGAAGATTCCAAGGAGGAAAGGGAGGGCAAGCAAGAAGAGCCTCCCGAGAACAAGTAGA
Source organism: Trididemnum clinides (assembly GCA_963675345.1). NCBI lineage: Eukaryota > Metazoa > Chordata > Ascidiacea > Aplousobranchia > Didemnidae > Trididemnum > Trididemnum clinides. The sequence goes on from OY776291.1 coordinate 37,573,149, forward strand.
AGGAAGCATGAGCGGGTGAGTGGACCCAAAAGCTCTCCAAAATGATCTGCAGAGTCTTGGTTTCACTCCAAGTCTGGCCAAACCTGAAATAGGAAAGGAGGTTGGGAGACGAAGTGCCTGCTCATAAGACAAAAGAGTGAAATGAGTCAGGGTGACTCGTAGGGGAGGTAAAGAAGCTTTGGAGAGAAAAAGAGGGATAGGGGGGATGAGAGGCAGCCAGTGATGGCATGGCTGGCCGCTCGATGGAGGCGTTCCAATTTGGTAAGATTGGTAGCGCTTAGGAATGGAAACCATCTGGGTAAAGCATAAGTGAGAAGAGGCCAAAGAAAAGATTTATACAGAAGAGAGAGGGACTCCTTAGACGGGCCCCATGAGGAAGCAGAGATACAGAAACAAGAGTAGACGAGATAGAATGATGCGTTCAAACAGCTTTCATACGCAGGAGGTGAGAGAGATAGGCTGGAAGAAAGCAGGAGAGTCGAGAGGCTTTCCCATCTTGTGTATGGGAATAATAGAAGATGTCTTCCAGATGGAAGGAAAGGAATGCAAAGACCAAGAGAGATTGAAGATGTGAAGAAGAAAATCCATGCCAGAGCGAGGAAGGTGCTTTAGCATGGGATAGACAACTTTGTCTGGGCCAGTGGCGGTTGACGAGGAGAGGTTGGAGGCAGCCACAAGAAATTCAGCGGGAGTGAAAGGAGAGCAAAAGGACAAAGCTGATTCCCTGGGAGAAGAAGAGTTAGGAGAGGAGGAAGATGAGGAAGGAGAGCCAGTGATAAACGAAGAAGAGAGTATACAGATTTAGGGTTAGATTTAGGTGAAAGAGAAGAGCAAGTCGTCTGCCATGCCTCAGTCTTGGCCTTGGCAATGACTGACGAGGCGCGTCGAGAAGCAGAAATGTAAGCCTGGCGATCTTCATCGCTTCTGTGAGTGGCAGCAAAAGCCTTGCATCTTTCACTAACCGCTTCTTCCACCTCAGCAGACCACCAGGCTTTAGGATGGCGTTTGATGCAGCTGAAAGGAATGGAAGATTTGGCTGCATTCAAAGTCTGAGAGGTAAAAAGAGCAGCAGCAGAGGAAAGAGAAAGAGACGAGTATTCCTCTGCTGAGGGACAGTGAGAGTCACAGTAAGAGGCAAAGCCATCCCAGTGAGCTTTCTGAAAATTGAAGGAAGGGGGACGCTCGTTGTGGCGAAAGACCGAAGAGAGAGGGATAGATAGAAGAATCAGTAGATGGTCAGAACCAAGGTCCTGTAGCACCACCCAGGAGCAGAAGAGGGCAAGAGAGGAGGGAGCAAAGGAGATGTCAGGGGAGGAGCAACTGCCAGAGGAGCGATGGAGAAGAGTGGGTGTGTCAGGGTCATTGAGGGGGAGGAGGTCAGAAGAAATAACCCAGTCAAATACTTTCTCCCTGCGAAGGTCGGAAGTGACTCTTGAGTCCCAGAGGGGATGATGGCAATTGAAGTCCCCAAGAATGAAGAGATTTCTGGAGGAGGGAAGCATGGAGGGAGAGAAGAAATCGGTTCTGCCATCCGTTGGGGAGCAAATAGGGGGGGCATACACATTGAGAAAAGAGAGTGAGGAGAAGTTGTTAAGAGAGATGTTGATCCCTACATAATCAGAGTAGGGATCAAGCAAAGAGAAAGAGGAGGTAGGAAGTTCAGAAAAGGATAGGCCCTGCCTGACGAAAATGACAATGCCACTGCTAGCGTGCATGGTATCAGAGGAGGGAATGCCAGACTGGGAGTGGGTGCGATCAGAGCGCAGAACAGAGAATCCAGGAATCTGGAAAGAGGAAGAGGAGTTAATATTGGATTTCTGAATGTAGATAAGGTCGACAGGGTGGGACGAGAGAAAGTGAAGTAGTTCAGTGCTCCTGGCTCGAAGACCTCCAGCATTTCATTGAAGAACCCTGGGAGAGTCAGGGGGGAGTGAAGGCAGGAGATGCAGAAGTATAGCCAGGAGCAAGGGATGGTGGTGGAGGGGCAGAGGGAGGAGATATAGAATGGGCAGATGGGGGATAAGAAGTTTGGAGACGAGGGTGGGGCGAGAGAGTAGCATTAGCAGAGGGGGGGTTAGATTGCACAGTGGAGGTATACATGTCGGAGGAGTCTGAGGAGGGAGTCACAGTGCTATGACAGGGGGGCAGCTCCAAGAGTGAGAGCTTCCAAGAGCTCCAAATTGGGATAAGGAAAGTTGTGAGCACCTTAGATGGACCCATTTGGAGCAGGTGCAGCATTGTACTGACTTGTCCCACCAGGTCACATATCCAGCACACACAGAGCATGGAAAGATGGGGCCAGGGTTGGGATGAACGTTACCGCTCATCAAGAGAAGGAGAAGAATGAGGAGACAAAGGAGGGCAAGAGTAGGGCAGGAGAAAAAAAAGAGAAAACAGGCGACCAATGTTAAAGAAGCTGTGTGCTGCCCTTCTGCGGTCGTTCAAGGGGCAGCGTAGCAAAAAAACAAAGGGGAGTGCCTGGGGTAACTGAGACCCTCGGAAAGGCCAACAGCCATTTCGACCCAACCCAAACGGGGTCGGGGACCGCACCACCACGTTGAGGCGGCTGTTGATTGGTGCAGGCTGGCTTTCCTTGAAAAATCAATTAAAAAGGAAACTTCTGGAAAAATATGATGATTAGAGCTTGTATTTTTATTTTACTTTAAGTCTCCCAACCGAATCGTACTTTTTATTGCTAGGTCTATATCATTATGTTGTGTCTTTGTCATTGTTTATTGTCACTAAAGCTGTCTTTCTATATACGCAAATAGACTTTTGGTTCCATCCAATATGTTTCCTTTGTTTGTTTGTTTTTGTACTTTTTTTCTCTGTTTCAATTTTTTATCAGCTCTTTGCAAATTGAACATGTCTGCTTTTGTATAATATTCTAAATTTTTTCAATATCTTCTGGTCTGTAAATGCTTCTTTTGTTTTTATCTTCATATTCATTGTAATATTATGTTTGCATGTGTGTCTTTACTGATAAAAAAATAATCAAAAACTAAAACTGAGATATTGCGTTTTGCCAGTTTATTTGATTTTACAAAATAATTTTCTTTGCAGGCGGTAACAACCTTTGTACAGTCTCTCTCACTCTACCAATAATTAAAAATGACTCAACAATCAAAAAAAAGACCAGAATAACCTCAAATTTTTTGCCTGCCAGTTCCAACAAAGGCAGCCACAGGCTGCTTAAAGCAAGTAAATCATATCACAGTTGGCCGATAACACATTTAACAAAGGTAACAAATAAAGATTGCAAAACCCTGGTTCGACTTCACTACACATACAAATTAAAATGAACAAATAATATATTGAAAACCTAACAAACTGTATTTTCAAAAAATATTGCTAATAATATTAAGCTTCTTTAATAAACAAAAGCCACTAATATCAAAAAACCAAGGCTTAAAAAATAGGCACGTAAACTCATAATAAACAGATCACAAGCCACCTGTTATTTTTAAAGCAATTTCTGAAGTCAAGGAGCATCTTTACTTGAAAAATTGCTATTGACAATCTAACCGTCTTGAGATGCTCCCTGTTGTTTGCATTGCATCATTAAAAAAGAAGTGTTGTTGATTTTTTTATAGTAGTCACTTGACTAAAAAGTCAATTTTGGAGAAAAAATGCTTAATTTAACTTAACAAGAATTTAGAGCAGCATTGAGAAGTATCGACAACAAGATATAAAACTATTTCTACAAACCTTACATGTAAAAATAATATACTTTTGGGTTGTAGTCGGTGGTGGGCTTGATACTTGAAATTCATTTTAAATCAATGCCAATACATGATACTTTTTAGCATGTTAATTCGATAACCATACATTATTATCAATATAATTTGATACCGATATCAATTAAGTATCAAAATACTTTATAAGCTTTTTGTAAAAGTGGCTGAAATGGCCATATAGAACACGTTTATAGCATGTAATGACTTCAAAATCAAACATTGCCACTACCTGTAAAGACTTTAAAATGGCTTGGTGAAAAAAGCACGTACGCTTACTAAAAGGAAGGATTATAATTGACTTTATTTTGATTGTGGGGCATGAAGCTTCATGAAATACAAGAAATTAGCTGAGTTTGCCGGCATCACCCACAGGACCCTATCAGAAATGTCAGGATTAAGAATGCTGGTTCAGCCAGCCAAGCCGGCTTCACACATCGAGCTGTTATGTGAACAGTAACAAAAAGTTAATGCTTTCTCTGCACATCCAATTTTCACCACTTGTTGCACTCCTTTTCCTAATAGAATTTCTCATTTAAAGGGCCTTGCTACATCTTAGGTCTATATGGTCTGCTCATTGCTTATGCAAACCCAAGGGAGTCTTGTGTTTCCCTTAGTTGAGAAGTAGGGAACACATATTCAATATTAAGTTATTTTCAAGCAATATAGCAGAAATCTCTTGCAGGTTGTGAGATTTAACATAGGGACACTTTCTCAAGTCCCTGCTGGCTATGCATTATGCTGCATGTTGGCTTTTCCTTGCTGGGCGTGCTTGAGGAGTTAAAATAATTCTTGCTGTTTTCAAAATTTTCAGGTTTACTTTCGATAGCCCTATAAAGCTATTTTTGAGTAAGATAAAAAAATGTTTCTTTTTAGTATGGTGCGATTTTATTTTGGCAGAGCATGCCATCACCTCTGCCAAGTTAAAACGTATCAATTAAGGCAGCAGCGCCGGCTTCATTGTATAAACATTTGTGAAAGCAGCAATGAAAAGTTTGGTAAATATAGGCCATAGTTTCTGTATATGTAATGGTAATCATTTTAGTCTATTAATCAAGACTGGCAAAACTCACAAATAAAAAGTGATGTAACAAACTAACATTCATACTTTTGAAAAGTGTGAAACGAGGGGACGAAGCACAGTCAAAAGTGATGGCGACGCCCAAATGTTGGTTGTTTTATTTGGGAATTTAGTGGGTCCCCTTTTTGTAATTAAATTTGTGGTATTATGTTATTTGGCTACGTGTTTAGCTTTAATTCAGCCATAGCAAGAAAAGGGGCAATGCTATTTCCCAAAGTCATGCACATTATTCCATTAGACTCCTAATAAGCTATTTTCAAGCAAAACTGTTCTCTCTGAATCCAGTTTTACAAATGAATCCCATTATTGTTATATTTTGATCTTTTCTTAAACTTGGGATTTCATCACGTACTCCTGATCCCGATCTCTCTACTTTTAAATGAATATTAGTTTTATGTACCAATGCAAAGAGCCTATCAATTACTAATGTCAGTAATGATCATTATTATTTATGTTTGCTATCAAAATAACATCTTGCTGCCTGCTGCAGTTCTCAAACAAGCATGCATTAAAAAATATTTAAATAAATAATTGCTTGTTGCATCTTGAAAAAACGCAAGATGTGACACAGTTAGTATCACCAGAATCACCTAGTTAATATCTTGCTTTCAACTGCATTTGAAAATACTTTCAACCGCTTTAATATGGTCAGTATTGTTTGAGAAAATAAACACAAATTTTAGAATCAATGTTTCATTATGAACATGATCGTAGAGAGAGCCATGATTTTAAATCCAATTTTGTCTCCATTAACACAGGTAACCGAAATCACGCTATCTTTGGTAAAAATTCGTTAACACCATCACGCCACTTCGTTCTTTCAATAGAGTTGTAGCAACCTCAGCAACTTCAACTACAAACCACAAATAGAAAGTTGCCAACAACACTTGGCTTTATAAATGAAATGCCATCTACATTCAGTGGCTATTATGATAGAAGTGACTAATCACCACATGGAGTGCACTCATTTTAACTTGGATTACAGTCGGATGCCTGCTATTGCGCTACACCGTCCACCTTTTTTAGTCCAATCTGATCATTATAATCTTCCACTTGTCTTTTCCATGTCATATTCGTTTGCCCACGCCCTTTTCTTCCAGCCACTTCAAAATTTAACACTCTTCTCAAAACATGCCCATACCATTATACTCCAGTCGCCCTGGCTAGTTTACCTAAAGTATCCATCAAACCCAGCAAACTAATAAGTTCTTGGCTCGTTTTTTTCTCAATCAACTTAACTCCACACCTTGCTTTCATTATTGCTTTTTCAGTTCTTCTCAAAATTGCTATCTCATTCTTCCTTAAACACCATGTCTTTCCCCATACAGCATTGTTGATCTTACATAACTCTGATAAAATCTTCCTTTCATTTTTAACAAAAACTTTCTCCCACAAAGTAACTACCCACATTCTCTAAATTTTATCCATCCAATTCTCGTTCTTGCTGTCACCACTGCTTCACTTCGAGCACTGGCGTTCAACCTGTCCCCCATATAAGCAAAACCTTTTGACAAAGTCAACTTGGTCAAAAAATGATATTTCTTTACCTGGTTCCACAATTCCTTCCTTTGCATCAACACATAGTTTACATGCAAAATCTTTTGACAGAGTTAAATCGTCCTTTTTATTTTTGCACACCTAACATGCACCCATTTACCACTTTCTGCACAACATCGAATTTACCATCACCCTCTTGCAGCACTTGGCACATTGATCAACTTTACTCTTGAGTACCTCACCTTTCAAACCACTCACAATTACTGTGGCCATCTTAAGATTCACCTTTAGCCCTGCTTTCAAACGCCTCTTTCCATTTCAAAAACTTTTTTCAACTCCTCTATATTTTTACTCATTAAAACCAAGTTATCCACAGGCAAAATTTCATTCATCAATCCTTCTCTTGCATTTTTCGAGGTTACATCCACTGCAATTGCAAAAAATAGTGGCCACAACAAAGATCCTAAATGTACACCGTTGTATCAAGAATTCTTTAGATTATTCAGATTCCACTCTAACATTCGTTTTTGTCCCTCAATAGAGGCTCATCACCGCTCATACAATTACTTCTGGTAATCCATTCTTTCTCATCACACACTCAATCACCTTTCTTGGAACTCTAAATGCGTTTTCAATATCCACAAAACACATATACAACTTTTTCTTATTCCTATATTCCTCTTGCATTCTTCACACTACAAATAATGCGTCTGTCATTCTCTTCCAGGTATAAAACCAAACTGCATTGCATCAATATTGACTCATTCTCAAATCATTGTTTCCAGAACACTTTCAACGATCTTCATGGCGTGCTCTAACAGCTTTACTCTTCTGTAAGTATTGCAATTTCTAGCATTTCCCTTTCTTTTAAAAGTTAGTTCCAGCACACTTGTTTGCCATTCATCTGGCATTCCTTTCCAATCTAAAATGCGACGGCAAAGTTACACCATCACACTAACCCCTACTTTTCCACTACCAGATATCATCTCTGCACATACTTCAAAAGGTCCAATTCCCTTCCTGGTTTCATCAATTTTATGGCTATGGCCATTTCTTCGTTGACAACATTTTAATGCATCCCTCTATAAGATTTGCTTTTGTCACATGGTTCAAATGAATCTCTTTATTCATGATCTGCTCCATGTGACTTCCCATATTCGTTTCCTGTCTTTATCACAGAAACCTAACCTTCCATCTTTTCCTATCACGCATCTTCCTCCTTCAATATCTTTCTCATCATTTTTTATGAACTTCACTAGTGTAAAAATCCTATGTGGTTTTTTTGTTCAATTTTGTTAACTCTTTCTCAGCTTCTTTCCTCATAGAATTAGCAACCACTTTCTTTGTTCGATTTTAGATATTCTTGTATCTAGCCTTGTTTTCCTCCAATCGATTTTCACACATTTTTTTTATATGTTTATTTCTTTTGTTTTGAAGTTGGCAAGTAAAGTGCTGGCTTATGTTTAAACCGAAAACTGCTTTTCACCATCAAAAAATGTAACTTTTAATAATTCTGTTAATTGTGACGTCACAGTGATGACACGAACCTCCTCATGATCCTCAGCTTGGTGTGGTGATAAATGATGCCAAATTTAAAGTTTGTGTGTGCAGCAGTTTCACAAGAGTTCAGCTTAAAGAAGCAGTGAAACAATCAATCGATTCTTTTGTCCCCAATAATTTTTGAAATTAAAACAACCTCTCTTTTGGAAAACATGTCATTGATGTTTCTCGATAAATCCATCAGCGCCGTTTCTGCAATCAATATTATTAAAATAATTAGGTTTAACAATTAATTGTTAATATTTACATTTAATTGTTAATTATGAAGCAATTATCATCATAAAAAAGCAAAGTTTTGTTTGAAGTTCACAAGTGGAGTGCTGGCTGTTATTTACAATCAAAATAGCTCTTCTTTGTAAAAAATGCGATCTTTGGAAAAATTAATGTGGGATTGTAACGTCGCCATCACCTCATCACATTCCTTGTGACAGCCACCCTGGGGTGGAGAACAATTGTATCAACTTTCATGTTTGTAAGTACAGTAGTGTCTGAGAAGTTAAAACGTAACTACACACATGTGCAAATCAAAAAAATGTTCTTTAGTAAAAATGTGATGTGGTGAGGGAGCAAAGGGACGGTGGTAAGGGAGCAAAGGTACAAGGGACGGTGGTGAGGGAGCAAAGGGAGAAGACAAAAAATGGGCAGATGGGGGATCAGAGGTTTGGAGACGAGGGTGGGGCAAGAGTGCGGCATTAGCAGAAGGGAGGCCAGATTGTACAGTGGAGGTATACATGTAGGAGGAGTCTGAGGAGGGAGTCACAGTGTTACGAGAGGGGGGCAGCTCCAAAAGTGAGAGCTGCCAAGAGCTTTGATTTTGAGGAGGGAAAGTTGTGTGCACTTTAGATGGACCCATTTGGAGCAAGAGCAGCATTGCACTGACTTGCCCCACCAAGTTACATTTTCAGCACACACAGAGCAAGGAAAGATAGGGCAAGGGTTAAAATGAACATTACCACTCTTGAGGAGATGAAGAAGGGCAGGAGAAAAAAAAAGAGAAAACAGGCAACTGATATTGAAAAGGCTGCGAGCTGCCCTACTGCAGTCGTTTAGGGGGCAGCATAGAATAAAAATAAAGGGGAGTTCCTGGGGTAACTGGGACCCTTGGGAAAGCCAACAGCCGTTTTGACCCAACCAAAATGGGGTCGGGGACTGCACCACCAGGTTGAGGCAAATGTTGGTTGGTACCGGTCTAACTTTGTCGCTATTATCTACAATAACTTTGTTGCTACCTTACTACTTTTCAATGAAGAATAATTTTTTGTGCAGATACAAAGAGCCTATCATTTAAAAATGCTAATTTTTTTGAGAAAATGAAAAAACAAAATCTGCAATCAACAAGCTGCAAAATGGTAATGCTGGCTTTTGCTAGAGCAAAAAAAACGTTTTTCTTGGTCAAGAAACGGAAGCAAAAGTATTTCCCTATACACAATGAGATTTTACTATGGAAAAAGTTTGGTAATATCCCCCAAAATTGTTCTTTAGTTCATGGGTAGATTTCTTTTTCTTTCAGCTTATTCCCGATTAGGGGTCGCCACAGCAGATATCTGCATTTTTATGACAAGGCATTTGTTTTACGGTCGGATGCCCTTCCTACCACCAACCATCTCTTCAGAGGCAAAACTGGGCCACCTGTTTTCCACATAAAGGTTGGGGCATCCCGTTAAGTGTCTCGCCCAAGGACACCACAAACGAACTTGCCAGTTGGTTCTCCACAACCTCCACTAAATGCTGAGCACCAAGCAGGGAAGCTGTGAATACTATTTTTTAAAGTCTTGGTATGACTCGACAAGGGGAATGAATCCCAAGTCTACCGACTGTGAAGCGAACGCTCTAACCACTACACCATCGCGTCGATGGCCAGGCTATTTTACTCAAACTAATTTATTTCTGAGATCATGCACCAACGTACCAACTGTTACTGGCAATAGTATGTTAGTGGATTAATGGCAGTAAAAAGTTAGTGCATGTGATTTATTTGTCGCAAATCCCTAAACATGAATGCCTTCAGTTGTGTTGGCAAAGCACATTAAAGAAAAAAAGTGTTCTTAATGTAGCATAGCACATTGAAGAAAAAAGAGAAAACAGCATGCCTAATCAGAATGCTTAGAAAAATATTATGCGTTGTGCTTGAAATAAAAGCTTAAAGTTGTTGTGAAATTTGGTTTCATGACATGATGTCAGTTCCTAAAAACATGACATTTCTTGAAGTTTGGGTGGTGGCTGATGCTTAAATCAAAAACCACTTTTCTCCATCAAAAATTGAAATTCTTAAGCAATCTATCTTCAACTGTGATGTCATCATGACGTGACCGACCTCCTTATGACCCTGTAATTAGTGTGATAACAAATGACGCCAAGTTTGATGTTTACATGTTGAGTGCTTTTAAAAATATTTAGCTTAAAAGTGATCAATGATAAAATCACTTATTGAGTCGCCTATAATTCTTTGATGTAAAAAAGAGCTCTGTTTTGAGAATGCCGCTGTTGATAATTTCTGAAAGAGCCATCAGGCGTCAAAAGTCAGCATTTTTTAAGAAACGAAAGAAAACCATTTTTGCAATGAATTAATGATTATGACGACATTGTAAATGGCAGAATAATGAAAAGTTTATGAATTTGGCAGGTCAGGTGCTGACTTTATTCATGCTAGAAACGGCATTCCTATGACAAAAAAATGCAATTTTAAAGAAATTGGTAATCTCTTATGACGTCATTAATCTTGGTGTGGCTTTCAATTTGATGTGTTGATTAAAGGCGCCAACTTTAATTAAAGTTTGCATGTCGAGTAGTTTTGGAAGAGTTAAGTTTAAACAAATAGTAAAACACAAAGTAACTTGTTGTGTCAACAATAATTATAAAATTTTTTAATGCTTAATTTTCGGAACAAACATGTTGGTATTTGCAGAATCAGCCAGTTGATATTTGCAATCAGTTGATATTTGCAACTGTATTTCTACAATTAGTATTTTTGAAGATAATCACAGAAAAAATTTTTTTCGATTATTTGTTGATTATGACACCATATTAGGCGGCAAAAGCGCAAAAATCTTTTTAAATGGGTAAATCGGACGCTGGCTTTCATTTGAGCCCAAATTGCATTCATCCAACAAAAAATGCGACTTTCGAAACTTATCTTCAAACTCTGTGTGACACTCATTCCACATTGGTGATTAATCATACGAAGTTTGATGTTTGTACTCTCAGTAGTTTTGGAGTAGTTAAAGTGCACGTATGTACATACGTACACATGGTAGGGCCAGGACAAAATTTAAGTAAAATGCTTTGTTACCATGGAAAATACGATAAAAGTTTAAGATACCAGTGGCTTAATTTGAAGGCTGTCTACTGCGATCAAGCATTCAGGCTCATCTAACTTATTAAAATCATGAAGGGTCATGTCAACAATTAAAAATTAAAATCAACAAAAAAAATTAAAACAAAAATCAACAATTAAAAGTCAACAAATTCATGCGCTTTTTTTAAGTAATGCTCCCAAACATGCTCTCTACTAATGTTGCCTTTAAGTTGTTATTGAAAAACATTAAACCCAATCAACGTAAGTTGTAAAGAATAACACAATTTACTGACAGCTGGTAAGCTGTGATCAAAACGAGGCAATTTGCAATATCTAAGAAAGAATGAATGTAACCAGTACGTTTGATCAAAAATCAAAACCACCATAAAATAACAACAATTGAAAAAGTGTAAACGCTACTTGGCAGCCACCTTAATTCATAGGCTACATATTAAAAGTATCGTCCATGCTATTTGTATCAACAATACTGGGAAGCAGAATAACTTAATACTAACAATCAATACTTTTGAGCAATGACAGCTTGATACTGATTCAAAAGTATTGAGCGACACTATCATCAATACATGATCTAGATATTACCCAACTCTGGGTATAGTAACAAAACAGGGTGGGTCATAAGTCGCGCACCAAAACATTTAAGACAATTTTGATTACATAAACGTTATTTTATTTAAAACAAACTTATTTAAGGGACTGATGACACGCTATACACGCTGATACAATCACAAATGCTCAAAATGATCATAAATACTAACTCAACTTGCTCGTATATCGTTAAAGGCATATCTGAAAATTGAAGAAAAAAATTTTTAAATGCAAATCACACCTAAAAAACTTTAGATTATAATTAAATTTGACAGATATAATGACTGATACATTCAAACAACGGTAAATTACCCTGAAAGAACATTTATTATACATCACAAAAAAGGAAAAGATATTCTACCCCATTAATTTTACATTGTTTCACATCACACTCCACGTACTTTCTTGGTGTGCGACTTACGACCCACCCTGTATAATAATTTGGTCACTTAACGAAATTACTGAAAAGGTGAGATCCTCCAGGGGCCATAGTTAAACGATTTTCTAATGAAAAATTTTTGTGATCGATGTTTCAAACTACAAGATGCTGTTAAAATGCTTGAAACCATTAGCAAGCATTTCAACAGCATCTTGTAGTTTAATCAGCCCGTTCTGACGTTTATTTGCGTTAGATCAAGATCATTTTTTAAGAAGTCATCTTTAATCATCTGTTGTTGCCTGCTGTCTCTCAATCCTTGTGCACATTTTTTTTATATGTACGCAGGTACTGGTAGATTATGAAGGCATGCCCAGTTAATAAGATTTTTACATCATCCTATTGGTATGGATGCATCTAATAACATCAATCTATTTCATGACAAGGCTGTGGAAGCAATTTCTTGCCTCCTTAAGATATGATAGCAGTTTATGTAAATTTAAGCGTGACATTAAGATATATTTGTTTTGCTGTGCATATCCCTTTCTGGACTATTCAAGTTAAATGAAACTGTGTTTAAAAGTAATATTTGTTTTTGAGACATTTGTGTTACTTTTTGTAATGGTGTTAATTAATTATTTGTTAAGAATTATTCTATACCATTGTTTCCCACACGACTCCAGAGCAAAGGGCCATTTATGGTTACCCAGTAGCAGCTGTGAAACATTCATTATCATTATTGTTTATATAGCCAAGATGTTTTAATCTTGTATTAAACTACACTGTGCATAAAAATGTATCATGTTTAGAAATCAATCTAGCTACAATGAGAATCTTGGCAAAAGTTGGGGCCAAGGGACTGTTTGGTAAAGAACAGATTACCTGTTGTTTTTTATTTATTGTTCTGCTTTAAAACCACAGCTTAATGATCCGGATTAATTAAAAACTTTAATGATTTTTTTCAAACAGAAGAAACTAGCATTCACAAACATGCAAAGTAAATGAACAGCTTTTTGTGTTGACAAATATTTGGCAAATTGTTCAGTATATTACATTCGTGTATACAGCAGACCATCTTAAGGCCTAAAATCATCATATACAGGATCTTTCAAGATTCGTAAACAATATGAAAAATACTTCATGCTTAACAGAACACGTATCATGGTCCCAAAAATATCACGACTGATTGATTGATGCTAGCACACGTAGCTGATGCTGATAGACACGCAACGTGATTGTCACTTACTTAGTAAGGGATCTAAGTTGTTTTTTTTCCTAGAAAAGGCACACAAAAATATTGTTTCTGCAGAGACAATCCATGTACCATTACTCAATTCAAACACAAGTACAATTCCCCATCTTTTCTGAAGTCCTACGTTTCTCAACCAATCATGTGCACTGGCCAACTTAAACAACCTATCAAAATCTTTCTTTGACAACTCTAGTTCCAGTGAAACAAACCAAATTAGATCAAGTAATCAATCTGCCATTGCAATATCGATAAAACACAACTTTACTCAGTCTACTCTAGCTTTTCTATGATTGTTTCTTTTTCTTAAAATTATATCACTGACACTAGCAGGGCCGTTTTTTTTTGAATCTGCAAGGGATGTCATTTTTCAATTGTACTGTCAGCCTACAAATACAGCGCTCTAGCTAATTTTAGTCTTTGATGATCTTAACAGCACTTGGCTATCAATGGATTATGGATTTGGCAAATTTTTGAATTATTGTTTGCATGATTTTATTTACGTACTCCTTTATTGTCTAACTGTTAGTAGTACATGTTCACTTATTGACTACGAGAATTAATTTTGCAAACCAGAATTTTTTTCACAGGTGTTGGTCAAATCTTCATTTATTGTAATAATTCAAGTTTTTGCTAATTATTAAGATTATTAATTTTTGTTGTATTTTTCTGAAGACTTTTGCGCATAATCTAACTTTGTTTTGGACTTGTGCAAAGATATCAATAAAATTATTTTAACTAAAACTAAATGACTAATCTAAATTTTGAACTTTGGATTTGTTGATTAATAATTTATAACTTTACACATACTGTGGTTGGTTTTATTTGTGACCAAATGACTTGATTTATTTTAAGCCTTTTAAAAAATATGCCAATAGTCACTTGACACTTTATTGCAGGCTTAAATGTCATTTAAATTCACTTTAAACGACTGTCTAGCTGGTTTTATACATGTATGCTCTGTTCACAGTTTTACTTTAGGATCTGTCGGCAATGAAATAATTATTTACTGATTTTCTTTGGTTTACCTACTCCAACAACACCATTGGTATTTGCTAGGAAAAGCATCAAGAAATTAAAGTGCTGGGTTACTCTAACAGAGGGTCAGGTTTGAAAGCAAGTGTGTAGCAGTAGATATACACTGAACCAGCACTTTTAAGGTCGCAAAAAAGTAAAAAAGATGTAAAATAAACAACTTTTTTGTTTTATAACAGTTGTTTCCAACCAGGTATGCTGGCACCTCCAAGGGGACGAGATGATGTAAAAGGGGGTGCAAAATTTAAGTAAATTTTAATCAATACTTTCGGTAGTTTTCTGTGATTGAAATGTTACATTTTTGCTAAAGCTACACTGTAAAAATTGTTTGCTAAAACGCCATTATTTCCTGGAAGCAACTTTAGGAGGCAAAAGCAGTAAGCTTTTTTCATTATTAAGCAGTAAAAATTGCAAGTGAGAATGGTAAAATTTACAAGTTGCAATCGCAGTTTTTCCAACAGAAAGTGGTAAAAATTACTGCTGATGATGGTAAAATTTACTAATCACAAGCCAGCGATAGTAAAAGATTTAATGTCAGTGCGCACCAATCTGTTTTATTCACTGAATATGAGAGCGAGAAATTTTTCTGTTTTTTTATAAGTCTGCGATGGTGGCGTGATTTTACAAACGCCTGGAAATTCAATGACCGTTCATAGTTGTACTTATACGTTTAAGTATAGCTCCTTTTGATTACATAATGAGTACTTAAACTATCGTCACTTATACGTTTTACTTAACCGCAAATACGTATACCTTAAAGGCAAGTTTTTGCTTGTAAGGCATTTTACACGAGGCAAAAGTATGATTTCACGAGTTAAAAATAATTTACTATGCCGTTCAGTGGAAGGTATTATTTAGTTAAAAGACGTCAGATTTTGATTGCAAACTTATCAAAGAAGTAAAAAAGTACCAGTACAAAAACTTGTATGATTAAAGTCTCAGAGTACAAAGACATTGTAAGGGCTACCAATAGTTGGAAGGAAATTGTGGAAACGTTAAAGATTGATGTGGATGTCTGCAAAAGAAGATGGAAACATATCAGCGAGTCATTGATGCAAACAAAAAAATAATAGGAGGCGAGAGCTGCAGTGATAAAAGCTACTTTCCAATTTGCTAAGGAGATTGTCAAAGCTCTTCTTTTGACGTTCTGAAATACATATGATGCCTTTTGTCATCGAAGTTTTGCAAATCCTTTACCAAAAAACGATACTCTTTGGTTGTATTCCTTGACATATTGATATCTCTTATATAAACCCTTTTTTTCCTCCGTCTATGAAAATGTAGAAGCAAAGCTAAAACCTTTCTCCTCGACGCTGTTTTTCAACCTACGTGCACATATAAAACTATGAACTAACTTTACTTTGAGATACAAGTAAAAGTAATACGTTCTGATAAGTCATTTACATATGGATAAAACTATTTTTATTTGCCTTTAAGGAATGCATTAAAACTTTATAAAGGCCTTAAACTTAAACGCAAAGATACAGTGGTAATTTATTGGAAATCTTACAAAAATTTTTTACAATGTACCTCCTTGTGGCTGAAATACAGTTTTTTTTAAAAACAAATATTTTGAGGCTTTTGCTAGAATTGCAGCTTTTAATAAATTTTAAAGTACAATAATTCACTCAAAGTAAACTTCATGTTAAAAAGAAGGAAATAGAACAATGACTACCTGGGCTTCTGTTTCACCAGCAGTGGTAAAGATGATTTACAAAAGCCTCAGTGCATTCTCTGCAATGCTGCATTTTTCAACTCCAATTTGAAGCCATTTAAGTTAAAAAAACACTTCAACAACAAGCATGGTGAAAGCGATGTTGCAGGCCATGATACTAAATCGTCAAAAATCAAAAGCTTGTTTTAATTCTTGTGGGACCCTTCCAAGATTGTGATGGTGCACCTGCAATGTTAAGGAATAGATCTGGATTTGCTGCATCGATGAAAAGGGAGATTCTGCACTTACAAATCACTTGCTGTTTTTTTCATCGTCACGTACTGATGGATGTTTTGCAGCTGATGAATTTGATGGATCCATCAGCTGTTGTGCTGATGCTACCATCAGCGCGCTTTTAAAATTTTAGTTAGAAGTGCTAACCAAACTTGTTGCAGTTTCTAAAAATGCCTGTGCTCTTTTTTGAAGAGCTTTTAGAGTGTTTCCAAAAAAGCATTTGATGGATGTTTTGCAGCTGGAGAACTAAAGATTTTGGAAGAATGGAGCATGAACCCATATTCTTGCTGCTCGGATGATATGTCAGATGGTTGTTCGTTCATTCAGATAACATGAGATTGTCAAGTTGCAACAAATTTGCCAGTATAATAACTGCTCAGGGTGGACGATGAGAACGTAAAGCAGCTCCCACCCCATGTCAGATGATGAAAAACTAAAAAAAGATCTCACTGCTCTGCAGACAAATGGAACTCTTAAAATGGAATTTGAAAGAAACATTTTGGAAGAATATTGGTCGTCGTTGTCGTTTGAGCTATTTGTTCTGAGTTTTATGCAGGAAGATGCATACACACTGCGTTAGCGCTCATGCTTGGTTTTCGAGTCTTCAGTTAGACTGGGGCCACCATGACTGGTAGACTGCTTGGCCCCATTACCTGTCTGCCACATAAAGATAGAAGCATTCCATTAAATGTCTTGCCCAAGAATGCAACAAGCAAGCGTTCCAGCTTGTTCTCCACACTATCCCTATTTTGCTGAGCGACAAGCAGGGAAGCTGTGAATACAATTTTTTAAAGTCTTTTAGTATGACTCAACTTTGTTTCGAAGACTTGGCGATAAAGCATTAAGTGTTATTATTCCATTTGGGACAACATATTTATCTGAGTCTGGCTTCAGTACTCCACTATCAATTAGGACAAAATCAGGAAATCACCTGAACCCATAGGCAGATATGCGGATTGCTCTCAGCCACCAATTACCTCATTTTGACAAATTAACAACAAAACACGAGGAACAGTAAAGTCATTAAATTGTTTGTTCTTTTGTAGCCTATTGTTTGTTCTTATTTCTAGTTTTTATCATTTTTCACAACATTCCAAAGTTTGTTTATGGATATTGAAAAAGTGTAGTTAGCTTTATTGCTCAAAATTTTAGTACCGT
Organism: Trididemnum clinides; assembly: GCA_963675345.1. Classification (NCBI taxonomy): domain Eukaryota; kingdom Metazoa; phylum Chordata; class Ascidiacea; order Aplousobranchia; family Didemnidae; genus Trididemnum; species Trididemnum clinides. The sequence continues at coordinate 37,590,688 of OY776291.1, forward strand.
ATAAATTACCTTCATCTTTACATATGCTTGTTTTGTAAAGGATGCAAAAACAAAGCAAAAGTTTTGAAGGGGTGCAGAGTATAAAAAAGGTCCAACCACTGTTTCACAGAAAAGTTGTCACAAATTGGATGATGTCGTGCTTAGACAAAATCGATTTCATACTTTTATAAGTGCTTAACTGATTTCATACGTTTTCAGTAATCCAGAATACTACAGTTACCAAAGAATGTTGTTGCCTTCATCATGCCAAGATTTTAATTTGCGCTATAGATCCTCTAATAATTGATTATGCTGTAATACCTTTAATTTCTTCACTTCTTCACTAAATTTCTATTAACCTTTTGCATATTACATAACTGTGTTGAAAAATAAGACTAAGCTTACTGCTACTACTGCTGTTATTGTTGTTACTGGCAGGTGCAATACATTAATTTTTTTTTAGCAAGCAAATAAAATTAGAATTTAAATTCAATCTGGTTTAAAGGCAGTCTGTTTCAGCTCAGCAACTCGTTGTGAATTGTAAACAATTTTCAACTTAACTCCATTTGTGAAGAAAAGGGAAAGCGTCTTAACTCTCAGCACATATGTAAGAGGAAAGTCACGCAATCACATAAAACATGGATATAATTATCAAATCTTAAGCTACTTTTTACATTCATTCTCACTCTTAGTAGACAAGTCCAAAAGATAAAACTGTACTCTCCAGCTAAATCACCAAACGCAAAAATTCATACCTGTTTTGGACTCAAGTTAGAATTGTTCTTTATAGTATCCAAAGCGCCTAGCACTGAAGTAGTAGGAAACTTAATCATATCCACTGGTTTAAGTCCACCAAGTGCTCCGGCTGCTCCTTTGATACTATTGGCGCTAATTTCTTGGAAATCCACATTGAAAAATAAATTATTAGCTAATTCTGTCATCATCTGCAACATGACACAAAAAATTCACTGTGAATTGACAAAGATAAACAAAACTTATTAATATGATGCACTGCAGAGAGTGATTTTTTTTAATCTTAAGATGATATTTACATAGTGTAAAATTTAGATCATTATCATTTAACCTTAAGTCAGGAACTCTGCACAACCAAACTATAGGTATTACGTACAGTACGTTCAAAAAGTCTGATGACACCCTGTTTTTAGGTGAATTTGTATGGTAAGTAGAAAATAAGTAGATTTGACTTTTAAAAAAATATATGTTGCTAAATACTGGTCTCATTTGAAAGCTTGGAAAATTTGTTTTCCACCAATATATAACTTTAAATAGTCTAGGCTACGCGGTATATGATATTTTATGATCAAAAATGGGTACTGGACATTATGTAAGTTCAAACCCCCTCAAAATTTTTTGACTTACCTTCACTAAATCAAAATTTTTAGAAAAACTACACCCTTTAAAATCATAAAATAAATTGCAAACACTTCATCACTAAAGTCGTTATTTTGTACCAAATACAAGTTTAAAGGTAGCAGAAGTTTGGCTTCTCTAAATCAAAATTTGCTGTATAACCCTTGTTTCTCAACAAATGAGGGGAGTCTAAAAAAGCTTCTATTTTATTGTTAACGACGGCATATTCTATTTAAACTATATATTTTTTGAATTTTGAAGAAATTTCTTTTTCAAAAATACATAATATAGCATGGTTTAGACTAAACTCTAGCAAATAAGGACTGATCATATTTTAAATACTAAATTTAACTAACAAAATTTAGTACCGGTTCAGAAAAAGGCCATGAGCCTCAGAAAGTTGCAAATTGTAGAAAACCTAGGCTTTTAGATAAGTTTTGACTAATATACCTAGAAAGCTTATTTCCTTAGCATCATCTAGCAACCATTTGTAAAAAAATTGGTAGAAAAATAAACTCTGTAGTGATCGTTGAGGTAAGGTTACTTTACCTTCAAAGATAACGCAGCACCTATTTGGGGGATAACTAGCATATGATTTGCATATTTCAAAAAAAATTTTTTTTCATATTTGAAATTTTCAATAAATAGAGATTTCAACGATATATAATACTTGATATAGAAGTAAACAGATGAGCAATGATCTGCAAACAAACTTGGGGTATTTTATGATGATTAATTATGATTGAAAACAAAATGTCCTCAGACTTTTTGAATGGACTGTAAATCAGTTTTAAGATACTATAAATTAAAATATTTTACTTAATCTATCTACAAAACGCACTTATTACATTTAAATTATTAGGTGTAGTAAAAAAATCAAATTTAACTCCTCAACGATTTTACAATAGTGCATATGTAATAGACTGGCCATTTCAATTGAACATATCGCACTTTTGACGTTTTTGAAGGAATTTTCCTGTTTAGTGTAGTAATAACTGTTTTTTTTCTAACGATCTGTTACAAAAACATGGCAAATTTTTGCAGCAAATTGGACCCCACTTCTCTTTCTCTCTTTATAGCAGATTTTTGAAGTTTCTCCCTGCAATGCTTCAGAAAGATGGCCCCCACTTTTCAAAATTTCCCTACCTACTGCTTTAGCTCCTCCAGTTTTTTGGAGAGAGGCAAAAATATTATCTATACCATACCTTTGTTGGTACTGTGCTCCGGAAGAATATGGCATCCCAGTTTCAACCTCCCAACTGAGCAAGATATCAATCATTATACAGGGTGGGCCATAAGTTCCGATACATAGGAGAAGTACTATAAATATTTTTTCTTATATTTCAGATATTTTTTATCATATTTTATATATCTAAGAAAATGCGTTTCACAAATGAGCAATGCATTAAAATTATTCTAATGGCTGGATCGGGAAGCAGTTGCATGCTTGCACGAAACTGTAACAGAAAGCATGGAACAAGCATCACCAACAACACTGAGGCAAAACATTTGCAAGTTTAACCTATTTAATCCGTGCGGTGCCGCATGGCACCCTATTTTTATCCTATATTCTAGAATTTATTAAAAAATAAATAGACCTGTTAGGTACAAAACTTGTACTGAACGTGTACCAGACGGGTGTTGGCTACACACGTGACGCACTAGACAGTAGTTGCTTGACTTTGGAAGCGAGAGCATCGCCTTTCTTTTAACTGCATGCATATTTATAATGGCTACCAAAAAGAGGCAAGTTTTATTTCTTTTATTACAACTTATTAGGGGTAAATGCAAGTTAGATCTTTTGGATATTATTAGTAGGATGCCTGTACTGAAAGAAAAACGATACAATGCATCATTATACCTATTTCTGTGTTTGTGAGAAACGTTTACTTTTACAGCAACATTTGAAGTGCCATATGGCACCCCACGTAAGAAGAGGGTACAAGAATTGATAATTGCGTTTTCTCTATTATTGCAGGGAAAATTTATTCACAAATGAAATTCTGGACATCTTGTTCAATGATCCTACAACAGCAGCTGCTGATGTCTTCATCGAACCACCCGATGACGCAGTATTGACAGATGAAGATTCAGGAAAGGAAGACAATGTTGGCTTACAACATGTTCATCACCTGTCTAGAAACCAACTTCTTGCTCCTGCAGAACTGCAGATGCGTGGTAACCATCCTCATGAGGATGACCCAAATGATGATAGTAACACTGATCAAAGTATTGAAAAAACTTCAGACGCAAAGAGGAGAAAAACAGGGAACGCACAGAAAAAGCAAAAACCGAAAATTACATGGGAAAGGAAAGATGTTCCTCAGGGCACTTAAATTTTTCCTGAATATAATTATTCAAAATACCGAGACTTCAGCCCCGTTCAATTATTTGAGTTATTCTATGATGATTTTATCATTGAACACACAATGACTGAAATGACAAAATATTGTTTGACTAAAAATTATCCTCCAATAAACGTATCATTGAATGAAATGAAAGTTTTCTTTGCAATTCTTATAGTTTCGGGGTATAATGTACTGCCACGTTGACATATGTACTGGTCACATACAGAAGATGTCTACAATGAAGCTATTTCTTTTCAAACGCTATGAGACGAGATAGGTTTGATAAAATAATCCAAAGCCTCCATTTCAATGCAAATGTTATCATTGACAAGCAAGATAAATACGCAAAATTACGGCCGCTTCTTCAACATTTACAGAAAAAATTCATGCTGCATTATGTTCCATCACAGAGTCTCTCACACGACGAAGCGATGATAGAATATTTCGGGAAGCACAGCTGTAAACAAGCTATAAGAAACAAATCCATTCGATTTGGCTAAAAGGTTTGGTGCCAAAACTCAACTGAAGGCTATCTGATTTCTTTTGAAGTCTATCAAGGAAAGACGCACAGTGGAAATGAAGATTTGGAAGCCAAGTTCAAAAAGTGTTCATCCACTGTGCTTCATTTACTAAGCTCATTTACGGATGACAAAAAGCATTTCCCATATCACATTTACTGTGACAACCTTTTTACTTCAATTCCACTTCTACTTCAACTGAAAAATTTAGGGTACGAAGGCACTGGTATTATGAGAACAAATAGATTAGATAGTTCATGTCCAATTACATTAGTAAAATGCTTTGAGAAAAAAACGCGAGGATCCTCAGAGACTTTCACTGGGAATATAGGAGATAAAACTGTAAAGATTAGCAGATGGAAGGATAATTCTGTGCTTACAGTAGCATCCACCATTTATGGAGAGGCTCCTGTATCTAAAGTCGGTCGCTGGTCAAAAGAAAAGATGAAGCACATTGATGTTCCCATACCAAAAGCTGTCTCTAATTATAACAGGAATATGGGCGGTACCGATCAAATGGATCAAAATATCAATGCTTACCCCCATAAGAATTAGGGGCAAGAAATGGTGGTGGAGTATATTCACATGGACAAGTGATGTTTCTGTGCAAAATGCTTGGATCTTGGCACGGGGAGCGGGATGTTCAATAGACCAATTAGAATTTCGAAGAGGAATCACCCTGTCTTACCTAAAAAGATTTCAGGTGCTACCACTAACACGCGGTATGAAACCAAGGCACATTCCAGGGGCCGACAATGCCAGATATGATAATATAGGACATATGCCAAAACGTACTGATCAAAGCAAGCGCCATAAATGTGCTGCCGAATTCTGCAAATCACAAACACGTGTTGAATGTTCAAAATGTGATGTAGCATTATGTATTGACTGTTTCATTGATTACCATAAGAAATAAAAAATTTTAGTAGGCTGAAAATTAGTTTTCTGTAGTTAGAATATTGTATTTTTTTTATTATTGGAATATTTATAAAGGAATATTCGGGAATTAAGTGTTTGTTGATGTTGAAAACATCTAAAAAAGCCATAGAATCATGAAATGAGTTTTTGTACTTACCTTTTCCGTGGGGTGCCGTACGGCACCGGGCTATAACTCGAAAACTAGTAAAGATTTTTCAATTCTGATGCCAGATTCGAATTCCTGAGGTTCAAATTACCTAATGAATATAGTTACAGCAAAATCAGAAACATCAAGCTAATTTCAGAACAAATGGGTTAAGAAAACTGGAAATGTTGCAGATCAACCACCAAGTAGTCCGAGACGCAGAGCCACCAATGAAGATACATCACCTACAATACTTGCTGCAATCATACGAAATCCAAGAAAAAGTACAAAACGGTTGTCTGGAGAAAGCGGTGTCAGCAGAACAAGTATCAGGTGCATTGTAAAAGCAAACAAATGGCATCCATGCAAATTACATATGGCACAGCATTTAAGTGTAGATGACTCAAACAGACAAATGGAATTCTGTAAATGGGCATTAACCATGAAAATGAAGCGATGAAAACTTTTCAACTAAGATTTTCCTTACTGATGAAGCAGTTTTTTACGTCAATGGAGAAGTTAATTGGCAAAACCTACATTATTGGAGTAATGAGAATCCTAAATGGCTGAGTCCAATGAAGATGCAAGATGCCAGTAAACTGATGGTGTGGGCCAGGATGTGGGGTGACAGAATTATTGGACCAATTTTTATTGTCAAAACTCTTAATGCAGAAAGGTACCTTAAATGTTGCAAGAAAAAATTCTTCCATCCCTGCTAAACGAGGAAGGTAACTACCCAGTTTACTTCCAGCAAGATGAAGTTCCACCTCATTTTGGTCACCAAGTGCGCCAGTATTTGAATTATCAGTTTCCAGAGGCTTGAATTGGTCCACGTGGTGCTGTGGAGTGGCCTCCCAGATTCCCCAATTAGTCACCTCTTGATCTCTATCTTTGGGGGCACTTGAAGGCCATGGTGTATCAGGTAAAGATTCGGAACATAAATCATCTCAAAGATCAAATCATCAACGCCATTACAAGCATAATTACAATTGTGCTAATGTGTGTTCATCAACAGTGGAAAATACCTATTGACGTATGTATTCAAAACAATGGCATTCATACAGAGCATTTTATATAAAATGAAATTTATTCAAGTTAATAACACCAAAACAGTCTGTTTTGCCTAAGGCGACTCGTCAGGAGCACAATATATAAGCAAAAACTTGTCCAATATAGAGTGTTTATTTTTCCTAAAAAATCAAAACTTATGGCCCATCGTGTATATGCTTCAGCAATGCAACAATACTGATGTCTCATGATAGTTAGAGATTATAGCTCATTTCTTCTGAGGTGAAGAGTTATAATTACTTATCAAAAATGCATGCATTCACCAAGATTGTGTCAAAATGTGATGAGGATATCAGAGATGGACTTCTCTATAAATGGATGATAGTAAATTTTTTTTAGCAACAAGCAATATTTTCACCACAAACTGAAACAACATCTAATGAAGAAGCAAGTGACATTTTTTACCACACACGATTCAACTATATCACAATTAGAGAGCGTTCAAGCCGCTACTTATATAGACTAGTTAATAACCATGAAAGGAAGCAGGATTAAAAAAATATCTATGACACTTAACATGTCTGCCAAAAAAGGGAAACATCAGCTTTGTTGTTTGTGCTTTTGTTGGTAAAAAATCAACTTCCACTAAATGTGCATGCTGGTTAAAATTACTATCTATTCTTGGAGTTGGCTTTCTTTCTTTCTTTCAATAAGATATTATTTGTCAACACATTATTACCAACCACTGGCGGCAGACTATGTTATTTACAAGTGTTGTTAATGTGGAAGTGATGTATTTGAGTTGTGTGTAGTTATCTCCAGGAATACTGACTGTAACAATTTTATTATCTTGTTTATATTGTAGATAACAGCCCAACGCCATGTTAAACCAGCTGTTCCAATAAAAATCTCAACAATCCCTACCGCCCAACTCCCAGTAAGTGTTTATGGTTTGGATAAGTGTACCACAAAATCTAATTTAGTACTGTTTAGATAAACATCAAGTAAGCTGTCACCAAAAAGTCAGGTAAAACATGCTTCTTTGTTTTGATTACTGGAGATGGTAGGAGGTACCCTAAGCAGCTACACAAAGATGCAATCCAAAGTTTTATGCTTCCAGTTCCAACGGCTATATCATCAATAGTAAAACCGACGACCAGATATATAGCATTTAATATACATAGTAGAGGGTTAGGATTAGAGCTAGGTTTATGATCAGGATTAGGATTACAATTAGAGTTGGAGCTAGGATTAGAATTAGGGTTAGTGTCAAACAGTTTCGCCGTCAGCACCTCCACCACATCAACTAAATGACCTATTCTATAGCATTTACGTCATATTTAACCTATATTCCAGTGTTTTAACTTCTAATTTATTTTTGAATAACGTATCCTTGAGGTCAAGCAGATATAATTTTTGTAGGTTTAAAGCATAGGTAATGAGTTACCTATTTGTGTCATTCGGCAAATCGCACTGACGAAGGTGCCAGTAAGTAATGAAAGCTTTGCTTATTTCTAAAATAAAGTTTTGAAATATTATATTTGAATTGTCTATTTTTTATACTTGCCGCAGCTTTTTATATCAGATATGATAGACTTTACTCACTTTGAAAGTGTCAAGAGCTACTCGTTTAGGTTGATTTTCTTGAAATCCATAATCAAGAAAATTTACTTCTTGTTGAAACAATTGACATCGTTGTAATCTTAACGCAATGTCATCACTACACTGCAAAATTGTAAGACAAATTTCAAAAATTGACAATTATATAATTTTCCAACTTTTTTATTTCAATTATTTTATCTTCAAGCCATGGAAAAACTTTTGTAATCATGATATGCATAGAATTTGAGTTCCGATTCACTTTGGAGTTATTGATACTGCAATGGTACAATACCTTTCAACTGCAAAAGCTTGCAACTAAGCATGGAATATTGTCATAAAGTGTCTTTTCTAAGAACACAACAACATGGCTACCGTACGATTTAAACTTAGAACCATGGTCATGTTGAATGACGCTCCAACCTACTTGATCATGATGCTGACCTAAAAGGGATGTGCATAGTATAAGTTTCAGTCCAGTTTGGAACACCTTTTTATTTCGCACATTTATAAATGAAAATTTTTATCCACTTGATTATTTCATGGTGTGTACAGCATATGTTGTTGTTCAAGCATCAGTTTTGTTATAAGTACAAGCTGGCTTTTAAACTAAAACCATCGGTCGGAGATTTATGCTCTCTGCAGAATGACCAAGGAGAAAAGTGATTTGATTTCACGCTAATAGTTAAAACTAGTATAAACCTGTAGATTGGTTGCTAACTTGATAAGTGCATGCTACGATTCTACATTTGCAAAACTTTTTGTTTATCTTAACTTCAATAAGTTATTATTCTAATTCTGAACTCTAAACGTGCAATTCCAAAACAATGTTGTAAGTTTATTTACAGCACGCTTTTATAAAAGCAAACAAACAAATAAATCATTTCACCTATCAACACAACAAGTATTAACTGTCTTATTTTCGGTATGATACATACACACCTCAAACAACAAAAAAACATTGTTGCTTACGTTTCAAAATAAAGCTTTTCCCATAACCAAAACGAGAAAGAAAAATCTTCTACCAGACAATATAATTAAGAGTTGAGCTAATGGAGGTATCCACTAACTTAATTAACTAGTTAATGACTAGCAATGTGATAATGACGCTTGCTTGTGACAATCTATTTTTACTCTTTCTTTGGGCAATTGAAATAATTATACAACCAAAGTAGGTTATTTAATTTTATATGGTAGTAGTTGTGCATTTGCACAAGCCATCATTTTTACCTCTGTACATAAGAGTTGAGCTAATGGAGGCATCCACTAACTTATTAACTTGCTAACGACTAGCAATGTGATAATGACGCTCGCCTGTGACAACCTATTTTCACTGTTTCTTTGGGGTATTGAAATAATCACACAACCACAGTAGGTTATTTAATTTTACATGGTAATAGTTGGGCATTTTCCCAAGCCATCATTTTTACCTCTGTACATACATTACACCTGTAAATACATCACAAACATTTGGTTATCAATTATAAACAAGTACTGTATACAAAAAATAATGCTTATTGTTTCTAGACTTATGTTTTCAATAAAGATTTTTATTTCATTTAAATTCAATAACAATCGCTAGATATGACTCAAGAAGTGTTGTGTAGTTGTATCAAGCAGCAACTCACTAATAAAGCCAGATCCAACGACAGTAAGCGCCGCTTATTATGACCATGAATAATATGACCCACCACTTATTATGACCAATTTGGTAAGGTCCGGAATTTCTCTATTTAAAATCCTCCGTTTAATATGACCAAATTTTGGATAATATGACCAACATTTTCTCCATCTCTCTTGTTACAATACAGTATTTTTCCCGCCATGCACTTATAACTTCACCTTTTCAACATATTGTTACATACTGTACTTGGTTTTACCATTACTTGTACTGTTACAACACTGTACTTTGTTTTCCTGCCAACGTCAGTCTGCTACTTCGGTTGAACGATGAATTTGATGGTATTTGGACTTCTTGTGGCTAAAGGCCTCGATTCAGGTGCGGTTACGGCGACTTCAGTTTTTATAACCATTCGGATATTATGACCAAAATGGTCTGGTCCCAAGGTGGTCATATTAAGCGGCGTCTACTGTATATGGCTATTTCTTGAATGACTTGGAAGGCCAAAAATAGTTGAAATACAATAGCACCTATTTTATTAGTTTTTTTAACTATCTCAAAAATTACCTAAAAATAATCACATGATTTACCTTAACTATCAAATCAATGTAAGATAAAAAATTCATACTTTAACCAGTGTAAGGAAGGCTTGAGTCGCTGTAAAAAAAAGGCTCAACTTCTCTCGTGTTATTTGCATAAACTCTCTTGACATTAATGAGTCAAGACTCAACTTCTATGACTCAAACTTGACTCAAGACTTAACTGACTCGCTTAAAATTACCAGCATCGAAAAGTTCTCCACCATGTATAAGAAAATGGTAAGAAGTGCAATCCTATGTGATACCAGTCGGCTCTTCCAACATAGCCCCAGCAGGGTTAGCAGTCAGTTATGTCGAGCTAGTAACATTGCTTCAGCTGCACTCTACCAAATTATGATTTTAAGACCATAAACAATAAATTGGAATCAATGGGGACATCGCCCCTAATCCCAATTGTGGTACAATGGCTTTCAATCAAAAAAAATCTTCAAAACTCTCAATCATTTCACAATTTCTGTCTGTTTCTTCAAATACTAGTAAGTGTGGCAGAACAAAGACAAAGTTGGCAATGACCGCCATAAAGGCTGTTATTTTATGAAAACACAAATAAGTTATTTGGTTGTGTGCCATATATTACGACCTAGTAAAATTCGCAGGTGACAAATTTTGAGTCAGTCCAGTCCAGTCATGATACAAATTACTTATTACTGGAATACCGTGAAGTACCTTCAATTTGTTTGAAAAATTTCAAAATTCAGTTAAGAAATGAGATCACAAATCACTTTTTAAATAAATTGATTTAGTTGTTGAAAAATCATCATGTTATGATCTCCGTTAGTGAAAGACTATGTTGATTGAACCAGACGTATAAATGACATCATAGAGCAAGTTTGAAGCAAACAGGAAAAATGAGAAAACGCATGAGTAAAGGGCTTAAAATACTTAAAACAACAAATCTGTTTTTGCATTGCCAATTCAGCTTAAATTGTTCTAGATTAGTTTTTATCAAGAGCTCTGGTTTATATCTACCAAAAAAGTGTTTTATCGAGTTTCTTCAATCAGTAGTTTTTGAGTAAATAAAGAAAACAAATTTTACAATCAATCATTAATTATGACATCATAGGAAATTCTAAAATCAAATCCTGGCTTTTGCTTAAGCTCGAAACTGCTTTCCTCAGTCTAGAAATGTGACTTAAAAAAATCATCTTTGATTTTAAAAAAATCATAAAAAAATTCATAATGATGCCATGAACCTCTATATCGCACTCACTCCAAGGTAGTGATCAATTGTGCCAAGTTTGATGCTGGTACATGAAGTAGTCACGTCAACTGAATCAAATGATACTTGATATTTTTGAATTTTCACTAGTACTTGTATCAGATTAAAAATCAATTACAATATCAATATTTGCTTAGCTTGTTGAAACTGTATTATTAGAATTGAATTGTTTTTGAAACATTTTTTGAAGAAAATGTATATCAGACTGATCGATTGGTTCAACAACATTCACAAATTTTTTTTTGTAGGATCTATTTGATCTTCATAAAATGCAAAGTCATCTTCATTCATTGTCAACTTATTAATTTCTTCAAGTTTTCGTAGCTGTTTCTGGTCATTACAAAAAATATCGAACGATTCTTCAATATCACATAAAAATTCCGTCATATTATAATTAAATGTCGCACTAGTGTTGAATCTTTTTTTCCCTTTTTTTGACTGAGATTCAATCTGTCAACAATCTTTGACAAGAGTAAAAATTCTAAACACAATGCCATCTACACTTATGCAATAAACATTACAGTGGATCCGACGTCCATATAGGTCATTTGCAACAATGACAGCTGCAGCTCTTGTTTGCCAATTTCTTTCATGAAGCAATCTTTGCAAAACATCTCTTTTGGTTGGAAAAACACCATTTGGAAAGGAGTCACTCACAGCTTTAAAAAAGATATTTTCCTTGATGCTCACAAACTCTAGTAACAGCTTTTCTTGTAAGCGTTCCAAAATGATAACATTTTACACAGTAAGAGTACCAAGTTTATAAGATATTTTTGAGAATAAAGTAACATTTTCTCTATTTTATTCATCTCCTAAAAAACATTTTAAACTTGATTTACCTAATTAATTTTTACTAGTAATACAGTAGTTATCAAAACCACCTAAGGACTGCTAAAGCAATGATGTATATATATATAAAATACAAATGATTAAACAAGCCAAATTACGTTATAGGTAAAAGTTTTACTTTGCCATTACCAAAAACATCATTTTTGCCAATTTGTGGCTTGTGTGATGCAGTTAGAACAAAACGTTGTATTGGAGCAGATATAAACTTGGGTTTTCTGAGCATTTTAAGCCCAAAACCAACTTTCTAGCTTAACTAGTTAAGTTATGAAATTTTCATAAATTTGGAGGAGCGCAAAATTTATAGGGGTGTTTAGCCACCTGAGAGCGAGTGGCAGAACCCCAAAATAACTCTGGAAGGTGTTTTTAGACCTAACCACCTACTTTGATAAATCTGGTTTTTTGATTTGAAAAAAAATTTTTTTTTCACTCCACCCAAAAAAAATTTGTTGTTGGTGGTTATCACAATTACAGAAATAAACTGTTCAGTGATAAGCCCGTTTTACAATTTTTTGTGGTCCTTTTTGTGTATATACTTGTGGAATTAAGTTCTTTGACTGCACTATTTGCCTTGTTTTCGACATAGCAGCAAAAGTGGCGATATCTACCCAGGCTAGTTCACCATATTCTAGTAGGTGCCCATCAGGCCAAGTTGTTTTCAAACAAAATGTTAGTTCTAAAATCAGTTTTAAAAATTCATAGGTTTGTGTTGATGTTTCAAATTATTTGGAATTTCATTACATTGCTTTATAGAATAGATATAAATACAGTAACAGGTGGTATATCGGTAAAAGAAATGATCCTTACTTTGTAGTATAGATATAGATAGCTCAACGGGCAGCATATAAGTAACTGACTTTCCTTTACCTCCAAATGTTTTAGCTTTAATCCTGGCAGCTCTATTGAGAGTATTACCAAGCAAAATAGCAAAACTGTTTCTTCCAAACACGGTCCGATTTAACAAGTGCAGGAATTACCATCAACTGCACAGATTTTTGAAGTGTTAGTTCACGCAGCTACTCCGGCTTCAGTGCAGAGACATTTGTGTGAATGGTAACAAAACGTGGTTATAAATAAAGACTATAGTTTCGGTACACGCAATTGTGATCACCTTACTCTATTAATCTCAACACTGGTAACGCTCACCAAAAAAGAATTGTCATCAACTACTATTCACAATGTCAAAAAATGTAACCGGGAAAAATCAAGAGAAAATTCAAAATGATGGCAAGAGCCAATTAATGGCTGTTATTGCAATTACCAAATTATACCACTTCGTGATAAAACGTATATAGTATATTTGTGGTATTTGCTTCTTTGACTGCACTATTTGTCTTCTTTCCAACATAACAACAAACACTGCTTTGCATTTTTCAGACTTCTTTACCATATTCTAGTAAACGTCCATCAGGTCAAGTTATTTTTAGACATACTGCTATCTCTAAAATCAGTTTTACTACTTGATCAATTTCTGGTTTGATTTTTAATAGTTGTTGGTTTGAAGGTACACACCGACATAAACCACAAACATTATATTGAAAACAATTTATGTATTGCAAACAAGGTACCCTACCCAATTCGACGAGACCATCCCTGGATGCATTTCGTCCTCTTTGACTCCTCAGCAGGGCCTGTCCTGTCCCCCAAACTAAACCTTTCTTTGCAATAACATAAACTCATTTTCTCCATATGCAAAAGCAACATGCGTCGGAAAAGCGGCACAAGCATGTTCATGACAGATGGTGAGCCTAATGGAGACACTTGGGCTTTTGCTGCATATTAAGGCTCGCAGAATCCACAGACTAAGTCACATTAAAGCAACACCTTGCTGCCAAAAGTGCCCTCACTTTTTGTGACAGGAGAATTTACTCCAATGACCCCGTGCAGATGGAATGATTAATTAGATAACGTTATGCAAAGTTAGTTAATGGTTTGAAGATTCACACCGACATAAACCACAAACATTATATTGAAAACAATTTACGTATTGCAAACAATGTCTTCATTAGGTTCACCATCTGTCATGAACATGCTTGCACTACTTGTCCGACACATGTTTGCTATTGCATATGGAGAAAACGAGTTTATATTATTGCAAATGAAGGGTTTGCTTTGGGGGACAGGAAGGCTCTGCTGAAAAATGTAAGAGGACGAAGCGCATCCAGGGATGGACTCGTCAAATTGGGCTGGGTACATTGTTTGCAATACGTAAATTGTTTTCAATATAATGTTTGGGGTTTATGTTGGTGTGAACCTTCAAACCATTAACTAACTTTGCAAAACGTTATCTAATTAATCGTTCCACCTGCGTGGGGTCGTTGGAGTGAATTCTCCCGTCACAAAAAGTGAGGGCACCCTTGGCAGCAAGGTGTTCCTTTAAGGGGACTTAGTCTGTAGATCGCAGTAGATTCTGTGAGCTTCATTTTGCATCAAAAGCCCAAGTGTCTCCATAAGGTTCATTATCTGTCATGAACATGCTTGTGCCACTTGTCTGACGCATGTTTGCTATTGCATATGGAGAAAACGAGTTTATGTTATTGTAAAAGAAGGGTTTAGTTTGGGGGACAGAACAGGCCCTGCTGTGAAGTCCAAGAAGACGAATAACATTCAAGGATGGAGTCGTCAAATTGAGTTGGGTACATTGTTTGCAATACGTAAATTGTTTTCAATATAATGTCTGTAGTTTATGTCGGTGTGAACCTTTAAACCATTAACTAACCTTGCGTCACGTTATCTAATTTTCAATAGTTGTTAAACCAGGGATTTCATTTCACTTCTTGTATATATAAATACAATATATTAGTAAAAAATAAAATCCTTGCATTATGATATAGATAAAAACATAAAAAAAGTTAACAGGAAGCAATTCAGTGATGGTTTTGCTTTTGCCGAAATCTATTGCCTTTGATCCCAGTAAAGCCATGAGACAATGATCAAACAAAATAGCAAAATTGTTTCTTTCAAATTTGTTGTGATTTTACCGCTGCAGGGCTTGCCATTAGCTGTAAGCATCATCTAAGCAAGCATCACTTCCATCATCATCATCATCATCTAGACAAGCATCATTTCCATCACCATCAACATCTAAGAAGAGCAACAAGGAATGGGGATATGTACCCTAATGCTTAAAATACTGAATCTGTTTCTTTGAATATTGTTATATTTAGTGGTGTGGAAAGCGACAAATTTAGTAAATTTGATCGAATTTGGAGAGTTGTGAGAAACGAACACCTCTTCTGTTTTTTTAACAAGATCATTGTCGAAGCGACTCTTTTCTCAAAATTTTAATGCCCCAAGATCACACACGCAATTCAAAATCTAAGTGTATAACATCTGCAGTTTTGTGTCCCTCTCAATATTGAAATGCTTCCTGCGCCTCTGGCTGTGCCTAGTTGAAAAGCATTAGTTCATCCAGCTGCTCTGGTTTCACCAGGCAAACGTTTATGAGAGTTGTAACAAAAGCTGTTGTAAATGGAGGCGATAGTTCATGTACACGTAGTGCTATGATCGTAATAACCTCAGTCTGTTGATCAAGAGTACTAATACAAACATATAAAGTATGATTTCACAAACTATCGTTTATATTTTCAAAACGTGTAAAAGGGGGGAGAGGGACAAATAGTAAAAAATCATTGTAGCCATTTTCATAACTGCAGAAGTAAGCTATTTAGCAGTAGGCCTATTTAACGATTCAGCTCGTTTCATTTTCATATTTGTGATTTTAAGTTCTTTGGCTGCACTGTTAGCTTTAAACGGGAAATTGCGAGAAAAGGAGCCATTCCTTTGCCCATGTAGTAGTAACACACCTCATTGAAATAGGTGCCAGCTAAGCTATTTTCACGCAAAAACGTTCCCTATAAATTAAGTTTTACGAAGTGATGCTGTTATTGTTTGTTTTCAACTTTTCCTAAAGTTGGGATTTTATTACATCTAATTTTGTCGCTACTCTCTACCTTACTACTTTTCAATGAAGAATAATTTTTTGTGCAGATACAAAGAGCCTATCATTTAAAAATGCTAATTTTTTTGAGAAAATGAAAAAACAAAATCTGCAATCAATAAGCTGCAAAATGGTAATGCTGGCTTTCGCTAGAGCAAAAAAAAACGTTTTTCTTGGTCAAGAAACGGAAGCAAAAGTATTTCTCTATACACAATAAGATGTTACTCTGGAAAAAGTTTGGTAATATCCCCCAAAATTGTTCTTTAGTCCATGGCTAAGCTATTTTACTCAAACTAATTTATTTCTGAGATCACGCACCAATGTACCAACTGTTACTGGCAATGGTATGCTAATGGATTAATGGCAGTAAAAAGTTAGTGCACGTAATTTATCTGTCGCAAATCCCTAAACATGAATGCCTTCAGTTGTGTTGGCAAAGCACATTAAAGAAAAAAAGTATTCTTAATGTGGCATGCAGACTAAAAAAATGGCAATCTTAACCAAAATACTTGAAGAAATATCCTGTGCCACACTTAAAATAAAAGCTTAACATTGAGAAATTTGATTTCATGACATGATGTCAGTTCCTAAAACATGACATTTCTTGAAGTTTGGGTGATGACTCATGTTCAAACCCACAAACACTTTTCTCCATTAAAAATGTAATTTTTAAGCAATCTATCTTCAACTGTGACGTCACCATGACGTGACCGACCTCCTTATGACCTCTACTTTAACGTGGTAATAAATGAGGCCAAGTTTGAAATTTGCGTGTTGAGTGCTTTCAAAAATATTTAGCTTAAAGGTGATTAATTAAAAGTATTAAAATGATCATCTATTATTCCAGGATCTCTACCACAAATTCAAATCTTGGCATGGTGAAAGCAATACCAATTCCTTCTTAACTGTAGCATTCTAGAGTACTAAAAACGTATAAAATCAGTTAAGCACTTCTAAAAATATGAAATCGATTTAGTCTAAACACGACATCTTCCGATTTGCAACAACCCTGCTGCAAGACAAAAAAAGTTGTTTATTTTACATCTTTTTTACTTTTTTGCGACCTTAAAAGTGCTGGTTCAGTGTATATCTACTGCTACACACTTGCTTTCAAACCTGACCCTCTGTTAGAGTAACCCAGCACTTTAATTTCTTGATGCTTTTCCTAGCAAATACCAATGGTGTTGTTGGAGTAGGTAAACCAAAGAAAATCAGTAAATAATTATTTCATTGCCGACAGATCCTAAAGTAAAACTGTGAACAGAGCATACATGTATAAAACCAGCTAGACAGTCGTTTAAAGTGAATTTAAATGACATTTAAGCCTGCAATAAAGTGTCAAGTGACTATTGGCATATTTTTTAAAAGGCTTAAAATAAATCAAGTCATTTGGTCACAAATAAAACCAACCACAGTATGTGTAAAGTTATAAATTATTAATCAACAAATCCAAAGTTCAAAATTTAGATTAGTCATTTAGTTTTAGTTAAAATAATTTTATTGATATCTTTGCACAAGTCCAAAACAAAGTTAGATTATGCGCAAAAGTCTTCAGAAAAATACAACAAAAATTAATAATCTTAATAATTAGCAAAAACTTGAATTATTACAATAAATGAAGATTTGACCAACACCTGTGAAAAAAATTCTGGTTTGCAAAATTAATTCTCGTAGTCAATAAGTGAACATGTACTACTAACAGTTAGACAATAAAGGAGTACGTAAATAAAATCATGCAAACAATAATTCAAAAATTTGCCAAATCCATAATCCATTGATAGCCAAGTGCTGTTAAGATCATCAAAGACTAAAATTAGCTAGAGCGCTGTATTTGTAGGCTGACAGTACAATTGAAAAATGACATCCCTTGCAGATTCAAAAAAAAACGGCCCTGCTAGTGTCAGTGATATAATTTTAAGAAAAAGAAACAATCATAGAAAAGCTAGAGTAGACTGAGTAAAGTTGTGTTTTATCGATATTGCAATGGCAGATTGATTACTTGATCTAATTTGGTTTGTTTCACTGGAACTAGAGTTGTCAAAGAAAGATTTTGATAGGTTGTTTAAGTTGGCCAGTGCACATGATTGGTTGAGAAACGTAGGACTTCAGAAAAGATGGGGAATTGTACTTGTGTTTGAATTGAGTAATGGTACATGGATTGTCTCTGCAGAAACAATATTTTTGTGTGCCTTTTCTAGGAAAAAAAACAACTTAGATCCCTTACTAAGTAAGTGACAATCACGTTGCGTGTCTATCAGCATCAGCTACGTGTGCTAGCATCAATCAATCAGTCGTGATATTTTTGGGACCATGATACGTGTTCTGTTAAGCATGAAGTATTTTTCATATTGTTTACGAATCTTGAAAGATCCTGTATATGATGATTTTAGGCCTTAAGATGGTCTGCTGTATACACGAATGTAATATACTGAACAATTTGCCAAATATTTGTCAACACAAAAAGCTGTTCATTTACTTTGCATGTTTGTGAATGCTAGTTTCTTCTGTTTGAAAAAAATCATTAAAGTTTTTAATTAATCCGGATCATTAAGCTGTGGTTTTAAAGCAGAACAATAAATAAAAAACAACAGGTAATCTGTTCTTTACCAAACAGTCCCTTGGCCCCAACTTTTGCCAAGATTCTCATTGTAGCTAGATTGATTTCTAAACATGATACATTTTTATGCACAGTGTAGTTTAATACAAGATTAAAACATCTTGGCTATATAAACAATAATGATAATGAATGTTTCACAGCTGCTACTGGGTAACCATAAATGGCCCTTTGCTCTGGAGTCGTGTGGGAAACAATGGTATAGAATAATTCTTAACAAATAATTAATTAACACCATTACAAAAAGTAACACAAATGTCTCAAAAACAAATATTACTTTTAAACACAGTTTCATTTAACTTGAATAGTCCAGAAAGGGATATGCACAGCAAAACAAATATATCTTAATGTCACGCTTAAATTTACATAAACTGCTATCATATCTTAAGAAGGCAAGAAATTGCTTCCACAGCCTTGTCATGAAATAGATTGATGTTATTAGATGCATCCATACCAATAGGATGATGTAAAAATCTTATTAACTGGGCATGCCTTCATAATCTACCAGTACCTGCGTACATATAAAAAAAATGTGCACAAGGATTGAGAGACAGCAGGCAACAACAGATGATTAAAGATGACTTCTTAAAAAATGATCTTGATCTAACGCAAATAAACGTCAGAACGGGCTGATTAAACTACAAGATGCTGTTGAAATGCTTGCTAATGGTTTCAAGCATTTTAACAGCATCTTGTAGTTTGAAACATCGATCACAAAAATTTTTCATTAGAAAATCGTTTAACTATGGCCCCTGGAGGATCTCACCTTTTCAGTAATTTCGTTAAGTGACCAAATTATTATACAGGGTGGGTCGTAAGTCGCACACCAAGAAAGTACGTGGAGTGTGATGTGAAACAATGTAAAATTAATGGGGTAGAATATCTTTTCCTTTTTTGTGATGTATAATAAATGTTCTTTCAGGGTAATTTACCGTTGTTTGAATGTATCAGTCATTATATCTGTCAAATTTAATTATAATCTAAAGTTTTTTAGGTGTGATTTGCATTTAAAAATTTTTTTCTTCAATTTTCAGATATGCCTTTAACGATATACGAGCAAGTTGAGTTAGTATTTATGATCATTTTGAGCATTTGTGATTGTATCAGCGTGTATAGCGTGTCATCAGTCCCTTAAATAAGTTTGTTTTAAATAAAATAACGTTTATGTAATCAAAATTGTCTTAAATGTTTTGGTGCGCGACTTATGACCCACCCTGTTTTGTTACTATACCCAGAGTTGGGTAATATCTAGATCATGTATTGATGATAGTGTCGCTCAATACTTTTGAATCAGTATCAAGCTGTCATTGCTCAAAAGTATTGATTGTTAGTATTAAGTTATTCTGCTTCCCAGTATTGTTGATACAAATAGCATGGACGATACTTTTAATATGTAGCCTATGAATTAAGGTGGCTGCCAAGTAGCGTTTACACTTTTTCAATTGTTGTTATTTTATGGTGGTTTTGATTTTTGATCAAACGTACTGGTTACATTCATTCTTTCTTAGATATTGCAAATTGCCTCGTTTTGATCACAGCTTACCAGCTGTCAGTAAATTGTGTTATTCTTTACAACTTACGTTGATTGGGTTTAATGTTTTTCAATAACAACTTAAAGGCAACATTAGTAGAGAGCATGTTTGGGAGCATTACTTAAAAAAAGCGCATGAATTTGTTGACTTTTAATTGTTGATTTTTGTTTTAATTTTTTTTGTTGATTTTAATTTTTAATTGTTGACATGACCCTTCATGATTTTAATAAGTTAGATGAGCCTGAATGCTTGATCGCAGTAGACAGCCTTCAAATTAAGCCACTGGTATCTTAAACTTTTATCGTATTTTCCATGGTAACAAAGCATTTTACTTAAATTTTGTCCTGGCCCTACCATGTGTACGTATGTACATACGTGCACTTTAACTACTCCAAAACTACTGAGAGTACAAACATCAAACTTCGTATGATTAATCACCAATGTGGAATGAGTGTCACACAGAGTTTGAAGATAAGTTTCGAAAGTCGCATTTTTTGTTGGATGAATGCAATTTGGGCTCAAATGAAAGCCAGCGTCCGATTTACCCATTTAAAAAGATTTTTGCGCTTTTGCCGCCTAATATGGTGTCATAATCAACAAATAATCGAAAAAAATTTTTTCTGTGATTATCTTCAAAAATACTAATTGTAGAAATACAGTTGCAAATATCAACTGATTGCAAATATCAACTGGCTGATTCTGCAAATACCAACATGTTTGTTCCGAAAATTAAGCATTAAAAAATTTTATAATTATTGTTGACACAACAAGTTACTTTGTGTTTTACTATTTGTTTAAACTTAACTCTTCCAAAACTACTCGACATGCAAACTTTAATTAAAGTTGGCGCCTTTAATCAACACATCAAATTGAAAGCCACACCAAGATTAATGACGTCATAAGAGATTACCAATTTCTTTAAAATTGCATTTTTTTGTCATAGGAATGCCGTTTCTAGCATGAATAAAGTCAGCACCTGACCTGCCAAATTCATAAACTTTTCATTATTCTGCCATTTACAATGTCGTCATAATCATTAATTCATTGCAAAAATGGTTTTCTTTCGTTTCTTAAAAAATGCTGACTTTTGACGCCTGATGGCTCTTTCAGAAATTATCAACAGCGGCATTCTCAAAACAGAGCTCTTTTTTACATCAAAGAATTATAGGCGACTCAATAAGTGATTTTATCATTGATCACTTTTAAGCTAAATATTTTTAAAAGCACTCAACATGTAAACATCAAACTTGGCGTCATTTGTTATCACACTAATTACAGGGTCATAAGGAGGTCGGTCACGTCATGATGACATCACAGTTGAAGATAGATTGCTTAAGAATTTCAATTTTTGATGGAGAAAAGTGGTTTTTGATTTAAGCATCAGCCACCACCCAAACTTCAAGAAATGTCATGTTTTTAGGAACTGACATCATGTCATGAAACCAAATTTCACAACAACTTTAAGCTTTTATTTCAAGCACAACGCATAATATTTTTCTAAGCATTCTGATTAGGCATGCTGTTTTCTCTTTTTTCTTCAATGTGCTATGCTACATTAAGAACACTTTTTTTCTTTAATGTGCTTTGCCAACACAACTGAAGGCATTCATGTTTAGGGATTTGCGACAAATAAATCACATGCACTAACTTTTTACTGCCATTAATCCACTAACATACTATTGCCAGTAACAGTTGGTACGTTGGTGCATGATCTCAGAAATAAATTAGTTTGAGTAAAATAGCCTGGCCATCGACGCGATGGTGTAGTGGTTAGAGCGTTCGCTTCACAGTCGGTAGACTTGGGATTCATTCCCCTTGTCGAGTCATACCAAGACTTTAAAAAATAGTATTCACAGCTTCCCTGCTTGGTGCTCAGCATTTAGTGGAGGTTGTGGAGAACCAACTGGCAAGTTCGTTTGTGGTGTCCTTGGGCGAGACACTTAACGGGATGCCCCAACCTTTATGTGGAAAACAGGTGGCCCAGTTTTGCCTCTGAAGAGATGGTTGGTGGTAGGAAGGGCATCCGACCGTAAAACAAATGCCTTGTCATAAAAATGCAGATATCTGCTGTGGCGACCCCTAATCGGGAATAAGCTGAAAGAAAAAGAAATCTACCCATGAACTAAAGAACAATTTTGGGGGATATTACCAAACTTTTTCCATAGTAAAATCTCATTGTGTATAGGGAAATACTTTTGCTTCCGTTTCTTGACCAAGAAAAACGTTTTTTTGCTCTAGCAAAAGCCAGCATTACCATTTTGCAGCTTGTTGATTGCAGATTTTGTTTTTTCATTTTCTCAAAAAAATTAGCATTTTTAAATGATAGGCTCTTTGTATCTGCAAAAAAATTATTCTTCATTGAGAGTAGTAAGGTAGCAACAAAGTTATTGTAGATAATAGCGACAAAGTTAGACCGGTACCAACCAACATTTGCCTCAACCTGGTGGTGCAGTCCCCGACCCCATTTTGGTTGGGTCAAAACGGCTGTTGGCTTTCCCAAGGGTCCCAGTTACCCCAGGAACTCCCCTTTATTTTTATTCTATGCTGCCCCCTAAACGACTGCAGTAGGGCAGCTCGCAGCCTTTTCAATATCAGTTGCCTGTTTTCTCTTTTTTTTTTCTCCTGCCCTTCTTCATCTCCTCAAGAGTGGTAATGTTCATTTTAACCCTTGCCCCATCTTTCCTTGCTCTGTGTGCGCTGAAAATGTAACTTGGTGGGGCAAGTCAGTGCAATGCTGCTCTTGCTCCAAATGGGTCCATCTAAGGTGCACACAACTTTCCCTCCTCAAAATCAAAGCTCTTGGCAGCTCTCACTTTTGGAGCTGCCCCCCTCTCGTAACACTGTGACTCCCTCCTCAGACTCCTCCTACATGTATACCTCCACTGTACAATCTGGCCTCCCTTCTGCTAATGCCGCACTCTTGCCCCACCCTCGTCTCCAAACCTCTGATCCCCCATCTGCCCATTTTTTGTCTTCTCCCTTTGCTCCCTCACCACCGTCCCTTGTACCTGGCTGTCCTTCTGCGCCTCCTGCCTCCTGTCCCTCCCAAACTCTCTCAGGGTTCTTCAGTAAAATGCTGGAGGTTTTTGGAGCCAGGAGCACTGAACCTCTCGTCCCATCCTGTCGACCTTATCTGCATTCAGGAATCCAATCTTAACTCATCTTCCTCTTTTTAGATTCCTGGATTCTCTGCTCTGCACTCTGATCGCACCCACTTCCTTTCTGGCATTCTCTCTTGTGATGACGCGCACGCTACCGGCATCTTTGTCATTTTCATGAGGCAGGGCCTATTCTTTACTAAACTTTTTACATCCTCTCTTTCTTTGCTCGATCCATACTCTGATTCTGTAGAGGTCAATATCTCTCTTAACAACTCCTACTTGCCCTCATTTCTTAATGTGTATGCCTCCTCCGATTCACTCCTCCCCAACGGATGGCAGAACCGACTCCTTTTCTATCCCCATTTTTCCTTCCTCCAGAAATCTCTTCTTTCTGGAGGACTTCAGTTGCTATCACACCCTCAGGGACTCAAGAAGTACTTCTTATTCCTGCGGGGAGGAAGTATTTGACTGGGTCATCTCTTCTGACCTCCTCCCCCTTAATGACCCTGATACACCTACCCTTCTTTATTGCTCCTCTGGAGAACTCGCCAGTCTTCTGACATCTCCTTTGCTCCCTCTTTTCTTGCCCATTCTTGCTCCTGGGAGGTGCTTCAAAACCTGGATTCTGACCATCTACTACTTCTTCTGTCCATCCCTCTCTCTCCAGCCTATCACTCCAACGAGCGTCCCACTTCCTTCAATTTTCTGAAAGCTTCCTGAGATGGCTTTGCCTCCTACTTTGACTCTCACTGTCCATCTGCAGAGGAATACTCGTCTCTTTCTCTTTCCTCTGTTGCTGCTTTCTTTACCTCTCTGGCACTGAATACAGCCAAATCTTCCATTCCTTTTGGCCGCATCAAACGCCATCCTAAAGCCTGGTGGTCTGCTGAGGTGGAAAGTGAGGTTTAGTGAAAAACGCAAGGCTTATGCTGCTGCTCACAGAAGTGATGAAGATCACCGAACTTACATCTCTACTTCTTGACACGCCTCATCAGCCATTGCCAAGACCAAGGCTGAGGCATGGCAGACGACCTGCTCTTTTCTTTCACCTAAACCTAACTCTAAGTCTGTGCACTCTCTTTTTTGCTATATTGCTGGCTCCCCTTCCTCGTCTTCCTCCTCTTCTAACTTCCCCAACTGCTCTTCTTGCAGGGAATTGGCCTTGGTCTGTGCCACTTACCTGAGATCTCACTTTTCCGTTTCTCAGCCAAAGGCCCTGTGTAGCAGAGCCAGAGGCTACCTCTCTGAGCTCTGCCGAGCCACGTGCCTCGTGGAGTCTCACTCGTCCTTTTGCTCTCCTTTCTCTCCCGCTGAATTTCTTGTGGCTGCCTCCAACCTTACCTCGTCCACTGCCATTGTACCAGACAAAGTTGCCTATCCCATGCTAAAGCATCTTTCTCGCTCTGGCATGGATTTTCTTCTTCACATCTTCAATCTTTCCTGGTCTTCACATTCTTTTCCTTCCATCTGGAAGACATCTTCTATTATTCCCATACACAAGATGGGAAAGCCTCTCGACTCTCCTGCTTTCTTCCGGTCTATCTCTCTCACCTCCTGCATATCAAAGCTGTTTGAACGCATCATTTTATCCTGTCTTCTCTTTTTTCTGGAATCTAATTCCATTCTCTCCCCCTGCCAGGCCGCTTTTCGCCTTGGACGGTCCACTCCCGATCAAATTCTGTACCTTTCTCAGTCTATTTTGGATGGGTTTAACAAACCCAGGCCGGGCTCTTGGACGATTCTCTCTACTATTGATTTCTCTAAAGCTTTTGACTCTGTCTGGCATCCTGCCCTTTTCCACAAACTTATTTCGACTGGCCACCCTACTTGTTTTGCTTGTTGGACTCAATCTTTCCTTTCTGACGCTTGTGTGGTTTATCAAAATCACAAATGCCGCTCCTTTCGAGTTTGTTGGGGTGTTCTGCAAGAATCCGTTTTTGGCCCTGTACTTTTCTCTCTCTTCATTAATGATCTTCCGGCTTCTCTGCCTCCTTCCGTCAGCTGCTCTCTTTACGCTGACAATCTGGCCATTTGGTCCTCCTTGGTCTCCGCAGCGATAAAGGCCACACAAAGAGCTCTGTTTCGATTGGAGTGCTGGTCTGAGTACTGGTGTCTTCCTCTCAATCTGAGCAAACGTGATTACGTGAGGCCTCGTTCTTTTCAGTGGATCCCCACCAAGCTAACCTCCAGCCCAACCTCCTCCTACTCGGCTCCCGCTTTCGTTTCAATCCCACTCCAACTTTTCTTAGTGTCACCTTTGACCGCACTCTTTCCTTTTCTAAACATGTATCTTTGGTGAAGGCCAAAATATTCCCACGTCTCAAGGCCTTATGCTGTATCTCTGCTTCCTCATGGGGCCCGTCTAAGGAGTCCCTCTCTCTTCTGTATAAATCTTTTCTTTGGCCTCTTCTCACTTATGCTTTACCCAGATGGTTTCTGTTTTTAAGCACTACCAATTCCACCATATTGGAACACCTCCATCGAGCGGCCAGTCGTGTCATCACTGGCTGCCTCTCGTCCTCCCCTATCCCCCTTCTTCTCTCCAAAGCTTCTTTACCTCCCCTACAAGTCACTCTGACTGGTTTTACTTTTTTTTTCTTATGAGCGGGCTCTTCGTCTCCCAACCTCCTTTCCTATTTCAGGTCTGAGCAGACTTGGAGTGAAACCAAGACTCTGCAGATCGTCCTGGAGAGCTTTTGGGTCCACTCACCCGCTCATGCTTCCTTCTACTTGTTCTAGGGAGGCTCTTCCTACTTGCCCTCCCTTTCCTCCTTGGAATCTTTCTTCATTCACTGTGGAGTCTACCCTTTCCTCTCCATGCTCCTGCTCTGATCCCCCTCACTCTCGCCAAGGTGCGGCTCTCGCCCACCTTGACTCTCTGCCCCCTCATGATCTGGTGCTCTGGACAGACGGCTCTGTTCCTTTTCCTTTTGGCAAGAGTGGCTCTGGCGTCCTTGCCAACTGCCCTCTCTGTGGCACTGAGGCCACTCTTTCCTTTTCAGCAGACCCAGTATGTTCAAGTTTTTCTGCTGAAGCCTGCGCCATTCTGCACGCTCTTTGCTGGTCTTGGCAGCACCAACAAGTCTGCCATTTCTCTTCTTTTCTCCTCCTGTCTGACTCTCGTTCTGTCCTCGCCACCCTGTCCTCTCTTCCATCTTTCCTCTCATCTCAAACTTTGTTGCAGATCTGGCAGGAACTGTCTTCTCTTTCCTCCTGTTCTATCAGACTACAATGGGTCCCCGGACACTAGTTTCTCCCAAGGAATGACACGGCTGATGAGCTTGCCAGACGGGGAGCGCTTTTTATGCCTTATGCAATCCCTTGTAGTCTCTCTCCTGTTCCACTTTTGTCTTTTCTGGGACTGGAGTTGTATTGTCTCATCGAAGTTCTTTGACACACATGTTTCCTGAATTTCCACCAAGGAACATGTGCTCCCTTGTCATGCTCGCTGTGTCCTCTGTTGTCTTCGCTGCAATGGACACAGCGTTCTTTTAGATCCTTATCTCTTTAGGATTGGCAGAATCGATCATCCTTCCTGCAGCGCCTGTGGACACTCGTCCCAGGACACATCTCATCTCATTCTGCACTGTCCAGCTACGGACTCTTTACAGTGCTCACTCTTTGGCGACTCTCTGTCTATCTACGACCTCTGGTCCAGACCCTAGGGAGTTGCCCATTTTCTTGGGCTCCATGGTCATCCGCCATGCCCCATACCTCGGAAAGAGTCGGGTAAACAACAACACAAAGTTAGATGTAATAAAATCCCAACTTTAGGAAAAGTTGAAAACAAACAATAACAGCATCACTTCGTAAAACTTAATTTATAGGGAACGTTTTTGCGTGAAAATAGCTTAGCTGGCACCTATTTCAATGAGGTGTGTTACTACTACATGGGCAAAGGAATGGCTCCTTTTCTCGCAATTTCCCGTTTAAAGCTAACAGAGCCAAAGAACTTAAAATCACAAATATGAAAATGAAACGAGCTGAATCGTTAAATAGGCCTACTGCTAAATAGCTTACTTCTGCAGTTATGAAAATGGCTACAATGATTTTTTACTATTTGTCCCTCTCCCCCCTTTTACACGTTTTGAAAATATAAACGATAGTTTGTGAAATCATACTTTATATGTTTGTATTAGTACTCTTGATCAACAGACTGAGGTTATTACGATCATAGCACTACGTGTACATGAACTATCGCCTCCATTTACAACAGCTTTTGTTACAACTCTCATAAACGTTTGCCTGGTGAAACCAGAGCAGCTGGATGAACTAATGCTTTTCAACTAGGCACAGCCAGATGCGCAGGAAGCATTTCAATATTGAGAGGGACACAAAACTGCAGATGTTATACACTTAGATTTTGAATTGCGTGTGTGATCTTGGGGCATTAAAATTTTGAGAAAAGAGTCGCTTCGACAATGATCTTGTTAAAAAAACAGAAGAGGTGTTTGTTTTTCACAACTCTCCAAATTCGATCAAATTTACTAAATTTGTCGCTTTCCACACCACTAAATATAACAATATTCAAAGAAACAGATTCAGTATTTTAAGCATTAGGGGACATATCTCCTTTTGTTTCTACGCCCATGGGCACAGCTGACAACAGGATCTGCCGGAGTAAAATCACAACAAATTTGAAAGAAGCAATTTTGCTATTTTGTTTAATCATAGTCTTATAGCCTTACCGGGATCGAAGATAAAATTTGCTCAATGATCAGCAGCATGCTGGTTTGTGAACTTCAAAACGTGGATAACCATACCTTGCAGAAAAAACGAATCAAAGCATTTTTCTTTGCTTTGTGGACTTATCTAAACTCCCTAGGTATTCAAAAAAATATGTTGCTTGTTCTTGTTTGAGATGTGAGCAATGGATTTGCTAATACCGCCTTCATGTGCCAATGTATTCAGTTGATGCTGTAGAAACAGTAGAGCTTACCACAACATTGTTTTTTTTTTCAAACTATTTGAGTCGCTATCGTCAGCTTTTGCTGCATCTTCAGTCAAAAATTGTCAACCTCATCATTTTTTGATTCTGATAAGCGAGGGTAACTATTGTTATCTCCAGATTACTCTCCTAAGCAGTTTCTGCTTATGTTCGCAGCTTGAGAAGCACAATATCTTCCCTTGTAAATGCTAAGTAATACTATATGTGATATGTGCAAAATTCTAGCCAGTACAGTACAATAAAATGTCAAAATCTGAAACAGGCTCGTTGGATTGTTTTATTATTCATACATCATAAATTAATTAAAAGCTAGGAATCGAATTATCCTATCATTCATACATCATAAAAGAATGCATGAAAGGTAAGAATCACACAGTCGAGATAACCATGCCTTTAGACGGTGTTTGAGAAAAATAAATTTCCTGTGACGATGATACATGAAATGAGTCCCGTGGACCCATAAAGGTTTCACAGGTGTGACTTTGGCAAATGTACATACACGTTTCTAACAAAATACAGAAAATTACAAATAAATCGCAGTTCCATAGCAGACACACACTGAAAAACAAAATAACCAGAGTACCCTAAAACCCGTTCTTTGCATTCAAGGGTTAAACCTTGGATTGCTAAAAACACAGACCACCTGAAACTTTGCTGCAGGTGGCGTTCTAGAACTATAAGCTCTTCAGTTGTAGCAAGATCTTGAGCTTTTGTTTCATGGACTTACAATTGTATGAAATCCCACAAAAAATTACATGGAGTGAGGTCAAGTGAGCAAGGACTCTATTTCACAGGTCTAGCATACCCAATCCGCCAATCTTGGAATTGGTGATTCAAAAATTCGCAGACATCTCATGTGATATTGTTGGTAAATGACTATCTGCGTTTCAGTTACCCTTGACAGTTGAAGAAGCAAATATCCTGAAGCATATAAAGGTGTAGACATCCACAGAATGTTCGTTTGGATCATGGAAGAATGTGCTAGTTAAATTAACTGAACTGGTGGCACACTAAAGAACTATCTTAAGCAGATCCCTTCATGCTCGTGAATTTGCTCAAAACCTCACACGCAAACATTATGCCGGTTGCAGAGTCTGAAAAGTCCAAGAGAGCTTTTTCACTGAACCACATCTGCTCTAAGATAAAAAGCTCCCTATGGAAATGATCACATAAAGTTTCACAAATCAACATTTGTCTGTCGCAGTCTTGCAGTTCAAGAATTTGACCAATTTGGATTTGGTAAAGCATGAACCTAAGCTCATGCCACAAAATTCTTTGGTTTACAAACGCACCAACATTAAATTCTGAAAATGCTCTCCAATTAAAATTTTTTGACTAAGATTAAATGCCTCCCATACGGCTGCAGCATTTTCCTTACCTTTCCCATTTCGGGGCCTTACTGAACAGAGTGTATTCATCACGGATCTAGCCTTCACAAACTTTTATCGATGTATTTGGATGTTGTTTCAATCTGAAGCACGATGAGGTTCATATACAGTGTCCAAAATTGGTGATGCACAGCAGTCACAGATCGAAGCACATCTTATTACTCTTTTTTCTAATGGAGGTATTTTACACTTTTTTCTAAAGGGGCCAATGAATAGCTACAACTCTGCACTTAAAAATTTTTCACAGATGAGAGTACTGTGGCACAAGATTAACACCCTACTTTATATACCTGCAAAGAGAGAGTGAAATTCACAAGTGACTTTTGAAACACCGCGTATGCTTGCAAACAAATAATTAACCAAAAAAATATGGAACCAAAGCAAAACGCGTTTTTGATTCTCTAACACCTACTTGAGATTTCATCTTCAAACAAATCAACAAAGAGAGTTGTTAAAAACAATCAAACTTTGGCAGTTAAAGCTTTTTTGATATAGCAAGACAGCAAGAAATAGAATACGTAACTACATGTGCAAAGATAAATAGTAGCAGTTCCCACGAAAGAAAATGGAAAATGTTTGTTGACAAATTCAAGGATTTCTAAAGTAAAAAAGGTTGGATTAGACTCAATACTTGAACTGACGAGTGATCGAAGAAACATAAAAATCAATGTTTTATAGCAGCTAAAGCCTGACCCAGGCATGGTACCTGATGATGATAAAGAGTTCACCTAACAATGCTTCTTTTTATTATAATCTTTTCTTCTTGGTCACAGGAAAATCTTTGGCACATTAACCTATAAGTATTCTCCAAGAGAATTAGCAAACATACAATTAATACTTGTTGACTACTTCCCTTGTCTGTCAATAACTAAATGTTGTATAAAAGCTATTTATTTGTATGTATAGTAATGCAAGAGACTAGCGATGCACTTAGCAAACTGCAAACAGTGACACTGTTTCGACCTATCAGGTCTCTTCAGTGCAGTTGGTGACCAATAAGAAGCTAGAGGCTTTTAATAAAGCATAGCTTAGACCGTCACACTTGTGGGACCTAATACTGGATCCACTGCAGTGGAAGGTCTGTCAACCTTGCCTTCAAATCTTGTAATAACACATATCTGTATGTTCTGAAGAACAACGCTATTTAATTTTCTTTTAATATTCGCATTCTACAAGTGTTTCTATTGCATCGAAAAAACGCTTGTTGACAGCAGCTAGCCAAAGGGATGAAGCAAAAATAAATTTTGTTCAGGCCTTCTTTTCTTGGTCCTTTGCTGTATGGAGAAGGCAATGCTACCCATGAAAACAGTAGATTTGTCTCTCGGAGAGCTGGAAACTGGGATTGCTTACTTTGAATCAACAGTCAGAAAACCAATACACCTGTTGCATGCAAAAATGAAAGTAATGGCTTTTAATGACATCTTTCCGCTGTTTTTGCCCTTTTGCCATTGCTACAAGACTGAAAGACAACGTTGAACAGTTGCATGGGCACGCACATTGAAAAATACGATAGGATCTTTGTCTGTAAAGCTAAGCATCTCTGCCATCACTTCTTCTTCTTGTTGCTTACCCGACCCTTTCCGAGGTATGGGGCATGGCGGATGACCATGGAGCCCCAGAAAATGGGCAACTCCCTAGGGTCTGGACCAGAGGTCGTAGATAGACAGAGAGTCACCAAAGAGTGAGCACTGTAAAGAGTTCGTAGCTGGACAGTGCAGAATGAGATGAGATGTGTCCTGGGACGAGTGTCCACAGGCGCTGCAGGAAGGATGATCGATTCTGCCAATCCTAAAGAGATAAGGACCTAAAAGAACGCTGTGTCCATTGCAGCAAAGACAACAGAGGACACAGCGAGCATGACGAGGGAGCACATGTTCCTTGGTGGAAATTCAGGAAACATGTGTGTCAAAGAACTTCGATGAGACAGTACGACTCCAGTCCCAGAAAAGACAAAAGTGGATACAAGAGATAAGAGGAGAGAGACTACAAAGGATTGCATAAGGCATAAATAGCGCTCCCCATCTGGCAAGCTCATCAGCCGTGTCATTC
Organism: Trididemnum clinides; assembly: GCA_963675345.1. Lineage (NCBI taxonomy): Eukaryota > Metazoa > Chordata > Ascidiacea > Aplousobranchia > Didemnidae > Trididemnum > Trididemnum clinides. Next base: position 37,622,431 of record OY776291.1, read on the forward strand.
CTTGGGAGAAACTAGTGCCCGGGGACCCATTGTAGTCTGATAGAACAGAAGGAAAGAGAAGACAGTTCCTGCCAGATCTGCAACAGAGTTTGAGATGAGAGGAAAGATGGAAGAGAGGACAGGGTGGCGAGGACAGAACGAGAGTCAGACAGGAGGAGAAGAGAAGAGAAATGGCAGACTTGTTGGTGCTGCCGAGACCAGCAAAGAGCGTGCAGAATGGCGCAGGCTTCAGCAGAAAAACTTGAACATACTGGGTCTGCTGAAAAGGAAAGAGTGGCCTCAGTGCCATAGAGAGGGCAGTTGGCAAGGACGCCAGAGCCGCTCTTGCCAAAAGGAAAAGGAACAGAGCCGTCTGTCCAGAGCACCAGATCATGAGGGGGCAGAGAGTCAAGGTGGGCGAGAGCCGCACCTTGGCGAGAGTGAGGGGAATCAGAGCAGGAGCATAGAGAGGAAAGGGTAGACTCCACAGTGAATGAAGAAAGATTCCAAGGAGGAAAGGGAGGGCAAGCAAGAAGAGCCTCCCTAGAACAAGTAGAAGGAAGCATGAGCGGGTGAGTGGACCCAAAAGCTCTCCAGGACGATATGCAGAGTCTTGGTTTCACTCCAAGTCTGCTCAGACCTGAAATAGGAAAGGAGGTTGGGAGACGAAGAGCCCGCTCATAAGAAAAAAAAAGTAAAACCAGTCAGAGTGACTTGTAGGGGAGGTAAAGAAGCTTTGGAGAGAAGAAGGGGGATAGGGGAGGACGAGAGGCAGCCAGTGATGACACGACTGGCCGCTCGATGGAGGTGTTCCAATATGGTGGAATTGGTAGTGCTTAAAAACAGAAACCATCTGGGTAAAGCATAAGTGAGAAGAGGCCAAAGAAAAGATTTATACAGAAGAGAGAGGGACTCCTTAGACGGGCCCCATGAGGAAGCAGAGATACAGCATAAGGCCTTGAGACGTGGGAATATTTTGGCCTTCACCAAAGATACATGTTTAGAAAAGGAAAGAGTGCGGTCAAAGGTGACACCAAGAAAAGTTGGAGTGGGATTGAAACGAAAGCGGGAGCCGAGTAGGAGGAGGTTGGGCTGGAGGTTAGCTTGGTGGGGATCCACTGAAAAGAACGAGGCCTCACGTAATCACGTTTGCTCAGATTGAGAGGAAGACACCAGTACTCAGACCAGCACTCCAATCGAAACAGAGCTCTTTGTGTGGCCTTTATCGCTGCGGAGACCAAGGAGGACCAAATGGCCAGATTGTCAGCGTAAAGAGAGCAGCTGACGGAAGGAGGCAGAGAAGCCGGAAGATCATTAATGAAGAGAGAGAAAAGTACAGGGCCAAAAACGGATCCTTGCAGAACACTTCAACAAACTCGAAAGGAGCGGCATTTGTGATTTTGATAAACCACACAAGCGTCAGAAAGGAAAGATTGAGTCCAACGAGCAAAACAAGTAGGGTGGCCAGTCGAAATAAGTTTGTGGAAAAGGGCAGGATGCCAGACAGAGTCAAAAGCTTTAGAGAAATCAATAGTAGAGAGAATCGTCCAAGAGCCCAGCCTGGGTTTGTTAAACCCATCCAAAATAGACTGAGAAAGGTACAGAATTTGATCGGGAGTGGACTGTCCAAGGCGAAAAGCGGCCTGGCAGGGAGAGAGAATGGAATTAGATTCCAGAAAAAAGAGAAGACAGGATAAAATGATGCGTTCAAACAGCTTTGATATGCAGGAGGTGAGAGAGATAGACCGGAAGAAAGCAGGAGAGTCGAGAGGCTTTCCCATCTTGTGTATGGGAATAATAGAAGATGTCTTCTAGATGGAAGGAAAGGAATGTGAAGACCAGGAAAGATTGAAGATGTGAAGAAGAAAATCCATGCCAGAGCGAGAAAGATGCTTTAGCATGGGATAGACAACTTTGTCTGGTACAATGGCAGTGGACGAGGAGAGGTTGGAGGCAGCCACAAGAAATTCAGCGGGAGAGAAAGGAGAGCAAAAGGACGAGTGAGACTCCACGAGGCACGTGGCTCGGTGGAGCTCAGAGAGGTAGCCTCTGGCTCTGCTACACAGGGCCTTTGGCTAAGAAACGGAAAAGTGAGATCTCAACTTATTCTTCTTCGTCGTTTGAGCTATTTGTTGTGAGCTTTATGCAGGAAGATGTATATATAGGCCACACTGCGTTAGTGCTCACGCTCGGTTTGCAAGTCTTCTGTAAGACTGGGGCCACCATGATGGGTAGACTGCTTGGTGCCGCCATCTTTCTGCCACATGAAGACAGAAGCATCCGGTTGAGTGTCCTGCCCCAGGACTTAAGAAGCAAGGTTGCCGGCTTGTTCTCCACACTTTTCTATTTGCTGAGCGCCAAACAGGGAAGCTGTGAATACCATTTTTTAAAGTCTTTTGGTATGACTCGATTTGGAAAATGAAGTCCAGGTCTATGGACTGCAAAGCAATTGCTCTAAGAGGTAATCTTCTTCTTCATTGTTTAAACTATTTGTTTTGAGCTTTATGCAGGAAGATGTATATACACTGCGTTAGCGCTCATGCTCGGTTTGCACGTCTTCAGTTAAACTGGGGCCACCACGACTGGTAGACTGCTTGGCCCCATTACCTGTCTACCACATAAAGACAGAAGCATCCCATTAAGTGTCTTGCCCAAGAACACCACAAGCAAGCTTGGCAGCTTGTTATTCACATTATCCTTATTTTGCTGAGTGCCAAGCAGGGAAGCTGTGAATACCATTTTTTAAAGTATTTTGGTATGACTCGACTGGGGAAATGAAACCCAGGTCTATTGACTGTAAAGCAGATGCTCTATCCACTATGCCATCGCACTGGTTTTAACCACATCGCCATCGTGCCGTCACTGCACGTCACCATATACCACGTCCACCTCTAAGCTGGTATTCCTCTCAACCATCTTATTTCCCCTATTTCATGATTGGCAAAACAAGACATAAAATCAAGACAGAACAAATGGGTTTCACAACAGGTTTTATCCATTCATGATCTCTTCTACTTTTTTCAGTGAAGCTTTGCTTGCTTGCACTTTTATGGTCATTTTTAGAATTCTCTTTTCTAGAGTAAAGCTCATTCTTTTCATTTTATGCTCTCGCCCTCATCCACCACTCTCTATTGAAGGTGCTATTCTTGTCTACCTTGACTTTATTCCAAATCACGACCTTGTCATTTGGAACGATGGTGCTATTTTTTTTCTTTTTAAAAAAATTTCTACACCATTCTTTTTAACGGCTTACTTTGTAGCATTAAAGTCAAACATTTCTTTTCAGCAGGCGTTGTGTGTGCCAATAATTATGCTGAAATTGTGCCATTCTGCAAGCTGTCAGCTGGTATTGGCAGCCCCAACAAGTTTGCCTATTTTGTTTTCTCCTTTTTTCTCTTCTCCAATGTTGGAAAACTTTCCTACTTATTCTATTTTCTCCTTTCTTTAGACTAACACTTTAATCTTGCTGTACTTTCTCTCTTTTCCTTATGCACTACTTTTAGGCTGCAATGCGTCCCTCGTCACTCATTTTGTTTTGGTAATGACACGGCAGATAAATTAGTTAGATGGGGTGTGCGATTTCAGCGATTCATGGTTCCTTGCAGCCCCTCGGTTTAATCTCTCGTTTTTACTTCTTTTCTCCCAGACTGGAGGCGTACTGTCACCTATAAATTCTTTGACATATAAGTCTCCTCAGTCTTTGTCATAAACTTGCTTGCCATGCTCGCTGCATCTTATCGCACCTTTATTGCAACAAACTAAACCACTTATTAAATACTTGTCTCATCAAAAATGGCATAAATTTAAAATTATTGTGCAGCGCCTGCAATTACCCGACTCAGCATACCTCTCATATCTATCTGTCCTGCCTTGCTATATACTTTTAAAATGAACCTTCTTTGGCAGCTTTTTCTCTCAGTCTGACCTCTGGTCCTGTTGGTGTAGAGTTAAACAGTTCCTGGGGCTCCACGGTCTTCTACCGCACCATTGTAAAGCCACTGCATAAATTTCATTTCTCTTGTGTTTAATTGAATAAACGTTCTCATCATCATTTCTAAATGTAGTTACTTTTGGTTAACAGAACGACCCAAGAATCTGCAGTGTACCACTCAATAAGTTTATAGTAACCGAGATCTATTTAAAACCCTTACCTCAATGAACATAGCACGTGATCACCATGAACACATCATACATCAATTTATTGAGTTATAAAGGTAATCTATGTGTTTTATATGCATGTTCACATGAATGACGTGGTTATTTCATAGAGTAATAGTATTTCAAATCATAAAAGCCTCCTCCCATAATTTGACGAGACCATCCCTTGACACGTTTCGTCCTTTTGTACTCATCAGCAGGGCCTGTTCTGTCATCACCAAAGACCAAAACCCCATATTTGCAATAATATGAAAAATGTAGTATCATTCTATTACGAATTCCTTCGCACACATCACGTGCGCAGTGCATGCTATCACTTTGGTACGGGGATCCCATCCATATTTAAGATGCAGTGTACCACTCAAAGAGTTTATAGTAAGTGAGATCGATTTAAAACCCTTACCTCTATGAACATAGCACGTGATCACCATGACCGTATCATACATCAATTTATTGAGTTATAAAGGCAATCTATGCGCTTTATTTGCATGTTCACAAGAATGGCATGGTTATTTCACAAAGTAATAATATTGCAAATATTTAAAGCAATAAATTGATGTATGATACGGTCATGGTGATCACGTGCTATGTTCATAGAGGTAAGGGTTTTAAATAGATCTCGCTTACTATAAACTCTTTGAGTGGTACACTGCATCTTAAATATGGATGGGATCCCCATACCAAAATGATAGCATGTGCTGCACACATGTGTGCGAAGGAATTCGTAATAGAATACATTTTCATATTATTGCAAATATGGGGTTTTGGTTTTTGGTGATGACAGGACAGGCCCTGCTGATGAGTACAAAAGGACGAAACGCGTCAAGGGATGGTCTCGTCAAATTATGGGAGGAGGCTTTTATGATTTAAAATACTATTACTTTGTGAAATAACCACATCATTCGTGTGAACATGCATATAAAGCGCATAGATTGCCTTTATAACTCAATAAATTGATGTATGATACGGTCATGGTGATCACGTGCTATGTCCATAGAGGTAAGGGTTTTAAATCGATCTCACTTTCTTTGAGTGGTACACTGCATCTTCGATATGGATGGGATCCCCATATCAAAGTGATAGCATGCACTGCGCACATGATGTGGGCAAAGGAATTGGTACTAGAATGATACTACATTTTTCATATTATTGCAAATATGGGATTTTGGTTTTTGGTGATGACAGAACAGGCCCTGCTGATGAGTACAAAAGGACGAAACACATCCAGGGATGGTCTCGTCAAAATATGGGAGGAGGCTTTTATGATTTGAAATACTAGTACTCTATGAAATAACCATGTCATTCGTGTGAACATGCATATAAAGCACGTAGATTGCCTTTATAACTCAATAAATTGGCACCAGAACCATTCTCACATTTGGTGAATAGAACATCTTTGCTGAATTAGAGTAATTTGATCGTTTACAAGGTGTAACAGTGTGGTGCCGAATCTGCACCAAAAGTTGTAAAGTTGACAGCGCATCTGCTCTGTGCGTGATCTCTCCCTTGAGCGTTCATCTTTTCAATTACGTCTCATTTTCTTTACACCTCAATTTGGAAATAACCTTTTCACGCATGGGTTTTGCTTCAGGAGCTGAGTTTTACTAATGTATGTTTTGGATAAGCTTGTTGAGCGTTTGATTTGCTAACTTTTTGGACAAAGTTATTTCTTAACTTTTGATTTCACCATAGCATGAACGTATTGGTAGAAGAATAAACTTTTGATTCTAGAACATTGGCCTCTTGTGCTACAAAGTATTCTCTTTCCATAAAAAAATCAGCAGTTTTGACAGGAACACCTGAACCAAGTTACTCACACTCACTTGACTTTTTAAGTAGCCAGCTTTTCAGCAAAATTGAGGTCAAGCATGTAACAACTGACTGAAAAGATCAAAATTATCAAATCTGTCTTCTGTTTTCACGTTAGGTAGATGGCAAACAAAAGCTGAGAATTGACATCGACAGAATAAATGTTGGAAAACTTTCCTACGTATTGATGATTTCTACCTATGTTCCTATTTCCTACCTATGTTGTTCTTGGTTAGGTTAGTTGCTTTACCTAAAAACTTTAATTGGTGAAAAGCAGTAAAAACCTAATTTTTTTCAACTTCATAACTTATGATATTAGTAAATAGGAACTCCACTTCTACCACACTCAGTACAGTTAAAACGTTTTTACCAGAAAATTACCAGCTTCCAAATTCTATAAGCTCCCAGCAGTACAGCCATGTAAAATTTTCAAGTTTGGCCAAAAAACACTATTTAGAAATCTAATTCAAACTTATCTCCACGAAAGAAAATTATTTTACAGCCGTAAATTCATGTATTAGTCTACTATTAGTGATTGAAAAATAGCCAAAAGTCGGCTATCACTCATTAAATCACAGCTTTCCTTTTACCATAAAAGCGCTTCTCACTTCTGTCATCACCTTTCTCAAATTTTTCCTAAAAATATGTCACATAAAAGGCTTCATCAATCCTTAAATTTGCATCTCAAAAACTTTTCAATTATCACAAGTTTTAATGTAAAAACAAAACTATTTACCTGCTGCAAATTTTCTTCAAATACATCGCCTTTACTTCTGCAATGAGACATTGTGTAGGATGCTAAGTGAGAAATTGCATCTTTTTTCATAGTGCGTTTTAGCTTTTTTAGTGGTATTTCACATTGAGCTTGACCCAGCCTGCAACAGCCATTTAACCATCTTAATATCAATAAAGCAAATGCAGACTCAAGCAAGCCTATTACGTTAATAATTTTTTTATCAATTGTAAACAAAAAAGGCGATCGCTTTTCTCATCAACTATCAAATACTCAACAACAATGGTCAAGCCTACTCTTAAAAAATAAACAATTATGCCAAGAATTTAACATTATCTGTGTTAAACATCATGAAGCCAGCTTCGTAAATAATGTGATGCTCAACCGCTGGAGGTCTGAAAAACAAATATGGCACTAGAACATGTTCTAGCGACACTTTAATTTTGATCAAATTTTAACACTGTATTGAATATCAAACACAGTCCTACTTACAAGCTCGCCTGCAGGGAGAACGAATCAAAAACACAAAAAGGTCTTCATGCCAATCAACCTATCAGCAATAAATGTATACTTGTTTTTATACATATTAAAAAATTACCATATTCAAAGCAGATAGCAGAAATTTGGCTACAGTATGGCATAGAACGGTTTTCAGTACTTCCAAAAAATATTGTACGGGAATTATGTATTTACTAAAATATCTTACATAATGATACGATACAAAATTTTTGGCGACATTTTTCAGTGCTGGCTTGAGTAACCGGCAAAGCATGAGCACCATTAGCCACGCATTTAGGACCGGTCTTGAATGTTGAATTACTTAATTATCTCAGTTACATTTTGCTCATCCCATGGTGATTATGATGAGCTGGCATTGCACACATCCAAAGTGGCGAGTATCTCATCAATAACATCAACTCTGCATGCAGGAATAGATCCATTTTCAGATTCTGAGGATGAGTCTAGGCAATAGACATTCTGTTAGTCGTGTCAACTGACTCCTTCAGCATTTTCTAATACCTCACAATGCTGCCAAATGGACTTGTACAACTGTTTTCTGAGAATATTTTAGAAGAACCTGATACTTTGGATCAACATAAATTGCAGCTCAAAAGCAGCGTTATAGAGCAAAGTTGTTTTTCTACGTGCCATAGCACGAAGCATAGCAAATGCCAAAGAAGAAGCATTGTTTACACTCTTGCGCTGCAGTTGAACTTTACACTTCAGTCACTCACCAGCAGTTCAATTTCTTCAGCTAAATTGCAGTCGTTGAGTCATAAACTAGTTTTAAACATTCAGTAAGCTCCAGTACGGCAAACCAATTAATGTCTGACAGGAGAAGCGATTCATTCGCCAGAGCAATTTGACCCAGTAAATCCCTGACAAACAGCATACCATCAAGCATAAAAAAGGTTGAACTTCGTCAGGTCTCTCAATCCAGACTAGGAAGAGGTTTGTTGTTGTGCTTGAACAACTCACTGATATTCTATTTGTGGGTATTTTTGGCAACGCTTCTCACTTTTGACACTTCTTTGGGGCATTGATTAGCTTTACAGAAGTCATGCACACTCAGTTATAACGTGTAAACAGCACACCTAATGGTAATAACTCCATCTTCAGCAGTTACTACGTCTTCCCAAAGTTTACTGTTGGAAGCTTCACTTAGATCACATTCATTCTGGTCATTATCATGAGCAAAATTTTCGAGAAAAGCAAAATCACTTTTCATCAGCTCCCCAACTGTAACTTCTTCACAGCTGCAGTGATAACTTGCAAATTACCACCACTGCTTGCAAATTTATTCAACAAAATGACACTTTCTTTGCGTACATAAGTCTAATTGCAGCGAAACGGTTTTATCAGCAAAAGTCTGTTTGGTTTCTATCATCTTTCTCTGATCAGCATTAATGGTCTATTCTTGTACGTTGGAAACTGTAAATTTTAGATTCAATTGATCTAACATCAAAGCAAGTACCTTTGCGATGTCACATTTTTCAATGGTGCAGAGGAAAACCATTGATGGAGACAGCTTTAACTGCCATATTTTTGATACTTTGGCTTGTGATTAGAATTTAACCATTGTTGCAGATTGTTTTCCAACAGTTGCACTGCTTGTTCCTTGCGATTGTGATCAAAATAAAAATGTATAGTTGACGTCTTAGGCTTGTTTTTCTTTTCTTCTTTGATGGCTTTGGGGTACAGGTTTCAATGTTTTATTTTCAAGTGACCAGCCAAAAATGCCAATAAAATTCCTTGCTCAACCCCTTTGAACAACTTTTCACAATAGCTTACCAAAATAAAAATTATACTACTGATCTAAATAAATTAGGTGAACATGTGAAAAAAAAAAATTCCTACTTCTCATGTAAAACACAGCTAGCGTGCAGCAAAGCCAAAACAATGAAATTGCTACTTCTCATGTAAGACGCAGCTCACGCGCAGCAAAGCGAAACTAAAATCCTTGAAAAGATAGTTTTAATTAATAGCTTGTATACCTCTTTTGTTCCCATCTTAACGTTTTAGAGGCGTTCACTCTTCGTTAAAGTGAACAAAATAACACAATATATCAAGAAACCCTTTAAACACATTTCAACGAGAAGAATATATTCCACATTTACAGTACTTGCCGTTGCCAATAAATTCATTGTAATAACCCACTAAGATTGACTGATACTATTCTCTTTCAATAATTCACTGGTAACACAACAAAATTCACGAAGTCCCAAAATCGCTGACTAAAATCTAAAACTTACTGATGGGAATTGCACTTGCAAAATATTCTCTGAGTAAACTCAGTACCGCAGTGAGTACTTCTGATTTCTGACAATAATAAATCACTTACTCTGAGATAACAAAATTCCCTTGAATAAAAGTATTTTCTTAGCACTATTCGACTGGAATCTCACTCAAAACTAAAATCTACAATCAAAAAATGATAACTCCCCCTAGAGTGACACAATCTCACTGAGATCTAGAATAATTAATAATCGTAACAACGCTCTATATACACAAAAACGTTAACTCTTTCGCTCCCGCGATCATCGATTGATGATCTCGTGTTTTCAGTGTTTCCCTCAAATTTTGTTAAATTGAGTTACAAAATTAGTTTACTAAAATATTGATTTGTGACTTTATTTTTCATCCGATTTTCATAAAATTTTCAAAAAATCACGCTTATTTCCTCACGCATCGGAAGATGTATAATTTGTGCCCTAATTCTTGGATTTTTATACCCAAAAGGGTTAAAATGACCAAAAACCCAGTTGCAGACGACAAAACCTGCCAAATTCTCAGCACGTGCCAACTACACTAAAATCAAATTGATATTACATCTTTACCACAAAACCAAACCCTTTATCATTAACACAGTCTGAAAACTACTCTTTTGGGGCATCATTTGACAAACTTTCAAGCGATAATGATAAATTTTACTTTTTTAAATTTCCAAATTTTTTAGGGGTCTCAAAACCCCCCCAAACAAATTTGAGTGATAAGTAGATAAAAGTAAATTTAGTGCGTAAAAAATATAATATGTTGCTAAATACCGGTTACATTTGAAAGCTTAGGAAATTTGCTTTCCAGCAATATATAACTTTAAATAGTTTAGACTAAGTGGTATATGATATTTACTGATCAAAAATGAGTACTGTACATCATGTCAGTTCAAAACCCCCCAAAATTTTTTGACTTACCTTCACTAAATTATAATTTTTAGAATAACTACACCCTTTAAAATCATAAAATAAATTGCAAATGTTTCACTATTAAAGTTGTCATTTTGTATCAAGTTTCCAAGGAGACAAAGACTGAAATACAAGTTTAAAAGCTAGCATAAGTTTGGCTTTCGTAAATCAAAGTTTGCTGTATCCCCCTTGTTTCTCAAGAAATGGGAAGGGTGTAAACAAGCTGCTGTTTCATTGTCAGTGACAGCATATTCTATTTAAACTTGATATTTTCTGAATCTTGAAGAAATTTCCTCTTTAAAAATACATAATGTTACATGGTTTAGGCTAACCTCTAGCAGATAATGACTGATCATATTTTAGGTACTGAATTTAACTACCAAAATTTGGTACCGGTCGGTACCGGTCAAAAAAAAAGGTCATGTGCCTCAGAAAATTGCAAATTGTAGAAAACCTAGGCTCTTAGGTAAGTTTTGAGTGATGTACCTTGAAAGCTTATTTCCTTAGCATCCTTTTGCGACCATTTCTAAAAAAATTGGTAGAAAATAAAATCTGTAGTGATCTTTGAGGTGAGGGTACTACTTTAATTTTGAAGACAACTACCCCCCAGTTGGGGGTTAATTTGCTAAAATTTGCATATTCAAAAAAAATTTTTTTTTTTTATTTGAAATCCTCAAGAAATGTAGATTTCAACGATATATCACACTTAATGTAGAAGTAGACAGCTGAGTAATGATTTACAAACAAAGTTGAGGTACATAATTATAATTGATTATGACAGTATTTTGCGCTGCCACCTCCCGGACATTTTTTTTTCGCTTTTCACGCGGGAGCAAAAGAGTTAAGTTCTAGAAGATTCAGAAGACAATGCTAGCGATATCTAATAAAACAAAGGCTATTACATGATTACTATACTATTGCAAAACACAATCGCCACATCTCTGAACGAATCTCTTAGAAAATTCTAGAGTTAACGAACTTCAAAACATGTTTGTTACGTCATAAAATGGCGAGTTTAAGAAAGTCATTGGTGAATAAACTCAAGTAAGGTAAAAAATGAAACAATTAATTAAATTTTACGCTACAATAATGCAATTTTTGTTACAGCTGTGAGTTGGAACTTGGTGTGACTTTTGGTTTCAACAAGGCAAATCTTTAGAAAACTTTAGATTAGGCCTCTGGAAAAAGTGTAGAAAAGTACAGAAAAAATAACACCATATTTCTGTACCATAGTATGCCAGAAAATACCATAAGTAACTTTGTGCAGTACTTTTCTTCATAATTTAACTGTATCATATCGTAATTCCATACCATGCGGTACCTTACCCAATCCCCAGGCAGAGAGGAAAGATGAGTATATCTCAACACAATTTTTCCTGCAAGTAGAGGATTCTTGTAGCAAAACCAGAAAAAAAAACTTGTCAAATTGTTCAAGCAATTCAAAACATTCCAACATTTTAAAACAAAAGCAATTCTTTTCAGAGCTAGGATAAAGATCAAAGGAATGTAGATTTGACAGAGATTCTTGGTTTGCATCATCCAATTGATCATCAAAAGGTTTACTGCCAGTCAGCTTGAATTTTTTTACGGGAAGCACGTTACACAGTTTTACCGTGAGAAAGCCAACATTGAAACATCTGTATGTTGATTGGACAAATCCTAATCAAAAAGCACGATCTAGTCTTGTTATTTACACATAAACTGCCATAGAAACAATTTATATAGCACTCAGAAACTATGCTGGTGGCTTCAATAGCTAACATGCAGGCTGGAGACGACAACAAGAAATATATAACAGCAGCAGTTGTATAGAATTGCTACTACACAGATAATTGATAAATATTCCAGCAAAATAAACAAACAATCAATATTCTAATATCTCATTGATGATACAGAACTTTAACACAGCTTTGAAACGAACTGTTTTGCCAAAGAACTTGTTCCGTCTTGCTGTCATCATTAGCAAACATCGTGTTAACAAGAAAGAGCTACATAAAGAAGTTTATCTTTCTTAAGAATTCAAACAGTAAGGCAATCAAAGCAAACCAAAAGTAGTGTTTGGATAATCATGTGCATTGTCAAAAAATAATTTGCTGCTGCCAAATGGGATTATCTGAACAAAGCGCAGCAGGAGATCATTTAAGTAAACAGAGGAACACTTTCTGTATGCATAAGAGCGGACTCTTTGTCTTGATTGGATCATTACCAACTTTGTTCACCTTTTGAAGCATTTTTGAGAGCATCGCCATGATGATGGGCTGTCTTATCACACGCAGCCATTTGTGATGTTGTGCAAAAATAGCGCTGCAATTCATAGATTTGAAGTGTTGGCAGAATTTGCAGCAAGAACTGACAACAGTTGAGACATACACCCTTCTACTTGTGACACCAAATTCCTTACCAACTCGACCCCAAAATAACTAAAACCATTGCAATACTGCTAAGAAACAGAGCTTTTTATGAGGTTTTACAACAAAAGAATAGTCAATTGATGACACACGACATGGATTCCCCAGAGGTGTTTCTAGCCTTTCAATGCTCTTCAAAATATATGCCAATGATCAACCAACGGATGGAAAATCACGTTTTGTATAGGCAAATGCCTCAGGAACGCTCCTTTAAAGGTGCTGATCACAATCTAACATAAATCCTTCAAAAGCTTTCAAGGTATTAAGCAATAAATTACTTAAATTCGAAGACTTTAATGTGAAAGTGATCGCATTTCATTTATGAAAACGAGAAACAAGCAGACCATTGAAGATTAAATGCTTTGGAATACCATCCCAAACCTAATTATCTGGGTGTAACAATGGACTGAGTCTTCAGTTACAAAAATTACGCTTTAAGTATTAAAGCCAAGACAAACGCAAGATACAGCGTCCTCAGGAAACTTGCAACTCGAAACAGAAACGTAACCCTAAAACCCTCAGATTTTCTGCCCTAGCTCAAGTTGCTGAATATGCTTGGCCAGTTGAAGTAAAATCTGTCCTTGCTTGCAAGCTCGATCCAACCCGCAACAGTTGCATGTTGCAACATCACAGGCTTTTTAAAACTGATTAACATCGAAGCTACATAGTCTTGCAGGAATTGCACCCCCAGAAATAAGAAAGGAAACCACAGGCAAAACAATGAGGGCAATTTGTTGACATAAGACACCTTTTTGGAGCATCACCTGCAGCAGCTAAATTAAAATCAAGACAATCTTTGTGGAGGCAGCAAAACCTTTCACTAAAACAAAAAAGAGGCAAGAACTGGACTCTAGACCACCGAATTGCTAGCTAATTTACCGTTCATTTAAATGGAAATTTGACTATTAGTCTATGCCACCAGACAACAATGCTCCATGGTCCATATGGCATACACTTAATCGTCTTTTGTCTAAAGTAATTCTATATGGCCAAGTGGGTTAACTAAAGGATGGCGACACCATACGTGTATTCAACTGTGGTGAACCACAATCTGCAAAAAGCTGAAATGTCCCATGATCAAAAAACTGTCATCTATGCCTTAGCGGAATAATAACGTCATAGCGCAAGAATAAGTAATAATGTGGCAAAACAATATTTGAAGATATGATAGTAGTAGTTGTATTGCATCGAATGATAAGGTTAAACATGCATTTCTAGACGTTAAAGAAGCTTTAGCTAATGTGACATACCTTGCTCGTTCTTATGAAAATGCAACACCTTCTCTTCTCACTGCTGCTTCCAACACCGCTCTTGGCACAATTTTAATACAAATCATTAAAGACAATTTATGAAGGCTTACTACTCGAAAACTCTCCTAGATGCCCAGCATCATTGTTCAAAATATCATTTTAGCTAGATCAAATGTATACTGCAGTCAAATATTTTGAGAATATAGTGTTAAATAAATCTTTTATCGTTTTTACACATAACAATTTTCTTGCAAATAGTCTTTGCCAACCGTTAAAATCACAACTCAATGAAAGTAAGGTAATTCTCCAACATATTAATACAGGGTGTTAAAAAAAAACGACACCAGTGCAAGTTTGTGTAATTTTTTTAAATATTGATTTGAATAGTTTTATCATTTTAGGTAACATAGCTAAAATGATAGATGAGAAAATAATGTACGGGGTGTCTCATAAGTCTCCATACAAAGGAAAAATAAACGTTTCTTGACATAAAACGTTTTCATTTATGTAATAAATTACACATTTTGTCGGGAACACATTTCAATGCGTGTTCTTCACAGCTGAAGAACACATGTTAGAACAATATATGTATCGAATAAATTATGTCTCCTATGTACAGAGACTTATGGGATACCCTGTATATTAGAGAACATTATAATGGCTTAGTCAACTGAACAAAAAACTTATGCAATGGAAAAACACTTCAATTATGAGTTACTTTATAGGAGTCTAACGAGAGTTTAAAACCTATTTTGAATGCAAAAATGCTCGAGGAAAAAAGCCTATTTATTGGTGGGTAAAGAAATTTACAAAAAAATGAACAGTTTGTAACTTAAACTCAAAAAGTGCAAACAGATCTACTCGTTCAGGTAGGCCAAAATCAGTACGAATTTAGGTGAACATCGACCAAGTGAGCAAGTCAGTTGGGCGAAGTTCAAAAAATTCAATGAGCAGAGAAAGTCAAGAGCTAGGGATCAAGGTTGGGCCACTTAACTCTTTTGCTCCCGCGTGAAAAGCGAAAAAAAAATGTCCGGGAGGTGGCAGCGCAAAATACTGTCATAATCAATTATAATTATGTACCTCAACTTTGTTTGTAAATCATTACTCAGCTGTCTACTTCTACATTAAGTGTGATATATCGTTGAAATCTACATTTCTTGAGGATTTCAAATAAAAAAAAAAAATTTTTTTTGAATATGCAAATTTTAGCAAATTAACCCCCAACTGGGGGGTAGTTGTCTTCAAAATTAAAGTAGTACCCTCACCTCAAAGATCACTACAGATTTTATTTTCTACCAATTTTTTTAGAAATGGTCGCAAAAGGATGCTAAGGAAATAAGCTTTCAAGGTACATCACTCAAAACTTACCTAAGAGCCTAGGTTTTCTACAATTTGCAATTTTCTGAGGCACATGACCTTTTTTTTTGACCGGTACCGACCGGTACCAAATTTTGGTAGTTAAATTCAGTACCTAAAATATGATCAGTCATTATCTGCTAGAGGTTAGCCTAAACCATGTAACATTATGTATTTTTAAAGAGGAAATTTCTTCAAGATTCAGAAAATATCAAGTTTAAATAGAATATGCTGTCACTGACAATGAAACAGCAGCTTGTTTACACCCTTCCCATTTCTTGAGAAACAAGGGGGATACAGCAAACTTTGATTTAGAGAAGCCAAACTTATGCTAGCTTTTAAACTTGTATTTCAGTCTTTGTCTCCTTGGAAACTTGATACAAAATGACAACTTTAATAGTGAAACATTTGCAATTTATTTTATGATTTTAAAGGGTGTAGTTATTCTAAAAATTATAATTTAGTGAAGGTAAGTCAAAAAATTTTGGGGGGTTTTGAACTGACATGATGTACAGTACTCATTTTTGATCAGTAAATATCATATACCACTTAGTCTAAACTATTTAAAGTTATATATTGCTGGAAAGCAAATTTCCTAAGCTTTCAAATGTAACCGGTATTTAGCAACATATTATATTTTTTACGCACTAAATTTACTTTTATCTACTTATCACTCAAATTTGTTTGGGGGGGTTTTGAGACCCCTAAAAAATTTGGAAATTTAAAAAAGTAAAATTTATCATTATCGCTTGAAAGTTTGTCAAATGATGCCCCAAAAGAGTAGTTTTCAGACTGTGTTAATGATAAAGGGTTTGGTTTTGTGGTAAAGATGTAATATCAATTTGATTTTAGTGTAGTTGGCACGTGCTGAGAATTTGGCAGGTTTTGTCGTCTGCAACTGGGTTTTTGGTCATTTTAACCCTTTTGGGTATAAAAATCCAAGAATTAGGGCACAAATTATACATCTTCCGATGCGTGAGGAAATAAGCGTGATTTTTTGAAAATTTTATGAAAATCGGATGAAAAATAAAGTCACAAATCAATATTTTAGTAAACTAATTTTGTAACTCAATTTAACAAAATTTGAGGGAAACACTGAAAACACGAGATCATCAATCGATGATCGCGGGAGCGAAAGAGTTAAAAGCATACTGAAAAAAATCTAAACCTTTACCCTTATAAAATCCAAATCAAACAAGCACTGACAGATGAACACATGAAAAACAGATGCAAATCAACTGCAAGAGAATGGAAATTTTTTTGATAATAAATGTGGTTTTTCAACAAGGCTCACTCTTGTTTAAGTGGTCAAATAAACTCTCAAAATTTCTTGTTGTGGGGGAATGAAGTAGCAGCGAGACTACTCCACAAGGTGAAATGTACAGCCTGGTGTGCTATTAGGCGTCATGGCATTATTGGGCCTTACTGGTTCAAAGATGACATGGAAAAAGCAGTCACAATCAGCAGTAAAGAATATATTGCTATCCTCTCAAAAATTGAAATTCAAAAATTTCAAAAAAAAATGAAGAGATATCTCGTCATGGAAAACTCCCTATTACAGTGCGTATGACGAGATATCTTGTCATGGCAGGTTCTCACCACACTGTACTTGATAGATCCGGTATCTTGATATTATGGGAGTGACAAGTTATCTCGTCATCATGTTAAATGCATATACTCGATCTCTGTATCTTGATAATCAGTACTTTTGTGGTTTTAATCAAAATAATTCAATGTTTTTCTTAAGCTTCCATATTTCTGAAAACTTGAAATCACTATCTTCGTCAGCTATATTCAGCATTCATAACTTCTGATTGCTTGTTTATCTTGAATTTCAATTTATAACTTTTAATGCAATACAGTTGTGTTGATGTAGTCGTGATTTGTTTCACGTTTCTATTGTTCTCATGCTTTACCGACGCGATGGTGTGGTGGTTAGAGTAGGGGTTCCCAAACAGGAGTGCGAGATGGTCATTCAGATTTTTGTGTTGATTTGAAAAAAAGGTCAACCCATCCAATTTCGGCTGAGACTTCAAAATTGGCCCACATCTTGGCCCGGGACATGCTATGAATTTGTCACATGTTAAAATACTTTAGGGGTACGAGAACATATCAAGATATTTTAGGGGTGCAGGCCATTACAAAGGTTGGGAACACTGCTCTAAAAAAGGGTTGGTGGCAGGAAAGGCATCTGCCATGTCAGAAAAATGCAGGTATCTGCTGTGGCTACTCCTAATCGGGAATAGGCCGAAAGAAAAAGAAAATTGTTCTCATGCTTAAAGGTGGCAGAAAACCACTAAAATAACAGAAAAATATTAGCTATGACGTCGTCAGTGACGTCATGGCCATGACGTCAAGTTAATATTTGCATTTTCAGAAAAATAAAATCATACTGAACAAATCACTAATAGGTTGTTTTGTTCTAACTCCAGTAGATAAAACGTGAGAGACGACTGAATTTATCCACCCAAAATTGCTTAAAATAATTTCGCACTGTACAGTCGACTAGCGAAAAGAAAACTACGCACTTAACTGGTACAATCTCCACCCATTTTGCTGACAAAGAATTCCTGTATTTTTATTAATTACTATTATTAATTATTATTAATTTCTGTAAAATATAACAAATTTTATTGGTCTGTCGTTTTTCTGCTAACCTACAAAAATTGAGTTTTACAATAAAGTAGATAATTTATTTATACAACTAGTTTAGGGAATAATTTTGCTTTACTTTTTAATTTGTGACGTAAATCTTAGTAACGTTGGTATATACTGTCTTTCTTAGTAGCTTCAATTTGATTATGTAATATTTTTGACTATTAACTGATACTTAGAGATGTAAGATCTGTAACATTGATCAACAAGTCTATGCAATAACAAACATGATCACACGAGCCTTTGCATAATAAGTCTATTGTATATAACGACAACATTGCTTACAAAAGCCTTTGAACACCACATAAAAACAGTGTCATATAGAATCAAACTCAATACTATTTAAGTAACAAATAAAACTTTGGCTTCAAAGTAGAGCTTGCAGCCGATTTTTGTTATTGGTCTGAAGTCATGTTTAAAGGGCATTAGCATTGCATGCAGATCAATTAGTTTTGTCTCATAATACGACGATGTTTGGAATCATGACGTGAATGAATAAAAAATGTTTGTGTTTGATGATTCTATTTAAAAATTATATCCTTAACTGCTTTTTCTGTTTGTTATTGCTAAAATTTGTATATTTTGTTGTTGCTTGATAGGCACAGCAGATGATTTTGATGACCTCATGGTCTTTTCGCAGTCTCATTGTCAGGTGACTGCATAAAATTACATTTTTCCGTGTTTCTGTTTATGCAGTTTATACAAATTTTTGGATTTGGGCAGCGTTCGATAAATAAACTTCCTGAATTGAATAATGGTAGACACTAGTGCATCTGCCTGAAACGCTGCCATTGCAATTACGTAAGGCAGAAATCTGATAAATAGCTTTAAAACAGCTAAATTGATAAGCCGTTTTGTTATAAAAACCGGTGAAATTTTGAAACAAATATGCGACAGACATAAACAATCTTAACTGTAAAATGTTAACAATAATTTTTAGTATTTGCCTCAAAACTGTATGCTTTGGACAGTCCTTAGATCGATCTTGCATTTTGCTGACTTTTATTCCCATCGCTTTGCTTCAACGCAATTGCTTCACATCCCAGCAAACAATTGTACCGGAATTATAAAATCATTGTGCAATATTAAATGACTTCATATTGAATAAGTTTATACTACCATAAAGAGATAAGAATTGCACCACATAAAAATTATGTAATCGTTGTGAAATAACTTCATATTGGGAAAGTCAAATACAACTATAAGGTAGTAAAAATCACGCCCAAACAAATTATTTGAAATATTCTACAAGTTTAACAAACCTGATGTTATCTACACTGCGTTAAAGGTAGACATACAATTAGCTTCCTCAGACCTGGGGTTAGCTCCTTTCAACAGGGTTGGAGCTAGGGTGAGTTCCCTCAGACTAGTGATAACACCCTCAGACCTAGGGTTATCTCCCTCGGACCAAGCATCTACACCGTTTCAGAGTTAGAATTAGAGCTAGAATTAGCTCTCTCAGTCCTAGGGTTAGCTCTCTCGAACCTACCATCTACACCGTTTTAGGGTTAGGGCTAAAACTAGAATTACCTCTTCACATAAAATTAGTGTCCTTATACCTTGGGTTGGCTCCCTTGCATAGAACTAGGACAAGCTCCCTCATATTTAGGGTTATCTTTCTCAGACCTAAGATTGGCTCCTTCAGATTAAGGTTAGCTCCCACTGGCCTCCTTCAAATAAAATTAGTGTGCTTAGACCTAGGGTTGGCTCCCTTACATAGAACTATGGTTAGCTCTATTACATAAAATTAGTATTAAACCTAAACTTAGCTTCCTCAGGACTAGAGTTAGCTCCGTTACATAAAACTATGGTTAGCTCCCTCAAATAAAATTAAAGTCTTTAGACTTAGGATTAGCTCCCTTACATAAAACTAGAGTTAGGGTTGGGGATAGGATTAGAATTACAGTTAGGGTTAGTATTAGAGTTAAAGTTAAGCTGCACCACCAGCACCCCCAGAGTCTGCCGCAAATAGATCGTCCTATCCTACTGCTGCTTTATACAAACGATAAATTTATCAATCAAGGTCTCATTGATCTTCAAAAAAAGTGATTTCTGTTCGTAGCAAAATTCTTACATTATGATGGTCTTACGGCTGCAAACAGACAAATTAGCGATCAGCCTTTGCAGGTTTTCTTCAAATAAAATCACAGTGAGCAGTATCTGAAAAATTTTGTAGCAGAGAACATCACAAAACTGACTGCTGTCTAAAAGTTAATGTATGGAACGATCATACATAATATTTTTCAACAAGGAGAAAAGCTTTTTTTATTGATGCACCTGATGGCATTGGCAAAATATTTGCTGCAAATCTACTTCTTGTCAAAATTAGAAAAAGTAGTCACATAGCTCAGGCAGTGGCATCATCGAAAATCGCTGCAACACTTCTCACTGGCGGTAGACCCATTTTGCACATAAACTTTCATCAAATGTTGATGCAACCGGCCATAAAGATGCTTCCGTTTGCAGAGCTATCAAAAATTCACGTACATATTTGGTCGTGTGGGATGAGGGCACAATGACTCATAAAAACGCCTTTGAAGCTCGTGATAAAACATTGAGAGACATTAGCAGCACAATCTCTGTCATGGGAGGAGTAACACCTGTCATGGCAAGGCACTTCTCATTATTCCTTGTGGTACCTGAGGTGAATAAATGAAAGCTTGCATTTAATTGCTTTCCACGTGTAATCACGTTACAACGCTCTCTCCTACCACAAACATTAAAAAGATCACGAATCTGGTATATTTTCAAAAAACCTACTTCGACTCGGTGAAAAAAATGTGACAACCAATTGAAATGGTTTCATTGAAACATTCCAACACACAATGCAGCAACTGTTTCCCGCACACTAAAACGACTGATTTAACTGTTTTTTCTGATATGTAACACGATTACACAAACGCTAAGTGATTGAGTGAAAAAGCAATTTTGATGTCATAAACACAGATTTTGTAAAAATGAACAGAAAACTTTTGCTGAAAATCACTGGTGATAGTCACATCACGTTTACATGTCTGGTGGTAAACACGTGATCCTAATGAAGCTGTACAGTATCTAGTTGATTTCTCAAATTCTTTACAAATACCTATCTTCTCCCACGTGAGTTGAACGTAAAAAATGAAGCACCAAGTATCGCACTAAAACAGTGCTTCTCAACCTTTTTGATGCCATGGACCACTTTTCGCCGAGACTTTGTTTTGGGGCCCACTTCATGAAAAATTTGTTTCAAAACAATTATTTATTCCAGGAAGGAAGTTGCTACAAAACGAAAGAGTATTAAATCATGCGATGCAGTAAGTTATCATGGTCATACAACTAGACAAAATTAATTTTCCAAAACAACGAATTTTTTTAATTATTGAAGTAAATAAAATGCTGTTCTTGATAATTAATTTGTTATCAATTAAAATTTTCTTTAAATAAATGAAAATTAAATAAAAACAACGCACATATGATATGAAATTTATTTATAATGGGAAACTTCAGCCAGTTTATCGGAAATGATATGATCGATTCAAGGCTGGATTAGAAGACAAACTCATGTGCAAAGTAGCATTCAGAGTATCAGTTTTGAGACTGTTTTGTACCTTCGATTTTGTTGCAGTAACTGTCAAGAAATCCGATTCACAAAGGTAAGTGGTAGTGAATGGTAAGAGACACATAATATCACGCTTAGACAATGAAGCATATTCCTTGCTGGCTTACATCCAAACGGAAGGAAAATCTACTTTTTGATAGTGAAGTTTGAGTCTGCTGTCCTCAGAAAGTTCAATGAGGTCAATCTCTAGTTGCAGGAGCAAGGTCACATCTTCTGTTGTGCAATTAACAGAAAATGAATTCTGAATTAACCAATTTCCTGGTCGAAGATCCGCAGGAACTTACAAATCAAACTTGATGGACAACTGAGACCAATGCTGAATGATTATTTCAGTAATATCTCCATGGGGGGAGGGGGGGTGCTTCAAAGTTTTTACTAAGAAGTGGAAACATCTCGTACCAGTTATTGCTAACCTTTTTTTTCCAAAAACCTATCTTTTTCTTAAATCCTTCTATCTTATCAGCAACGAGAAACAGTGAGCTGTTTCTGCCTTTCATTGACAGGATTAGTTGATTTAACTGGTCAAAAACATCTGAAAGATAAGCCAGTCTTGCACAAAAACAATCGTCAACATAATGATCAGCAAAAGGTGAGCGCTTGTTGCTTAGAAAACTATCAACTTGCTGTATCAACACAAAAAGACGATTAAGAATGCGATCCTTTCAGAGCCACTGTACCTCACAGTGGTACAGGAGTTGCAAGTGGCTTTAATCAAGTCTGTCACACAGGGCTGGGAAACATCGCGAGTGCAGTGAATTCTTCTTAATGTATCTTTACAACTATAGACAGGACTTCGTGCAATTCTGGTAACATTTGACTTGTTGCTAGGTTTGTCTAAGTAAAAAGCAGTGAGTCAATTTTGCGTTTTCCGTTTCATCGTGGATCTGTTTTACAACACCACGATGGACACCAGTCATTGAAGCAGCACCATCTGTGCACACACCAACACATTTCTTCCACTCAATGCCTTTGTTAGTGAAGGCTATCCAGGCAGCCATTACCTCATTTGCAGTTGTTCTTGTGGAAAGTTCCTTGCAAAAAAAATGTTGTTGTTGATTGCCTGACCCCTTTCGAGGGATGGGGCATGGCGGATGACCATGGAGTCCCAGAATTCAAGCAACTCTCCAGGGTCTGGACCAGAGGTCGTAGATAGACAGAAAGTCGCCAAAGAGTGAGCACTGTAAAGAGTCCGTAGCTGGACAGTGCAGAATGAGATGAGATGTGTCCTGGGACGAGTGTCCACAGGCGCTGCAGGAAGGATGATCGATTCTGCCAATCCTAAAGAGATAAGGACCTAAAAGAACGCTGTGTCCATTGCAGCAAAGACAACAGAGGACACAGCGAGCATGACGAGGGAGCACATGTTCCTTGGTGGAAATTCAGGAAACATGTGTGTCAAAGAACTTCGATGAGACAGTACGACTCCAGTCCCAGAAAAGACAAAAGTGGATACAAGAGATAAGAGGAGAGAGACTACAAAGGATTGCATAAGGCATAAATAGCGCTCCCCGTCTGGCAAGCTCATCAGCCGTGTCATTCCTTGGGAGAAACTAGTGCCCGGGGACCCATTGTAGTCTGATAGAACAGGAGGAAAGAGAAGACAGTTCCTGCCAGATCTGCAACAGAGTTTGAGATGAGAGGAAAGATGGAAGAGAGGACAGGGTGGCGAGGACAGAACGAGAGTCAGACAGGAGGAGAAGAGAAGAGAAATGGCAGACTTGTTGGTGCTGCCGAGACCAGCAAAGAGCGTGCAGAATGGCGCAGGCTTCAGCAGAAAAACTTGAACATACTGGGTCTGCTGAAAAGGAAAGAGTGGCCTCAGTGCCACAGAGAGAGTAGATGGCAAGGACGCCAGAGCCGCTCTTGCCAAAAGGAAAAGGAACAGAGCCGTCTGTCCTAAGTGCCAGATCATGAGGGGGCAGAGAGTCAAGGTGGGCGAGAGCCGCACCTTGGCAAAAGTGAGGGGGATCAGAGCAGGAGCATGGAGAGGAAAGGGTGGACTCCACAGTGAATGAAGAAAGGTTCCAAGGAGGAAAGGGAGGGCAAGTAGGAAGAGCCTCCCTAGAACAAGTAGAAGGAAGCATGAGCGGGTGAGTGATGCAAAAGCTCTCCAGGACGATCTGCAGAGTCTTGGTTTCACTCCAAGTCTGCTCAGACCTGAAATAGAAAAGGAGGTTGAGAGACAAATGGCCCACTCATAAGAAAAAAGAGTGAAATGACTCAGAGTGACTTGTAGGGGAGGTAAAGAAGCTTTGGAGAGAAGAAGAGGAATGGGGCAGGACGAGAGGCAGCCAGTGATGACACGACTGGCCGCTCGATTGAGGCATTCCAATTTGGTGGAATTGGCAGCGCTTAGGAATGGAAGCCATCTGGGTAAAGCATAAGTGAGAAGGAACTGAAGAAAAGAATTTGATCGAGTGTAGACCATCCAGAGCGAAAACTGACCTGGCAGGGGGAGAGAATGGAATTAGACTCCAGAAAAAAGAGAAGACGGGACAGAATGATGCATTCAAACAGCTTTGATATGCAGGAGGTGAGAGAGATAGACCGGAAGAAAGCAGGAGAGTCGAGAGGCTTTCCCATCTTGTGTATGGGAATAATAGAAGATGTCTTCCAGATGGAAGGAAAGGAATGCGAAGACCAGGAAAGATTGCAGATGTGAAGAAGAAAATCCATGCCAGAGCGAGAAAGATGCTTTAGCATGGGATAGGCAACTTTGTCTGGTACAATGGCAGTGGATGAGGTAAGGTTGGAGGCAGCCACAAGAAATTCAGCAGGAGAGAACGAAGAGCAAAAGGACGAGTGAGACTCCACGAGGCACGTGGCTCGGCAGAGCTCAGAGAGATAGCCTCTGGCTCTGTTATGCAGAGCCTTTGGCTGAGAAACGGAAAAGTGGGATCTCAGATAAGCAGCACAGACCAAAGCCGATTCCCTGCAAGAAGAGGAGTTGGGGAAGTTAGGAGGGGAGGAAGACAAGGAAGGGGAGCCAGCGATATAGCAAAAAAGAGAGTGCACAGACTTAGAGTTAGGTTTAGGTGAAAGAGAAGAGCAGGTTGTCTGCCATGCCTCAGCCTCGGCCTTGGCAATGACTGACGAGGTGCGTCTAGAAGTAGAGATGTAAGTCTGGTGATCCTCATCACTTCTGTGAGCAGCAAAAGCCTTGCGTTTTTCACTAACCGCACTTTCCACCTCAGCAGACCACCAGGCTTTAGGATGGCGTTTGATGCGACCAAAAGGAATGGAAGATTTGGCTGTATTCAGTGCCAGAGAGGTAAAGAGAGCAGCAACAGAGGAAAGAGACGAGTATTCCTCTGCAGATGGACAGTGAGAGTCAAAGTAGGAGGCAAATTGGATTGTAATGAATTTATTTTTTTGTATGATCCTAATTGTCATTAAATTAAACATAATGCAATAATGTCTCTACATCAAATTTACAAATCGCTTTTTGAGTTGTTTAGTTCTTTATGAGCAGTGTTTCATTTATATTGGCGGTGTTATAATGTGGCATTTGCATGTATTGTATTTCTGCATAGAAAAATTGCTGACACTACCTTTATTGCTGTCATTACTGTTGCCTTTGCTGCAATTTCTTGGATCTAACAACAAACAAGCGGCAAGTGTACTCAACCACAAGCAGGTTGCAGAAATTTTAAGGAAGTTAACAAAAAACAAACAACACGTTCTATCTTTCTTTTTTTAAGTCAACCACAAAAATGTGAAGTTTTTGCATTGAAGACCTTTTTTGGAGATTGACTTCAAAATAAATATCAACCTTTGCATTGATTACCGTTTGAATTTGATTTCCTTTTAATGTCACTGGTATATACAAGCTTTTTGCAAATAGCAAAAATGTGTGCCACTGCTGAAAAGGTTTATAATCATTGCAATATACTAGCTGCATAGGCAAACCACATTTATAGCTGCATTTATAGAAGTCAACGGGAAGCAACAAGCACAATATCGCAAGCAGCTCATATCCCTGGCAATGCGAGTGGCACAACAGCACATTCATCATGGACGAACAATGCAACCAGTATTGTGTGTCAGTTTTTGTCAACTTTTTTTTAATGTACATTTTAGGATGTACCATAATTTTGTTTGGATGTACCAAGGCATACAAGGATGTACTACTTTTCAAACTGAACACTTTTTCTTCAAAAACTACCATGAAACTTCTATTTGAACGCCACCTCGAATAGAATGCCACAATAGGGAAAGGGTTAAAAAATATAGCGCCACTCTCTAATTGAACGCCACCTCTAACCAAACGCCACTTGGATAAATTCTTCTATTTTGGCAATAGCTACGGCTGAAATTGCCTTTCTAGGTGTAAGAAGGAAAGAATGAATTGTCGAATTTTCACCAGTAAATTTGTAATTACCAGTAATCACTCTGTATTTGTGTCTTTTGCTAATTGTATAAATGTGTTAGGTGTTTTCTCTTTTCATTCATAAAATTTATCTTCTCAAAACTCTGACCAGCTAGTCGAAAAATAGAGTACCACCCTCTAATTGAACGTCACCTCTAATAGAACACCACTATGGAGGAAGTGTTAAAAAATAAACCGCCATGGCAGTAAAATAGAGGTTTTATGTTAACCTTAAAAAGTTAAAGTTTTTGAGCAGATAACTCTTCTTGTTTTTTATGGATAAACCTCACAAAAAAGAGTTTATAAAGAACATTTTGTTGCTAGAGATTAACCTCAAAAAGACATAGTCTTGACGTTGATTTTTTTTTTTTTTAGATCAACCACAAATACGTGGATATTTTTTGTGGTTGCCTTTTTAGCAGAGATCAACTTCAAGATGAACATCAGCCTTTGCATTAATTGCTGTTCAAGCTTCGTTTTCTTCATTATATTTTAAGTCATTAAGTTATACTCACTATTTAGAAATATCAACAACGTGTATTGCCACCAAGCAGGTTTACAAACACTGTAATTATTCAGCTGCATAGACAATAACATTGACAGATGCATGCGTACAAGTTAGCAAGGAGCAAATACTCACAATGCTGCAACAGTGCATGCATCATGTATACACGAGCAGTGCAATCTGAATTTTTTGCAAGCTGCATACTACAACAAAGAAAATTGCTTCTCAAAAATGCTTTTCAGCCAACTAATTTATGTTCAACCATTTACAAACAATCATTTTCTATAAGCAATTACAAAAGGACTCCTTTTTCATCAAAAAACCTAAAGATCTCGTGCCGCTGTTTCATGAGCAAGATATCTAAATAAAAAAATTTTTAAAAACTGGTTGTTATAATGCACATAATGATAAAATAGACCAAACATTAAAGAGTTCATTGCTGCAATTGTTAAAACGATCACAGCTTTGGTTCTCAATTCAACAAAAGTTTCAATTATCACTAAACTGTAGGTCAAATCGCAGTTGCACTTCAGTTGTTCACTCGTTTGGCACACCTAAAAAATTTCGACCCATAACATCTATTCATTCAGGTTCAAAACGTCTTTTGATGTTAATTCGTGTACCTTTCAAAAAATATTTTTTCTTTTTTAAAAAACTTGGTGGATATGTTATCCACATAAATCATTAACTATTGCAAAAAATAAACAGTAGGAAACTTAAAAACGTACCAATTGCTTTGAGATGATTTCAAATTTTACTTCGCATCTTCCATTAATAAATGGAATTTATTGAGAAACTAATTTATTTAGAAAATTACAAACTATTGGAATAACTGAACAGTAGGTACTTGAAAACGTACCAATTACTTTGAGCCTATTCCAAATTTTACATAGTATTTTCCATTTATCAATAGAAGAAATAACACTGCAACAAGACACGCCTCTTTATGAATAACACCGCTTTTTTATTTGAGAGTCAGGATGGCACTTTGGCCCCTGCACACAACTTTCAATAATTTCTCCCTTTTTTTTACTGACAAAAAATAAATAAGTCAAGATCATTATGTATGATATCATACAATGTTTGTGTTGATTAATTTCCGCCTAGTCTCTCCTCAGAAAAAGCTTAGGCAAATCCTATCAACAAATGTAGAATCCTTGTCTAGTACTGATAGACTTCAACGGAGTTATACAATTCCAAAAACGTGAGAAATAAATTTAATGACCGAAAATTGATAATTCGGTGTAATTCCACAAATTATAAAACGATTGATTGAAAGATGAATTTGGGGTTTTGTGCTTTTCCTTATACTTCTTTAAACGTTCTTTATACGTCTTTAAACCTCCTTAAACGTCCTTAAACTTCCTTAAACGTCCTTAAAAAGTCCTTATAACGTCCTTTAATGTCCGTTTCTAAAAATAAAAAACCACAATCACTTAACTGCAAAACAATTACAAAAGACAACTGTCACGTACCAGAACTATTTTCCAGACAAGAATCGAACAAATGACCACTTGAATTTCTGAGCAAGACAACACTTTTCAATTGTATTTACTTATCTCAATTACTTATCAGTTGTCTTACTCTACAAAGACCAATATAAAGATTAATATGTTGACTAATTACTTATGTGACACAAAACTCAATAATAGCAATTTGATACTTGAACTAAACAAACTCTAGCGCCGTTTTCTACTACTTCGCATGCAGGCACGTTTGCATTTGACTGGACAACAAAAAGCGAGGATTTTACCGATACTACGCGTTGATTACTGCGCCAGAAAAATGAACTACTAGGCACAACAAATTCCATAAACTCAACAGAAGGTTACAACAAAAATATTTAATAGTTTGTATATACCGTTAGTATTCATTTGAAACTATAAAGCCAAGAATTAAAAATTGCCTATAATTCAATGTGATGAAATCAAAACATTGCAGAGAATAGACATCAAACAATATGCCTTTATTTGAGCAAATGCAGCAATAGGAAACATATTTCTTAAAATTACCTCAATGGGCATACTGCAGCAAAGACAAAAATTTACTATAACACATATTTCGGGTAGGCACCAACGACAAAGCTGGTTAGTTACACACAGACACATACACAGTTCATACAATTATGCTTGAAATTTTTTATTTCTAAATCATGTCTCATTTTCTTTGTTTGACTGCAACCAATACATTAGAATACCAAGAATATGTCAATGATGGTATATACAATGTTTCATGCAACTATTCTCTTCTTTGTCGTTTGAGCTATTTGTTGTGAGCTTTATGCAGGAAGATGGATATACAAGGGCACACTGCACTAACACTCATGGTCGGTTTGCAAGTCTTCAGTTAGACCAGGGCTACCACAATGAGTAGATTGCTCGGCCCGACCACCTGTCTGCCACATAAACATGGAGGCATCCCGCTAAGTGTCTTGCCCAAGGACACAACAAGCAATCTTGCCAGATTGTTCTTCACACTTTCCTATTTGCTGAGCGCCAACCACGGAAGCTGTGAATACCATTTTTTGAAGTCTTTTGGTATGACTCGACTTGGGAAATAAAACCCAGGTTTACCGAATGCAAAGCAGACGCTCTAACCACTATGCCATAGTTGTATGTCTACCACCTAACAGCTTTTCTCAGTTAACATATCAATTACTTTGGCAACCACTCAAACTTCTACTTTTTGTGCTCCTCCACCCATGTGCTTCGGGGGTGAAAAAATAATCCAAATGATGATTATCAAGGTAATAACATTTATTGTCTAAACCAACTAAATTTTACAATCTTTTTGTGCCAGTGTTGCATACAGTTGTTAGAAATGGGGAAATAACTAGCACTCTAAAGTAGGTTGTTGCTAGTGCCATTGATGAAAAGAAATGGTTGAAAAGATCGTACAGCTTCATTTTAATTATCAAAATTTATTTAAAATAAAACCACAAAAAAGATAAGAACATCCTAAAATAAAAGCATTTCAAGACAAGTTAAAACAAGTTCAATTTTGAATTTTAATGCATTTTGGTTGCAGAAACGTCAAAAAAGGTGTAAATGACTGCAAAAGAGGAAAAAGAAAACTTGAGAAATGAGCTATTGACAAAGACATTTTATTTCTAAGGGGCATGAAGATAGAATGGAAAGCTCAGTATGCCTTTAAGGGCAACAGACTATGAAGGTCAAAGAGGCTAGAAAAACCTGGCAGCAAATGGCTGAAACTGCTCTGTTAAAAGAAAAACAAAGAAAAATATACAAGTTTCAATTTAGAGCAGTCAAGTAACAGGGCACCAGAAAATTAGATGGGAAAATCAACAAATTTAGCTTCTTTGCATTCACATAAGTGTGCAGTTGAAACACATACAATAAAAATTGTATGTGTTTTATTCACATAAGTGTGAAGCACACTTATGTGAATGCAAAGAATGTGAAGAAGTGAATGCAAAGCTCATATGTATCTCCGTGATTTTGCAGCTTGTTATTTCACAACTACAACTGATACAGCAAAACGAAGCATATCAGTGGATTAATAAGCTCACCAAGTTTTGTATGTACATTACAGGCAGACATTAATTTTGAAGTCAAATTCTTGCCAGACTCATTGCAACGTATCAAAATCGATAGCAGCAGCTGCATGTTCAATCCTTTCTTTCCCTTGTGTTAAATCTCGTGGTAAAGAGGAGGGTACATAGACATGATCATTAATGTAACCTCGTAAAAATCGCATGGGGTTAGGTCGGTGAGCATGGAGGCCATTAAAGGAGATAGTCATCTCCGCTGATGGACCCAGTTAACCTGTTCATTTAACATCACAGAGGTAGCCTGAAATTTGTTGTACCGCGAATAAATTGTCTTATCTGAGGTGCTGTTCTTTGATATTGTACAAAATCTTTTTTGTACCGTCACAACCGACTCACATTTAGCGAATTGTAAGACACAAAAATCTTTCTGTTCACTACTGAACACCATCTATCGATACTACCGCAACCTAGCGTCTAAATATGCTATAAAAATATTATTAAATTGTAAACTAAACTCATCATTAATGATATTTGATTTTACATCTGCAAAATAATATTTGGTAAGTATGCCTAATACAAAAGCAAACTTGGAGAATTTAAAATCTGCTAATATGCTTCGTTTTGCTGTATCTGTTATAGTTGTAAAATGGTGAGCCTTCAAAACCACGGATATATTTGAATCATCCTGTATTTATACCACATGATGTGTTAGAAATCCATTTACAATTTATCCAATACCAGCAATAAGCTCACCCCCACTGTTGTCATCAGTGCAATAGAAATGCTAATTACTGTTTGTGATAATCAACCTAGTGCAGTGAATCTACACTATTCTATGGCCCACAGGTGAATTGTTGTTTAACTTTTGTTTTGCTTTCTTGGTATTAGGCTACATATGAAGTAATGCAATTTCACTATTTAATTGCACATTATATTCAAGTTACAACTGATTCATCCAAGAGTTAATTTATATCCAGATATCAGGTGCGAGTATCTGC
Source organism: Trididemnum clinides (assembly GCA_963675345.1). Taxonomy (NCBI): domain Eukaryota; kingdom Metazoa; phylum Chordata; class Ascidiacea; order Aplousobranchia; family Didemnidae; genus Trididemnum; species Trididemnum clinides. The sequence continues at coordinate 37,653,443 of OY776291.1, forward strand.
TGAAATTGACAAAGTTTTTAAGGAAGGATAAACTCCTCCAAGTTTAGCTGGTATACAGTGGAACGGAAAAGTTATGCAAGTGATGAGCAGCCAATGTAAGATTGAACAAAGCATATCTTCTTGGTACCAGGTGAGTGAAAATGTGCAATCATTGCATCTCAACAGATAGTACTACATCAAGTAATTTTATCAGTTACATAGTTTGTTGCAATCTGCATGTCTTATTTGTTAATAATACAAACAAGTTATAAAATTGACAATTGTCCTGCCTTAGGCTCAAATGGCGTGACACTTTGCAGAGCTCCATCTCTACCAGCGGACAGTTATGAAACAGCTGGTAATTTAATAATTACAAGTGCCATCATATCTCTACTTGAAGAATTGCATTGTATAGACAACATATCACCCATGGTTTTTGACACGACATCATCAAACACTGGTATGTAATGCTTAAATTGTAATAGAACTTCAGGGCATAAGCAAAGCATGCAACAATTGTTCAACACATTTTATTTCTTAAATTTTCCATCTTAAGATTTTTCCTTGTTTTCACAGATCATCTGTCTGCTGCTTGCATGACCTTGTGAAGCAAGTTACATAGATCACTTCGCTGGCTGATTTGCAGGAAACACATAGAAGGGGTTGTTATTCTATGACATGTAGAGAGAGCCCTTAAAACTTAAACCTCAAAATTTCCTGACATTAAACTGTTTAAAAGATTCTGTAACAGAGTTTTTGATCCTACCCCACATGCAGCAACTACACTACACGAAAGGGATGCCAACAGCTAAAAGAATTTGTCAAGTCCCAAAGCAAAAAGTGGGAAGTACTAATAGATGGTGAACGGAAAGTGCAGGCTTATCCCAGTGCAGTCTACTAAAACTTATGGACTTAATGAAGGTCTACATTGATACCAACAAAGGACCACATTTTTTTGAAGTGTGGTACCATTCATCGTGCGAGATGAATAGCAATGCTGCAAAACTTCCTTCCACAAGGAATTCATTTGTAGTCTCTAATTCAGATGAAAAATTGGTTAAATTTTGTACATTTATTTCTATCGAAAGGTAGTTTAATGGTCTCCTGGCAGCATCAGCACCTCGCAAAAATTTGAAACTGATAAAAAATAGCAAATGCTATGCTGAAGTAGACAAGGTCATCAGTGCTGCTGTTCTGAAATCTTTTTTCCAAACATACGTGGTATGTAACTGGAAAGTTGGTGCCATTAGCCCTGTAAGATAAGTTATTTCTCAAAAACAAAAAAAAACTGTGGCTGGCTCTTTTTTTAACTTTACCTCAAATGCTTGTCATCAGTGGTGTAATTGGCATACTAGAATTGGGTGCAAGACATCTGAGGGTAGACGCGATTTCTTTTCTCTCAATGTCGGGATCAGAGTAAGTAGGCACTGCCAAGGTACATAACGTCACAAATAAAATCATAAAGGGAGCCACATCAAGTCGCCAAATACGTCTGCCATTTTATTTCTGTAATCTTTAATTTCTGTAAACGTCATAACGATCACCATTTCAGCACCCCACCCCAATTTGACTAAGAAAAAACTGATAAAATTTTGTGGCATGATAGGTTGTTGTTAAGTTACACTAGTCTTGATCAAAGATTTGGATGAATGCTCTTATGGCTTTAGGGACTAAGCCTGCCATTTAGAACAATTTTAGCTTACTACTCTAACAAATGTTATTACGATATTTTTTAATCTTTTTAACCCTGTGTGTGAAATCATACTCACCAAATGTACAATTGTATACTCGTACCAACATGGAGAAATTTTTTCTTGACAATGGGTTATCAGATCAACCGGGTAATTGGATGCAAAGCATCTTAAAGGAAGCATTTAGCCATTTGTTGTATGCAGAACCAACGCAAATAGCTATAGCAAAGAAACTTCGTGTCCCAAATATTATTGAACTAAGTCGAAAAACAAGCCTAACACCAAATAACTTACTTCTAAAATCGTCAAACAAAACCATTAAGGCACCCAGCCCAAAAATTTGACTTGGTGTCCCTATGCTTATCGAAAGGAACAAACAGAATTTCTAAAATGACAGAAAGTTTGTAAGACCAGTCTCAATTCAAAGTACAATGATTAATATTAGGGACATAAAGTTAATGCTACCATTTACACCTACTTTTTGTAGCTGCTCTCAGAAATGTTGTTTGGGTGAAACTGGCACAGCTGGCTGAACTGACATTTTTAACCCAAGATTTGACTCTAACCGAATGTTTGACAACTGACTGGTAGCCATGTCAAACAACACCGGTTTGGCTTAATAAAAATAAAATTGAAATGTTTACAAATTATTTTAGGGTTAACAGCGGTGCTAGCACTTCCGGCACCGCTGTTTAGACCTGGCTTGGATCAATCAACATGAAAAAAAAATTGTTTAAAAATCATTGCAAAAACACCATGCACTTACTTGTCTAAAAATGCAGTATCATCAAATTCTGTGGGATTGTTTTTAATTAGAACTTTAATGACTAGTTTAGAAAATCCAACGTAATGAGGATGAAGGGTATCCAATCTCAAAAACCCTTCTCTTTGAACCAATTCCAATGTCTATATCAATCAAGCAAAGTTACTAACAACAATAGCTGGCATAGTGATGTAGTGATTAGAGGATTCACTTTGCAGTTGGTAGACCTGGGTTCAAGTCCATTGTTGAGCTATACAAACACTTCAAAAGTGATAACTTCAGTTTACCTGCTTGGCCCTCAGTACAAAAGCAAAAATAGGTAAAAAAAATGGGCAAGTTTGTTGGTTGTTTCTTTAGGAATAACACCTGAAAAAAATTCTCCAACTTTATGTGTCAGGACCGAACATCTACCGTTGCAGTGGCTTAACTTAGCCTAAGACTTTCAAATAGAGCATGGTCTCACGTGCATAAACTGAAAATAACACAATCCAACAAAAACTTTCTTGAGACATTTTTAAGCTAATTTTGGGGTGCTAAATATAAAAATGCTGTCCGTTTTGTTAACTCAATCCTAGTGCAAGATAATTAATGGTACTGATTAATTTTGAATACTATCCATCACATTGTGCACATTACAAAGAAATTGCAAGATCGAAATGCCCTAATACTTGTTTATAAATACAAACTTAATACAAAGACTAGGATAATAACAATCAAGATATGGCTTTGCAAGTACAAATAATCGAACTTCCTCATGTTTAATCCTCACAGTTTTGTAAGCTTGTTGTGTCAGGGTTAATGTTTTTTTTAATGGCCCATTGCCATTAATAACTTTCTTTCACTGATTTAATGTCTTGACTAAACTGCTCATCTTGTTTTTTACTCACATCGCAAATGTTTTCCGGAAATTTATACAAATGGCTGAATAAATAATCTCTATTCAACTCTTGCAGCATGGAAATTGCAAAAATCAGTTGAAGCAGCTCTTAGCAGCTGATGCTTGATTTACCAAGGACCTTTTTCACCTCCATCTTAAAAGAATTCCAACAGCAGGTTTATGTGTGACCATACACAAAGCAAATGCATCATCAATGCATGACAAATATCCAAAACTCAGGTTAATTCAAAGTTCGCATTTTCAATCACTACTAAACAGGAAACAATTTGAAAATGTACCTAAAGCAAGTAGCATTTTTATCAAAAGTTTTCACAAATTGCTTCATCAAGCCACGCTTGATGTACAGTGGTGGAATAATAATGCAATCACGATTAACCAGTGGCTCATTAATCTTCCTGCCAAAAGTGCATCAGATCCAGGTCAAACCTTCTTTTGCCACTGTTGCTCTTCACCTATACTAGCTCACAATTTAATGAAGCAAATATTGTTGGTGTAACCACATTTACCCCATTTTTGTTTCAACAAATATGACCCAGTTATGCTCTTTGTAATACAACTTCTCCATTACCGTATTTAAGTAATATAGTATTCTTCTACAATCACCAAGCGACCAACTGAGACACTAGCAAACTTTTTGCCATTGAGCAAGAGTACACATTTCAGACTTCTTTGCAGATGTCTCTGAACAAACGCCACTCATTCAATATTTACTGTGGTAAGTCCATGAACAAAAAAAGTTGTATTATGTTGTTATAAAAACATAGTCACATGTTTTACTGAAATACTAAATGAGCACTTTATCTCTTTTGCAGTAATATGTTATTCTAGCTTATAGGCCTGCACCAATCAACAGCCGCCTCAACATGGTGGTGCGGTCCCCGGTCCCGTTTGGGTTGGGTCGAAATGGCTGTTGGCCTTCCCGAGTGTCCCAGTTACCCCGGGCACTCCCCATTCATTTTTTCGCTATGCTGCCCCCTGAACGACCGCAGAAGGGCAGCACACAGCATCTTTAAAATCAGTCACCTGTTCTCACTTTTTCTTCTCTCCTGCCTTACTCTTGCCCTCCTTCGTCTCCTCATTCTTCTTCTTCTCCTGATGACCGGTAACGTTCATCCTAACCCTGGCCCCATCTTTCCTTGCTCTGTGTGCGCTGGAAATGTGACCTGGCGGGGCAAGTCAGTGCAATGCTGCGCTTGCTCCAAATGGGTCCATCTAAGGTGCTCACAACTTTCTTTATCTAATTTCAGAGCTCTTGGCAGCTCTCACTCTTGGAGCTGCCCCCCCTGCCGTAACACTGTGACTTCCCCCTCCTCGGACTCCTCCAGCACGTATACCTCCACTGTGGAATCCGGCCCCTCCTCTGCTAATGCTGCACTCTTGCCCCACCCTCGTCTCCAAACTTCTTATCCCCCATCTGCCCATCTTATATCTCCTTCCCCTGCCCTCTCACCACCATCCCTTGCTCCTGGCTATACTTCTGCACCTCCTGCCTCCTCTCCTCCCCCTGACTCTCTCAGGGTTCTTCAATGGAATGCTGGAGGTCTTCGAGCCAGGAGCACTGAACTACTTCACTTTCTTTCATCCCATTCTGTCGACCTTATCTGCATTCAGGAATCCAATATTAACTCATCTTCTTCTTTCCAGATTTCTGGATTCTCTGTTCTGCGTTCTGATCGCACTCACTCCCAGTCTGGCATTCTCTCTTCTGATGCCTTGCATGCCAGTGGCGGCGTTGTCATTTTCGTCAGACAGGGCCTATCCTTTTCTGAACTTTCTACCACCTCTCTTTCTTCGCTCGATCCCTACTCTGATTATGTAGGGGTCAACATCTCTCTAAACAAATCCTCCTCGATGTCATTTCTTAATGTGTATGCCCCCCCTATTCGCTCCTCCCCAACGGATGGCAGAACCGATTTCTTCTCTCCCTCCATGCTTCCCTCCTCCAGAAATCTCTTCATTCTGGGGGACTTCAATTGCCATCACCCCCTTTGGGACTCAAGAGGTACTTCCGACCCCCACGGGGAGGAACTATTCGACTGGGTCATCTCCTCAGACCTCCTCCCCATCAATGACCCTGACACACCCACCCTTCTCCATCGCTCCTCTGGCAGTCGCTCCTCTCCTGACATCTCCTTTGCTCCTTCTACTCTTGCTTTTTCTTGCTCCTGGAAGGTGCTTCAGGACCTGGGTTCTGACCACCTACCAATTCTTCTATCTATCCCTCTTTCTCCGGTCTTTCACCCCAACGAACGCCCCCCTACCTTCAATTTTCAGAAAGCTCGCTGGAATGACTTTGCCTCCTACTTTGACTCTCACTGTCCTACTGCAGAGGAATACTCGTCTCTTTCTCTTTCCTCTGCAGCTGCTCTCTTTACCTCTCTGGCAATGAATGCGGCCAAATCTTCCATTCCTTTCGGCCGCATCAAACGCCATCCTAAAGCCTGGTGGTCTGCTGAGATGGAAGAAGCGGTTGGTGATAGACGCAGGGCTTTCGCTACTGCTCACAGAAGTGATGAAGATCACCAGGCTTACATCTCCGCCTCTCGACGTGCCTCGTCGGTCATTGCCAAGGCCAAGACTGAGGCATGGCAAACGACCTGCACTTCTCTTTCACCTAAACCTAACTCTAAATCTGTGCACTCTTTTCTTCGCTCTATTGCTGACTCTCCTTCCTCGTCTTCTTCCTCTCCTAACTTTCCTAACTGTTCTTCTCCCAGGGAATCGGCATCGGTCTATGCCGCTTACCTGAGGTCTCACTTTTCCGTGTCTCATCCAAAGGCCCTGCGCAGCAGAGCCAGAGGCTACCTCACTGAGCTCCGCCGAGCTACGTGCTCTGTGGAGTCTCACTCGTCCTTTTGCTCTTCGTTCTCTCCCGCTGAATATCTTGTGGCTGCCTCCAACCTTACCTCATCCACTGCAACTGGCCCAGACAAAGTTGCCTATCCCATGCTAAAGAACCTTCCTCGCTCTGGCATTGATTTTCTTGTTCACATTTTCAATCTTTCTTGGTCTTTACATTCTTTTCCTTCCATCTGGAAGACATCTTCTATTATTCCCATACATAAGATGGGAAAGCCTCTCGACTCTCCTGCTTCCTTCCGGTCTATCTCTCTCACCTCCTGCGTATCAAAGCTGTTTGAACGCATCATTCTATCCTGTCTTCTCTTTTTTCTGGAATCTAATTCCATTCTTTCTCCCCGCCAGGCCGGTTCCTGCCCTGGACGGTCTACACTTGATCAAAATCTGTACCTTTCTCAGTCCATTTCAGATGGGTTTAACAAACCCAGGCCGGCTCTCGGACGATCCTGTCTACTATTGATTTCTCTAAAGCTTTTGACTCTGTCTGGCATCCTGCCCTTTTCCACAAACTTATTTCGGCTGGCCTCCCTACTTGTTTTGCTCGTTGGACTCAATCTTTCCTTTCTGACGCTTGTGTGGTTTATCAAAATCACAAAAGCCGTTCCTTTCGAGTCCGTCGAGGTGTTCTGCAAGAATCCGTTTTTGGCCCTGTACTTTTCTCTTTTTTCATCAGTGATCTTCCTGCTTCTCTGCCTTCTTCCATCAGCTGCTCTCTTTACACTGACGATCTGGCCATTTGGTCCTCCTCCCCCTCGGTCCCCACTGCGGTGGAGGCCACACAAGGAGCTCTGTTTCGATTGGAGCGCTGGTCTGAGTACTGGTGTCTTCCTCTCAATCCGAGGAAATGTGAGGCCTCCTTCTTTTCAGTAGATCCCCACCAGGCTAACCTACAGCCCAACCTCCTCCTACTCGGCTCCCGCCTCCGTTTTAATCCCACTCCAACTTTTCTTGGTGTCACCTTTGACCGCACTCTTTCCTTTTCCAAGCATGTATCTTTGGTGAAGGCCAAAATCTTCCCACGTCTCAAGGCCTTACGCTGTATCTCTGCTTCCTCATGGGGCCCGTATAAGGAGTCCCTCTCTCTTCTGTATAAATCTTTTCTTTGGCCTCTTCTCACTTACGCTTCACCCGGATGGTTTCCTTTCCTAAGCGCTACCAATATCACCAAATTGGAACGCCTCCACCGAGCGGCCAGTCACGCCATCACCGGTAGTAGTATAGGATGGCTCATTTGGTGAGGATTACGGGGGTGCTGCGGCGGAGCTGGCGGCAGAGCGATGACGTCGCGCATGGGGAAATTTTTAAACCCTAACCCTAATCCTAACCCCAACACTAGCCCTAATCCTATGTAAGGGAGCTAGTCTACTTTTTGTGAGGAAGCTAACCCTGAATATGAGGGTGTTAACTCTAATTCTATTTTATGTGAGAGAGCTAGCTGTAGTTTTAAGGGAGCTAACCCTAGATCTGAGGGCCCTAAGTCTAACAGAGCTAACCCTAGGTCTGAGAGAGCCAACTCTAGGTCTAAGAGAGCCAACCCTAGGTCTGAGGGTGCTAACTCTAAGTCTAACAGAGCTAACCCTAGGTCTGAGAGTGTTAATCTAAAGGAGCCAACCCTAGGTCTGAGGGTGCTAACTCTAGGTCTATGTGAACTAACCGTAGTTCTAAGGAAGCTAACCCTAGATTTTATTTGAAAGAGGTCGGAGGGAGTTAACCCTAGATTTTATGTGGAAGGAATTCGAAGGAGCTAATCCTAGCTTTTATGTGGGGGGAGTTCGGAGGGAGCTAACTCTAGATTTTATGTGGGGGGAGGTCGAAGGGAGCTAACTCTAGATCTGAGAGAGTCAACACTAAGTTGAAAGAGTACACCCCAACACAGTGTTAAAAAGTTTGATGTCATTCTTATGATTTAACGGTTTTCAGGTTGTGATATCTTATTTCAATGACGTGTTTAACAAGACTGTGGGAATGTATCACTCTTGCGCAATCCGTGACGTAAGCTTTAACAAGACCGTGGAAATGTAGTTGCACAACCCATGACGTATTTAACCACGATTTTTGCTTTTGTGTAGACTGGTTCGGACTTGTTCGTCGAAAGTTTTTAGAGTATAATGCGTAAAGATTACGTTTTTGTGTAGACTGGTCTGGACTTGTCCATCAAAAGTTTTTAGATTACGTTTTATTCAGCTGTTGGTTAGGGTATATTGTCTCCGACTTGTCCACACTTGCCCAAACTCGAATCTTTTTCTCTGCACTTACATGATAAAAAGTTTGAAGAAGCTAACCATAGGTCTAAGGACTTTTATTTGAAAGAGGTCGGGGGAAGCTAGTCCTAGATTTTATGTGGTGGAGGTCTGAGGGATGCTAACTCTAGATCTAAGAGAGCTAATCACAGAACACTAATTTTATGGAGGTCTAGGGGTGCTAACTCTAAGAGAGCTATCTCCAGGTCTGAGAGTACCAACTCTAAGAGAGCCAACCCTAGATCTGAGGGTACTAACACTAGGTCTATGTGAGCTAGCCATGGTTCTAAGGAAACTAACCCTAGATTTTATTTGAAGGAGGTCGGATAACCCTAGGTTTATTATTTTATGCAGGTTTGGGGGACCAATCTGAGGAGGTTAGTTCCAACACGGTGTTAAAAAGTTTGATGTCATTCTTATGACTTGTTATTGGTTTTTTGATTCTGACATGTTTCACTAGACCGTGGGAATGTAGTTACATCCTCATTGTGCAATCCATCATGACAGACCATGAGAATGTAGTTGCATACATTATTGTGCAATCCATGACGTGTTCTATTTTTGGCATCACTATTGCACAATCCATGACATATTCTAGCCAGATTGCATCACTATTGTGCAATCCATGACATGTTTTAGCCAGATTGCATCACTATTGCGCAATCCATGACGTTTCTATTTTTGGCATCACTATTGTGCAATCCATGACATGTTCTATTTTTAGCCAGATTGCATCACTATTGCGCAATCCATGACGTGTTCTATTTTTAGCCAGATTGCATCACTATTGCACAATCCATGACGTGTTCTATTTTTAGCCAGATTGCATTACTATTGCGCAATCCATCGTGATTCTATATAAAGCGGGTGAGCGAGAATCATACTATTGTGTGAGAGAAATATGTGTGATGTTCCTGACTCTATTGCAGAAAATGTGGAAGAACCGTTTGCTTGTCATGCTCCATATAATCCACATATGGTTAACAGTGATGAACGTTTGCAGTCCTTTACCAAGAATTGGCCTGTGAAAGGACATGTAACACCACGTGAAATGGCAGATGCTGGTTTCTATTATTTGGATGACAGCGACCAAGTTATTTGTTTTTATTGTGGTGGAGGTCTAAAGAACTGGGAACCAAATGATAATCCTTGGTACGAGCATGCTAAATGGTTTCCTCTGTGTGAATATGTGCTGAAGAAACAGGGTGTGGATTATGTGAAAGACATCACTCTCAAATACCCGAAGTTAAACAGACCAAAATTGAAAAACCCTTGTAAAGATGCAAAAATTATCCACAAAATATTGAACGCACCAAGGTCTACAAAACCAAAAGAAATATGGGAGATTTTAATGATAGACCTGGAGACAACCAATGCAAAAAGATGGTTGTTGATGCGAACAAAATCAGACGAGCATTGATTTAGCAAGATACCAGAGGACACAGAATATGACCACCAGAAAAAGTCTGATGCAACAGGATATTGCGCCATACTTGTGACACAATTTCATGTAGTTGCGCAATCTTTTTTCGGGTATATAAACAGTGTCAGTAGCTGAAGCAGCTATTGCAAACAACATGGATTTTACGAAAGAATTTCAAAATATTGCTACAACTTCACAACCTGCTGTGACTTTGCTGAGGAAAGCGGTGGTCAGTGTGAAAAAGGACAAAAAGCTGTTCTCTCCTGAACAACTAACGAAAGTCGTGGCTCTGCTGATGGGTAGTCTACCCTATATTTTGTTTCGACCTAAATCTGAAACGAAAGACTATGTGCTGCTCTTATTCTGGGCGACAAGCCAAGATGATTCCAATTGCGCGCTGCAAAAAAGCATACAGAATATAAAACAAGAAATATTGTCTGATGGATTTCAATTGCGATTTACGGTTGAAAACGTGACGGCTCCACGACGCCAAGGATCCTATCTGGCTCAAAACTGCTTGTGTCTGAAAGCGCAAAACGATGATATTTGCCATCTACCGTCAGACAGCCACGAACAATTGGTCAACTTCCTCAACCTCTTGCAAGAACTAGCAAAAAAACGCAAAATTGAAGCATGAAGAGAGTTTAAAAATTAACTGTATGACTGACTGGCCGCAAGCTTCTCGAGAAGCAAGAAGTACCTGGATGCTCTGAATCGCCGTCGCTTCAAAAAACGAATTCGAAGTATTGCTCAAAAAATTGAAAGGTGTCTGAAACCTGAACATCGAGATACTGTATCACGCTAAATGCATATGTTTATTGTTTATTGTACAATTCGCAAATAAAATCAAATACACGACGATCGTTTTCTGTTAAATTTAAGGTAAAGACAGATAGTATTGCATGCAGAGAGATATTACGACAACGAAATAAAATAAAATATACACAATAATGTCTGCACACATTTGAAAATAAGCTTTGTATCGTTTTGCGATTGTAAATCCAGTCCAGCGAAAAGCGATCCATGTAAGCTCCTAGACCAAGGATCGCAGGAGGCAGTCCATAGCTGTCGAAATATTCTCCTCGTCTGTTTTTGTCAAAGTATGCAGCCACCCAGTGTTCGCCTTTTTTATCGCTAGTATCAGAGTTGATCACATAAGCAGAAGGGTAGGAAGGCACTTCTATCTCATCCAACGCACAGACTTTTTTGAATATTTTCTTGGCTTGAGAATCCTTCTTCAACAGACCTTCGATTTGTAGACTGTTCATGCTGTGTAATCGAACGCAATTTGTCGATCATGATCGATTTCCAATAGATTATCGTTTTCAACAAAAACAACAGCAGTCAGAGTCTGTGCTACAGCGTCGGCAAAATGAATTTCAATTCATATGTTTCCGTGTTTTATCAATTCAAATCCGATCTCGGCTGAATCCAGCTGTGGTGTCAGATCAAAAGCAAATAAGGCACAACCGTTCTTGAATTGCTCTCGTGAAATAGCGTTGCCAGTGTCGCGATAATATTGACCAGTTTGAGTAAACAAACGCATGTAACTGCGAATGAAACGGTCGTTTGCAAAATCAGGTTGCAGTGGTTTTGAAGGGATTTGAACACCGTCTCAATAAATTGTAATAAAATTGGTGTTGTTGTGTTTGAAATTGAAAGGTGATTTTTGAATAGCACCATTATAGGCGTTGTTGTCCACTACACCGACCACAATTCGTGTAGGCAATTGACCCAAAAACAAATTTTCTTTGGTAATACTTCGATTTCCCATTGGTACGGTAAAGCTTTTTACTTCAACACGCCTTAGCGGATATTTTGCTGTAGCAAGTTGCAAGGCTTTTGTGTGGGCAAGCTGTATAGACGAGTTTGGTTTGACCTTATGCACAAACAAAACCACTTCTTTCAAGGATACTTTACATCCAGCTGCGTTTCCATGCAAACAAAAAATGTCCTTTGAACGAATCAATCGAAAACGGATCTCTACTCCATTCAGCAAATAACGGTTTTGGAATGAAAGGTCCACATGTAATCTTCCCATCATATCAATTTGGCGGCTTTGTGCAGCCAGTGCTTTGCGTACAGTGTAGCCTGAGTTGGCATCGCCTCTTGTATCCAATTGACCAGCTGTATTCCGATACCACAGGACGGCAGAAAGTTGTGATGATTTTGCGTCTTGACCAAAACTAAGCAGATTTTCAATATAGGCACGGTAAGGGTAGTTGTTATTGGACTGTGTGACAAGAGACCCATTAAGATAAACATCAATTTGTGACCACATTGTATGCAAAAAGTTACATTCCGGTGCAATTTCCACATCTTCCTCCAAATCTGTTCCGTCTGCTGCAGTCACACTTGCACGAACATAGAGAAAAGTGTTAGCAAGATCAATGTAGTTGGAATTTTCAGCACTGATTGTAAACTCAATAGGCCCTGTTGAGGTTAAGACGGACACAGGGTGGTATTCGGTAAAACTTCCATCATCCAAACTAGTTTGACTCGGGGGAACAGAGAACAAATCCAGTTGGGATGTGGTTGATTGTGCAGAGCTGGGGTGTATCAAGGACGCCATTCTAATTAAAAATGTCGTAATGTTTCTTGCGTCTCCTCTTTTCTACTCTAGTCTTTTGTGGTCTGGCTTTACGTTTTCTTGCGGCCGCTTTTAAAAGGTTAGAACCAGCTGCTTTTGCACGATCAATTGCTGCGTTTTTTCCGCTTAAAACATCCGAAGCAAAACCAACTCCACTGCGAAGAACTTGTTTTCCAATAGCCTTCGATCCACTTTTGACTAGAGGTAAAACTGTTTTGGCTAAAGATATTTCCTAGCCCGTATCCCTGCTGGTATCTCGCACCATTAAAGTAACCATGACCAACTTGGTTTAAATAGTAGTTTTGATAAGCTTGAGAATCGCAACAATATTTTGCACGCATGTTTACGGTACAAGAAATGCTGTAAATAGTGAGGCTTTACTGCGTACTTCCCCTTTATAGTTGACTCAGTTTCTGTTTTCGAAAATGTAAAGTGACAATAACTTTTCCCTTGCGAAATCTGATTGCATTTCCTTGATCATTCCGAAGTGAAATATGTATGTCTGAAATATTTTTTTTAACACAGGGTAGTATTGCAATTTTTCGTATCTCTTGGCGACATTGGCTCCAGACTTTCCTTCAACAGGTATCACTCCAAGCAAAGGTGCTAGAGTATGACCCACAGTGCGAGGTTCGATGACATCACAATAGAGGTAAAGAGCAGACACTGGATCCAGGTCAAACACTCGATCTGAAGTGTAAACACCGACTTTGTGAAAAAATATATTTTTAAAACCCATGATTTCTGCTAGAAAGGGGCGAGACGCAAAGTGACTGCTGGATGTTCCTTGCCTTCCTTATCGATTTGCACAGGAGCTCCTGGTTTATGTTTAATACGAATTTCTGTCAATTGTGAATGAACGTTATGTTGTAGATCCAATAGAAAGTCGACTGGTTGTACCAAAGTCCCATCGGCAATTAATTCCTGATTTCTTGCCTCAAAATCGCGTTTCATTTGCTGCAGCAGTTGCTCTACAAGATCTTGTGGATGTTGATAATAACCAGGTGAAATCTTTGTTCTTGTCTGTACATACCCACGACGATAATACACCCAATAGTTGTCGGTGTCGATGTTGTACCACGAATTTGGATAGATAAGTTCAGCTAATCCAACTTCCCAGGGACCGGTTAAATTTAGTTCTTTTGGTAAATGAACGATATAATCTGAAACTTTGTTTTCAGGATAAAACTGCATGCATGAATTACTCGGTAGGGTGAGAAACATGTTTTGAAAGCATAGGAGAGGGTAACAAGTAACCGACACTGCTCGAAAGCAAACTAATCCACAGCTCTTTGTTTTCGATGGTTTGTGTTAGATTATAGAGACTGATTGATATGATAATATAAACAGCTATCACTTGAGCCGCAAACAAAATGATGTCAGAAGTTGATTGTGACAGATTTATATTAGGCATACGTTCCGACGTTTTTTCAGTATGGTCTCAATTCGAAATATGTCATCATCTTTATAGATTTTTTGCAATTCGTTTTCATAGAAGGTGCTATCAAAATTATGTGTGTGAAAGTGTTCAATATTTTGCCGTTTTAACCAGGTCTGAAACGGTCGATTGAAGAATTCACTCCCCAAATCAGTCTGGAGCTTTTGAAAACGACCAGTTTTAGGCAACACTTCTTCAAAGGCTCTGATCACTTCCGAACTTGTTTTTGCTTCGAGAAAAGATATAAAACCTTTTTTGGAAAAAACATCAATCACCACAAGAATATATTTGAAATTGTCGTTGTATTGTTTCAAGGAAGAAAAATCAATAAGATCAGCCTGCATTTGAAAATTTGCTCCTGGTACTATTGTTTTTCTGCGTGGGAAACGTCTTCTCACAGGTTTGTGGAGGGTATAGACATCTTGAGATTTCAACCATTTTAGGGGCGACTTTGCCACTTTTTGAAAACTATGAGCCCCGGAAAATGCACCAACTTTTTGCGGATCATAATACCTCATAAACTCTCCCATAACAAAGCTTCAAATTCATGCAAACCAGGTAGATTGAGGTTCTGTTTGTTTAAAACACTCTGAAAGATTTGATTTATATCTGAACCAGGGATTACACGATCGTCCAAAAGGATTTGCCCTTTATCATCAAAATCTAGATTTTTTTGTTCTTTGATGTTTTTCAAGAGCTGCCTGGCTTTAGTTTTCTTCCTAACTTTCGACAATATAGCAGAATCAGATAATTTTTCAACTCGTTTTGATTTCGCCTGCGTTTTTTGTTGAAATAATTTTGATTTCTGTAAGGCTTCGTTATATAACTGCATTTTTTCAGCGGCTGGTAGGTCTGAATTTAAAATTTCTTGCAGTTTCGTGTCTATGTCAGACAAAATTTTCTTTTCAGGTTTTTCGTGAGTTGTTTTTGATGTAAGACTGTGGTACACTTCAGGTTCTAAGGCAATCATGGCTAAAAATAGAACACGTCATGGATTGCGCAATAGTGATGCTAAAAATAGAACATGTCATGGATTGCACAATAGTGATGCAGTCTGGCTAGAATATGTCATGGATTGCACAATAATGTATGCAACTACATTCTCATGGTCTGTCATGATGGATTGCACAATGAGGATGTAACTACATTCCCACGGTCTAGTGAAACATGTCAGAATCAAAAAACCAATAACAAGTCATAAGAATGACATCAAACTTTTTAACACCGTGTTGGAACTAACCTCCTCAGATTGGTCCCCCAAACCTACATAAAATAATAAACCTAGGGTTATCCGACCTCCTTCAAATAAAATCTAGGGTTAGTTTCCTTAGAACCATGGCTAGCTCACATAGACCTAGCGTTAGTACCCTCAGATCTAGGGTTGGCTCTCTTAGAGTTGGTACTCTCAGACCTGGAGATAGCTCTCTTAGAGTTAGCACCCCTAGACCTCCATAAAATTAGTGTTCTGTGATTAGCTCTCTTAGATCTAGAGTTAGCATCCCTCAGACCTCCACCACATAAAATCTAGGACTAGCTTCCCCCGACCTCTTTCAAATAAAAGTCCTTAGACCTATGGTTAGCTTCTTCAAACTTTTTATCATGTAAGTGCAGAGAAAAAGATTCGAGTTTGGGCAAGTGTGGACAAGTCGGAGACAATATACCCTAACCAACAGCTGAATAAAACGTAATCTAAAAACTTTTGATGGACAAGTCCAGACCAGTCTACACAAAAACGTAATCTTTACGCATTATACTCTAAAAACTTTCGACGAACAAGTCCGAACCAGTCTACACAAAAGCAAAAATCGTGGTTAAATACGTCATGGGTTGTGCAACTACATTTCCACGGTCTTGTTAAAGCTTACGTCACGGATTGCGCAAGAGTGATACATTCCCACGGTCTTGTTAAACACGTCATTGAAATAAGATATCACAACCTGAAAACCGTTAAATCATAAGAATGACATCAAACTTTTTAACACTGTGTTGGGGTGTACTCTTTCAACTTAGTGTTGACTCTCTCAGATCTAGAGTTAGCTCCCTTCGACCTCCCCCCACATAAAATCTAGAGTTAGCTCCCTCCGAACTCCCCCCACATAAAAGCTAGGATTAGCTCCTTCGAATTCCTTCCACATAAAATCTAGGGTTAACTCCCTCCGACCTCTTTCAAATAAAATCTAGGGTTAGCTTCCTTAGAACTACGGTTAGTTCACATAGACCTAGAGTTAGCACCCTCAGACCTAGGGTTGGCTCCTTTAGATTAACACTCTCAGACCTAGGGTTAGCTCTGTTAGACTTAGAGTTAGCACCCTCAGACCTAGGGTTGGCTCTCTTAGACCTAGAGTTGGCTCTCTCAGACCTAGGGTTAGCTCTGTTAGACTTAGTGCCCTCAGACCTTGGTTTCCTTAGAGCTAGGGCTGGTTCACATAGACCTAGAGTTAGGACCCTCAGATCTAGGGTTAGCTCCCTTAAAACTACAGCTAGCTCTCTCACATAAAATAGAATTAGAGTTGACACCCTCATATTCAGGGTTAGCTTCCTCACAAAAAGTAGACTAGCTCCCTTACATAGGATTAGGGCTAGTGTTGGGGTTAGGATTAGGGTTAGGGCTAGGGCTAGGGTTAGGGTTTAAAAATTTCCCCACGCGCGACGTCATCGCTCCGCCGCCAGCTCCGCCGCAGCACCCCCGTAATCCTCACCAAATGAGCCATCCTATACTACTTCCACTCTCGTCTTATCTCGGACTGGAGGCATACTGTCTCTTCCAAGTATTTTGACACACAGGTTCCCTCGATTTCCACTGAGGAACTTGTGCTCCCTCGTCATGCTCGCTGTGTCTTCTCTCGTCTTCGCTGCAATGGACACAGCCTTCTTTTAGGTTCCTATCTCTCCAGGATTGGCAGAATCGAGAATTCTTCTTGCAGCGCCTGTGGACACTCGTCCCAGGACATCTCTCATCTCATTCTGCACTGTCCAGCTACGGACTCTTTGCGCCGCTCACTCTTTGGCGACTCTTTGTCTCTTTATGACCTCTGGTCCAGACCCTGGGGAGTTGCCCGGCTTCTGGGGCTCCATGGTCTTCCGCCATGCCCCCATCCCTCGGAAGGGGTCGGGTAAACAACAACAACAACAACAGCTTTTAGGCTACCTTTATTAAACAAGCCAAAATCTTAGTTACTTCTTCTGACAATGAAAATCTCTGACCAAAACACATAGTTGATCACGATGAGTAAATGGCTTTGCTTTTAGCGTTAACAGAACCCAATTCAATAAAAGATTCCCGTCAAAACGAATCACAGCCTGGGAATAAAATGAGCCATTTTTCTCTAAAATTAGTAGTTCCGAATCCTGTAACTATTTTCAAACCAAACGTTTTGTATTTACAGTGCAATTTTACTTAAAGGCGTTTGTTTTTTTCAATTTCTCTCAAATTATGGATTTCATTAACATTCCCTTAAGAAATTATTATCAACAAGCAGAAATATTCATTTTATTTGTTTAACAACATTTATAAATGCATGGCTTTGCAGAGGACACAAAAAAACACCTGTTCCTGTGTCCTTTTCATTAGCAAAAATTCAAGTACCCAATCTTGCATTCTATAATAACTTTGCCAAAAAAACATGAATTTCTGGTAAAACTATATTTTAAGACCCGATTGCCCACATCAAGTGAAATTATTAACATCATAATAAGACAAAATTATTTGTTTCTCGCAAAATAGAAATTAATATTACTGATATAATCAGACAGGAAAAGATAGCGAGTCAGCAGCATAACCAGTTTACCAAAAAAAGGGACTATCCACACATATTTCTCCCAGAGAGAGGTAAACTCAAAAAGCAGAAACTAAAGATGAAGCAAAACAAAACTTATCATCAGATGAATCAACTAAAATCTTAATGGACAATCTCAAAAACATCACTTTTCATGACCCACAACAATCTAGCTCGGACAGAAACTAAACAAACTACAATTTTTCAGTAGTCTCGCAAATAAATCTTTCTGTTTAACGTCAAAGTGTTCTTTGCTGGCTGCCGAGCACTAATCATTGAGCTATATACCATTGAAGGATCAGCATTGGCGTGGTAAAATACTGGTTAAAGCATTTACTCCATATTTAGTAAATCTTACATCAAATACCTTGTTGATGCACTTTATAAGATTCCTCCATTTTTTTGTAGCAGACAGGTGCCAGGGTGAGCAATCTGCCTGTGACAGTGACTCAATGCTAACTAAAGACCAACAAAAAGATCAGAAATTCATATGTGCGAGCCCCAAAAATACAGGAGGCCAAAATGAAGGAAACTCAACTGCACCAAGCAACAGCCGCCTCAACCTGGTGGTGCAGTCCCCGACCTTATTTGGGTTGGGTGAAAATGGTTGTTGCAATTACCGAAAGTCCCAGTTACCCTGGGCACTCCCCTTCATTTTTTGCTATGCTGCCCCTTGAACAACTGCAGTAAAGCAGCACACAGCTTCTTCAATATCAGTTGCTTGTTTTCTCTTTTTCTCTTCTCCTTCCCTTCTCTTGCCCTTCTTCGTCTCCTCATTCTTCTCCTTCTCTTGATGAGCGGTAACGTTCATCCTAACCCTGGCCCCATCTTTCTTTGCTCTGTGTGCGCTGAAAATGTGACCGGGCAGGGCAAGTCAGTGCAATGCTGCACCTGCTCCAAATGGGTCCATCTAAGGTGCACACAACTTTCCCTCTTCAAATTCAGAGCTCTTAGCAACTCTCACTTTTGGAGCTGCCCCCTATCGTAGCACTGTGACTCCTTCCTTGGACTCCTCCGACATGTATACCTCCACTGTACAATCTGCTAATGCTGCTCTCTTGCCCCACCCTCGTCTCCAAACCTCTTATCCCCCATCTGCCCATTATACATCTTCTCCCACTGCCTCCTCACCACCGTCCCTTGCTCCTGGCTGTCCTTCTGTGCTTCCTGCCTCCTGTCCCTCCCTGACTCTCTCAGGGTTCTTCAATAGAATGCTGGAGGTCTTCGATCCAGGAACGCTGAACTACTTCACTTTTTCTCGAACCATCCTGTCAACCTTATCTGCATCTAGGAAACTAATCTTAACTTGTATTCCTCTTTCCAGATTCCTGGATTCTCTGATCAGTGTTCAGATCGCACCTACTCCTGATCTGGCATTCTCTCTCCTGATGCCACACATGCTAGCGGCGGCATTGTCACTTTCGTCAAGCAGGCCTTATCCTTTTCTGAACTTTCTACATTCTCTCTTTCTTTGCTCGATCCCTACTCTGATTCTGCAGAGATCAACATCTCTCTTAACAACTCCTACTTGCTCTCATTTCTTAATGTGCATGCCCCCCTATTTGCTCCTCCCCATTGGATGGCAGAACCGATCCTTTTCTTCCCTCCTCCAGAAATCTCTTCATTCTGTGGGACTTCAACTGCCATCACCCCCTCTGGGACTCAAGAGGTACTTCTGAGTCCAGTGCGAAATAATTGACTAGATCGTCTCTTCTGACCTCCTCCCCCTCAATGACCCTGACACACCCACCCTTCTCCATCCCTCCTCTGGCAGTCGCTCGTCTCCTGACATCTCCTCTGCTCCCTCCTCTCTTGCACTTTCCTGCTCCTGGGAGGTGCTTCAGGACCCGGGTTCTGACCACCTACCAATTCTTCTATTAGTCCCTCTCTCTCCGGCCTATTGCCCCAACGAGCGTCCCCCTTCCTTCAATTTTCAGAAAGCTCACTGGAATGACTTTGCCTCCTACTTTGACTCTCACTGTCCATCTGCAGAGGAATACTCGTCTCTTTCTCTTTCCTCTGCTGCTGCTCTCTTTACCTCTCTGGCAATGAATGCAGCCAAATTTTCCATTCCTTTCAGCCGCATCAAACGCCCTCCTAAAGCCTGGTGGTCTGCTGAGGTGGAAGAAGCAGATAGTAAAAGATGCAAAGCTTTTGCTGTCATTCACAGAAGTGATGACGATCGCCAGACTTACATCATCGCTTCTCGACGCGCCTCATCAGTCATCGCCAAGGCCATGGCTGAGGCATGGCAGACGACCTGCTCTTCTCTTTCACCCAAATTTAACTCTAAATCTGTGCACTCTTTTCTTTGTTTATCGCTGGCTCTCCTTCCTTGTCTTCCTCCTCCCCTAACTTCCCCAACTGCTCTTCTCCCAGGGAATCCGCTTTGGCCTATGCTGCTTACCTGAGATCTCACTTTTCCATTTTTCAGTCAAAGGCACTGCATAGCAGAGCCAGAGGCTACCTCTCTGAGCTCTGCCGAGTCATGTGCCCTGTGGAGTCTCACTCGTTCTTTTGCTCTCCTTTCTCCCCTGCTGAATTTCTTGCGGCTGTCTCAATTTTCAGAAAGCTTGCTGGAATGGCTTTGCCTCCTACTTTGACTCTCACTGTCCATCTGCAGAGGAATACTCGTCTCTTTCTCTTTCCTCTGTTGCTGCTCTCTTTACCTCTCTGGCACTGAATGCAGCCAAATCTTCCATTCCTTTCAGCCACATCAAACGCCATCCTAAAGCCTGGTGGTCTGCTGAGGTGGAAAGTGCGGTTAGTGAAAAACGCAAGGCTTTTGCTGCTCATAGAAGTGATGAAGATCGCCAGGCTTACATCCCTGCTCCTCGATGCGCCTTGTCAGTCAATGTCAAGGCCAAGACTGAGGCATGGCAAACGACTTGCTCTTCTCTTTCACCTAAACCTAACTCTAAGTCTGTGCACTCTCTTCTTCATTTATCGCTGGCTCCCCTTCCTTGTCTTCCTCCTCTCCTAACTTCCCCAACTCCTCTTCTCCCAGGGAATCGGCTTTGGTCTATGCCACTTACCTGAGATCTCACTTTTCCGTTTCTCAGCCAAAGACCCTGTGTAGCAAAGCCAGAGGCTACCTCTCTGAGCTCTGCCGAGCCACGTGCCTCGTGGAGTCTCACTCGTCCTTTTGCTCTTCGTTCTCTCCTGCTGAATATCTTGTGGCTGCCTCCAACCTTACCTCATCCACTGCCACTGGCCCAGACAAAGTTACCTATCCCATGCTAAAGCATCTTTCTCGCTCTGGCATGGATTTTCTTGTTCACATCTTCAATCTTTCCTGGTCTTCGCATTCCTTTCCTTCCATCTGGAAGACATCTTCTATTATTCCCATTCACAAGATGGGAAAGCCTCTCGACTCTCCTGCTTTTTTCCAGTCTATCTCTCTCACCTCCTGCATATCAAAGCTGTTTGAACGCATCATTCTGTCCTGTCTTCTCTTTTTTCTGGAGTCTAATTCCATTCTTTCTCCCTGCCAGGCCGATTTCCATCCCGGTCGGTCTACACTCGATCAAATTCTGTACCTTTCTCAGTCCATTTCAGATGGGTTTAACAAACCCAGGCCGGCTCTCGGACGATTCTCTCTACTATCGATTTCTCTAAAGCTTTTGACTCTGTCTGGCATCCTGCCCTTTTCCACAAACTTATTTCGACTGGCCTCCCTCCTTGCTTTGCTCGTTGGATTCAATCTTTCCTTTCCAATAGGCGCGCTTGTGTGGTTTATCAAAATCACAATAGTCGTTCCTTTCGAGTTTGTCGAGGTGTTCTGCAAGAATCCGTTCTTGGCCCTGTACTTTTCTCTTTTTTCATCAGTGATCTTCCTGCTTCTCTGTCTTCTTCCATCAGCTGCTCCCTTTATGCTGACGATCTGGCCATTTGGTCCTCTTCCTCCTCGGTCCCCACTGTGGCAAAGACCACACAAGGAGCTCTGTTTCGATTGGAGCATTGGTGTGAGTACTGGTGTCTTCCTCTCAATCTGAGCAAACGTGAAGCCTCCTTCTTTTCAGTAGATCCCCACCAGGTTAACCTCCAGCCTAATCTCCTCCTACTTGGCTCCTGCTTCCGTTTCAATCCCACTCCAACTTTTCTTGGTGTCACCTTCGACCGCACTCTTTCCTTTTCTAAACATGTATCTTTGGTGAAGGCCAAAATATTCCCACATCTCAAGGCCTTATGCTGTATCTCTGCTTTATCATGGGACCCCTCTAAGGAGTCCCTCTCTCTTCTGTATAAATCTTTTCTTTGGCCTCTTCTCACTTACGCTTCACCTGAATGGTTTCCATTCCTACGTATTACCAATATCACCAAATTGGAATGCCTCCATCGAGCGGCCAGTCGCGCCATCACTGGCTGCCTCTCGTCCTGCCCCATTCCTCTTCTTCTCACCAAAGCTTCTTTACCTCCCCTACAAGTCACTCTGAGTCATTTCACTCTTTTTTCTTATGAGTGGGCCATTTCTCTCCCAACCTCCTTTCCTATTTCAGGTCTGAGCAGACTTGGAGTGAAACCAAGACTCTACAGATCATTCTGGAGAGCTGTTGCGTCACTCACCCGCTCATGCTTCCTTCTACTTGTTCTAGGGAGGCTCTTCCTACTTGCCCTCCCTTTCCTCCTTGGAACCTTTCTTCATTCACTGTGGAGTCCACCCTTTCCTCTCCATGCTCCTGCTCTGATCCCCCTCACTTTTGCCAAGGTGCGGCTCTCGCCCACCTTGACTCTCTGCCCCCTCATGATCTGGCACTTAGGACAGACGGCTCTGTTCCTTTTCCTTTTGGCAAGAGCGGCTCTGGCGTCCTTGCCATCTGCCCTCTCTGTGGCACTGAGGCCACTCTTTCCTTTTAGGTCCAGTTTATTTAAGGTTTTCTGCTGAAGCCTGCGCCATTCTGCACGCTCTTTGCTGGTCTCGGCAGCACCAACAAGTCTGCCATTTCTCTTCTCCTCCTATCTGACTCTCGTTCTGTCCTCACCACCCTGTCCTCTCCTCCATCTTTTCTCTCATCTCAAACTTTGTTGCAGATCTGGCAGGAACTGTCTTCTCTTTCCTCCTGTTCTATCAGACTACAATGGGTCCCCGGACACTAGTTTCTCCTGGGGAACGATGCGGCTGATGAGCTGGCCAGACGGGGAGCACTACTTGCACCCTCCACAATCCCTTGTAGTCTCTCTCCTCTTATCTCTTGTATCCACTTTTGTCTTTTCTGGGACTGGAGTCGTACTGTCTCATTGAAGTATTTTGACACACATGTTCCCTCAATTTCTCCTGGGAACTTGTGCTCCCTCGTCATGCTCGCTGTGTCCTCTGTTGTCTTTGCTGCAATGGACACAGCCTTCTTTTAGGTCCTTATCTCTTTAGGATTGGCAGAATCGATCATCCTTCCTGCAGCGCCTGTGGACACTCGTCCCAGGACACATCTCATCTCATTCTGCACTGTCCAGCTACGGACTCTTTACAGTGCTCACTCTTTGGCGACTTTCTGTCTATCTACGACCTCTGGTCCAGACCGTGGGGAGTTGCCCATTTTCTGGGGATCCATGGTCATCTGCCATGCCCCCATCCCTCGAAAGGGGTCAGGTAATCAACAACAACAACAACGACAAAGAAATTCAATGCGGTACAGTTAGCACTCAACAATTACCTCAAACTATAACAAAGATTTGCTTGTTGTGTCAGATTTACTTGTAATAGTAAGTTATTAGAATGGAAAGTAAAAGTAGCAGATTGGTTAGGTATGGATAAATAGTTCTGTACCTCGAGCAGACAATTGCAAACCCTAATGTCCAAACTAGGATTTCAGCTAAAAGTGTGATGTAAATGTAACATGAAACTTTGGTGTAATAGAACTCAATACAAAAAATATTGTTGCTCGCATCCCATTTTCCCCACCTCAAATAACCGGTCTTGCAAAGATTTGTTAAAAAACATTTATATGGCTTCTAAAATTGCAACCACATCTTAAAACTCACAACCAACAAGGTGGTCACCAAAAAAAATTAACGAGATTAAGAACTAGGGTGCATAGCAGTTGCTTAGAGAACTGTGAAGCTACTATGTTTAGCTAATCCTCAAAGCTGCAATTATAGCTATCATATGTTAACTGCTCATGCAAAATCTGGTGAGATAGTGTTTTGATGCACCAGCATGCTTTGAAAGTGCGACTTGAGAAAGATAACATCATGCATTTGCAGTCATCTTATTATAAATATATCCAGTGCAGTAACTGACTGAATCGAGCCTATTCATATTTAAATTTTCTTTTCAACCATACTACCTGATTGTGGTGAGAAAGTTTGTGGACCTCAATAACAGCTAAAGCTGTTTTATAAGGATACAGGAGCTCAAATTCCTAGCAGTGTGACTCATCCCAATTTGGTATAAAAGTAGTAGTCTATTAAACGTCAGTCGGGCAGCAGGGACTGGCAGAAAATGATCATTAATTGAGCCTTTTGCTTGCTTCAGCAGGTTTGCAAGTAGTAATGGATATCAACAAACAAAGTTAACGTGCTCCAGTGAATCAGCTTTTCTCTGTACCAGCTGTCATTCTCTTACATTTTGGAAGGGAAGACGGTCTCTTAAGTCCAGAAGACACCGTTTTTACTAAGCAAGCACTTCCTCTTGATATTCTTTACCCTAGTATATTCACTGTCTCATTCTTAATATTTTTTCCCTGGTATATTCACTGTCTCATTCTTAATATTTTTTCCCTGGTATATTCACTGTCTCATTACTCTTTCCAAAAATTACCACTTGATCTTGCAATTAACTTAGAGGATGGCTATGTAGTTGTGTTTTTAGAAAAAAAATTACCATAATTTTTTTAGCTTGTTTGAAATCCTTTTAGCTGAAAGGCACTGCGTGACAACGGCATTGGTAACTAAGTGGCTCTAAACAAATCAATGTTCAAAATGAAATTAAAACTCACTCAACCGGAGGATAAAAATATGCCATAAAACTTGTATTGAAAAATTAATAAATACCTTATTTTTTCCCTGTTTGGATATAAACTTTTTTACAGATGTAACCATAG
Source organism: Trididemnum clinides (assembly GCA_963675345.1). NCBI lineage: Eukaryota > Metazoa > Chordata > Ascidiacea > Aplousobranchia > Didemnidae > Trididemnum > Trididemnum clinides. Next base: position 37,678,140 of record OY776291.1, read on the forward strand.
GTTTTAAAAAAATTTATGTAATAAGCCCAGTAGTACAGTAGTAGTTTTAGCTCAGTGATAAAATCAACTTCGTAGCTTTAATTGGGTTTCAACTCGGCAGAAAGATCAAAATGTCTTTTTTAAAACTAAAGGATATGTTACCAATCCTGCCCGTAGGCGAAAAGACCAACATTGCAACAACAGCATTCTTTATTCTGTAATTAATATATTGTTAACCTATAAATCAATATACACTCACCACTTTTGGAGTTAAAGCCTTCCGCGCTCGATGTAATGGCAAATCTAGCACAAACGGTCCTAACTCAGTAACGTTGATTACATCAGATACTTTGCTGTTTTGAAAAGTCCATTTGACAATTCGTTTCCTTTGAGTTAATGTAAGATCGAGGTATGACTGCCCCATGCAATTCAACCTAAATACCACATAAACAAATAATTCAGGCCTTTTTTTATATTAGTTAAATAGACTGTGTTTTGTGATGACTCCATCTGTTATCTTGGAATAAAGAAGTACAGACCTATGCAATGAGCAATTGAAGAAATACCAATAGCTTCCATACAGAAAAATGTAATTTGAATGTAAACAACCATCCTTATTTTGCTTACTTTTCTTCATCAATGTCTACCGCTACTGGTGCCATAGCAATATTTTGCCACTTCAAATGAAGTAGATGCTTCGCGATCTGATGCATGACCTATATTCATGGCATTAATTTTTCCACAACATCTCCTTAAACAAAGAATCTAATTACCTTGATTTCCTAATTTGCTTAGAAAACAGCAAAATTTACCTACCTAAAATGTGCTTTAAAAAGGCAACAGATTCTCACCTTTGCAATCAATTCCTAAACAAAGCTAAAATAATGCTTCAAAGCAATGGCTGACAAAAAAAATTTCAACATTGCATGTAAGTGATTTTTTTGGCTGGTTAATTTACCGCTCCTCTTCCTTGAGATGAAGGTGCAATAATCCAAGTTTATGCTGCCAACCCAATTGAATTAAGCTAGAGAAAGTGGCAGTCCATTTCGAACCTGTCATGAATGCAAACTACTAACCAGTAGCCCCACCATCAACAAGATGAACTGCCATTGGTAGGTGAACCCAAGAGTTGCCTCTTAATGACATGCTGGGTGAGCAGCTTTACAGTTCTAACCTGTTGAAGCATGTAGTTTCCAAATATTGAAGTACCTGAAAGTAGGGTGTGACAGCAGCTCCCCAGTTTTTTTTTAACCCCAACAGCTGTTCAAAACTCAAACATAATAAACATACACGTGAATTTTTGGAAACATTGGTTGTTATTTGTGGAAGTACGATCAATTTGTATCTAAATATTTCTTCAGCCTGTAATATCATCCGGTACCATAGAGTGGCTGAATGAATGTTAACTCTTTCTATTACAATTGCTTGTTCAAAATTAAGTCACACATAGCTTGAAGTTGCACATAGATTGATGCGTTGTCATCAAATGGGCATTCAGTTTTCAATAAAAAGTTGCTCATAGCACATTAGGCTAGAAACGTATGTACAAAACTTTCTTGAAAGGCTAATTTCAACAATTTACAATATTTAACCTACAAAGCTCAATGTATTTTTTGGAAAGTCTACTTGACACAGTACTGCAACAGTACAAAACTTTTTAAACGTTTATATCTTGAATACCACTAATGATTTCACAAAATTTTTTCACAACTGTAATTCAAACATATAACTGATTATAATAAACCTTTTTTGCTGTGCAATATGAATTTTATTAAACATGAAAAAATAGATTTTTTTTTAATGTATATGAAACACAAAAAAAAGGCTACATGACTTCACGCATAATTGAAATAACTTGAATCATTGCTGTTAGCTGGCAAAAATTGATAAATGCAAGACAACAAATGCTTGCTTATTCAAAATATACTTAGGGTAGAATAATAAATTTGAGTTTTCATTAAAGTATAACAAAAAGTAGGAAAAATCAAGAAATATCAAATATATTTGAAAAGAAAATAGCATGTAACATAACAATTGAAAACTTGCTGGATCTCTGCAACCAACGTCGAGAAAATTAGGGTTAACAATGAAAATGTAATGGTAATCAATATTTTTAAAGTTCAATGGTTTTCTATAATAAATTAGTAACCAGCGTCATCCTACAAGGCTACCTGCCAGAAATGTCAAATAGGGCTTCCACTGGCTCTACCAACTTTCACCCCAACTAAATTTGTGAAAGCAGCTACTGCAATTATCATAAATGGGAGAATAAGTCTCTATACTACTGTAGTGTCCCCAATCCAGATAACCCAATTCAAAATTAAGACAGACCTGACTCACAAACATTTTATCATTTACAACAAATTTTTTCCTTTTCTCCAATAATTATGGAAGGGGAAGGGTGGGCAAGAGGGGTTGGACAAAGTCAAAGTTTGAAGTGGAGGACGAAATGGTAATAGGTTTTGCGACTACATAAATCTAATATATAAAGTGCAATTCTGTCTGTTTGTCTGTCTGTCCCAACTTCTCTGAAACTGCCAGGTGTGCATACATCCAAGTTGACACGGTTGATCATTTTCTCGAGGTGAGTGTCACAATTAGGTTGGTGATATCATCACGGCGTCATAGTCAAAAATAAATTTTTTAAATTGCATTTTTCGACAGAGGAAAGCAGTTTTGGCCTTAAACAAAAGCCAGTACCCGACTTACCAATTTCATCAAATTTTACTTCCTTAGAATGTAACATGACGTCATAATTAACAATCAATTGTAAAATTTATTGTCTTAATTTACTCAAAAATTACTGAATGTAGTAACGCAATTAACAGTTATTTTTGGGGAGATCTTAGCAAAATGCTTTTAATAAAAACAACTCTACTACAATTAAAGCTCAATTGGCAATGCAACAACAGATAGAATCTTTATTTAAACATTTTAGGCCTTCTCTGAGCATGCGTCTTGCTTTTTCTGCACACTTCAGCTCGCTCTATGATGTCATAATGCTGTCTAGTATGATCAACATAGTCTTATGTTGTCAGACTGCAACATTTTTACAAATCAGTATACTTAAAAACAGATTTGTGACTTCTTATCTCAAAATTAAAAGGGATTAACAAATTATCAAAATTTTCAAACAAATTACACGGGATTTCAAGCCACTTCTAATATATAACTTGTACAATTACTACTAGTTTATATATAAAAAAAAAAAGCTGAACTTCATGACAATAGCACAACTTCTTATTTCCCCAAAAAAGTGAAAAGCTGAATAAAAACAGGTTAGTGGCATTTGAAAGCTGAAGAAATACGCTTTCCAGCAACAAGCGACTCCAGTTAAGACTAAAAAATAGTTTATAATAGTTAATCACAAATTGGTTGCCACACATCATTTTTCATTGCTAGTTTAACAATTTAAAAAAAGTTGCCTTTTGAATATATTTTTAGCAAGCATGGTTTTTGGCATTAAACATCGCAATTTGCAAAAAAATCATCATCAAATGAAAAATTTTTAAATTTTAAAATGTAGCCTACACGCTAAATCATTTAAAATTTTGGATCAGGCATTCCAGTGTTTCTGTAACGCCACCAGCACTGTGCCAAAAAAATCTCTGGAGATTCTTCTCCAATCCACTGCTGCCCTCCATCACTTAAAACCAAGTAAAGCTCTGGGCCCTGACTTTATTTGTCTGAAGCTAATAATCCATGCTGGTCTTGGCTTGAAGTCCTGGCTACATGGCTTCCTTTCTTCCTGCTTGCGCCAACTCAAAATTTCAAAAGTCTGGAGTAGAATGCGGGTAGTCGCGATCCCTAAACCCTTAAAACCTATGGAAAACCCACAGAGCTACTATCCCATTTCTCTGCTCTGTGTTCCCTACAAGATCCTCGAACGACTGATCTACAATTGCATGTTGTTGTGAATGCCCCTCCTCTCAATCGGGATGGAGATACGGCACAAACGGCAATTTAGTTTGATACCGTCAACCTAATTGAATTAGGCTAGGGGAACGATGGTAGCCCATTTTGAAGCAGTCATGAGTGACTGGTAGCCCCACCACCAACAAGGCAAACTGCCATTGGTGGGTACCCAAGAGTCGCCTTCTACGTCATGTTGGGTTAGCAACTTTGTAATTTCAATTCAGTGAAGAACGGGTAGGCCACCTGTCTGCCACATAAACACAGAGGCATCCCGTTAAGTGTTTTGCCCAAGGACATAACAAGCAAGCTTGCTGGCTTGTTCTGCACACCATTCCTTTTTTATGCTGAGCACCAAGCAGGAAATCTGTGAATACCATTTTTTAAAGTCTTTTGGCGTGACTCGACCTAGGAAATGAACCCCAGGTCTACCATCTATGAAGCGGACGCTCTCACCACTCCGCCATTGCGCTGATCTACAACTGCATCGAACCAATAGTTAACACCTTGCTCCCAAACAAGCTAGATTTCTACAGGGAAAGTCTACCATAGATTAGGTCATTTTGCTTCTGCAAAAATATTAGTTTCGAAGAACATTTCATCTAAATATTGAAGCCATTTCTCTTGCAATTGGGTGAAACCGACATAACCGTCTGATTTAATATCCTTAACTTTAACATTACTAAAGGCAGCTATTGTAATAATTCAACTGTATGCACATGACTTCAGGTTAGTTTGCCCTTTCGCTGGCTGTGTTTATATCAAGACGAAAAGCAACGTGTGCATAACCAGAGGCTTTAGGTTGTGCAAATAGGCATCAGCTACCAAACGTTGTTAAAAGTGGTCCTAATATTTAATAGGCTATTCCTGAAAATACATATAAAAATTACTTTGGTGCTTCTCCTACCCATAACTTTGAAATTTTACTTCCATGCACTTTATAAATTAAACAAAACTTTTTAGAATTACTGGCTGTTTTAATTGCGATCAAGTTTAGTTCCTATATACAAAACATGCCAAATAGAAGGTAGCCAGCAACTACAGAAACTTTTGGGAAAAAAATGGCAGCTATACGCAAACCCTTGTAATGTTTTTAAGGCTTATACAATCTCCTTTAAAAAGGAGGTACTTCTGATTTTGCAATGAAAATCGATCTTGTTAACAAAACATTACCTTTTCATTAGTGTTCTCACAAATATCAATTCGGTGCCGGCTAAACCAATATTGTTTTGACATCAGCCAGCAAGTTATTTCAGTGTCTATACAAAAGAACAGGAATCGCAAGAAAAGAAAGACAAAAAACCAAAGAGTGCCCCAGACTTCACATACTGCAAACATTTTAAAGAACAGTATCAATTAGCCCAACCAGTACAACAACATACATAAGTACCAGCATATTGCTAGCTCTTGCTCTCACTTGTCCTTTCTGTCTGCTCCTGCAGCAGCTAAGTGTAGAATCAACCCGTGTTTATCATTATCTACACTAGCTTTTTCACCCTCACATCCATTTGCTAATACACAGTTAAATTTTGAATGTCCAAGCATAAAAAATGAAGTTTTGCCTAAGAATATACATTGCTGGCACTAATGACTTTCAAAAGAAGCAAAACCCCAATGACATTGCTTTTCTTCATTCAATTTAAAGTCCCTTATTTCGGCCAGCAATTAAGTGATGAGCACTTACACTATCAATTAATAAAATTTCTAAACAGTAAACAATACCACAGGTAGCTTCTAAAATTCTCTTTAAAAGTTTACAGCATTTTAAAAGATGCGTCAATCAACGCTTATGACATGCCTTTTGATCCTAAATGCACTGCCATGTGCCAAGCTGCAACCATTGATCAATCGTCTCCTTTTGAACTACTTCAAGATTGAAAGCGAATTATTGGCACAATGGGAAATGAAGATAAAACATCCCACTGTTTACTAAGAACTAAATTTTTAACGAGAATGCCCTTGGATGTACAAAACTATTTAGCTCTTTGCAAACATCAGTCACTTGATGTGTTGGCACAAACACCAGATTCCATTGCGGCAAACAAACGTCTGGTTTTTCCTTCATGCCTTCACAAAATCAACATTCAAAACAAGCATGACAAGCTTCACCAACTTAGGCAAAGAGTTTATCTGCTTCGACAAAACCACATCTTTTTTCCTTGTGAAAACCAAACAAAAGAGTCCGGAACTCGGCAGTGCAAAATGAGATGAGAGGTGTCCTGGGACAAGAGTCCATAGGTGCTGCATGAAGGATTCTCGATTCCACCAATTCAAGAGAGATAAGAGCTTAACAGTAGGCCGTGTCTGTTGCAGCAAAGAGGAGAGAGCACGAATTCCTCACTGGACACCAAAGAAACCTGTTTGTCAAAGAATTTAGATGAGACAGTATGCCTTGAGCCCAAGGAAAGAGAAGAGTGGATACGAGAGACAAAAGGAGAGAGACTACAAGGGATTGCAGAGGGTACGAGTAGCGCTCCCCATCTGGCCAGCTCATCAGCCGTGTCATTCCCCCAGAGAAACGAGTGTTTGGGGACCCATTGTAGCCTGAAAAAACAGAAGGGGAGAGAAGACAGTTCCTGCCAGAGAGATTGAGATAAAAGGAAAGACGGAAAAGACAGGGTGGCGAGGACAGAGCGAGAGCCAGGTAGGAGGAGAAAAGAAGAAAAGTGGCAAACTGGTGCTGCCGAGATCAACAAAGAGCTTGCAGAATGGCGCAGGCTTCAGCAGAAAAACTTGAGCATACTAGGCCTGCCATAAACGAAAGAGTGGCCTCAGTGCCACAAAGAAAGCAGTTGGCAAGTATGCCAAAGCTGCTTTTGTCAAAAGGAATAGAGCCGTCTGTTCAGAGTGCTAGATCGTGAGGTGGCAGAGAGTCAAGGTGAGATAGGGGAGGATCAAAGCGGGAGCATGGAGAGGAAAGGGTGGACTTCACAGTTAAGGCAGGTTCCAAGGAGGAGAGGGAGGGCAAACACAGAGAGCTTTCCTAGTCGATGTAGAAGAAAGCATGAGCGGGTAAATAGACGCAAAAAATTTCTAGGAAGATCTGCCGAGTCTTGATTTCACTTCAAGTCTGGCTGAACCTGAAATGGAAATGAAGGTTGGGTTGGGAGGAATGGAAATGAAGGTTGGGAGACAAAGGGACCACTCATAAGATGACAGAGTAAATGAGTCAAGATGGCTTGTAGGAGAAATAGAAAAGCCTCAATAATGAGAAGTGGAATAGGGGAGGCCAAAAGGCAGGCAAAGATGGTGCGACTAGCTTCTTGATGAAGGCGTTCCAATTTGATGATATTGGTAATGCTTAGAAAAGCAAAACCATCCGGGTGAAGATAAATGAGGGGTCAAAAAAAAGCTTTATACAGAAAAGAGAGGGACTTCTTAGAGGGGCCCCCATGAGGAAGTAGAGATACAGCGTAAGGCCTTGAGACGAAGAAAGAGCTTGGCCTTCAGCAAAGATACATGTTTAGAAAAGGAAAGAGTGCTGTCGAAGGCGACCCCAATTAGAGTTGAAATGGAATTGAAATGGAGAAAGTTGAATAAAAGTAACCGGGGCTGGAGATTAGCTTGTTGAGGATCCACTGAGAAGGCCTCACATTTGTTTGAATTGAGAGGAAGACACTATTACACAAACCTGCGATCCAATCAAATCAGAGCTCCAAGTGTGGCCTCCACCGAAGCAGGGACTGGGGAAGAAGGATCAAATGACCAAATTGTCAGCATAAAAAATCAACTTTTGTGATTTTCACAAACCATGCAAGTGTGCCTATCAGAAAGGAAAGATTGAGTCCAATGAGCAAAGCAAGGGGGAAGGCCCACCAAAACGTTTGTGAAAAGGGGCAGAGTGCCAGACAAAGTCGAAAGCTTTGGAGAAGTCGATAGTAGCAAGGATCGTCCAAAAACCAAGCCTGGGTTTGTTAAACCCATTCAAAATGGACGGAGAAAGGAACAAAATTTGACCTAGAGTAAATCATCCAGGGCGGAAACCGGCCTGGCAGAGAGAGAGAGAATGGAATTAGATTCCAGAAAGAAGAGTTGAAGCAATAGAACGATGCATTCAAAAAGATTTGAGACACCGGAGGTGAGAGAGATAGGCCGGAAGGAAGCAGAAGAGTCGAGAGGCATTCCCATCTTGTAGATGGGAATGATGGAAAATGTCTTCCAGATGGAAGGAATGGAATGCAAAGACCAGGAAAGATTGAAAATGTGTGGAAGAAAATTCATGTCTGAGCAAGGAAGGTGCTTTAGCATGGGATAGACAACTTTGTCTGGGCCAGTGACAGTGGACGAGAAGAGATTTGAGACAGGAGCAAGAAATCCAGCTGGGTGAAGGGGGAGCAGAAGGACGAATGAGACTCCTCGGGGCATGTGGCTTGGCAGAGCTCGGAAAGGTAGGCTCTGCTGTGCAGGGCCTTTGGCTGGGAGACAGAAAAGTGGGATCTCAGGTAATCAGAAAAGACCAAAGCCGACACCCTGGAAAAGGAACAGTTAGGTTAGAAAAGGAGGAAGAAGAGCCAGCAACAGAACGAAGAAGATTGTACACAGATTTAGGGTTCCCGAACCCGTTTGGGTTGGGTCAAGATGGCTGTTGGCCTTCCCAAGGGTTGCAGTTACCCTGGTGCTCTCCTTGCACACGCAGTTCTTTTGCATAATCTGTTGACATTTCAGCAACAAGAATACAACCATACATTGCTATCATAAAATTACACGGCAATTTAAACACTTTAGCTAGTTTTACAAAATCATAACTCGCAATCCTAAAAGTGCAGTTTTTTGAAAGTAATTCAATTTGTGGGCAAGATAGAACAAAATTTTTTTTGAAACAGATACACCAGAGTAGGTTAAAAAGTTCGTAGCCTGACTAACCTGCAGTAGGGGAAAGGAAGGTAATTTGATACAATTTCGACATTTTTTTCTGCAAAATGAAAGTACATGCGTGCAGATGTCATCATTCATGTTAATATTAAAGTCTGATTTTTTGCAAAGTAGAACACAAGATTTTAGACATATTATCTTTGTTGAAATTTGTTTTATTTCAAGTTAAAAAATGTCTCTTACTTGTATCAAATTATCTTCTCATGAAGGTAATTTAATACACTCAAAAGGTAATTTGATACACTGGCGGGTAATTTGATACAGCACAATTTCATCACAAAATACTGACCATCAGCTTTCAGGTAAACCACAATTTCTACAAAACAACATAATCCAAAAGCGACAAAGGATACATTGTGCAATATTGTAAAAAATGGATGCTGTTAACACATTTTACCAACCTGGTTTGCGATACTGTATACAATTAAATTTATACAGCTAGAGCTGATTCATAACAGAAGAGTAAAACTTTCGTTAAACGATATCCTCGTTTAGATCATTAAGCATGATATTCCTTGTCAGATTACTAACATAAAATATGAAAAATTTTAGTATTTCATAACACAAGCACTAAACAAAACACTGCATAGAACTAAAGAAATCAAAGCAAAGCATACATCACTGCTGTTCATAACAAGAAGCTTGACTTGAAGAACACCGGCAAACATGCCTACAAGAGTGTTTTATTTACAAAATTGAAAAGATAGTGTGCAACGAAAGTATTTGTTCAAGCCAAATACACTTTGGTAAAATCAAAATCAAAACGTAGCTGGCTACTTCTTCTTGCTGAACTACCAACAGCAATTGGCACCGGAAGTTTAAAAACAATGTCTTCTTGTGAAAATGATGCACCATCTTCTTCATTAATAACAAAAGTTGGTGCTTCAGGTTTTTCTCCAGGTTTAATTTTGGCATTTACTTTACTCAAAAAAACTCCTTCATATTCATCATCAGCATCGATATCGTCTATACGGGCTAGGTATTTCAAAGCTCTAGCTTTGCCAGACACCAAAACAACGACATAATCACCAATTTTAGCGTCTACAGTTTCATTCATATCGCAATCACTATCATCAACGTAATGGATTTCAACTTCGTCCGAGGAAGATGAAGATTCTTCAATACGTTGTGAAGTTTTGTTTTTTTTGCAAAATAACTGCTTTTTTGCTTTCAGTGTCGGCTTTCTGGTACTCTTTTTGTTTTTTTTAGCATTCCTTTCTCTTGCTCTTTCTGCTACTTCATTTCTGACAGGAGTGTCAGTAAATATTCTTGTTTTGCCACTTCTGCGTCCTGATGCCTTTTTAGTGGTGCTGCTTTTGGGAGTGGTAAAATGTTTGCAGGTGAAATGTATTCACTCAAATGAGCTTGATCGTTTTCGGATAAAGTTAACAAAAACTCAGCATCATTTGCCATGTCTACAATAGAAGAGTCTGGGTTCAAGTTAATAGACTGTTCTTCAGCTGCAAGCTGAATGGCATCTTGAAGTGAATGTAAAGTTTGAACAGGACTGTTCATTTGTTCCGTAGCAATGTCATTGTCAGTGACAACTGCAGGAGCAAAATCAGCACTTGAAAGCACATCGGGATTATAAAGGCAATTTACAGTGGAGCTAAATCCAGAGAGAATATTACGTGGAACCATGGAATTCAGATGAGCTTCATGAATCAAATCAGCTATTTCATATATTGGGACTCTTTTCCCAGGGTTAGATCTCATCCAATTATCTGCAGCACGATTATAGCTTGCCTTAAAAGGACTACACACCGATTTGTTCAAAGGTTGCAGCTTGTGGAAAGTTTTTAGTGGTATCGTTAGTAAAACAATTCCACCTTCTCTTGCCTTGTCTATGGCAGCCAAAGAAATATGTGATTCGTGGTTATCCAAAATTTTGCTTTCTTTTGAGCAGCAAATCAAGTCACTGATGTGATCCAAAAATTTAACAAAAAGCCCTTATTTATCCAGCCTGTTTTTGTTGCTTTTCCTATCATCCCAGGTGGAGCTCCACATATGAAAGCATCCTTTTTGTGAACTCTGGGATATGTCAGCATTGGGGCCAGTGCATAGCCTGCAACACAATTGCATACACTGCCGTTACCAATTCTCCTCGCTCCCTAGAAGTAATAGCACCTACATTTTTCATTTCAGTTGGAGTTGAAACTTTTTTTGGACCCTGCACATTTGTAACTCCAGTTTCATCCGCATTAAAAATTTTATCAGCAGTGAACTTATGCCTATCAAGCACCTCAGAGAGATTTTTGAAGTATTGTTTGCAAACTTGTTCATTGAATCCTATTGCTCTATCAATGGAGGTAGGCTCGGGGGTTCGAATCGATAGCCTGTACCTCTGCTTAAATCCACTCCACCACAGCTTGGCTGCTTTTTTGTTTTTGTTCCAAGATTCTGGAACAATCACATTATTCTGATTTGCAAATTCAAATGCCAATTTCTTGCATTTCTCCAATAACAACTCAAAATACATTTGAGCAAGATAAGTGATGTGGTCAGCCAAACCCTTCTCCATGTGAGGAGAAAAAATTCTCTTTTTTATGGTGGTTGAATCATAACCTACAGCACATTCTGGATCATTTTGCCTTCTTCTAATAAACCCCCTCAAAGTCATTTTGTTGATGCCAAAAGACTCAGCAGCTTTTCGACACGAAAATCCATCTTCTGTTACAAGCTTTGCTGCTTTTTCCAAAACATCTGCTGGCGATCGGAAGCTTCTGTTAGTTTTTTTTCACATATTTTGATGGCATTGCGCTTCTCCTTCAATGTCATAAAATAATAAAAGATTATTTTTCTGTCACACAAACTTAATTGATTTCAGCTAACTGATAATTACATTTAAAAAACTAATAGCCTTCTGAAAAACTAAATGTTATTTTTAACAGCTGTTTTTAGGTATAAAACTACTTTAGGCCTGCTGCTATGAAATATGTGGTAGGCTACCAGTAATTTTTGCCTGCTTTACACAATGCTACTGTGCGGTTTGCAATAAACATTTGGGCATAATTTACCTCAGCAAAATAAACTAAACTACTTGTTGAACACATTTACCTTGAAAGAAGGTAATTTGATACAGTGTATCAAATTACCTTTGCTTAGTGTATCAATTTACCTTCTTTTGATTTATTTTACAAAAAGTGAAATTTGAATCTATCCGATTGCAACATTGTAACCAAACTACTGCCAAAAGCATGCTACCTTTGTGCTCTTTTAACTCACCAAACACCAATTGTGTTGGATCTTTCTTGACAACCATTATGAAAAGGATACTTCAATCTTTAAAATTTACTAAATTTCATTACTTTCATATATTTTTTTTCAAACTTTTCAAACTCGAGCTAGCAACTTGAAATTAAGCAACACGCATTTTTTTAATGTGTTTCGTCACTTGATGGCAGTAATTCCTTTGAATATGCTTTGCAAACATTTCCAAACTGGATGTATCAAATTACCTTCCGTATCAAATTATCTTCCTTTCCCCTACTTGGGTTTGATCACATGTCATTTATTTTTCAACATAATCTGCTCTGCAGTCCATGTACTCCTTCCATCTGTACTGCACTGCTTGGACTCCGGTGGTGTAAGTTTTCCTCTTGACCCTTAAAAAGTCCTCTACAGTGAAAATGACATCGTAATTGGTATGATACCGGTTTCCAGCTAGATGCTTTTTCATGTTAGGAAACAGAAAATAATCAGATTGTGCCAAATCAGAACAGTGTGGAGGATGCTCACCCGATTCAAATCCACAGTCATGCACAGTGGACATTGTAACCACAGTTCCTTGAGAATGTTCTCTACTTGGTAGTTGCTCATGACATTAGCTATGTGCTTAACAGTTAAACGTCTGTCATCCATCACTATTTGATGAATGCAGTCGATGCTTTCTTGATTGGTATCTGTGGAAGGACGTCCTGAGCTTGGGTCATCTTCAAGATTCTCCCTACTCCTCTTGAATTCAGCTGGCCATTTTGTTGCAGCCAATAAAACTGGAACATCATACCCCAAAGCAGCAAGCATGTCAGCATGGATTTTCTTGGAGGATAATCCCTTTTTCTGCAAACATCCGATAACATCATGGTACCAAATCTTATCCATATTCACAAGATCTTCAAAACGCCACAATGCAAAATTCTATCGATATTACAAAATCTCTCTAAAAGTGCATAAAAGATAATGATCTTTAAAGTACAAAATTATGTAATCTGAGTTTATCTAAAAGAAAAACATCAAAAGTTTACTTGAAGAAAAACATCGCAGTCAGTATCAAGAAAGCTTGATTTAAACATATGCCAAGTTTTGCTGCTCTGTGGTAACTCTTTCTTAGTCAGGTTATGAACTTTTCAGCCTGGCCTAGTACCTATGTAATTCTGCCTCTTTTGACACCAATTTGAGATTTCTATGACAATCCGTTACAAAGTTGCACCTATTTGGAAGAATTTGCCTTTTGCATGACCTTTAGACCTGTGTTGGTCGACCACTAGAGAAAGCAATCAAAAAATTTCACTAAAGCCAAGAGTTTTGAATTATTTGCCAACTTTTTGGAGTGGCCACTTTTTTATTTCAGAAAAAATATGTTTTCAGCCCACCAATCCATCCTACTTAACAACGTTATGTTTTGTCTTGCACTGAGCCCATTTGCTTTGCATATGTTGATAATTTGGTTGTTTTTAGCGAAAATGCACTTGAACACAAAAAAATTTGCATGACATTGCCAATAGATTGAACTTATATGGTTTAGCTGGAAAAAAGGCGTTTTTGATGTATCTGAAATGGAAGCATTTGGATATAGATTATCCTCTTTGAGATTGAGTGCCTCCCAAGACAAGATAATAGCAATAAAAAATTATCCCAAATCTCGCACCATCAAAGAATTACGTCAATTTTTGGGATTTGCACATTACTGAAAAGTTCATTGAGCATGCACCTGAAATTCTTTCACCTTCAAATGCCTACTTAACAAGGAAATGAGAGAAACAAACAAAAAATACCTCTAAATGATTCAGCCATGAACACAATTATCAAAATAAACAACAAACTTGCGCATGTCACTTGCTTGGCACCTCCTAAGAGCAATGCCTAGTTACAATTAAAAACAGATGCATCGAACGTTCCCATTGATATTGTATTGGAACAAGTGCATGATGGGAAAACTGAAGTACTTGCTACTTTTCAAAGGATATAACAAATGCCAAAAGTTTATATTGTACTTATGATTTGGAATGGCTTAGTGTACATACAGTGTGAAATACTTTGGTCACATGCTTTTGGACAAGCATTTTATCATTTAAAGTAGCAAGAACTCGTGTGTGAATAGTTTCCATGGTCCTTCTGAAAATCATTACCCTTGACAAGTGCATCAACTTTCTTACCTATCATAATTTGATTGCAAGACTGTAAACATTTTAGGAAAAGAAAATTTTGTTTCAGATGCACTATCAAAAGTTGTAGAGAATAACATTCTTAACCTTAATGAGATGCTGTTATCACTAAAAATAATTGCACAAGCTCAACAGCGACGTGGGAACTCAGGTGCTTTTAATTTTCCATCAGAATCATCTGTTGCTATTGCAGCTATGGCTATTCCTAATTCCGACCAAAGCGTTTTAGTTGACACAAACACTAATCGCATACTGATTCTTCTAAATCTTGAACTTCCTGTAATATCTCATTGTCAATTTTCTTCGAAATGTAATATCTCGTTACCAATCTTTTTGAATCCTTTAGGCATAAAAGTCACATGCAAGTTTATACAAGCCAGATTTCTTTTCAAAAACATGCATACCAAAATTTGTGATTTTGTGCAAGCACGTGTGCCATGACAAATGTCAAAAGCCATGTGGCATGTTATTTTACCTTCAGGAGCTATCCGAATGCCAAACCAACAATTTGAAAGGGTAAACGTTGACAATGCAGAGCCATTTCCTAGCTCCAGAAAAAATTCATTTGTATTAATTAGTGTTGAACCGTTTACCAGGTGGAGAGAAGCTTCTACGATGCAATATTAAACAACAACTTCTACAATTCAAGCTTTGAATTGACATGTACAATATTTTGGAGCTCCTTTGAAAATTCATTCAGATACAAGTCATAAATTTACGGGTACTTCTTTAAGAGTACTACAAGTTCTTGGGAAGAAACCAAAGATTTAGCAGTGTCAATTCCACAATCAAATGGTCTAGCAGAAAGAGCCATTTAACCAATTAAAACAGCATTAACTACCAAATTAGATTCTTCAAACTGTGCATTTCATTTATCTGCTATCGATTTTTCTTTCAACACAATGTTTAAACAAGACATTTATGCAACTTCTGCTGAATTGCTTTATAGTCAGAGTTAACGTCTTTCAGGTGATATCTTTATTTGTTTATTTTTTGCTGACTACCCATATTCTGCAACTGATCTTGTGAATAGTTTAAAGTGTCTTGCCGACTCATTTCAGCAACACTAACAAGAGTGCAACAGCATCAAAAGGTGTTTACGCCTAAAGCACTTCATAAGTACATTCATATTTTTGTCACAAATGATCTAATACATTCAAATCTTTTTCTAGTTTATTCAAGATCTTTCCAGGTAGTCACAACAACCAACTTTCAAAATCCATAAAAACGACAAAAGTGTTGCTGTGGAAATCAGCATTGTAAAATCATCTTTCATTATGGAGGATTTTGAATCATTTAATACTACTGACTACCGTTCACCACATCCACTTGGATGCCTGTACTCGAGAATTCTTCAAAAATCCTTTTAGTGATACCGCTTATTCACCACTCCAATTGCTCGGTTGTATTTCCTACAAAATAAAATTTGGCAGACAAATGCGTTCACCATTCTGACATGACAATAAAGAAATTAACTTTTAATTATCATTACCAGAGATGAACTCTTGATTACTTGTTTGAGCATGGATTTGTTTACTTGCATATACTTAAATATTGAGTTGCAGATCATTAGTACATTCTACATGTTTTGAATACAACTGCAATTTGGCATTGTGATAATATGGTCAAGGAAATTTAGTTTTCTACAATATCTTACTACAAACTGTACCCATTAATGAGTTATGTTCATCATATTTGTGGTCTTGGTCATAATTGACGTGACAGGTGAATTGCATCTCAATGATATAGTTAATACCAGGGCAAGTTTTTCAATACAGTCAATTTTTTGGTAGTGTAAATTTGAGTAACATGTTTTTTTTGTAAGAGTTCTAGATACAATGTCTGTATCGTATCTTAGCTTGAAGTGGTAGCAGAATTTGCAGCAAAGCTGACAGGGATCGCGACGTGAACGCTTCTGCTATGATCCCTATCTAGCTACAATGAGTGAGGTATATAATCTTCACATAATAGGTCAACAAGTCTATTCTTTTAAGATAAAAAAAAGCTAATATTCTGCAATTAAAAATGTTAGTCAAAACGTTTCTTTCGTATTGGTGAGAAAAACTGATAATTGCCATTAGTGGGACAAAACTTACTTTACTTCTTGTTTTAACTTGCAATGTTTTGCAATTTTTTATGTGGCAGCACAAATCGTTACTTCTTGTCGCAATTAAACGCAAGTGATGCATTAAACAAAGTCGGACAAAATTGCGTATGACTGCATAGCAATCGAATAGTTGCAACAATTATGGAAGCACAACACTTTGCAGTTGTTAGGTAAAAGCGTTTGCAGCATAGCAAAAAGGAGTTTACCATGCTAGTTTAAACTATCTTTTTGTCATTTAACGTGTATCAAGAAAAAATGTAGTGTGTGTTGCAGCCTCTTCAACAAACAAAACCACAAGCCGAAAGTCATTAACAGCATTGTTAACTTATAAACCGAATGGAATCTGCGATAGTAGCTATGATGATAGAAGTGACTAGTCGCCACACGGTGTGCACTCATTTTAACTCGGACTGCCGTCAGATGCCTGCCGTTGCGCTACAATGGTGACCCCAAAACATGATCTCCCCCAATGTAGTTGGATGGCAGCATCTTCAGTCAAGCAGCACAAGCCATCATCAAGTTGCCGAGTCCTAACATCAAGACTGCCTTCCATTGAAGTGTTGGCAGGAATCTCACTTACTTCGGCCAGCAAGCCTCACTCTCTCAACGTTGGCAAGGAAGGCATGTTGCGACCTCAGCAACTTCCTTGTTTCTTACGCACGTCTCCGCTAGCTGCGCTTGCTTGAGAAGAGGAATTGTGTAGCAACCTTATCAACTTCAACTACAAACCACAAGCAGAAAGTCACCAACAACACTTGGCTTTATATATGGAACACCATCTACGTTCAGTAGCTATCATGATAGAAGTGACTAGTCGCCATATGGAGTGCACTCTTTTGACACCGGACTACAGCCAGATGCTTGCCGTTGCGCTACATGTGCAATCCCACTAACAGATGGCATTTTTCTATTCTACAGTGAAATCAACAGTGCAAAGAATGACCTGACATATCTACATAGATTTTGCTTTAGTTTGTGGTTTAAGTTTTAAAGTTAATTTCTTGCAACAAACACTTGCATATTGAAAGTAATCGAAATATATCCAAACATCAATAACCAATAGGCAGCAGATCTGAACTGCTAATTCCACATACTTCGCAAACGTTTTTGAGGAGCAGTAACAGTGATTTTGTGGAAAAAGTAACCAAGGCATTTTTGTTTGCTAATATCCCTTTGTACAAGCTAGCAATATGCATATCAAAAACCTCTTTCACATTGATCACAGTTTGGCATCTGAAACTACTTGTTGAAAAACAGTGCTGCACTTAAGCACAATGAGTTAGAGCGGATAAAAAATGATATGCATGACAAAAAATTTTTTCTGGTTGATGTTGAGAGCATTATATCTGACATACAACTTTTAAATACTCTAGTTGTAAGCCTAGAAACACTTCACCTCAGTTATTTGTACGAATGTCAACCTCTAACATGTGGGCCAATAGCAATAGCATTGCTCAAGCAGTTGACGATGCTGTTGGATCTCTTAGAATCAACAGCAACTTTTTGTCATTTATCGTCTGATACTGCATAATATAGGATGGCTGCATGCGCAATGATAAAATCTCTGTATTCTAAGCTGTTTCAGGTGACATGTGTAGCACATTTATTGAACACCTGTGCTATGAAAGTCAAATCTTGCTTTGAAGAAGTTGATTAGCTAATCCCAAAAGTCAAATCAGCAACAGTTCAAAATAAAACCAAACCACCCAAATTCGCTACTATTGGTTGTTGGCCTCAGCCTGTTATAAGATGAGAAACCTGGTTAAAAGCTGCCTAATTCAGTATTAGACAAAGAATTTACCTGAAGTGAAAGCAATTGTGGAAAGGTTTGAAGAGTTTGATATTTAACTACTCCAGCAAAAGTTAGCTGGCAAACAACGGATTTAGCTACTCAACTCTCAAAATCAGACCATTATAAATGTCTAGTTAAGCTTATGGAAACGATGTAAAGTGCCAACTGCACCATCAAGAAAGCAATGAGCAATCCAACAACTTGATTTTGGATAAGACACTTGTGGCATTAACTGTTACATTCAAAAGAGAATGCAAGACACAACATTTCTAAAATAAGGAACATGGAAAAACCAGACATTTCACCAGCTGTTTGTAGTTTACTTCAGCATTCTCAGACCACAGCATCCTAATTTTCATGCTTCTGTTAAGAGAAGTTTTCCATACTACAAAAACTATTAAAAACAGGAACTTTAAGACAGAAATATAAAAAATAGTACAAGATATAATATCTAAATTCTTGCATCTGGTGATTGCAGAGTTGGGTGCTTATATAAAACATGCGTATTGCAACTTCTGTTGAATATTTATGTATTATTTTCGTTAATTAAATGTTTATTTTAATATAAAAACTCAAGAAAAATTAAACTATTTGATCAAAATTTTGTTAGGTCAATCGAGTTAATTTTTTTAAACAGATTCAATTTTTTTTAATTAAGTCAATTTTGTTCAGTTTTTAGGTCAATAAAATCTTGCTCTAGTGATTATATCTGATTTTAAATTCAGTTTGACAGCATCCATAATACGTTTTTTAGTGGTTTTTAAACCAGATTGTTGAAAATAGAATGTTTCTATAATTCACTGAGTGAAAAGTATAGTTTTTGCTCTGCTGCTGACATTGAGCACTCCATTTTGACTTACCGGCTTCTAATATAGCTTTGAAAAAAGCTGTTTGAGCCATAAGCTTTTCGTGACGCTCTCATCAGTGATGGTATCACGTCAAAAGGGAAGAGTGAATAAGTGTTTTATGTGAATAATTTGGACGTTACATAATCAAGACAAGCCAATGACAGCGCTAGTATTGCAAAGCGCGCCAAAGAAAGATTTTGCAATTGCAAAAGTTGGAGAAGGTGCAGCAAGAGGCCAAATGCCATGATTATCGAAAGAGTTTGAGAGTGTAAACAAACTCTTTCTGTCTGCATAACACCGGGCATCGAGTCTTGATATAAGTAGCCTCTAAAAGATTAAGATGGAGAGAGCTGCGCACTGCGGCGAGGATTGAAAACCGTTTATCATCATAGTTTAATGCGCATTGATCATTATCTAAAAGATGCTGACCAATGGCAGAATCACAATCCGGTTTGGTGTCGGTTCGTTTGCATGATCTGTGAGGTTGAGATCGGCGTGGATGAGTCAATTGCTGTCTTAACCATTGCAAAACATGTTGCTTGATGCGATCCTGTAGTCGTTGAGATGTTCAAGCATCTCAACATCTCATCTCAGGATCGCATCAAGCAACATGTTTTGCAATGGTTAAGACAGCAATTGACTCATCCACGCCGATCTCAACCTCACAGATCATGCAAACGAACCGACACCAAACCAGATTGTGATTCCGCCATTGGTCAGCATCTTTTAGATAATGATCGATGCGCATTAAACTATGATGATAAGCGGTTTTCAATCCTCGCTGCAGCGCACAGCTTTTTTCATCTTAATCTTTTAGAGGCTACTTATATCAAGACCCAACGCCCGGTGTTATGCAGACAGAAAGAGTTTGTTTACACTCTCAAACTCTTTCGATAATCGTGGCATTTGGCCTCTTGCTGTGCCTTCTCCAACTTTCGCAATTGCAAAATCTTTCTTCGGCGCACTTTGCAATACTAGCACTATCATTGGCTTGTCTTGATTGCCTAATGTCCAAATTATTCACATAAAACACTTATTCACTCTAGATCTTCCCTTTTGACGTGATACCGCCACTGATGAGAGCGTCACGAAAAGCTTATGGTTCAAACAGCTTTTTTCAAAGCTATATTAAAATTCTGTACCACCAACAAGATTTTTACTGGCTTCTGCTAATAGATTGATTGAAACGATGGATATCAAGTCAATGAGCTTATTAGTGGCATGTGCAAAATTCGTTAAAGGGAATGCGGTTATGGATGAGTTTATGTTTTGTCAAGAGTTGAAAAACAAAACTAGAGCTAAAGAAGTCTCTGATCTTGTCAATGCATTTCTTGTCAAATTCAATACCAAAGAATAAAATTGAATCGATTTGCATAGAGAATGCACTCGTGATATGTACTGAACCAGTTTTGCAGTCCTAATAAAAACAATTTGCTTCGCATGTAATATCAAACCACTTATCTATTCATGATTACGTCTTAGCTTGCAATGCACTCCTTCCCCTTGAATTGAAAAGTGTTCTTGATTCAGTAGTAAAGGTAGAAAATTTCGTTTGTGGCAGGACTGTACATTCCCAATTACTAGAAGCATTAGTCACATCTTTGAAGAGACAAACCTATTTTTTAGAAATTTATAACTCCACAGCTAGAGCTAGAGCCATTGGCTAAATGCTTAGAAGCTCCAGAGCTGATGTCACTAAATGAATGCATGAAAGCTCCAAAGCTGGAACCTATACTTTTTGCAGCAACTTTCCAGCCCCATGTAAAACATCAGATAACTACACTGCACTTAAAATTCAGGCAGCTCACATGATCCATAAAAGAACAAGTTCAACTTCAAAGTGGTTTACAGCTTATACAATGATAAAGATAAAATAAAGATTACACACAAATGTTTCAAAAAATACCCATATCTCAAGAGGTATCAGCCTCTGTAAAAACTTTTCAAAACGTTCATAATAAACTTGCTTTTGTTCACTTAAGTTAAAATATAACTTTTTGATTTGTAGTCAAGGGAAAGCCATTTTGTTACTCTGTCTAACATCACCCTCAGGTGGCACGCTATTTATTTATTAACTTAATCAAACATTTTGATACTGAAAAAATTGTATGTCAAAGAATTTTGACGAAAAAATACCCATTCACTGCAAAGAAGATGAGTGAGTAAGAGGAGGACTAAATTGGACTAGATGGATGAAACAACGCAGCTCGTCAGTCTAGCTCTTCAATAGTGTCACTATACATGTAGGAACAACAGAACAAGAAATCATTTCAGTAGGGTCCTGGTAACTGTCTCCTCGTACTCTGTAGCCATGTCTAAGAGCCCTCTTGAAGAATATTATTTGAAAATTGGAGTCTGAAAAGGTAGGTCCGTAAATGAAAACAGACTTTAAACTCAACTTGAATTGAAAACACGTAAATTTAGACTTCAAAAAATTTATCTCCCAAAAAGTCTTCATCTTTAATTTAGATAAAAACTAGCTTTCCTTCCTACATGAAAAAAAGTTTTCTGAAAGAAGCCCCATCTAACGTTTTGGGGACCTTACTTCAAGTTGCCACGACACAGCATTGCAGCCTAAAAAGATCGACTGGTTGACCCTTGCCGTATGTGCCAGAGAGTGTGAGAAAGATGAATCAGAAAAAAGGATGGAACAGGAGTATGAAAGAAGAAGTGGCAGGCTTGATGGATAGCAGTGCTGCCAGGCTGCGTAGATATATCTATTTCTAATAATAAAACCTAAGCTATAAGCTCATATCAATTTATCCTAACAACATAAAATTTATATAGGCGTTTTTGAACTTTCCAAATAGCAACGCTGTTTTCAAAGTTTTTCACATACCGGTAACCAATGCTTTTGAAAAAAAATGTTTAATACGACTTTATACCAGACAGCAAATTTTTTTACAGTGATGTATGTAATAACACCTCACAGAAATTTTCTTATGGTCACCAAAAAATTACAAAAATTTTTTACAATCATGTAAAAATGCCAGTCAGAAGTTTTTATGGCTATGTACAGCAAGACTTCGATTACCTAAAAATAACCAGTGCTAAAAAATCGTCAAAACAATAGCCTAAATTAAAATGAAGTTGCCATAAACAAATAACTAGACAATGTAAATCTGTAAGCAATCACAAATCTTACACATCTTTTTTCTTTTCTGTAATCATCGGCAACTTTTTAATTGAACCGGGAGGCATACCAGCAACAAATGGACACATTGAAGAAACAAATTTTTCCAATATTTCAACGTCACTTAGCTTTTCATCAATAAGGTTTTTTAAAAATTTTTTTATTACCACTTCTTGGGTAGATAATGGTGGTCTCCAAGGAATAGTGTCATCAAGAGTGCTTTGCTAAAAGAAATTAAATTATTGTGTTTGCATAATATAAAAATAACATCAACATAGTTAAGCAGAACCACAATAGTCTCTTCGACTAAATGCCATTTCGTAAGACCAAAGTGAAATACAAGCACAGTATCGCCTGTTAAGGGCAGCCATACTATTTTAGCCGATTTCCAGAATGCAGACTCAGAACAACATTTTTTGCCTGAAAGCACAAGTTCCAAGTAAACCTTGTGAACATGATCACCACTTATTGCGACATAACAATAGTAAACACTTTGATAGATATTGGAAGCTAAAATATATTTTATTTTGATTAAAACCAAGCTTTGCTGTATACATCAAAGTTTTTTTGGCAGGCAGGCAATTTATTTTCATTCAAATCATACAGCGCAGCATCAACAAGAGCAGGCATAACAGTAAATGAAAAAAAAGCATGCAAGCGACTAAATGCATATACGATAAAACATGTTTGATTTTATCTAAAGATAACAGAAAAAAATTTGCAAGTAATAAGCATAGTCACCGCACCTAATAACAAAACTAGCAAAGCAAAACGAAATGCAGCTGCAAAAAGCCTATACTATTTTTCAGATAAAAGAAAAGCAGAAAGTAATAATTACAAATGTTGACTTAAGAATAATCTGAACTAGAACACTTTGCTTACTTGGTTATAATTTTAATAAATAGGTAGGGGGGCTTACAACTTCATTTGAGATTTTTTGTAAAGACTAAAAGTATTGTAAAGCACAATAGAAAATGAAAATTTGAAAAAAAATGAAAAAATCATTTTTATTAACGTTGGATGACCAGTAGGTAAGGTAATGAATTAACCAATATTTCATCTTTGTATGAAATATGGGCCACCAGTTTGTTACGGTATGTTGTATAAAGCCATATACACACAACTCTTTGAATGATTTAATTTCCCTGATTACAGTAGGGTTGCTGTTGCAAACTATTCTGCAGTTATCTGTGTGAACGATCTCAACTTGTTCAACTGGGCAATACTTCATATAATAAAAGAATGCTACAGTATGAAGGTCCCCAAGGTTCAATACTTGGGCCACTACTGTTTTTAAGTTATGTGAATGATCTCCCCAACTACACAAATAATGGAAATATAATTATGTTTACGGATGACACTAACATTTTCTTTAAAGGAAAGTGATGTAATTCTCTCTTTTGCATTGCCAATCAAGAATTAAAAAATATTGACTCTTGGCTAAATGTCAATAAGCTAACCCTAAATGTTAATAAGACAAATTTCATAGTTTTTCACATCCCAAACAGTCAAGCTTCCTCAGATAATCTTAGCCTTTATATAAGAAATAATACTATTAAAAGAGTAATTTCAACCAAAATTTTCGGAGTAACAATCCATGAGCATCTGTACTGGAAGATGCATATGGAGTGTATTTTAAAACAGATTAGAATAAACTTTCGAAGAGTAAGAAAGCTTTTGAAGAGTAAGAAAAGTAAGAAAGGTTTTAAACAAAAAAATACTGATGATGCTTTACAAACGTTTTGATAAAAAGCTATCTCACATACTGCATTTCCTCTGGGTATTTTGGAAATGCGACTATGATTCATGAACTCCAATGCAGTTTGAACAAATTTATTCGATTAATATTCAATTTGATTTATAGGACATCAGTCACTTGCACAATGAAAGAAAACAAAATATTGCCAATTGAAAAGTTATTTAAATTTGAGACTGCAAACTTTATGTATCGATATCTTAATAACCTATTACTGAGTGTATTTGGACATATTCTTGATCAAAGTATTTTAAAAAGCAATACTAGAAAAACTAGGAATGATTCAAACGTTTTTCTAAAATGCTGCTGATTAAATTTAATCAAGCAGTCTTTTAAGTATAAAGAACCTTTGATGTGGAATAAAATACGTCATTAAATCAAACACATTACACCTATTAAAAGATTTCATAAAGCACTAAAAACTTCTCATCAGAATCAATCTTAAATCACTAAGGGGTATATAAACAATAAAATTGAAATAAGTTTTGCCTGGTCTCAAATCATAGTTTTGCCCATATCCATTTTGTGGCCGATTTTGATTGTCTGAACTTTAATTGTAATATTAGGAAACATGAACATTCCTCCTCCCTCCTTCGCCACCACAAATTTGGTTTTATTTGCCACCCAATGCTGACCATTCCTAATAATGTGTCTTTAAATAAAACTCTTGCATCACCACCTTCTTGGCAATGCTGGCTTCTGGACACCATTCACTAAGACACTTTTCAGCGTTTCACTATTTTTAATAGCAGTCAAAACTATTGCATGTATAAAAGGTAGGAGAGTACCAAATCATTTTTTTTCTTTTTCTGTTTTTTCAGGTGCAGCAACCGCACATTAATTTGATTTATTATGCGTCTTACAAGTAAAAGTTGTGCATCCTAACGTATACCGTTTGTTGCTGTTTCCTATTTTTGGCTGTTACTTTGATGTATTCTTTTGCGTTGCGCATGTATTATTGGCCAAAAATAAATGTAATACTACTACAACAGAGCTTCTGCATTGTAATGATTGTTGAATAGGTTTTAGTCAGCTAAATTGAAGGTATAACTTAGTTTTGAATCGAGTTCTCAAGTTAAATCTTATTGCTGAGAAAGTCTGATTGGAAGAGGTCAGCAAAAGCATCTGGGAGAAAGTTGCTACAGTATTTGTGCATGAATTTAGTAATTTCAAGCTGTCCTATTCGCTCTTGGGTTAAGATAATAATACTGTGTTGCTGTGAAGCGACAATGGATTGATTGTTTGACGTGGAATTATCATTTGTTAATCAAGAGATTTCAATAGCAATTTTTTCAAGTTTTTGCATTAACACTGTTAAAAATAAAGAGTCTCAGAGGAACGCTGAGACCTTCACTGCTGTCCTTCCAACGCTAGTACAAAGAATCCAATAATTCAGCAAAATTTCTTTAATGTACAAACTTCAGAGCAAATGACCGATAGTAAAAGCAGTAAAAACTAATCAAGGGTTATCCACGTCGTAATTCTAGGCAGTAAAAATTTTAAACTACATCGTTGCTTAATAACAATTCACTAAAAACAAAAGTTTCTACTGTGCCGGCGTTTATAAACAAATCGCGAGAAAAGAAAAAAAAGGGTAATTACGGTGCTGAGACATAGCGGCCCCTTTGAAAGGCAACGCAAAGTGAAATTTCAAACAACAAGTCAGGAAGCACCGTCGTAATTAAAATATCGTAAAGATAATTTAGCACTTGCAAGAAGTCGAATCTAAAATTTTAGCTATCTAGATAACATATTTCCAGCCTAAATTTCGTAGTAACGCCAAAGTAAAGCTATACACAGAGCATATTTACAAGCACAATGTTCACCACACATAACAAACAAAAGGCGATTACGCTATAATAATTCACGCTACACAAGCTATACCGGGGCTATCTTAGATAAGTCACGAAGGATGTATTCAATCTCTCCGGTACCAGAATCCTTTAATACGGCAATTGTAGCCCTACGAACAATATCTTTCCCCTTACGCTGTTGTGGATGCACGCAATGAATACGTCCAAGGCGGTATGTCCCTCGTTTGAAAATATCTGTAGCATCTCCAACTAAAACCAACTGACCAGGAGAAAGGTTTTCTCGAGTAACCCTCCATTTAGATCGGCCTTGCAAAGTAGGAAGGTATCCCTTGATCCAGCTTAACCAAAATCTATGTGCCAACGTAGCATTATACATGAAGTCTCGGCGAAGGTCTCCTCGATTATGGAAAGCGCTGATTGGGGTGTTAGGAGCGAGCCTTTGCCCGAGGAAGGATGAGGGAGTCAGAGGAGCTAAATCGTTAGGTTTGTCGCTGAGCGTAGTCAGGGGTCGATCATTAACAATACGTACCGCATCAGAAGTGAAAGTTTGCAGTTCGACAAGTGAGGGCTTACGATGAGCATTACCCAAGATGTGACCTAAAGCATTTTTAAAGAGTTTAACCATGCTTTCCCAACTTCCGCCTTGACTAGGGGCATAAGGTGGGATTCTTACCCAGTTGATGTTGCGTTTGCGAAGCGAGTTATGAAATTTGGTTGAGCCAAGCAACGTCGAAAGCTGTTTAGCCGCGGCGCAAAAGGTAGACCTATTGTCTGAGTACATAGTGTCAACCGCCCCGCGGAGGTTAGTAAATCGCGAAAAGGCAAGTACGAAATTATTTAAATCTAGACCAGTTACGATTTCGACATGTATACATCGGGTACACAAACAAGTGAAAAGCAATCCCCAAGCCTTGCAGTTACTTCTGTTTTGACGATATATGTACGGCCCCAAATAATCGGCGGCGCAAAACTTAAAAGGCTTGTTTGTGGGAGTAACTCGACACGCCGGTAAGTCAGCCATTAATTGCCGAACAGGAGTGGCTTTGCGCAATGCACACATACCACAATCACCCAAGTAACATTTTACGCTAGAAATACCGTGAACAATCCAGAATCGTTGCCGCGTTCTCATAAGAGTATACGAAGGTCCAGCATGTCCTGCTTCAACATGCTCTTGAAACACAATTAGTCTAGTTAAAGGATGCCTACTGGGAAGAATTAAAGGGTGTTTTGTGTCAAGAGGAAGTTCAGCATTCTCAAGCCACCCTTCAACGCGCAACAAATAAGAGGCGTCTACGCAAGGACGCAAATTTTGCAAAGACTTCAATTCAGAAATCCGCCGCAATTGTTCGGCATTTTTTCCTTCTTTACCTAAACTTTTTGTAACACGCAACTCGTGTCGTGAACTGGCCAGACCACCGCCTACCGGTTCAGGATCCTATTTGAACTAACCGGGTACTCGGAACTTCTAGCTTTTGACTGTCCTCCACTGGCATACAACAACCAGATCACACAACTTCAATGAAGGCAGAAAATAGCTATTAATAGCCAACAGCAACGAAATGTACACACTATACAAACATATACTACCGGCGTTACGAGTTAGCAGGTAGTGCTCTGCAAAACAAAGTAAAAACATTGCCCCGCCTACCATACCTACATCATTTTTCCCAAAGACTGCCAGCTAAGCACAGGCTATATAAAAAACAATCATCAGAAAATCAATAAACTCTTCTAGCTATAAAGTCACAAAAGCAATCCCAGTCCTATGATCTTAATATGGTCACACAATAACCTCAAAACTACAGCACTGTCTTATCACACTAACACTTAACTAATTTCAATAACGGTCTACAAAGATAACTGGGAATTACTATACGGCACTGTAATAAAAGCGATTGTGAAGTCACATTCCAATAGCTAGTCGACTCGTAACAAAGGAAAAGTGTCGTAACTGATCAGCACAAAAAAGAGAAAAAGGCAACGAAAGCACGGCTGTTATTTACAGTCCCCTCTAAAATCATTCACATACACTATAGAAGGATTTTACATATAGTCAAGCGTGCCTTTTGTGTCTTTTACACGTAATAATAGGAGTTCTGTCACTAAGTCAAATATGTGGAAAAATAACAGAATCAAAACACACAAAAAAAAGTGGTCCTATGTACAATCTTCTTCTTGGTGCACGTGAATCATCATCAGGTTGAGCACCTCAAGTCAACATCATTGTCCTCGCTACCGGCTTTGCGGTCTCGCTGGGTTTAGGCATTGGTCATTGTCATTAACAGTTGTACAGGTCACAGTCTCCTCCTCGGGTAAAAAATTGTCAGATGGTTCGAGCAGAACCAATTTTCGAATATCTCGCTGTCGAATTAATCCGTCACTGGTCTTCACCGTCGCAGATCTGACGAGTCCGTCTGCAGAAAGTTTGGTATCGATAACTACAGCATATGGATATTTTCCCCGAACAGGGGTGCTATCATCAATCAAAAGAACTGCATCTCCGTTTTTGATGTTTCTTCGAAGCTCAGTCCATTTTTGTCTACTTTGCAGTGAAGGAAGATACGTATTTAACCAACGATTCCACCATTCAGATGCAAGCTTTTGCGTATACTTATGACCTCGTCGGAATTCGTCTCTCCAGGAAGCATTAGGTGCAGCTAACCCTTGATTTTCTGGTTCCATGAACCCAGTCATTAAGTCTAGTGGTCGGAGAGGACGCACATCATCTTGATCACCAAGATACCGCCCTAACGGTTTGCAGTTCATCACAAATTCCGCTTCTCTGAATAGGGTAAGCAACTCAAAGTCTGTAGGCAAACGTTTGGAATACCCAGGACCAAGAATTCCTAATGTTACTTCCTTGAATGTTCGAATCTGTCGCTCAACAAAGCCTTGATGATGGGAACTTGCCGGCGTAGAAAATTCCCAAACAATGTTGTGATCTTTTAACCACCTTTCGATTTCTTTTGAATTTTTGTCATCCTGTAACGCTTGCTCGTTGTTCTTTTGTAACAAATGGTTTGCTCCAACAAATGTAGTAGAACAATCACTTCGTAAATGTCTAGTCTTGTTGCCAGTCAAACACAGGAAACGCCTAAGTGCATTGAGAAACGCTGTTGTTTCCAAGGATTCTACAATTTCAATGCGGATGGCTGACGTAGCATGACACACAAAAATGCAAAGCCATCGTTTTTCTGTGCTTCTACCTCTTTTCACTTCATATGGACCAGCGTAATCAATCGAAATTGATGTAAAAACAGGTCTTTTTGCCATAGTTCTGAACTCCGGAAGTGGTGACATCAGTTGCTCTGCACGGGCCTTTTGAAGTAATTTGCAAGTAAAGCAGTCGTGCAGATAACTATTCACGGTTTGAATTCCTCCAATAACTTTCAATCCGAAATCATTATTAAGTGATGAAAGTACAAATGCTGCCGAACGATGAGCCAATTTTTGATGTCTCTCAAGAATAAAAAGCTCAGTTATTTTGTGTTGTTTCGGCAGAAATGCCGGGCACTTTTGTTCATCAGTAAGATCAGTCATATAGTCGAATCTTCCTCCCACACGAAGGATTCTGTCAGAGTCTAAGAACGGTACAAACTTCTTCAGTGCATGCATCCAACCTTTTCGCTTGGCGCTAGGTAATTGTTTGACACTATCTTGAAATGTGCAACCACGTTCCATGAGGTGAATTACATCACCGAAGCAAGCAGTCTGCGCAACTCGAACAAGCGCCAGTCGTGCATAACGAGGGTTAACAGAATTGGTATCTCCACATTGTTTTTTGTTTTGTTTGAATGTTTGTGTCTTCCATTTTCGGACACACTTGATGAGGCTTGATATAATAGTTATAGCCTTAGCAAGTTCATTGGTACGGCCCAAAACATTCTGCATAAACGCGATATCACTACTATCGGATTTAACGGGGTGTGCAGCCGCTTGCACAATTGCGTCTTTCTTAGATGAATGTTTTGTTTCAGGATCATCAATATATTCTCCCCAATCTTGGTTTGGTTGACAAAGAAATGCTGGTCCCCTCGTCCAAAGATGCCAACGTTTTACTTGTTCTGCTCGACAGCCCCGCGTAGCAACATCTGCTGGATTCAGATCCGTTGCGACATAACGTGGAGCTTTTCCTTGTGTATTTCGCAAAATCAAATCCACTCTGTTTCTTTCAAACACACGCAGCTCCAAAGACTTTTGGCTACACCATTGGATAACCGTTTTTGAGTCTGACCACAATTCAAAATTGTCAATCGGTAGAGTTGTGCCTTCAAGACACTCTCGGAGGAGTCGCGCTCCAAGATCGAGCGCAATAAGCTCCTTACGCGGGATCGAACCACGAAACAACTCAGCTTGGGAAAATATTGAAGTTTTGGCTGCCACCAAATTTACTTCACATTCAGTTTCGGTCTCAACACGAAGATATACAGCAGCTGCAGCAACATCCTTGCTACTGTCTGTGAAAACATGATATTCGAATTTACTGTTAGTTGTAACTTCGGCAGGAACGCGTCGGCGAATAAATGGAACCGAGCCGATTGAGTCTACACAGCGAATAGCCTTTTGCCAATCTTTTGTAAGGCTTGGTGGCACCACATCATCCCATTCGGAAATTTGTCTGACTATGTTCGAACAACAGAGGTTCATATTAACATATAAAGGTGCCCACCATCCCAGAGGGTCAAAAAGTTGATGATTTAGGCTTACAACTTGCCGTTTAGTTACATGTTTAATGTCTGCAGGATTAATCTCTGGAACCTTCATTAGCATTTCGTCTGCACTAGTGTCCCATACAAGTCCCAGAGTTTTTTGTATTCGATTGCCATCTCCGCCAACTTCTCTGCTCCGGATATCTCTCAGAGCTGGTGCGCGGTTGTCTTCATCGACATTTTGTAGGATTTCACTATCACTCGCACACCATTTTGACAAATGGAACCCAGTGGACGCCAGCAGTTTGGAAATCTCTTCGATCATTTGTTGTCCTTCTTCCACACTCTGAACTCCAGTCAACAGATCGTCTACGAACATATCCCGGGTTACTCTAGCTGTCGCATTCTCAGAAACACTTGGAATGTTCTTCTCTGCAGTATACAGTAAAGCATATCCCGCAACACTGGGAATGCAGCGCAATCCGTACGGCGCCACGCAAAATTCATAGGCAGCAATATCACCTTGCATTCCAGGTTTCTCAAACCACAATATGCGTAACATATGGCGATCTTCCGGGGCAATTCTAATTTGGAAAAACATATTAGTAATATCTCCAGCAATTGCATGTTTTTGCTCCCCGAATCGCAGCAATATTGATCGCAAAGATTGCATGAAAATAGGTCCTCGCTCAAGTAAACTATTCAAAGAAACGCCACGGTATTCCCTTGCAGCATCGTAGACTACACGAAACTTAGATTGATTCGTATGAAAATGAGGAATATAATAACGTGGCTTGGACATGTCCTGCATTTCTTGACGTCGAACCTCCTCAGGCAAACGAACAAGATGACCTTCTTTGATAGCCCCTTCAATCTTTTCGCAGTACTTCGTGAGCAGATCTGGAGAGTTTTCAAGTTTGCGCCTTAGCCCCAGCAACGCGCTTTTGGCCTGCTCATAATTGTCCTTCATCAGTTCTGGAGTACGCGCCCATGGTAATTTAAATTGAAGATGAGTTTCGCCATTGCTTAACCTTACCTCTTGGATTGTGTTCTGATAGTGTTCCAACACCTTTTCGTCGTTAATGCTCATGGCGACTCTATTATCGTTGACAGAGCAATAAAACGGATCACTTTCCAACTGCTTTTGATCGTATTTACTGTCTTTAAGAGTAAGTCTAACCCTTGAACATGTAGTCTTAGCATCAGCACAAACAGACGCACAACATACACCGGCTTTATCTTCATCCAGTGTGCCAAGCCAAAATGTCCCCAAGTCTTGCAGTACGGCCTTGTGT
This sequence comes from Trididemnum clinides, assembly GCA_963675345.1. NCBI lineage: Eukaryota > Metazoa > Chordata > Ascidiacea > Aplousobranchia > Didemnidae > Trididemnum > Trididemnum clinides. The sequence goes on from OY776291.1 coordinate 37,709,684, forward strand.
TGTGTTTGCAACTGTGGATCAACCAACAAATAATCCCATACAAGATCGCTGCCAAAAATCATGTCAATCCGTTTCGGAAGGGTGCCGCCATCAGGTAAGTACTGTGCAAATGGAAGTGCCTGATCTACAAATGCTATTGGTTTTACATCAACGATGTCTCCATTTACCTTCTCGAGTCTAAGGCGGCCCGTCATTATCTTCGAGCGCATAATGGTACCATTGAACATCTTGTAATCGCGGTATTCAGAGAAGCTCCACTCACCGTATAGCTGCTTTGCAAGGTCACGGGAGCACAGGGAATGAGTAGCTCCTGTATCAATTGCAGCATAGAATGTGATGCGATGCTCAGCATTCATTTCATTGTCTTGTGCTATAGCAGTCAGTTTCATTAATCCTATTTGTTCAGTGGGAGCATGGTCTAGCTTCAAGAATCCAAGAACATCGCATCCTCCTGATTGAGCTGGTTTGGCGTTTGTGTCATTATGGGTGGTCAAACGTGCTGAGGGTACTTCTTTAGCCTTGGTATGTGCACGTAAAGTGTCTTTTGGGATTGTCCCATGCAGCAGCTCGTGATGCAACTGGTCACACAGGTGGCACTTAGAATTGCGTTTACAATTTTGCGTGTAGTGATGCTTTTTCAAGCATAGAAAACACAGATGGTGCTTTGTTGCAACCTTCCAACGTGAGCTAACATTCATATCCAAAAAATTGCGGCATTCACGCAGAGGGTGCTCTTTTCCAAGTGGATGCAAGCAGCATTGTTCGGCTTTATTTTGATCCTGACTAAAGGACTGCTTCACCCCCTCGACCGCTCCCGCCATCCGATTAGAGCCAGTTTGTCTACTCCCTGATCCATGCCGTTGTGTACCGGTGAACCATTTTGTGCTATGTTCTGGAACAACTTTCAAATCAACTTGTACTACACTCATCCAGTCAACATATGAAATTTCGAAACTCAAAAATTCTAAAAAACTATCAAAAGTCCAATGGTATGACAAATACTTTGAATCAAATCTAATTCGCAGTTTGTCATCAAATGCATTATAGAGCTGTCCCAAAAGTTGCCGATTTTCAAGTGCAGCTTCTTGCTTGATGGAGAAGGCGACTCCTTTCAAATTCCTCAAATCAGCTCGCCATTCGAGCAAGAGTTTTCTGTCGTGTCCAATCGACTTAAAAGCTCTCCTCACTTGCTTGGAAGCGTTTTCAAGAATCACATGCTTTTGTCCATACACTTCTTCTATAGTGTACCAAATCACATCACACGCCTTTCCTGGGTCTGTAATTGCATATGCGTTGCGGATATACCGTTTTGCCTGGCCCTCCACTGTGCTCTCTAACCAGCGTAGCAATAAATCTGGACGAGACCTCCGCCACTCGTTGTAATGAAGCTCGAAGCGATGACGGTATGCTGGGTAATCTGCTTCATTTTGACCAGAGAAATGCAATCCTTCATCTCCCGCATAACTAAGTGATGGCTTCCAGGTAGCTAGCGTTGAACCAACATTTTCAACAGAGCAGTAAGGAGCATTTCTGTTTCGTTCCACAGGCACTGGACCTATATGCTGTGTTGGGGCGCGCGATTCCATTAAGTTTGATTCCTTTGCCAAAAGGTTCTGATGCCGCTCATCAGCAAGCTTAAACGTATCTTCTTCGACTACAGGCCCCCCTGGAGTCTTCAATATTACGTCTACTTGTCCCCCCGCGGAGCCCTTCACTGCGTGGGGATGATGCACTGCACTCATTGCTCGATTAAAGGCTGGTGCATCCGCAGCCATTTCCAAATCTTCGGTCAACTTCTCGAAGTTCTTCAGCTGTAAATCCCTTTTACGTATTTCCAAATCTCTTTTCTTACACTTCATTTCCATCTCTATTGCCCTTTCTTCCATTTCTAACTCTTTGGAAATATTTAACTGATGCAAACGATCAATTTCGTTTTGCTGTTCAAAAATAATTTTCGCAGAGCTTTGTGATATATGCGATGGTGCTTGAGAAGCAGAACTGCAATATGATCTGGCTTCTGGATCCTTGGAAGCACGAGCATGATATCGGTTCAAATCTTCCGTACCTCTGTAATCTTTGACCAACTTTTGTACCGTCGGCCGTGAAAAAGAAAATGGATTCTCCTCCAACCAGTCGTGCAAAGCGCCACTGTAAACCGTATGTGCTTTAAGGCTATACTCAAGAGTTTGATCTAGAATCTTCTGATCAACTTTTTCGTTAGATCTTGAGTACTCTTTCATTACTCCTGACAACATGAGCAACTCACGTGCATAGCGAACTAAACATCTCCAGTTCTTCAAATTACTCGAAACAGGCTTGTCAACCCAAGCTAGACGAATATCTTCAATCGGATCGTCTATCATTGCTGTCTCGTCTGGCGATAATACCGGTTCGCACAAATCAATGCACACACGTTTTAAGCCATTACCGCTTGAACTTTCCATTTCGTTTTCACAAATGTTCTCTGAATGCAACGATGCTTTAACTTTCTCATCCATGGTAATTTCAACAGCCACCAACGAACTTTCGAAAAACCAATACCGGTATGCTAGGATATCTCAAAATTGAACAGAATTCAATCTTCACTCTAATTCACCAAGACAAAAAACCCCAGTGTTTGTCACGAATTCCTAACTCGTAATGTAACACGCAACTCGTGTCGTGAACTGGCCAGACCACCGCCTACCGGTTCAGGATCCTATTTGAACTAACCGGGTACTCGGAACTTCTAGCTTTTGACTGTCCTCCACTGGCATACAACAACCAGATCACACAACTTCAATGAAGGCAGAAAATAGCTATTAATAGCCAACAGCAACGAAATGTACACACTATACAAACATATACTACCGGCGTTACGAGTTAGCAGGTAGTGCTCTGCAAAACAAAGTAAAAACATTGCCCCGCCTACCATACCTACATCATTTTTCCCAAAGACTGCCAGCTAAGCACAGGCTATATAAAAAACAATCATCAGAAAATCAATAAACTCTTCTAGCTATAAAGTCACAAAAGCAATCCCAGTCCTATGATCTTAATATGGTCACACAATAACCTCAAAACTACAGCACTGTCTTATCACACTAACACTTAACTAATTTCAATAACGGTCTACAAAGATAACTGGGAATTACTATACGGCACTGTAATAAAAGCGATTGTGAAGTCACATTCCAATAGCTAGTCGACTCGTAACAAAGGAAAAGTGTCGTAACTGATCAGCACAAAAAAGAGAAAAAGGCAACGAAAGCACGGCTGTTATTTACACTTTTCAAAAAGGATTCGAAGGCGTCCGGTGTATCCGACTTTAACAGATCGACAACATCTCCAAAGAGGTTACTTTGGACGTATTTTACTATATTCATCAGCGCCATGTCCAGAAAGGTGGCATCCAAAGTAGGTTTTGAAAATGCGATTCCTTTGTTTTTAGTCATCAAGTAATGCTTAAAGGCGATGAGATATCCAACGCGCTTTTTTAAGGTGTAAAGATCAGGAGAAGAGGCAATTAGTCAATCCAGGCCTGTGTTACGTTTGCTATAAGGTTCGTGACTAACAGTAGTTTTATGTACAACCGTGGTGAGAATTGATGGCTCGAGTTCCAAACTTCCATCTAGCAGAAATTTTGGACCATCCAGCCAAAGCGCATAACAATTTGGGTGTTTCGCACTAGCTTCCCGAGTGCCCAGACGAATGGACGTAGTTCCAAGCATCAGCTGGAGCAACTAGGAGTATTTTGTCCACCCGTCGTTTGACGAATCGAGGTAAATGAAGGTCTGGGTTCACTATCCACTTTAGAGTTACTTGTGAATCGGTCCAGAAGTGGCACCGACAATCGAGGTACTTCAGGGAACGAGAAACACTAAGCATCAAGTCTGCGCACAGTCTGGCAGCTTCGAGTTCCTTATGAGATATGACCCAATTTGTTTGATTGGCTGACACAAGTTTTGATTTTCCTTGAATAAAGGCTACGCTCGACTTCTCATTAACCAAATGCCGCAAGTATACAACACATGAAAACGCATGATTAGAAGCATCACAAAACCCATGCAGTTGGTAGATAACCTTGTCATCATTCGTAATTTCGAACTCGTCAGAAAAACAGTAACGAGGGGTGGAATAATTAGCAAAAACTTCCATAGATCTAATCCAATTCTTCCAATCATTTTTAACGTCTCCAGGTAGGTCATCGTCCCATCCGATACCCGACAAGGTGACCTTTTGGAGGATTAATTTTCCCTTTAAGAGGAAAGGAGCAAGGATGCCTAAGGGGTCAAAGTGACTTGCAAGCATACGTAGCATTTCCCTTCTAGTAGAGACTTCCGATAATGCACTGTTTCGGCATACTTTCAAACAATCATTTTCTACATCCCATACTACACCCAAAGCTTTGCAGTCGGGCATAGGATGAGAGCCAAGATCGATCTCCCGAATACTAGATCTGAGTTCACTCTGAGGAATGTTTGATAAAATAGACTTTGACAGGCCGTTTGCTACCCATTTACGCAGTTTAAATCCTCTACTCTCAAAGAGCGACATTGATTCACGAGTAATCATTTCAACGTCAGTCAACGATTCAGAGGTCATCAACATGTCGTCCATGTACCGGTTGTTCTCAACCATCGACAATGTCAGTTGACTAGCGGCAGTAGGATTTTCGAGAATTAAACGTTCAATAGCAAAAAGGACAATATACGCACTGGAGTTTATTCCCCAAACGTGCCTTGTAAAACGATAGCGCTGTATTTTCCCGTGGTACAAGTCGTTATCCGTGTACCAAATTAAGCGAAACAAGTCCTGTTGACTTTCCAGCAGAGATATTTGAAAATAGCATTTGCTCAAATCAGCCATGCATGCGAATTTTCCCAATCGGAATCGGATAAGAATGCTCACTAAGTTGTTCAGCAAAGTCGTGCCAGCAAACACAGCATCATTTAATGCTACTCCCCCGTAGGTAGCTGCTCCATCGAAAACAACCCTCGGTTTATTTTGTTTGGTAACAAGAAAGGGGAGATACCAGCTGCGATTATCACAAGTACCGTCCTTTAAGGGCACTAACCAGCCCTCATGAACAAGTTCTTGAAATGTTTCGGTAAGGGTAAGTTTTAGTTTAAGATCTTTAAGTGCTTTGCACCGTAATGACTTTGTACGTTCCAAAGCTCCAGTAAGGTTATTAGGCAACAAGCTAACGACATCGGTTTTTAAGGGAACTGGTATTTCATAGCGTTCATTAACTACCTTTATGTGAGGCTCCACCAACTGGCGAGTAAGTTCGTCGTTTAGAGAAGGCTGAACAATCTCGTCATCTAACTCATAATTTCGTAACCTTTCTTTCAAACTGGTTATTTCAAGTATAAGTCGGTCACACTTGTTTACGTTACAACTTGCATCTACTCCGACCTTCATAGTCCCACGCAAGTAGAACTTTACACTTACACGCCCACCGCTGGCGATGGGACCAAGCCTGGTCAAAACGTAATTAGGGTCGTCGTGATTCAGGCCTTCGTGCTCTTCAATCACTGTAAGCAAGCACTTGTCAGTTTGCCCAATGAGTATATCAATACTTTTGCGCTGAGGAATGGTCGGAATTTCGGCTCCTTTAAAATGTTCTAGGCCATTGGTATCCACTGCATGTGGAAGAGTGTTCAGATCCTCAGTAAAGTCTGGTACTACCAAAGCATCCCTAACCCTAAAGGTCTCACCAGTGGTAAGAAACTCCATTGAAAAATCTGTAAGGCCATAGCTGGGAGTGGTCTGTTGTGCCAGGGTACTGATAGTGATAGTTTTGTCTTTGTTGGTGTTAAGCCCGAGTTCAGTCTTCAAACCTTCAGAGATGAGCGTAGCTTGGGAAGCTGTGTCATGCTGCGCATACGCTAGCGTTGATTTCCCAGTGTCAGGGTTAATAACTCTTACTGCACTGGTGCGCAACAAAACAACGTCATGATTCGGCTTCAACTTTCTTACGACAGCCTGCTCCCCATCAGATGTTTCATCAACCGGTTCACTGCCTGCCTCGGGTAAAACCCTGCAACGATTTACTTCAGCGGCCCCGACATTAACAGAGTTTGACTGTTTGTACAAGTCATATAAGACGCTTGCGTGTTTATGTTCGAAGTTTGGAGCACACTTACGACATTTCGATGAAAATGCACAATCTCGAACACGGTGTCCCAAAGATAGACAATTTAAACATCTTTCAGCGTTAATAATCATCTGCCGTTTGCAGTCTATAGAAAGATTTGCGAATTTTTCACAATCCGCAAGGAAATGTTTGGATCTGGAGTCAATGCATATAAAACAATTAGGAGGTGGTCTTGTCGGAGATCGTTTGTAAGCACACTGGTTCTTGTCACTAACTGCTGATTCACGCGTATTAGAAGATCCTGACAGCATTAAACTAGTTGGTTTCGATTTTACAGCTACTTGTTGAACTCTAAAAGAATCACGCACACTTTTAAAATCACGTGGTTTGTCCTTTTCATCATTTTTGAAAAATGTTTGTGCATAGTGTGACGTCATCACGCTCAACTCGTGTGTTATAAACTGGCGCAAAGAGTCGAATCCAGGGTGATTCAAGTCAAGTGCCATTTTGGCTAGATAGTCAAGATAACGTCGCTTTAACACGCTGGGAAGACGACTGGCGGTATCGAGCAGCAATTGACCCGATAGTTTTTCCACCTCATCATGGGCATAAGCAAAAACTTCTAGGGTATTAAGGTCGTCATTAAAGGCCTTCAGTGAAGTTACGTTGAAGGTTACTTTAGGGCCATTGCGAATGGCAATGATTTTAGGCTCAGTGGTAAGACCGTTAGAAACACCATATCTTTGCCGTAGACGATCTAAGGCCTTTTCAATACGTTGCGAGGTTGACATGTTTTTCACGGGTGCCAAAAATAAATTAACTATCTCGCGTGGCTGATCAACACATGAAGCTCTCAGCACTTCGAGTCGGCGCTCGTTGCAAGGATTCTCGTCCATAAGTTTACGAATTTGATTTTCGCAAAACACAAAAGTCATGTTTTTACCATTATATCCAATTTGAGAAGCCAGGTTGATAAACTCGCTTCTGCTCTGACGGTCAAGATAAGTCCTCAACGCTAGGTCTTATCGATAAATCGGAGACGGCTTGTGACAGCCACGCCCTAAAGCATCTGTAGGCAAATCAGGATCGAGCCAAAGTGGCCAAGCCACTTTAGGTTTATCATCCCGGTGTACATCATCCTCAATAGGCAAACTAAGCTGTACCTCATTTGGCTGAAAACGATGCCGCGCAGCTTCGACACTTACGCGGGGCTCGTGACGCCTCACTACAGACAAGAGGTCGCCACGATGAAATTTGGAGCCAGCAGAAGGTCCACCCAATTGCCCTGAGGATGAAACAGAACCTTGATGACGCGATGAAGCGACTGAAGACCCGCGTTCAGAAAGCGCGATCAGTCGTTCTTCAGCATCAAGCCTAGCCTCCTCGACGCGACGGTGAGCTTCAGCTTCGGCAGCCTTCGCTTCGGCGTGAGCCTTTGCTTTAGCAAGGTCATAATGGGCCTTAAGTTCAGCTCGCTTACGATCCAACTCAATTTGTCGCGCCATCGCCTTACTTGATGCTATACTATAACACTGGGTAACCTGAGAAACGCTATCTGAAGGTTCAAGGTCAACACCATGATCGCCCTCGATCGCCACCGAAGACTCTTCGAAAAACTGACCATAACAACGCTGTTTAGCACTCTCGTATGAATTAACGCATTTTTGAAATTGGTTAATTATACTGTCAGACATATTAAATATTCCTTCTGAATCTGATATGTTCTTTAACTTTATTTTATAATCATTGTAGGAAATTTTGATGTCAGCGAATTGCTGCGACAATTCCAGAAAACGCTCTTGAGATGCGCATTTAGATAAATTATCGCAAACACGTTTCATGCGGTTTAAAATCTGCCTTTTTAAGGTCAAAAGTTTACGTTCGAATTTCTCGTTACTGCCGCTATCACCAGCAGACACTAGAGTAATTTCCCTTTCAATGGGAACAGAAATACTTGCCCGGGGTTTAATTTGGTCGTCCACTGCGTGCATCCCCAACACCCCTTTAGCATCACCCTCCTCGGTTGCACCATCTATTAATTTAGTACTAGGAGCATCAGACATGACTGTTTACAGTACACATACAACAAATAAATTAAATTTTAACCTTGAAATTGTTGTTGACCACTGCAATCTTCGCGAACACGTCCTTGTAGCGAATATTCCACACCGCTTATCCCGAACAAGAAATAGTAGTAGATTCCGGAGTCCAATCGGAAGTGAAAGATGAAATTCGGAGATTTGAACTCATGGAATGGCAGAACCGGTAGTAATGATCAGGAAGTGTGGAAAGTCACGTCACCAGAGATGATTGGCGAATAATTAAAGCGATTCTTCTTCTTGAAGTGGTTGAAGATGTAAGTGCGAGTTGTCAGATAGAATTTACTGAGTACAATGACTTCAGTTCCAAGAGATATAAATCTGACAGTCGCTGCAAGCTCCAGGTTAAGCAGATAATTCAAACTTCTTCCGTATTTTCGATCCTTGAAGGTATGAGTTGAATTTCTTTGGTAATAGTTGAGAATCGATAGATAAGTACACCTTGATTAGTTTTCTTTATGTTAAAAATAAAGAGTCTCAGAGGAACGCTGAGACCTTCACTGCTGTCCTTCCAACGCTAGTACAAAGAATCCAATAATTCAGCAAAATTTCTTTAATGTACAAACTTCAGAGCAAATGACCGATAGTAAAAGCAGTAAAAACTAATCAAGGGTTATCCACGTCGTAATTCTAGGCAGTAAAAATTTTAAACTACATCGTTGCTTAATAACAATTCACTAAAAACAAAAGTTTCTACTGTGCCGGCGTTTATAAACAAAATCGCGAGAAAAGAAGAAAAAGGGTAATTACGGTGCTGAGACAAACACTAGAATTACCGTCTTTTCAACCTACCTTAAATTACCACGAGTGATCAAAATGACCGTTTGCACAATTACTAATAAATGCTAATGACTAGGCATTATTTTGTGTGAAAAGTTTCTTTGAACTGACACGATGGCATAATGGTTAGAGCATCTGCTTCACAGTCGGTATACCTGGGGTTCATTCCCCTTGTTGAATTATTCCAAAAGATTTAAAAAAATGGTATCCACAGCTTCCCTGCTTGGCACTCGACAATTAGAGGATGTTGTGGAGAACAAGCCGGCAAGTTTGCTTGTCGTGTCCTTGCACAAGGCACTTAACGGGATGCCTCCATCTTTATAGGGAAGATAGGTGGCCCAGACACATTGCAAATGGACACTCCCAAGTGAGTGCAGACGTCCCGTTCAAAAGATAGCGATACATTTGCTTTCTCGTGAATGGAACATAAATATGGCAAATAAAAAAACTGTTGTGTTATACCTAGTAAAGTCTTGAATTATTGTAAGTGGGAGTTTAACAAATCGTAAGCTCCATTATGTCTTGGAATAAACTGCATAGGTCCCTATCTAGGAAATAAATTGTAGGTCTTCAACTTTTTTTTAGCTGCGTTTCTGTACGTACGTTTGGAGCTTGTAATCTGCTTCTCGATTTTGAAGCAAAATTTGCTGCATTTCAATTTCGCTTCGTAAATATAAGCCATATTAAATTCTGCTGTGTTGGATGCAAAATGCGTAATAACTAATCACCTAATTACCTAGCGCTTGCATCGTAGTAGCCTACTTGTATCATTACTGTCAATATCTCACTGCCATTATGTTGAATTAGTTTTCTGCACATTACAGTAATAGTTGCCGCCTCTAAATTCGATTCATTTGAAAAATAACTTTTACCACGGAGGTCAAACTGAGTTAAATTATGCCAACCCCTGATCAAACTGTAAGATAAAAACGTAAGCATAACACTTAATCTTGCATGAATAGAGGAGTGACAACATTCCTGTCTCAAAGAAAGGTTGAAGACCTAAGTTTCTTTTGGTGATCAACATTTTCGAAGTGACATTTTTCAACCTGCTTCAAATAAAAGTAAAGACTTTGTTTTTTCAGAAATACACTTTTTAAAAGTATTTTGTTTAGTTTGGAAATTTCTATATAAGGGCAGATAATAGTCTGGAGGCTTAGCGATCAGTCTCCGTACTTTTATGCCTATGTCGACCGGTGCGATGGTGTAGTGGTTAGAGCATCCGCTTCGCAGTTGATAGACCTTGGGTTCATTTCCCTTGTCGAGTCATATCAAAAGACTTTAAAATATGGTATTCACAGCTTCCCTGCTTGGCGCTCAGCACATAAGGGATAGTGTGGAGAACAAGCCGGCAAGCTTGCTTGTTGTGTCCTTGGGCAAGGCACTTAACGGGATGCCTCCGTCTTTATGTGGCAGACGGATGGTGGGGCCAAGCAGTCTACCCGTCGTGGTGGCCCAGTCTGACGAAAGACATGCAAACCGAGCATGAGCTCATACGCGTGAATGAATGAACGCCTATGTCAACAAATCTATCTTGCGCACTGGTACATAATTTTTACCTTTTAGTGCAGTTGTTGTTGCAAGATTGTTTTGATACAATAACACAACAAAAGACTCAATTGCAAAGGTAATTTTAATGATGAAAAAATTAGTGTTTTCTACATGGTCAAAAAGACCGTTGGTGGTAATTTGAGGAAAATTCATTCCCATCCCACCTTTTGTTTATTGTGATGCAATGAAAATTAACATGCTAAAATTTATCCAAGATTTAGGAAACGTCAGAAAGTTTCAGTGTTATTGCACGCCCCTAATCAGAGATATAAACAAATAAAAATTTAAAATGGTCAAAATGACCGCTCCAGTAATTCTGGTGTTATTGCCTTGTTTCCATAATACCAAAATAATGCAAATTATGGAATGTTACTACGTATTTACTGGAAAATTGTATAACATAGACAGAGATTTTTGTTAAGGTGAGATTATACTTTACTTATTTATAATACCATATGCTGAGCTTTTGCAATAACCATTTCACGTGAGGCTTAAAACAAAGATATTGATTGATGGTTAATCCCGAAAATTTACAAAACTTGTTTTACTTGTTGCACTGTTTATTTCTAAATTTGATGGCAAATGAGTTTGATTGGGGAAGACTTCATAGGTTGTGAAAGCAATGTGTTATGTTTCACTAATATTTAGGGTTAATGGATTGGCAGAAAGCCAGGTATCAATATTTCTAACTGGTGGTTGGATGTTTGTATAATCAGGAAACACTTTTTTGAAAAAAATATGTTTCTGTCATCACCAAACATTACGGTTTTGCTCAAAGTTGTGCATGTTGGAAAGACATTTATGTATATCAAAACAGTAGCAGCCAAAGGATTGGTTCTTGTGGAACCCCTACATATATGAGATTTGCGTCTGAACTGTGTCCTGCTTTGTCTGTTTGTATAGTTCGATCACATAGATAACTCTGAAACCACTCATTTGGCAGTCCTCTAATACCATAATAATTTAATTTGCCATTAGTATTTTGTGGTAGACTGTATTGAAAGCCTTCAAAAGATCTAAAAAGAAGTCTGAAGTGTGGTCCTTGCTTTCAAAAGCCTTAGCAATGTTTTCAATCATTATAGCAGCAGCAGCATGACTAGTGCAGTGACTTTTTCTAAATCCAAGTTGCAAGACATAAAAAGACTAGAATTACTTGAAAACGAGTACATTCTTTTGTATACAATTTTTTCTCACATCTTCGACATCGTTGGAAGCAAATTGATAGGTCAATAATTAATTGTATCAGTTTTTGACCCTCTTTTCAGAACTGGAATTACTTTGGCTTCTTTTAATTCACTAAGGTTGAGACCTTGGGCCAATGACATTGTAGCTGTTGTGACCATTAACATTCCTTGTAATATATATCAATTGAGAATTTTAGTTGGCAACATTATCTTTGTTTTCATTAGCAACCCGGATTTCATTAGCAACCTTTGTTTTCATTAGCACATTTAGATAATAGGCATGTTCTAGTTGTTTATTTAAGATGGGTAGTTTGATCTGAGCTAGCTATTTATTCTTTGATTAGCATGTAGTTGTACAGCACGTGTACCAGCAAGTCCTCTCTCTTTGTAATTAATAGGCTTTATCTGACATTTGGATAGTTTTGAGGGCTAACAATTTGTTTTTTGTATTACATGTTACTGTATTGTCTATTTGAATAAGTGCTGGTTTATTGAATTTGGTTTGGTTTAATTGCATGTTGTTTTGGTTATGGACAAACAATTGGATATATATTTTGTCTTCATGTCAAGCAGGATATCAAAATAAGTTTATTCATGGTTTTTTGGGTTTCAGCCTGCGTTCGTCCAACGTCAAGCATATATACACGTGATGTGTGCGCCGATAATTGATACCTATATGTGCAAATTGTTAATTTTCTTTCTTTTGTATATAGTTACCTTACCTGTTGACACCCTGCCATACATAACCGACGCGATGGCATAGTGGTTAGAGCGTCTGCTTCGCAGTCGGTAGACCTGGGGTTCATTCCCTAAGTCGAGTCATACCAAAAGACTTTAAAAAATGGCATCCGCAACTTCCCTGCTCGGCGCTTGGCATTTAGGGGAGGTTGTGGAGAACAAGCCGGCAAGTTCGCTTGTTGTGTCCTTGGGCAAGGCACTTAACGGGAAGCCCCACCTTTATGTGGAAGACAGGTGGCCAATAAACCTCGAAAAAGGCAACTCCCAAGCGAGTGCGGACTTCCCGTCCAAAGTATAGCGATACAATTTGCTTTCTCGTGAATGGAGGATAAATATGACAAATAAAACAAAAAAAAAAACACGCTTCTATTCAAATAAACATCCTTTACAAACCGGCGTGGAAGTTTGACGGGTGAGCGTATTTAGAATCAACTGGCATCTCTTAGCGTCTAGGCCTATTCACCAGGACGCTACAGACATGTTCAAAATATAATACAGAACTAAGGGTACCTGTTCAGAAGTTGATTTTATAACAAGCATTGAATTTTTATCAACACCATAACCATTTGTTGCAGGAAACTGTGAAATAATTTTTTTAATTTCAGAAACTGAACTAGGATATAAAAATAAAGTGAGGAGGAGGATCTAAATATTTGTTGAAGTCCAATTTTTAAAGTTTTTGTTCTGGATGATATTTAATATTTTAAAGTTTTTTTCTAGATGATAATTAAGTTGTAATACAGTTTGATGTTATAGATGCTTTGACAAGGGCTTGATGTAAGCCAAAAACGTTCAGCTTTGAGTGCATGTAGATCAATTACCAATGATGAAAAGTGGTTTAGTGTTGCTATGCAGTATTGTTCTATCGATTCTGAAAGTTACTTTTTTTTAAATTACAAAAAATTATTCTTAAACACACAAATTTTCAAGATAAATTTTTTAAGAAATCAAACTTTACAAGATAGTAAATTCTTTTCATGCAAGTAATTTCATTATCAGCAGACCATTTGAGACTTAACTCAAGTCTGAAGTCACGGGTGTGGAATCTTGAGTCAAGTCATTTTGTACAAATGACTACGGTCGAGAGCATCACAGTGAAACCAGTTACTATTATATCTACGTTGTAGTAACGATTATTATTATGCGCTGTTTGTGCAATGCGCAAATCGGATTCTCACAAGCCTTGCTTTTTGGTTTCAGTTAATTCAATGTCTAAGCAACTAGCCTGATAGTTTTATGAACATTGGTTAATCACAAGCATACTAGTGCATTAAGAAGACATAAATAACGAACGAATTGGATACTTCAATGTTGTTGTAGCAACCGTAGGAAGATTTGCCACCGTTGCTGTTGCTCTGTCTTTCGCTGAAAAAACTCACAGGTAGGCTTACGTTTGACTAAATTAAACAATGCAAATATTTTGTAAGCATGCTAGTCTAGTTAATCGTATGTTGTATCAGTATGTTAGCTGGTTACGCATTTTAGGTTTAATGAGCAAGAAGATGTCTCATGGGTTTTAAATCCAAATTTAGTTAGCTCCACTCCCTCTCTCTTTCTACAGTAATACTGCAGTTAAGCCTGAAACTTTATCTTCTGTGCTATTTGGGTCCTACTGAAGGTTTGACATTGGCCTAGTTTTTCAACATGCCTATTAGCTTGCAGTACCATACATATGACTGTGATAGAAAACCTTAAACTTACTGGCCTGTTAGCAGTAGTACAATAAGCTACTATTGTGTCAGAATTTTTTTTTTATATATAGAGAGCACTGGGTGAAAACAATATCACAAAAAAAGAAACGTTGGAAAAATTTGAGCAGGTTCGGTAAATGTACGATGTTGTTGAAGAGAACTTCAAACAGCACAGTACTTCTGCATGAATAAAATTCATGCATGACTAAATACCATTGATATGAAAGAGTTTTTACTCCTGATAAAAAAAAATAGACATGAATTGGAGGAATTCAATATCGCTCCAAAAGATTTATGATTAGTCTCAGGTAAGCTTGAATATTTAGGTCTAATTTAATCGCTATTACCTTAATTTTTGCAAGTCAGTGTTTGCATGCATGTCTCGAGAAAAGTTAGTGGTTAATATGCCTACCAAAGTTCATCTTTGCTCCCTCCTTAACAAAGTTAGCAGGCGTAATCCTAAAAGAATTTGAAGAAATTTTGGTAAAAGTTTGAAAAGTTGTAGCCCTCTTGTAAGAGTAAAAAGTTTTGTAGGCTAGCCATGCAGACTGCAGCTTGTAGCTGGCGAGGGGCCCAGGCTTAAAGAGTGAGATGTATTTAATGCAGACTGGTTATTGGCTACAGACCCTACACTGATATATTAACAAAATGTAATATTGGTTGTAAAAATCTGGCTACTGGAGACAGAAAATCAGCAATCGCTTTCAGCCATCACGAGGAAAAGCAACAGCATCCAACATCATAAATGAAATCTGTTCAGCCATAAGAAAAGTTTTAATTTCAAAGCTTTTGAAGCCACCAATCGGTTATTCCGCATGGAAAAAATTATCTGCAGCTTTCCATCGTTTGTGGGACTTTCCTGTGCATCGGTGGCATGAACTGAAGCATATCATGATCCAAACCCTCCCCAAATGCAGGATCCAAATATTACAATTACAAAGGCTTTCTCAGCATTGTTTTACTAGCTGTGTGCGATCCACAATACTGTTTCTGTTTTGCTGACATAGAAAATTCATGGCGGCATAGTGGCGGTGGAGTATCAGCTAACTCAAATTTTGGGAAGCAGCTATTGTCAAATCAGCTAAAAATTCCTCCACCTGAATGCTAAAATTCTGTTGAAGAACTGCCATTTTGCTGTGTAGCTGATGCAGCTTTTCGATTAAAGCCTAATAAAATGCGCCCTTACCCAAGCAAAAACATTACCGAAGAATAAAGAATTTAAAATAACTGATTATTTAGAGCCAGAAAAGCTACTGAAAACAGCTTTGGCATTTTTTAAAGTCGCTGGAAAACATTTTTCTCTCTGTTGGTATCAAAACTGATTCAGTCCTCGATGTACTATGAGTTGTTATTTTGCAGTAATGTTCAATTATGGGCAGAGTGCCACAATGTCCTGAGGTTTTTTGTAAATATATTTGAAATTGTTCATAAAAACAAGACGTTGGGCAGCCCGTACCCGTCTTCGGCAAAATCTGCTACTCAACCCAATATCTTCAAGTTCTTGCTTGCAAAAAACACGTACCCAAAATTTTAGTTTTCTTTGTTCAACTAAGTATTTTCGTTTTTGATCAATTTGTTGAAGGACAGTCTCATTAGTTTGAAGTACTGTTCAAGGGATATAAAGTATTCTACGATAAAACCATATTTCTGCGACTTTCAATTTTTTTGGTTTTTGTTGTAAGTGCTCAGGACTCGCAAGCGTATGAGAGGACTGCCCAGACAAATTTAACAGTCTTATTTTCAAAGAAATGGAAAGCTTACGGTCTTTAAAAATATTGTTCATGCCCTTAAAACTTGATTTGGCAAGAGCAATGCTTTGTATAGTATCTATTTTACATTTTGCGTTCGTTGTAAGCCGAGATCTAAAGTAGTTAAAATGTTGCACTGGTTCAATTTTCATGTTCCTAGCAGTCAGCAATATCGAAATTTCAGGTGATTTTTTTGCTACTACCACGACTTTTGTCTTTGTTGCCATTTAAGCTGAGGCCCAATTTTTTGCTAGATACCTGAACAGCACTCAGGAGTGTTTGTAAGCCCGTTTCTGAAAACGCAGGTAGCACTGTGTGGTCATCATGCCAGATGTTGTTGATCAAATTACCATTTACCGTTGGCCCTCCTTTAATTTGCCCCAAATCTCTCAAAATAAATTCAATTTAGAGATGAAAAAAAACAGGACTCATGACGCATCCTTGTCTTATTCGACGCTTGATATCAATCCAGATTTTTTTTTGAATTTTGTTATCCAAATTAGATTTAAATTGTCTTCTCCAGTGTCCAGTGTATTCTCCAGTGTATTTTTCATTTCAATTGTTATCCGATGTGGTTGCTTAATTTTTTGGAATCTTTTAAAATACGTATTTGCAGTTATGATGATACTCTCTCTCTCTTTCTCTTTCATGTTTTTCCACTAATCTTAGGAATTTTACAAATTTCGATTTTGCGGCAGTTTTTCCAGTATATCTGCAGAAAACGTAGCATTAATGTTACGATTCTTCAAAGCATTAATTAAGAACCTCAAGTTTCTCTTTGGGCACTTTAAGGATCAAAACCTTTTTCTTACCAAGTATAGTTCTCATGTTCATATCTGTTTTATTTTATATATCTGTGTGTGTTTCATAGATAGTAAATAACTTATATCCTAATTTCTATGTCTGTACCTTGTTCTGGAAGTGAATTACATCATGTTCCATTTGTGGAACACTGGCGGGTTACAACACACAAAATGGCACCTTCCTGATTTGTTGCTGCAAATAAAAGCATTTCACTTTTTTTCCTTAATACCTTGTGAACTCAATCACCAAAAGCATACTTTGATTTTATTCGGGAGCATTTTCATTGCTTGGTACCATACTTTTCAAAACAAAGCTTGCTACGTTCTGCATGCAGGCATACATTGCATTTTTTCATTTGGTTTTTGTGTTCATTTTACAAAGTCCTTGAAAAGTGGTTCATTTCATCAATTCTCACGTCCTGTAAAAGTTCAACTTCGCTGTCTGGTGTATTTTGCGGTTCGTCATTTGCTTTAAGCAAGCAACGAGTCATTTGTCTCCAAAATTCCAAGTGAGGTACTCTTTTCTGGCCAAGTCGGCAATATTTCCTCCATGCTGCAAAACCGTAGAATTGAGAAAGTTTACAAACAGGGTCCAGGACCATTTTTTTCATGCATTGGTGAGCAATGTGATTCCAGTAAACTGTCCATCAGATCAACACCACTCATACCTTTGTTATACGAATCAACGGGATGTGGCTGTGTGACTTCTTTAGCTCCTCCTTTTATCCTTGGCCTTACTTTGTACACAGGTTTATGAGTTTCCTGGTCACTTGCAATATTTAGCACTGAGTTGTCATGCCTTTTTGCAATCTATTTTTTTCCATTACTGCAATAATGGTATGTGTCTCTTTTTTATCTGAAGCTCTTTGCGTTGAACAAGTTGCTTGTTCACACCTTCTGTTCTGTTTTCTCGTATGATTCCTGTGACTCGCATGCTTTTTTCAGCTAATTCAGTCATTAGATGGTAGCTAGTGAAGTATCAAAAAAAAAGTTGGTGATACAAAACATTGGAATTACTGGAGATGATAGAAGCCATATTATTGATGACACGTGTTCCTAAAAGCTGGCTGATTGCGTTTGACTGCTTTCCCTTATAATATCTGCATGTGATAAGGATAACTATCACTTCTACACAGGCACCAAATTTTGTAACCAAAATGAGCTGGCTTCCCTCTGATAAACATTTTGGCACTGTGGCGTCCAAAGAATGGCACCATTGACTCATCTACACTCAATAATTAATAAAAAATATCAAACTGAAACAAATTGCAATTCAGCATCTTATTCAAAGGAAA
This sequence comes from Trididemnum clinides, assembly GCA_963675345.1. NCBI lineage: Eukaryota > Metazoa > Chordata > Ascidiacea > Aplousobranchia > Didemnidae > Trididemnum > Trididemnum clinides. Next base: position 37,727,652 of record OY776291.1, read on the forward strand.
TATTTTTCTCATTTTATCTCTTTCTGTGAGCCTTTGGTTGTTAGCAAAATGCAGATAGCTTTTGATTTCGTGATATCTGTTTCTACTGATTGTATTACACACTGCCGGAACTCCCAAATCAAACTGCGTTGACCAGTAGTCATTTTCTTTTGGTAGTCTATGGTAGCCAGGAAACAAAAGCACACTTAAAAATGACTGCATTTCTTTATTCGATACCAAAAAATGTGAGTTGTTTTAATCTCAATTGCTACAAAGGTTAGTTTGAAGAACAATGTGCTCCAGTTTGTCCTCGGAAAAATTTTTCTACACTTGTTAAGGTGAATTTCCTTCCAAATCTGACAAATTTTCTGTGAAATTAGGTTCTTCCCTCTAAAAAGCACTGTCAAAACCAGAGATTTTTTTCCATCCAGGCAGTTCTTGCAGTCTTTTTTTGTTATGTGTTGGCAAAGGTAGTTCAGCTTGGTCATCACTTTCAAGATCTTCAATCTCAACCTCTCTGGCTGGTTCGTAAATTTCTTCCACACTTTCAGCTGAAACCTCTTCTTTATCGCTTTTCTTATTAACGGAGTTATCTGGCATTTGGAAGTACAACGACATTGACAACATTTTTTGAACCTTTGATAGCTTCATGGACTTCTGCAACAGTTGCTACTCATGTCGTTTTACTTACTCCATAGAAAACTTTGGGTTCCATCTTCACTTCTAATTGTCAACCACTCGCTTGCTTTCTAACTACGAGGGTCAGTCAATAAGTAATGAGACTTTCTCAATAACTCAAGTTTGCAATGACTGGTAATCAAAATATGCTTTTTTATTTTTCAACATAGTCTCCCTCCTTTGCAACACACTTGTTCCATCTTGATATTAGATTGTCTATTCCTTTGGCATAGAATTCCGTGGACTGGGTCCTTAGCCAGTTGCTCACAGCAGCCCAGCACCCTCACAGAACCCAGCTGTCGCTGGGTTTCCAAGATGTTAACGGATGATCACAAAATGCGACGCCTGATGGCTTCCAGAGCATCACTACGCAGATACAGAAAGGAGGGAGATGCATTTCTGTCGAGAATAGTGACAACTGATGAGACCTGGGTTTTTCATTATGAACCTGAATCGAAACGACGATCAATGGAGTGGAAGCATGTTTCTTCCCCAGTGAAGAAAAAATTCAAATCTCAGAAAAGTTTAAGGAAAGTCATGCTCACTGTGTTCTAGGATAGAAATGGGCCAATCACTATCAGTTTCTTGGAAAGGGGCAATACTGTGAACTCAGAGAACTACTGTGAGCTGCTAACTCAAGTGAAAAAAGACATTAAGAACAAACGGAGGGGACTTCAATCAAGAGGTGTGATTCTTCTTCAGGATAATGCAAGGTCCCACACAGCAGCAAGAACCCTAGCCAAAATTGAAGATTTAGGCTGGAAACTTCTAACACACCCACCCTACAGCCCAGACCTTGCACCATCTGATTTTCACCTCTTCGGCCCACTCAAAGAGAGAATGAAAGGAATTCACTTCCAGACTGACGAAGAAGTGAAGGCTGCTGTGAGCAACTGGCTAAGGACCCAGTCCACGGAATTCTATGCCAAAGGAATAGACAATCTAATATCAAGATGGAACAAGTGTGTTGCAAAGGAGGGAGACTATGTTGAAAAATAAAAAAGCATTTTCTGATTACCAGTCATTGCAAACTTGAGTTATTGAGAAAGTCTCATTACTTATTGACTGACCCTCGTACTAACTGCTTGTCAGTGAAACGAAAAAGTCTAAATACGATAGCTCTTTCTTTACTGAAAGCAATTGTAACGCATGAATAAATGCAGTAAACGTCTGGGCTGAAAACTAACACTTGCTCATCTTCAAACGCAATTGTATGATAACCCGCCACTGTTCCATTAATGGAACAAAAATTTTACAACAAGTTTATGACAAGATATTGGCCGCGCATCTTATATTGGGGTGAAAATACTTTTTATATCAGTAATCTATTATCTGTGGAAAAATGAAAATATTATCTGCAAAACAATTTATAGGTCTCCTTTACATGACACTGGATCAAATCAATTTTTTTTTGACAACTTAAAAGAAACTCTTGAATCTTTAAAAAGCAACCAGAAATGCTTTATATTTGGTAAACTAAATTATAACCTCCTTCAACATGACAAAAACATGGCTAATGATTTAATAAACATTATGTCAGACAACTCGTTTTATTCAATGATGAACAAACCAACTCACATTAAAGACACCAGTGCAACTATTTTAACACGTTCAGTGCTAACCTGGTCACGCATAAAGCGATCGCGCAGGGCGGCGCGTTTTTTTTTCGTCATTTGTACTGTCTGCGCGAATGCTATCAGCAAATAACTTTTTTAAAACATGTGTAGAGAGAAGAGTAGACTATGTTTGAAAAGAAACAATAAAACAAACTTTTTTATGATAAAATTTTATTCTCAAAGAATATCATCTACTTGTTGTGTATTCATTTTGCTAAATAAAGAAAATTAGGATTAAATTTTGCATTAAACCTCTCATTCTCCTACTAAATTTTTCTATTCTTTTCTCCTATCTTCAAAGCTCAGCATTTGAAAACCTTCAAAAAGCCTTTGCAAAGTTTTGTGTGCAAAATGTCTAGCGACATTCCTACATACACGCTTCAATGCTTTTTGCTATATAGGCGTTCTAGAACGTTTTTAGCACCGAACGCATTGCAGCTATTTCAAAGACGTTCTGGAACGTCCAAACGCACCCTGTGCGTTTTCTCTCAAGACGTTGCAGAACGTCCTATCGCACCGAAAGTGTTAAATGATGTATGGACAAGTTTATATTGTGAAAACATCAAAACAGGAGTGCTTCTCCATTTCCGACCACCTACCAGAACTTACTTGTTATTTGGATAACGTTATGCAAGGTTATTTGATGGTTGGAAGGTTCACACCGACATAAACCACAAACATTATATTGAAAACAATCTAGTGTGTATTGCAAAAAATGTACCCAACCCAATTTGACGAGACCATCCCTGGACCGTTGAGGGATGGTCTCGCCAAATTGGGTTGGGTAAATTGTTTTGCAATACACACTAAATTGTTTTCAATATAATGTTTGTGGTTTATTACTTGTTATTATATCAATCAAATAAAGCATAAGCTAGACAACAAAATCACAATATTTGACCAAGTAAACATTGAAAAATTTCAACAAAAATGAGAAAAAATAGATATGAATTTGATTTTGCAAGAAACTGATCCCAATAAATCATTTTGTATGTTTATTAATGAATACACTTCTATTTTTAATTAATTCTTCCCTCTGGTAAAAAAAGATCTTTTAAAAAAGCAAGAACTGTTTTGATGAAGATTTGCTAAAACTAATGAAAGAAAAAGACAAGTTATTCAAAAAATATATTGCCAAAGTGACTATCGTAGCTAAATCAAAATACAAAAAAGCTAGGAATAAATAGTTTATAGCATTCAAGAAAAAAGAAAGCTTTCTTTGCATCAATTCTTGAAAAACAAGAACACAATATTAAAAACACACGGCAGGCAATTAACATTCTTCTAGGAAAAACTAAAAACCATAGCTGCACTTCTTTAAGTATTCATGGAGAATTATCTATCGATGATGCAAAAATAGCGAACCACTTTAATAAAGACTTCACGACGATTGATAGTAACCTCAATAACAATTATGAACCACATTGATGCAAAATTTGATGATTATCTTGGTTCAACATACCCACACTATATCCATGTAAATCCCACTTGTGTCTTAAAAATTAAGAAGATCTCATCTGGCATGCAATCAAAAAACAGCTGTGGTTTAGATGTAATTCCAATGTCAATTCTTAAATTGTCATGAGATAATATATTGCTAATATTATGTCATATTTTTAATCTTTCGTTGGAACAACGTAAATTTATCAATGACTTCAAAAAGGCCAAAGTAATTCCAGTGCACAAAAACAGATCTAAATCTGATGTAAATAACTATCGACCAATCAGTTTACTACCTGTAATGTTCAAAATTTTGGAAAAAATTTTTCACAAAAGGCTGTATTCATTTTTGAGCCAAGCAGATTTTTTTTTATCCACAGCAATTCGGCTTTAGGAAAAAACACTCCACAAACAATAACTCTCACAGTTATGATAGAAAACGTTACAAAAGCCTTTGAAGAAAAAAAATATGCACTAGATGTTTTCTTGGATTTGTCAAAGATTTTTGACACGGTTGATCATAACATCCTACTTCACAAATTACATCACTATGAAATTAAGGGATTACCTTATGAATGGTTTAAAAGTTACTTAAAACCCTAACATATCCATCTGAAGAACAGATGGATATGTTAGGGTTGAAGGAAACGATAGACCGGTTAGCAACAGCAAATGGAGTTAGATGGTACGGACATGTACTGAGGAGGGATGACGATAGTGTTTTGAGGGTTGCTCTGAATCTTGAAGTGACTGGCAAGAGAAAGCGAGGACGACCGAAGAAGACCTGGAAGAAGCAAGTGGAAGAGGAGACAGAGAAAGTTGGTTTGAAGAAGGAGGATGCTCTGAGACGAGATAAGTGGAGGGACGGAGTGCGAGAAATTGCAGAAGGAATGGGGTAAATCCGGCCATCTCTGCTAAAGGGAAACACCGGATAAAAACTGAATAACTACTTAAGTAATCGATCTTTGCAAACTGAAATTAATGGGAAACTAACACCTCCTTCATTGATTAACTTGAGCATCCTGCAAAGGTCGATTCTCGGTCCATTATTGTTTTTGATATATGTTAATGATCTTCCGAAATGTCTTTCTTCTGGTCAAGGTATCATATTTGCTGATGATACAAACTTATTCTTTAATAATCTTTTATATACTGAACTGTTTAAAAGGCAAACGAGAAATTGCATTAAGTTGATTCATGGTTTACTGCAAACAAGCTTACTTTAAACATTGAAAAAATTGAAGTCATAACTTTTAAAACTTTTAACAGCCCTCCAGTCCCACCTAATCTTGAAATCAAGATAAATGGCAAAGCATTAGACAAGGCAACGTCTATTGGATTTTTAAGTGTAACAATTCGCGAGCATCTAACCTGAAAATCTCACATGGAATCACTGCTGAAAAAAATTGGAATGGGCCGTGGCATCATACAAAAAGTAAAACCCTATCTTAACCTAAAATCACTTCTATTGCTCTATTTTAGCATGATTTAAAGTCACTTTCAATACTGTGCTTTTTCCTTGTTTCAACAACAAAACACTGATTTACAGACTCCAAAACACAACAAATAAAGTCATTTAATTAGCATTTAATGCCAAAAAAGATGACACAACAGCAGTTACAAAAAAAGCATAACATCATGACAATTGAACAAACTGTTCAATTAAAGATAGTTAAATTTATGCACAGGTATTTTAATAACATGCTACCACATGCATTAAATAACTTCTTTCAGTACAACCATCGAAACTGCAATACTGATAGGTCACGGTCGAAAGCCAAGGTATTTTCTAAATTTTGCAGAATTAAACTAACCCAGCAATCATTCAAATACAAAGGTCCTGTGCAATGAAATAAGCTTCCTTCAGCAATAAGAGAAATAAAATCTTTGAAATCTTTTATCAATCAGTCAAGGCAGTTCTTCATTACCTCATGAACATTTAAGCCACTTGAAATTCACATCTAGGAAATGGAACTGCTTATGATATAGGTTTTTGCAGTGCTATAGTTTTTCTGTTCTTTTTTTCTGTTTTCAGATGGAACCTCTGAAGGTTGTGACAGTGAAGTGAGAACAGTCAATTATGAACGATCGATTCATAAAGAGCATTAAACTACTGAAACTTGACCACTGCATATCAGTTTAGCATAATAAGTTACTTTTATCATTTTAGGTCACTCTGCATCAAATTAATTATTGATTGAGTTGATTAAATATTACGTGAATAATGTAACTGGCAATATCATACCAGTACTACCAACTCACAATAACTATTCTTATATAAGAGCTAAAATCTAAAATGTTTAATTTAGTCCTAGGTGTATGACTTAAAACTACAACCGACGACAGGGTTTATATGACTCGAGACGTAAAGGATCAGTCTCTTAGCTGTTGTTGCTCCCAGGTCACCCTTGGGCAAGGTGTAGCACCTGATAGCCTCCTCTGTCAGGGTTACAACATGACAGATTTTTATTTTTAATGTATTTTGCGGCACCTTGTACATACTGTATATGATTTTCTTTGTGTGTGTTTTTATTTACATGCTATCTTACAGGTGCGATGGCCATATCACTATCTTCAAATTTAAACCTAATTCTTTTCTTGTGCATGTATATATTAATACTTATATCGTTTTGCCATCGCCTCCTTTTTTTGTCCACTGCTGTCAAATTTATTTTCTATGTATGCTAATTTGGGCAAAAACAAAATGATTGATTGATTGATTGAATCTAAAATGTATCAATCTTTGAATACTTTTTCATAACAGGAAATATGTTTGGTCCCGCTTAATATTGCATCCACCTCAAAATGTAATTCTTCTCGAAATGAATGTTCTTGTAATTCGCTCACTAAGCAAGATGTTGGTGATATTTATACTTAACAAGAAAGAATAATTCCTAAATAGTATAGTAAAATCAAAAAGTAGTTTAAATTTAGGCAATAGGATAGCTTGCAAGCATCTTGAAGTTTTGTTTAATTTATGGAACGCTGGTAAGAAAAAGGCTTAATGTATTTTAAACTTTGCTATCACTGAGTTATGATCACTGTTTGCATTAGTCCCAGGATATGCTCTAGCATTATATATGCAAGTTTAAAATCTTTTATTGATCATTATGTAGTCGCTTTTGTTTCTTGCACAATCTCCAGGACTGGTCCAAGTATATCAACGTCTGGAGTAAGTTGCAAACCAAGTGTTCAATATCAAATATTTCTTTTGTTTGCACCTATTGATATGGTTATCTCCTCGCTCATCGCATGTTCCTAAACCATACACACCAACAATTGTTTAATACTTCTCATATCCAACCTTAGCATTACAATCACCCATCAAAATATTTACTTCCTATGACTTGCATTTGTTGTACACTTCATCCAGGGATTTGTAACTTTTTTAATGTACTGTTGGAACCATTTTTTTGGATTTAATTTGCGTAACATCAGCACATTTTAATTTATTTTGCTGATTATTTTGCCTTTTTTATCACATTCGTAGTTTTTGTGCACCGTCGGCAAATTAGTAGGTGATGTAGTTCAGTTTTGCATTTTTTAATCAATTCGAGATTTTGTCAGTGAAGATTGGACATTCAAGTTTTGTTTAGTTGATAAAAGAGTTTAAAAAATAAATTGTTTTAACCATTTTAGTGATTGTTATCTAAAACACGGAGTCATAAGGGAGTAAACCGCTACATATATTTGGTAATCCCGACATAATCTAGAAAAATTGAAGTTTAAAAATTAAGATTTTTGAGAATTTGTAAGTCGGAAGTCAAAAATTCAACGTTAAAGAAACTAAATCAATTCTACAGAAATTATCGAAATGTTGGACAACCACGTTTTTCCTGCGACGCCCATCTCGCAAACTTTCAGTAAAAAAGAGAGATCTACGATTGAATTTGAACACAATTGATTGTGAAGATCTGATTATCAACAAATTGTGAAACTTTTTAATTTGGTTAGTCGCTTGATGACGTGCATTCAATCGATCGCTTAATTCGGGCCTGGATCTGAATCGACAGACTGTTATAATTACATTCTATAATATTATAGCCTGATTGATATTAACTTTGCTAATAATAGTATTCTATTGCATATTATGTCATTTTTTAAGTGTGATGATTTAGGTAGGCTTGGTAAGCTTTCCCACCAATAATCAAATCAAATTGAAAGTTCTTCCAAATCGTTATTAGACGAAGCTCGACCACTGGCACCAGTCCAATATCCATCAATGCCTTTTTTGTACAGCACTAATAATATGGGCACTTTTCTTGGTCTACCTTAACTACAGGTACATCGAACAATGGTATGTGCCATTGAAAGATTCCATACCGCCGTGCCCACATGTCTACCTTTCCACTACACTTTCAAACAGCTACATTTACACGTGTGAACAGACGCAGAGCGCAACTTGTCAATCCAATCTTACAACAAGTATAATTCAGAAGTTTCTAAGAGTCACCTAGATCCTTTTGGAAGTTTAACGTCTTTGCAAGGTTTTGCTAACAGTAGTATTCTACTAAACGCTGTTCCTATATTTTCTCAAAAGACTCCTGAGCTATGGCTTAAAGTCTTAAAAGCTTCTTTTGAGAAACAAAAAGTTGTTTTTAGTGAATTAACCCACTTTAGATGTACTTTAATTAAACTAAAACTTTCGCATCTTCAAGTTGTTGCAGAGCTTCTACATATGGACCATCCACAACCATATACCAAGATGAGGAAACTCTTGATTCAAAAATGTGGTGCTTCTGATCAAGAACAATACGTTGCTGTGACTAGAATGAAGCTTAGTAATGACAAGCCATCGGTACTGTTACAAAAAATGAAATCTTTATTTTACGGGAAACCGTTAGATGGCATTCTGATCGAACTCTTACGTGGCCTATTTTTGCAAGCTTTACCATCTGAAATAAGGTTATACCTAATTGGTGTTGATATTCCTTTAGACCAGGGCTACTCAACTAATTTTAATGAAGGTCCAGTCGGAGAAGTTTAGTATTTCCTGAGGTCCAGTAGAATTTTCGATTTGCAATGATAAAAATGAAACTATCATTACCAGCACATACAGAAAAATACTTAGATTTTCTCATAGTCTACACTAATTATCAGCCAAACAGTTGATGACCTTTTTTTTGGAGATCACCCCCACCGTAGGCAGGACAGCGCCTAATTGCAGCCAATGTGAAGCTGATCCCGGCGCCCATAATTAAAAAAAGGTCTCGAACTGAATTTGAGCGTCCCGTTTTTGATCAACAAAATATGATAAGCCCAAATATTTAGTCTCGTGAAAAGTGGCCATCCATTGTCCTGATTTTTGCTTTTCCAAATATGGTAAGCCTACCGTTAGTCAACGCTAACAATGAGCAGTTGCGCCGACGCTTGAAAAATTTTTGATATTTAGTTTTAAAACAAACTTATTGAGAATTAAGTCCACAAAGTTTGGTAAAAAAGGCAAGAGCTTTTTCGCGATCTGTGGCTGCTCTTACTGTTACTCATCCTGAAGCTTGAGATCCAGCTTTAACACTTGAAAGGTCCGGATTCAGACTGCAGTCCGCCAGTTGAGCAGCCCTGCTTTAGATGATATTGCACAAAAAGCTGATGCAATTTATGCAGAATTAAAATATAATTCCCAATCGTCCTGTGCATCTGATATTAAATCACCTAATTTACAATTTTACGAAACTGTATCTAATCAGGAATCGAACCTGTATTCTTGTGATGTGGGCCAATCCGCAGTAAATTATGGGAATGAAAGAAAACCTAACAATGACGCTTACCTTTCAAACAATACTCACTACCGGAGACGACCTGACAATTACTATTCACGTAATAGTAATTCTAGTTCTTTTAATCCCAAGGACGTTCCTGAGTTGTGCTGGTACCACTATAAGTATTGTCCTATCAAAGCCAGGAAATGCCATGAAAAACCTTGTCCCATGTTCCCTTGTGTAAATGAATCAAAAAACGTGTAAGCTGGCTTGCGACCGCCACAAGTCATAAGCCATTTTTGTCTAACTTGGTTTTTGTAAAGGATTCTCTATCAGACATGGAATTTTTAACTGACTCTAGCTCCACAGTAAGTATCATTCCCTTGTCTTATGTGGATAACAACGAACCTGCTACTTCTCGCAACTGGTTTGCCTTAAACCAGACTGAGGTGAAGACTTTCGGTAAGCGTAATTCAACAATTGATATAGGCCTGGAATGGAAAGAGAAATGGAATGAAACTTTATTGTCGTGGACGCTGACACTGCTATTATCGGCGCACACTTCTTATCCTATTACAAGCTTGCTATTGGCGTTGGTGCTAAACGTCTTATAGAAACCAAAATATCAAATGTGCTTAAACTTGCTGAGCCCAATTCTGAAGTGTTACATGAGACACCTTGTAAAGTATTAATTGCCAAAGAGCAATGTTATAATATTGAAGTTCACAAACAAATGGTAATCAACGACTTTCCGTCCTTACTGCTTTTTCAATCACCCACTAATATTGAAAGTGATATTTGTCATGTCATCAAAACTAATGATCAACCTATCCGTAGTAAAGTTCGCAGGTTAAGTCCTGAGATGACTAAAATCACAAAAGAAGAAATCAACAAATTACTGGATGTGAAGATCATTCGACCCAGAACCATGGGGATCACCCACACACGTGGTCAAAAAAAACATTCGAGAAATTAACAAACAAATAAATCCAAAGGAAGTGGTTCCGACACCTGACAAGTTTCAAAAAACGTAGAAAAAAGCCTACACAAACTATTGGCTGCAAGTTATCACAAACATTTTAACAAAAATAATCATGCCTGAGCAAAAATCCACCTTGGAGCAACAATTTGAAAATCTATTCACCGACGTTATAGCAAGTGAAGGGAGGGTCGGCTGGGGCATTTTTAAAAGGCAAAGAAACTTTCCTTCTGGTAATCAACATTTTATAACGTGGAATTTTGCCCATTTGGTTTTCAAACCGGCATTATAACTTTCTTCCCATCTTTAGCACTGTAATACCATTGGGGGAGGGGGAAATATTGCCCTTTATTCCCTCCCAGAATACACCAGAGTATGAGTTACAAAACTAAAATAATTATGCAGTGGCGATCGAGGTGAACGAGCTATTGTCAGAATATCATATCAAAGCAAACGCCTGTCATTACAAGCTAAAATCGAAAAACAACTTTGACAACCACATGTTGATAGAAGGCAAATCATATGCGATGAATTACTGAAAATTGCCACCGCAATTGTCTCGCGATTGACATGAAGTAACTTGTAAATTGTTTGCAAATAAACGCTGCTTTTCGTGAGTGTGTGTTCCAGTGCGGCCAAAATCTTGAGGAATTGGGCTCGATACAATTTCCATAGTAAAGCGCCATTTTTAGGAAAAAACATTTCCTTGTGGATCTTTACTGCCAATGTAATGTGATGGACAATACTATCCTTCTTACGGTGGAATCAACTAGTTTTTTACTTGAAGGTAGTTGCATAAGCAATAATAACAGCCTTGTTAGGCAGATTAATTATCAATCTTCTAAATGTTCAGTCGCAACAAAGTCGTAATCTGTGTACCTCCCCATGGTGCGACTGAAAGCAGTTTGGCTGACTAAACACAGAGACGCCTAAAGAAAGGATCCGGCGGTCTACTTCAGTAACTCTGCCAAGTTTACCTTGATGTCGGAGAAAACAAAGAATAACGGTGTAAATGAGCCCTTAGATTCCAGCAATCAAAGCCTCATGTCCAGTAACTGGGGTCTTCAACTGCAGGAATCCTCCAATCGTCAATCAGCAACTGCCGTCAATGCTAAAATGTTCAGGGACCAGAGTAAACAAATTACTACGTGGAATTTTCGTACACTTTACTAGCAAGAAAAACTAGACAACATTATATTGTAGCTGGCTAAAATCGAAATCAATCGTTTAGGTGTATGTAAAACAAGATGAACTGGAAATGGACAATTGCAAAAAAATGACAAAATCACAATATATTCTGCAGGAAGGGAGCACAAACGATGCGTAGTCTTAACACTGGATAAAACTTTTTCTAAATCAATGTTAGCACACTGGCCGAAATCTGGCCGATTGCTTTGTGTCAAATCAAGACTTAGTCCATTCAATGTAAATCCGTTGGTTGCAAATGCTCCAACAGCGGATGCAGATGAAAGTACTGTAGTGGTTTACTCTCTTATGACTCCGTGGTTTAGATAACAATCACTAAGGCTTTTTTCTACGTTCTTTGAAAATTGTTGGGTTTAATATTTAGTTTCAATATAGTTCTGCTAATAAAAAAAATCTTATCCCAGCTATTTGATTCCCAGCATGAAGCCGAAGACCACAAAATGCCTAAAGACGTTGCTGCAGCAAGTACAGTAGTTTAGACAGTAAACTTCATAAAATACTGGGTAGGGCTACAACCTGACGTTGTAACCTACTTTTCCTTTAAGGAGGCTCACGGAGGCACTAACTTTAATAAGTTCGCAATAAACTTTGCAACCTTAGCATTAACCAAGCCACGACGCTTGTGTAACTGATTAGACTATGTTAATTAGTGTTGTCAGAAATGGGCTTAAGGAATCTGACTTTGCAGAGGCCCAGTAATTTTCTGATACGCACTTTAGTGAATATAAATGGGATTGTTGTAAAGACGATTTTGTTTTACGTTTTAATTGCAAAGCCTTGCATGAAATGACGTTACGCATGCAGAGTGCGTTTTTGTTATGCATAGCCACGTGATTTTTGCAAGCACGCTTGTACTGGCGCGTGGTTTTACAAGCCTGCTGCGTTGATGGAAATTTAAGTTAAAGCGTATTTTGTTACCAGTTGCAATAGGATTTTAGTTTTCTATTACTTTAAAGTTTACATTAATTTACGAAAAGTCTAATAATCTTCTTTTGTTTGCATGTATTTAACTTTTTTTGTTATTCTATTTGAATAAGAATAAATAAATTATTATTATATACGTAACATAAGAATAATTATTATTATATACGTATATTACGTTTTTCACAAAACATATCTTTACCACCTTGTCTACAAATAGAAAAGGGCACTAAAAGTGCAGAACAACATCTTCCAAACTTTGGTACTTGGCCGGCCAACCTATCAGCGCTACTGGCTGAATTCACCAGGCCAAAAGATCTTTTTCAGCTGGTGTATTGGAAATATTTGATAAGTAAGCTTTTTGGGGGCATTCTACATATGTGGTAAAAACCCAGTTTCATCTACCTCAAATAGGTTGGAAGAACACAAAAAGTGACACCACTTGAAAACGTGACACTCGAGGCGACTCCAAAACATGCAAATCCAAAAGAAAGATTAACCCTATTTCAGAAGTGTTCACCTATTTCAGAAGTGTTCTTTAAGCAAATTTTTGCGAAAAAACAGTCACTAAAAAAGGTCCTTAGGTAGTATAACCAATAGTGGCATAAAATGAGGGAAGCTAGTGCAAAGGAGCATCACATTAGTAGGTTCAAAAAAAGCCCTTCACCCTAAAACAGATCAGAGCTGTAGTGTCTTGGTAAGAGCATTTGCTAAGCAAACATTACTTAGGTTTAATTTGCTTGTGGAGTCTTACCACATGATTTAAACATGAAATAATAATCTGATCTTCCACTTATCGCTCAGCATAGCGGAGGATAAAACATGCAACTGAATTTACTCAGTAATGATGTACTGTGCCGGCAGAAGCCTACTGATAAATTTAACGTGCGTTTGAACTCGGGATTGTACAACTACGTGATTGCTAACTCGATTTTTCCACGCTTTTTGCCAACCTGGAGTAGGGTAACAAATTAAACAGTTTTCACAGTTGTAGCAATGCGATTGTAAGGCTAGGATTCTATAAGCATAGATCAGGCAGTAAATCAAAGTTTAATATTTCAATAAAATGTTAACTATTTTTACAGTCCATTGCACTGGTGACTATACACTGATAGAAATAAATAATAATAATTTGGTCCACTGTATTAGACTTTAAAGCTGAGCAAAGATGCAAATAGAACAGAAACACACTAAACGGAAGTGTGAGTATGTGCCCAATTTAGCAGGCTAGCTATCAATCAAGCCTTAATGTAATATTGATCAACCCTCAATCAAGTTTTAATGTAGACCTATCTCTGGGTGGTAAAGTTTAATTTGTTCACTAATTTTTTTAATTTGGGCTTTTGGGATAGTGGTTTGGCTAATTCAAAGTGAGGGCTATCGGTATTATCTTCTTATCTCTATTCTTACACCTTTCTCTAACTTTATTTTCAACCCCATTCTTATTTGTTTAAAGCATGTCGCAATGCCCGAAAGTCTTATGAATTTCAAATATTAGATATTAGCTAGTTTACTAGATTTATCTGCTCAAGGATAGTTTTTAGCTGTCCTTGGCTTGTTGACCTAATCCAAAACAGCAGGTTAACTGTAGACCAATGTATTATCATAACATTACATACTTTTTTAATTACTGTTAATAACTGTGTTATTTTGTATTGGCTAGTTGTTTTTTTTTAATAAATTATCATTAGTTAAGGTGCATATGTGTTATGTCCCTGGTTGTAGAACTGATTACAAACATAAGGTGAATCTTTTCAAACAAATGAAAAGATAGCATTATTTGGATTTCCTAAAGAGCAAAATTTAAAAGACAAATGGATTAAAGCAATATCACGGCAAAATTTATAAATTACAAACAATTCCAAGGTATGTGGTCTTCATTTTGAACCTGATGATTTTGTAATTGTATCTACTGATGAAAAAAAAAATCGTCGAGACATCCTTACCTTGCAGCGTAAGCGTTTGCGACCTAGAGCAATTCCACATATATTCAAAAACTTGCCTCACTATCTTTCAAAAGAGTAATGTTTCAAGATCCACTAAAGCTTCAGCTTCTTCAGCTCGCCGCGAGTTAGAAAATGCTAAGATAGCTTCAGGTAATGATGAACTGATTTTGCAAGAACACATTGATTCATTTACTTGATTCAAAGAAAAAATTTTGAATGAAAACTTTACCAAGTGGTAATGTTGTGATTACAAAATCTAGCAACATGCAGTTTCATTGCTTTGCATGCCTTGAAACATTAATAGATGTACCAAAGCTATTATCGTCTGTAATTGTGACAGATAAGCTAGAAGTTAAGGCTTTTGTGCTATCTGCTTCTATACCTCAATCAGTTTTTTCTCATTTACTACCACATAGAGTTTTGTCCACTACATTAGAACTGACCAATATTCTGGCTTGGCACAGGTCTCTTGCAGAAACTCCAACTTCTAATGACTCAAGTCATTTAATCAGCATGGCAGCACACTTGCTAGAACATTATCTTGAAATTCAATCAAGTAAAAGTGGTCATGTTGAGCAAACTTTATCTTTGGTAAAGTTTATATCGGAGCAATTACGGCTGGTGCATGTCTCCAAAAATGGCAGACGTTACTCAGTTTCCATGCTGACAACTTGTTTTTTGTGGCAACTGACAAGTACACCTCTCTACTCAAAATTACGTGACCTTTTTATTTCGCCATCGCACAGTCGCCTTTGACAGGTGTCTTCTGGGATGACTGTACAACTGGGATATCTGAACTTTAGGTATTTGAAAACATGAGCAGCTGACTTAACTTCACGAGAACGAATTGTAACTTTGGTAATTGATAAAGTGTACACTGCTCAATGCGTGCAGTATAATAATAGCTCTTTTGTTGGCTTAACAGAAGGTGGCAGGCTAGAAAAAACAATTCTTGCTTTCATGATTCAGTCAGTAGCAGAAAAATACAAAGATGTTAACCAGTAAACAAATTGAACATGGCATTGCTTCGTTACTGGTTTGATTGTGTATTGCATGGCATTAATGATTTGTTTCTAGTCGTGGCTATATCTGTGGATAACAATGTTTGCAACAGGTAAAAACCTTTATACTATTCTATGAAGATATCTTGGTGTTAGAGCTACGCAACTTTAATGTTTTTGCTCAATTGCATCCCATTTGCTTTTATTAACCTTTAATTTTAATAATGGTGGGAATCAAAGTTCTAATTATGACACTCTATTTTTATCTAAATTCAGGTAAAGAAATTTCTTTTGCATATGTTTCACCTGTGTGATTATTGTAATACTACAGTACTTAAATGGCAATATATTATTCAAGTAACAGCTGTGTCGTAAAGTTAGTTTGTGGTGCACTAAATGAGATGCAACTTGGCAGAGTTTGGACTTATCAAGTGTTTCTACTATATTTCTACCTTTGTTTTGCATTTTTTTCTACCTTTAGTTTGTATTTGTTAATGCAAATGAATTTTGTAGCCAAATGTTAACTTTGTACTCGGACCTTTGCCAAGAAAAGCTGACTCACAGTGTCCGGCACCCCAAAAGAGAAAATGAACATCTTTACCTGCTTTCTGATTTCACATATAACTGAAAAAATATTTACAACTTCTTGAATAAGAAGCATATGTATCCACCTGCTACTGGTCATGAACACATACTTGGGAAATTCTTGTGTGGCACAGAATTTTCCCACATCAAGCATTTATTTGCATTAAAAGAACACAAGATCTTGAAAATAGCTCACAAGCTAAAACAGGCTTCGCTGAATCCAAGCAGCATTTTCAGAACATCTCCGCATGCCTTCAGTAATTAGGGTTGGTAGTACGATTTGCTCGTTTGTAATATAAATACGGTGGAAATTTTAATACATATTTTTTAAGAATAGTATTTATGAAAGGCTACTTAAATCTTAAGCAGCCTTTCATAAATATCAATGTATAAACTTTTGTTGAGCATATGTAATCCTCAGCAGCATTTTTCTTTTGCACATGTTTTTAGTGAGTCAACATCACGTGCCTTAAAGTTTTATTTCACAGAATATCCAGCATTCCACCAGACAGCACGTTATATCTCATTCATTGCAAACATTTGGAAAATCCTGTCCGTTAAAACATCTTTCAAAGGTAAAATTTTTGACCCAAAGTTTTAGAAAGCAAACCTACCTTTTGCAGTTCTAAAACTTTGCGACAAGTTTATAAGCTGATGAATTTTCTCCAAGAGTTTTTTTAAAACCAATTAGTGCAGCTAATATGCCACCAAAGCAATTTCCAGTGAGCTGGCCATTCTGACTAAGTTATGAGAACTTTTTTTTTCGTTCAAAAATCTTTTTTTTATTATTAAATGTTTTTGTTGCATCATCATTGCCTTACTTCAATTGGGCGAATGTGCGATATTTCAACACACTAAAAACATAATTTTTTCTCAGGTTAAGCTGTGGTTGTTGTTCCAGAAATCAGGAAGAAACCATCCATTCTGCCTTCCATTTCAATACACCAAAGACGACCGTGCTGGGTTGCATTATTATTTAGTCAAAGCAAAGGAGATCTTTGAAAAATGGTAGCTTTCTGGTAGTATTGGTCTCAGTGCAGAAACGTTTCTTGCATGAAACTATCGAAGCAATTCCTAAACTTGCAAAGTACTTGTAAATGAAACATGGATTTAAGTTCTTGCTCTCTGGAAAACTGCTTTCTGATTCAATTGAAGGGCGTTTTGGGTGGTACAGATAAGTAAATGGGGCAAATTTTTACATTTCTGTTAAGCAGCTGCTGCTAGCAGAGAAGAAAATACGTTGCCTTAGCCTGTTACTACAACATGCTTTGTTGGAGGCAACCAACTTGGGTGATGATGAGTTAGCAGCCTTGGATTCAAGTTTTGCAAGCAACAGTGCCACCAATCACGTGTACTGGTAGAATTTCTTTCTTCTGTCTTGGTTGATGATGACTTACCAGATGTGGAATCTGCTCTGGCCTACTTCCTTAGCAGCTATATCGCACGGAGCATTTTATGCAATGGAAAATGCGTATCCTGCAAGGATATGCTCATTGATGCTACAGATGCTCCTGACACGAGCTCCTGCATTCCAGGTGAGCACAAGGATATATTTGAAACGGCCAGTCGTGGTGGACTTTCAGCTCCTGAGTATTGTTTTGCCCATACAATAGTTGAAACTAAATATTATACTGCCATGATAAATAATCGATTCACCACCATGCTGCGGTTCATGAAACAGGGGAGTCAACAGCAACTGTTTGTTAAAACTGTATGCCAAGTAATCTGTGCTTCACACATGTTTCAATGTTTGCTGACAGCAAATTGCACAAACCAGCACTTTAACTGTAAAGCTATTTTGAAAAGCGTGTTTAATTGCTTCGCTAAAAACAAACTCAAGCGACTGAACATTCAACCTGTTGAAGGTGAACTAGCACCCAAAGTTATGCATATGTTAGGAAGTTGATGTCAAAAGCCACACATACTTCCAATATAATCTCATTGCAATGAAGTTTTGGTGTTATTTGCATGTTTTTGTGTTCTTTTCTGTGCTTAGCATTTGCAGTGCGATGTATTCAAGGAATATAAATTTTAAATTTGCTAAATGCCACTTTGATATTCGCATTTTTAAAAAGAAAATGAAAAACTTAATTCTAGCCCTACTATAGCTTGCAGTGAAAACCAGTGATCAATACCAAAGTTACACAGT
Organism: Trididemnum clinides; assembly: GCA_963675345.1. Classification (NCBI taxonomy): domain Eukaryota; kingdom Metazoa; phylum Chordata; class Ascidiacea; order Aplousobranchia; family Didemnidae; genus Trididemnum; species Trididemnum clinides. The sequence goes on from OY776291.1 coordinate 37,745,851, forward strand.
CCCTAGCTTGAATGCAAGTTGTTCTGTACATAGCCGCAAAGATTTTTATGTGATGGAAGAAACATTGCTTAGAATAACTGCCTAATCACAGGGCAACCCATACGCTCGCAATGAAGTGAAACGAAACTCACTTTTTATGCCAAAATTTAGAAACTGCAGCACCTATAGGTTAATATTGCAATTCCTTTACTGGTACAAATCACTAACAAGTGTTTCATTTATTACCGGTATAAAGATACTGAAAACGACAGGCCACTATATATCACAGCAAATGTTCTGTAAGCCAAAAAAAGTAATGTAAAAATTTTACAAAAAATTAACATAAAAAAAGATAACGTAAAAACATTGCAAATTTCAACTAAACAACTGCTTAATAATCGGAGCCATTGTTTTTGCTGTTTTATGTGCAGGCATCGCTTAAGTCCGGCAGTTATCAATGCACCAAAACCTTCCAACTTTCTCGCACTAAAAACACTTTTGTGGTTTATTGCTTTTATGATTGCTTTACTGCTCTAGCTGATTATTTCTGACGTTTAAAATGTTTTACAGTTAAAAGATAATTATTACAGAAGTATTTAACAACGGGCTTGCACTACCTTTCTTGCCATAGCTGGACACAAAAAAACTTATTATTTGCAATACAACTTGCATAGCTTCCAACAAAAAATTGGACCATACACTTCTTACAACAGCATTAAAAATAGTTTGCCTGCTTATAACAAAACTGCAATGTTATCTTGGTAATACTACGCTGTCATTTTAAGTAAACTTGTTCCACGCTACACAAAACGAGATGCATGACAGCACTTATCAACAGCAGCCTCAACTTGGTAGTGCAGTTTCCGACCGCGTCTGGGTTGGGTTGAAATGGCTGTTGGCCTTTCCAAGGGTCCCAGTTACCCCAGGCACTCCCCTCACACAAACCATTTTTTCACTGTGCTGCCTTCTGAACGATCGCAGAAGGGCTGCCCCTGAACAACCGTAGAAGGGCAGCACCCAGCCTCTTGGAAACCGGTTGACTGTTTTCTCTCTTCTCCTGCCTCTCTCTTACCGATATTCTCCTTCTTATACTTCTCCTGGTGAGCGGCAAAGTTCATCCTAGCCCTGGCCCTGTCTTTTCCTCTTCAGTGTGCGCTGGAAATGTGGCCTGGAGGAACAGGTTGGTGCAATGCTGCACTTGATCCAAATGGGCCCATATAAAGTGCTCACTTCTCTTCTTTTCTAGATTAAAAACTTTAGGCAGCTCACTCCTGGAGCTGCCCTCAGTGCTGCGTCCCTGCTTCTTCTGGAGATCCCACACCTATCAACACTGCATCTTCCTCTTCGGACTCTTCCATCTTGTATATCTCCACTGTGCCACTTGGCTCATCTGCCATTCGCCAAGAAAAACTAGAGCATTTAGTGGCAATACAGTACAAAAGCACAATATTATCTCCAATTTTTACAGTTGAGTTTTAGCATCAGGCTACCAAAATATAATCCAAATTCTAAAAGGCTTGCAGATTCAAAACCTACAAAGTATGTCCATCACATAAGCTAATTCAATGACGTCTAGATGTTGGTCAACAGGCAGTCCCCAGCAGAACATCTTTATTCTTTTATGCTATAATCTTTTAATTTAAAATTTTGATAAAGCTTTTTTTAATAATTTTTATTACCAGGTTGCATATCAGCTCTATTGTTTTGGTAGTTTTTTTTAGTTTATTACTTTGGGATGGGGGTAAAAGAGGCTGTCAATCCTTAAGTATCTTGAATATTAAGCTGTTTTTATGTAACTTCAACATCACTATGCCTTTGACGCAATTAAGCACAATGATATTGTTTTCTTTTCATTTTTTTCAAACTTCAAATTTTAATTTAAAATTTTGATTTTACATTCTTTTTCCCAATGTACTACAACTCAGACGTGCCGATTTCATGCATGTTTTCCACTACACATTTGATTTCGCACCAGACTTTCTGCTGGAGTAATGTAGCATTTAAAGTCGGAATGCTCTTTCTGACGAACATCAATAATGCTTGTTAGAATTTGAATTTCAGACCCTTTGATTCTAAGCCGAAAATAATTATCCTTACACCATGGCAGCTTCTAAACTTCACCGTCTTTTCTTTGTTTATAACATGAACAAAATTGGATAATAAGCTGTTTTCTGCAACTTAGAATGTAAAAAATAGCCTACCAACAAAAGTAAAAATATGAATCATAAAATATGATATTGGTCCAATAACCTCCTTCAGAATATCAATACCTTCTGGAAAATTTGCCTTTTCGTAATGGTTTTATGGCCTTGGTAATCTGGTTTACCTACTTTATGTTAGCGGCCCACAAACACTAAACTAAACACTAGCTACTACTACGGCCCCCAACAGTGACAAATTTGGATCAGTGTGGGATAGTTAATACAGCTTGAAAAGTGTTCCTTTTGCCGGAAGCTTTTTGTGACATTACCATCGTTGGCAGTATCACACAAAATGCAGGTTTTTCTACTTCAAGAATTCAAACAACAGAGCAATCGTAAACAAGCCAGTAGCACAGTATGCATTATTATTAGATTGAGGTAATTATTTACAACCTGCTGTTATCTGGAAAAAAGCATGTACCAAGTGGTACATTAGTAGATGAAGAAAAGTCATAACCACTTAAACCAGGGTAAAATTCTAAGAAGAGAAATGGCAGACGGCTCTCGGGACCAGTGAAGGGCTTGCAAAATTATGCAGGCTTTAGTGGAAAAACCTGAACAAACTGGGCCTGTCGAAAAGAAAAGGGTAAGCTCAGTGCCACAAAGTAAGCAGTTGATAAGCATGCCAGAGCTGCCTTTGTCAAAAGGAAAATGAACAGAGCCATCAGTCCAGGTCACCAGATTGTTAGGTGGTAGAGAGTCAAGGTGAACGAGAGCTGCACCTTGGAGAGAAAGAGAAAATATCAACGTGGGAGCATGAACAAGAAAGGTTGACTTCACAGCCATGAAGGCAGGTTTCAAGGAGGAGAAAGAGGGCAAGCACAGAGGTTCTCCCATGAGAAAGCATGAGCGAGTAAGTAGAGCCCAAAGCTCTCCAGGAGGATCTTTCACTTGAAGTCTGCCTAAACCTGAAATACAAAAGGTTGAAAGACGAAGCGCCCGCTCAAAAGATGACTAGGCAAAATGAGTCAGTGTGATTCATTGACGAGTCAGAAATGTCTCAAAGACAAGAAGTGGCATAAGGAGAAAATGAGGCAGCTGGTGATGGCACCAATACCCCTCGGTGAAGACGTTCCAATTTGCTAATGTTGGTATTGCTTAGGAAAGGAAACCACTTCAATGAAGCATATGTGAGAACGGGCTCAAAAAAAAGCTTTATACAGAAGAGAGAGGGACTCCTTAGAGGGGCCCCATGAGGAAGCAGAGATACAGCGTAAGGCCTTGAGATAAGGGAAGAACTTGGCCTTCAGTACAGATACATGTTAAGAGAAGGAAAGAATGCTGTCGAAGGTGAGAATTTGAGTGGGTCTGAAGAGGAGATAGTGGAATAAGAAGAGGTGGGACTGGAGATTAGCTTGATGGGAATTCACTAAAAAGAAAAGAGAACTCACATTTGCTTGGATTGAGAGGAAGACGCCAGTACTCAGACTATACCTCTAGTTGGATCAGAACTCTTTGTGTGGTCTCCACCGCAGCAGGAACCAAGAGAAGTAAAGGAGGACCAAATGGCCAGATCGTTAGCATAAACAGAGCAGCTGACAGAAGAAGGCAGAGAAGCAGGGCAATCATTGATGAAGAGAGAAAAGTACAGGGCCAAGAACGAATCCTTGCCGAACACCTTGACAGACTCGAAAGGAGCGACTTTTGTGATTTTGATAAACCACACAAGCACGCTTATGATAAAAGAAAGATTGAGTCCAATGGGCAAAGCAAGGAGGGAGGTCAGCCGGAATAAGTTTCTGAAAAAGAGTGGGATGCCAAACAAAGTCAAAAGCTTTCAAGAAACCAATAGTAGTGAGAATCGTCAGAGAGCCCGGCCTGAGTTTGTTAAACCCATTCAAAATGGACCACGCAAGGAGCAGAATTTGATCCAGAATAGATCGTTCATGGCGAAACTGACATGGCGATGAGAGAGAATGGAATTAGACTCCAGAAAGAAGAGTAAACCTGATAAAATGATGCACTCAAAAAGCTTTGAAATGTAGCGGGTGAAAGAGATAGGCTGGAAGGAAGCAGGAGAGTCGAGAGGCTTTCCCATTTCTTATGGATGAGAATAATAAAAGATGTCATCCAGATCGAAGGAAAGGAACGCAAAGACCTGGAAAGATTGAAGATGTAAAAAATCCAAGCCAGAGTGGGGAAGGTGCTTAAGCATGGAATAGACAACTTTGCCTGGTCCAGTAGCAATGGATAAGGAGAAGTTTGTGGCAGCTGCAAGAAACTCAGTGGGGGAGCAGCAAGATGAATGAGACTCTTGGGGCACGGGGCTTGGCAAAGCTTGAACAGGTAGCCTCTGGTTCTGCTACGTAAGGTATTTGGGTGGGAAACAGAAAAGTGGGATCAAAGTCGACTCCCTGGGAGAACAGCTGGGAAAGTCAGAAAAGCAGGAAGATGAGGAAAAGAAATAACGACAGAACGGAGCAGAAAGTACACACGTTTAGGCTCATATGTAAGAGAAAGAGATGAGCATGTTGCCTACCATGCCTCAGGCTTGGCCATGGCGATGACAGATGACGCAATTCGGGAAGGGAAGATGTAACCTGATGTAAACAATCGTCATCATTTTTATTATTGGCAGCGGAAAGTTTTACATCTTTTGCTTACCACTTTAGACCACCAGGCTTGAGCTGGGCATTTGACACAGCCAAAAGAAATGAAAATGTTGGCCACATTCAGTGCTAGAGAGCAGCAGCAGAGGAAAAGAGAAAGAGACGAGTATTTCTCTGCAGAAGAACAGTGAGAGTCAAAGTAAAAAGCAGAGTCATCCCAGCAAGCTCTCTGAAAATTGAAGAAAGAAGGTCGTATGTTGAAGCAGAAGAGCAGATAAAAAGTGACAGTCAGTAGAATCAGTAGGTGATCAGAGCCCAGATCCTGACGTTCCTCCGAAAAGCAAGAGAGGCCAAGAAAGAAAGGAGCCAAAGAGGTATTAGGAGAGAAGCAACTGCCAGAGGAGCAATGGAAAAGAGTTGGGGTTTCGAGATCATTGAGAGGAAAGGGGTCAGAGAAGATGACCCAATCAAATACTTCCCCTCCATGGGGGTCAGTAGTACCTTTTGAGTCCAAGAGAAGGTGATGGCGATTGAAGTGCCCCAGAAAGAAGAAATTTCTGGAGGGAAGAATAGAGGAAGAAAAGGAGTCGGTTCTGCTATCCATTGAAGAAGAGCAAATAAGAGGAGCATAAAAAAGCATAAACACTGAGAAATCAGAGCGAGGACGAGTTGTTTAGTTAGACATTGATTACTACATAATCAGAATAGAGGTCAAACAAAGAAAGAGAGGAGGTGGAAAGTTCAGAGAAGGATTGGCCCAGTCTGATGAAAATGAAGGCGCCACCACTACCATGCAGGTCATCAGCAGAAAAAATGCCAGACCTGAAGCAAGTGCAATCAGATTACAGAGCAGAGTTTCCAGAGATCCGAAGGAAGATGAACTAAGGTTGGGTTCCTGAATACAAACAAGGTCCACAGGATGAAGCAGGAGAAAGTGAAGTTCACTGCTTCTGGCTCAAAAACTTCTAGTATTCCATTGAAGAACCCTGAGAAATTCTAGGGTAGGGGAAGTAGGAGCTATAGGGGAACAGCCAGAAACATGAGGTGGGGAATAGGGTGCAGAACGAGGAAATACGAAGTGGGCAGGAGAGTAAAATGTTTATAGGAGAGGGTGGGGCGGGAGTGCTGCATTGGCAGAGGGAAGGCTAAATGGACCAGGTTGAACGGTGGAGGTACATAAGATGGAGGAACCCAAAAGTGAAAAACACAGTGTTGGTAGGCGTGGGATTTCTGGGAAAAGCAGGGACACAACAAGAAAGGCAGCTCCAGAAGTGAGAGCTGCACAGGAAGAAAAAGCAGCAATCAGGATCACATAGGAGACAACTCAAGAAGTCATTATTAATCTAAAAAACAAAATAATACCAAAGCTGGTACACAAAACAAAACAAATTACACTTAGCCGCACTATTAAGGTCATTATAAAATACCAGTGGTTAACATTAAGTAAATTTTCCTGCAGCCAATGTGATTGCACCTGTCTGACATGAACTGGCCTTGTCGGCCACCAGCAAGTTTGCAATAGACGTGGGCAATTTCTTTTTTATCCACAAAATGAAGCCACAAATGAACAATGAAGTTAGATGCAATGCACATCGATTATATATAATCAAAATTGATACTAGTGAAAAAATTTACCAGCCAATTGCTTATATTTTTGTTCTTATTATTTTTATAGTGGTGGAAGTTTGCTGATTCTATCATTACGATTCCCACTTATCGCATGACTTAAGTCAACTTCAATCACAATAGTTTCTGACATACTTGTAGTGGGGCACACACCGACAAAATTTTTAATTTTTATGGATTCCATGTTTTCAGTCGATCTTTGACTAAAATTTATCGTAGATTTTAAATGTGCTATCAGTTTTTAAACACCTTATTCCGTTTTGGTAAAATCATATTTATTGCACCCTCTCCAAAAATTTTTTCATTTTAAGGAAATATTAAAAAACATTTTTAACATCTAATTTTCTTCCAATTAGTTTAAATTGTTTAAGAAAAAAGCGCCATTTATTGGTTATTTTAGTAAAGTTGTATTGAGAAACTAGTTTCCAGTTGTAAATATTGAAATTATTGAGAGCATGTGAAAATGATAGGGGATATTAGGGTCAGGCTAAAATGATGACGTAATATCAGTTAGCTAACAGTCAAGCAAGTGTTTAGCTTATTTGGGTATTGTGACCCAGATTAGCTCTTAAAATTTTAGTGGCTCTGTTGAATAACATTATTATTTAACAGGTATTTGATATTATTGAGTGAATTAGTGAATTTTTTTAATAAATTAGTGGATTTTGGAATATGCCTTGGAAGAAAAAGCAACACCATTTTAGAGGAGTTGCAAGGCAGTTTTTACCAGTGAAGAGTGAAGATTCTGTGTTATCAAATGTTGCAGTTTGCACTGTTAATGTAGTTGATTCAGATGTAACCTACTGCTGCATCAAAAGAAATTGGAGCAAAATAGCCCTAGTGTTTTTCTCAACAATTACGATGGTGGACCAGTTGGATATGGCATAATAAACCTTAAATGCCTGGAAGAAGCAATGTCAAAGCTCTACATGTGCAAGAATGGCTGGTAGAAATACAGGCCTGTAAGCAGGCTATCAAATAGGTGTAATCATATGTTAATGCTTTCTCTAAACATGTTTGTATACTACTCAATGAACTATCAATAATTAAAAATTATTATTGTGGTTTCTATCTGTTGCGATTGTTGTTGTTTCAAACACTTGCTTATCATCATTATACTATTTTATTTTTTCATTATTCACAATCACTACACTTTTTCAGGGTCTTTGACTGTTATTGATGAAAACAAGTATTCTGGGTTAGCATGTGGCTTAGCTTTTCAATGCACTAAATGTGGTAAAAAACTGAAAAGTGTAAAAAAAAAAATGAAATGTGTAAAAAACTAAAAATGGCAAGAGAAACACATTAGTCAAGGAAAATGCTTCAGAAATTTTGATGGACCAAGTACAGGCGTGGAAACAGATGCTGCAAAAGCTATCTGGTCTCGATCGTTATCAAAATATAAAATGCAATACACTGTTTTGCTAAGTGATGGAAAAGTAAAACCATACAGGAACTGAACAAAAGTTGTGTGTATTGTGATAAAGAAATCACGTAACTTGAATGGGTTAATCACATTCATAAGAGAATGGACACTGGACTTAAAAATTCAGTAAAAAAATGTCCTCAAAAAAAAGATGGTAAAGGTGGCCTAACTTTCATGAAACGTGAAACTGAGCACATATTACAGGAAGTCAATCATAGATTTTGTAACTAGGTGTAAAAATGTTGAAAACATAAAATCTGCAGTAAACAAGATGAAAAATGATGTCATGGCTGGACTGCATCACTAAATTCATAATAATGATCCAATAGGGCGACACAAATTTTGAATAGATGACAGCGTAGTGGTGCAAATACAAAAAACAGCTTCCATCTTCCGATCAACGTTTTTGAGCATAAACCAAAGACTACAAGCTTCCACCATCATTTTGCCATACATGCTGCCATTGTACACTCGTCTTTCAGATGAGGCTTTACTAAAGAGATGTGTTGCAGAACTGACACAAAACCAAAATAGATCGTTTAATGCAGCCATATGGAAAAGATGCCCCAAAGAAAAAATTTTGACATTGCTGCAGTCCAACGTACTCTGAGATTGGCTATCTTGTAGTAAAACATGGGTTGCCAAGGACTAATATAGGTGCTTTCAAAACTGAGCACTAAGCCCAACACTTTTACAAAGACAGCAGTCCTTGCAAAAGACAAACGCAGACTGTCTGATGCTGCACGTTCTGAGCACCAAAGAAAAAGATTGCGCACTACTCACAAATTTGTTTCCGATGACTATGTGCTAGCAGGTCATTAAATACAATCTACATGCAAAAAGAAGTAGAATGCTCTAATACTAGCTTGGTGAGCATTCTACTTACTACTTGGTGAGCGAGAGATGCACCTTAGCGAGAGAGAGGGAGATCAAAACGAGAGCATGGAGAGCAAAGGGTGGACTTCACAGTGAAGAAAGGCAGGCTTCAAGGAGGCAAGGAACAAGAGCGCCCTAGAAGATGTAGAAGAAAGCATAAGCAAGTGAGTGGACACAAAAGCCCTCCAAGACGATCTGCAGAGCTTTGATTTTACTCCTAGTCAGGCCAAGTCTGAAATGATAAAGGAGGTTGGGAGGCGAAGAACAAACTCATAAGATGACAGAGCAAAATGAGTCAGAGTGACTCGTAGGGGAGACAGAGAAGCCGTGGAGAGAAGAAGTGGGATAGGGGAGGACAAGAGGCAACCAAAGATGGCACAACTAGCCACTCAGCAGAGGCGTTCCAATCTGGTGATATTGGTAGCGCTTAAGAAAGGAAACCATTTTGGATGAAGCATATGTAAGAAAAGGGGGCCAAAGAAAAGCTTTATACAGAAGAGAGAGGGACTCCTTAGAGGGGCCCCATGAGGAAGCAGAGATACAGCGTAAGGCCTTGAGACGAGGGAAGAACTTGGCCTTTAGCAAAGATACATGTTCAGAAAAGGAAAGAATGCAGTCAAAGGTGTCTCCAAGAAAAGTTGGAGTGGGACTGAAACGGAGGCAAGAGTTGAAGAAAAGGGGTTGGGCTGGAGATTAGCTTGGTGGGAATTCACTGAAAAGAAGAACTCACATTTGCTCGGATTGAGAGGAAGACGCCAGTACTCAGACCAGTGCTCCAATCAAAACAGAGCTCCTTGTGTGGTCTCCACCACACTAGAGACTGAGAGGAGTGAAGAAAAACCAAATGGCCAGATTGTTAGCATAAACAGAGCAGCTGACAGAAGGCAGAGAAGCAGGGCAATTATTGATGAAAAGAGAAAAGCACAGGGCCAAGAACGGATCCTTGCCGAACACCTCGACGAACTCGAAAGGAGCGACTTTTGTGATTTTGATAAACCACACAAGCACGCCTATCAAAAAAGAAAGACTGAGTTCAACGAGCAATGCAAGGAGGGAGGTCAGCTGAAATAAGTTTATGGAAAAGGGAGGGATGCCAGACAGAGTCAAAAGCTTTCAAGAAATCGATAGTAGAGAGGATCGTCCAAGAGCCTGGCCAGGGTTTGTTAAACCCATTCGAAATGGACTGAGAAAGGAACAGAATTTGATCTTAAGTGGACCGTCCAGGGTGGAAACCGGCTTTGCAGGGAGAAAGAATGGAATCAGATTCCAGAAAAAAGAGTAGACGGGGTAGAATGATGCATTCAAAAAGCTTTGAGACACAGAAGGTGAGAGAAATAGGCCAGAAGGAAGCAGAAGAGTCAAGAAGTTTTTTCATCTTTTGGATAGGAATAATAGAAGATGTCTTCAAGATGGAAGGAAAAGAATGCAAAGTCCAGGAGAGATGGAAGAAGAAAATCCATGCCAGAGCGAGGAAGGTGCTTTTACATGAGATAGGCAACTTTGTCTGGGTTAGTGGCAGTGGAGGAAGAAAAGTTGGAGGCAGCCGCAAGAAATTCGGCGGGGGAGAAAGGAAAGCAAAAGGCCAAGTGAGACCCCCCACATGGCACGTAGCTTGTGGAGCTCGGAAAGGTAGCCTCTGGCTCTGCTATGCAGGCCCTTGGCTGAGAAACAAAAAAGTGAGATCTCAGGTAATCGACATAGACTGAAGCCGACTCCATGGGAGAGGAACAGTTGGGTAAGTTAGTAGAGGAGGAAGAAGAGCCAGCAACAGAGTGAAGAAGAGAGTTTACAAATTTAGGGTTTGATTTAGATGAGAAAGAAGAGCAAGTCGTCTGCCATGCCTCAGCCTTGGCCTTGGCTTTGGCAATAACAGACGAAGCACGTTGAGAAGCTGAGATGTAAACAGAATGGGACAAAAAAAGTGAAGCAGTTCAGTGCTCTTGGTCGAAAACCTCCAGCATTCCATTGAAAAACCCTGAGAGAGTCAGGGGGCACAGGACAGCCAGAAACAAGGGCGATGGTGAGGGGGCAGAGGGGGGATAAGAGATTTGAAGATGAGGGTGGGGCGGAGGTGCAGCATTGAGCAGAGGGGAGTCAGATTGTATAGTGGAGGTGTACAAACCAGAGGAGTTCGAGAAGGAAATCACAGTGTTACAGGTAGGGACACAGCAGGGGAGGCAGCTCCAGAAGTGGGAGCTGTCAAGAGTTCTGAATTTGGACAGGGAAACAAGTCAGCACCCTAGATGAACCCATTTGGAGCAGGTGCAGCATTGCACTGACTTGTCCCAACAAGGTCACATTTCCAGCGCACACTGAGCAAGGATAGATGAGACCAGGGTTGGGATGAATGTTACCGCTCATCAAGAAAAGAATGATGAGACAAAGATGGGCAAGAGAAAAAACAGGCCACCAATTTTAAAGAAGCTGGGTGCTGCCTTTCTGCGGTCATTCATGGGGAAGCACAGCAAAAAAATGAGGGGATTGCCTGGGGTAAGTGGGACCCTCAGGAAGGCCAATGGCCATTTTGACCCAACCCAAACGGGGCCGGGGATCGCACCACCAGGTTGAGGGGGCTGTTGATTGGTGCAATTTTCTCTGGCATTATCAGTGTTGATGGTTTCCACTTGCATATTGTTTCAAAACTTCTTAATTCCATAGGTTGTTCAAGTATGATTTTCAATAAATAATTACTTCAAGGTGTCTGAGGGAGAATGAGATGGTAATTTTGAGAAATGAAAAAGCAAGGAAAAAAGCAAAGTGTGGAGTTAAGTTGATTGAGAAAAGAAAGAGTCAAGAACTTATGAGTTTGAAAGATACTTTGGATGGACTAGCCAGGGCTAGTATAGTGTGATGGTATGAGCATGTTTTGATATAGGATAATGACGAGTTGACGAGGGCGTTGGATTTTGAAGTGATGCAAAAAAGAGACAGGGGCGACCAAACATAACGTGGAAGGACATATTGATAACATTAGGCAAAAAAAAGATGCCACTGACAGAACAAAGTGCATAATTGGTTTATGAACTTTCTAGAAACGTGAGGTGAATCCGACCATCTTTGTTAAGAGAGACAAAACCGAATTTAAAATAGTGGATCTTTCTCTCTTTCTCACCCTATGCAGCTGCTTCCCTATTTTATCTTCTCTAAACTCATGTTTTTATATGATGACCACTTTATTGATTTCTTTGCTTACACAGAATTTTCTAAATTTAAGAGGTAAAAAGTAAGGTCTGTCTTCGACAAACGTCTGACATTAAATCATACAAGTGCAGTGCAGCAAAAGCTTTGCTGAAATATGAATTGCCTTGCTCTGCTTATGGTTTATTAAAAATAAAATTGGCATAGTGGTGTAGTAGTTGGAACGCTCACGGTGCAGTTGATAGATCTGTGTTCAATTTCTTTGTTCACTTAAAATTAAAATTTTTAATATGGTGTCCCTGCATGACACAAAAGGAGTAGTGTCAAAAAAAACCAGAATAGTCCATGTGTTGTGTCCTTGAAAAAGTCACTACTTCGAATTTTAAGAGACAGGCAAATAGTGGGGCCAAGCAGTGTATTTGTCATGGTGGCACAGTTAAACTAAAGACTAGCACACAGAGCCTAAATTCATACACATAAATATAAAAAAAATGGTTTAATTAGCTTATAATCAACCACTGCACCATTTTTTGATTCATTGATTGAAGGGCAGAATTGAAAGAACTGTCGCTCATTTTTTGCATCACATTAAACATGCTTGTTGGATCCCAAGCTGCTCGTTGTGAATCAAGAAAAGACTCAATTGTACTTGAAGACATTTCTCCAATTTGTTTATCCTAAATATAAATTGAAATTTAATGATAAAAGGCTTTGACATCTATGTTTTTTTATAATAGCTATTGTACTTAAGACAGAAAAAATCTATAACTTATAAGTAAAAGACAAGTAGCAATGAATATAGCTTAATAATAAATGAAAATGCAATTGGTTTTAATTGTACAAAAATGCAGCACAAAAGTCCACCTGCAACAGCGTTTTTTAAAAATCAATTATTTCAAAGCTATATACACCTAATACGTTTATTATTACAAAAACTAAATCCTATCCATCAGTCTACTGGTGAGTAGTATTTGTTATAAACAAAAGGCTTTTATTTACTCAAAACAATACTTTTTAATGCAATAAGAGTCAATCCATTGAGGTTATAATCAAATACAGAATAGTGTTAAACAATAACAACGTAATAGCTTGACAAAAAACTTGAGTTTCCTATCCACTTTCTTTGCCTGCTCTTACTGTGCCAGAGCAAAAAAATTGAACACCATCAGACAGAAACTTTCCATAAGGCAGCATAAAGATTTTGCAACGTTTACACACATTACTGCAGTTTGATTAAAATGCAGCAATATTGACTATAGACATTCAAGTGACAGCACAGTTACAAGCGTTTTCAAATCATTAATCATTACATTTTTCCCCGTAAGTTGAGAATGGACAGTAAATAATTGCTTGCTTTGTCAATTTAGTACAGTAAATACCAACAATACATAACTCCTAGCAATTTAAGTGTTTCAAATGCTAGGGGATTGCAAAGTCTTGATGAAAGCCTTAGTAGCGTCAGGTGAGCAATTTAGGGGTAATATTCGAATGACTAGTCTCAATAAATTTATTCCAACTAGGGCAGCTGACGTGTTTCCTATATGTTGCTGTGGTTACGCAATTGCTCAGAGGAGGTTAGGTTCAATATGAATGGTCAGTAGAACAGCTTCATCCTGATTTATTGAGTAGGGCATGAAGCAAGATCATTTCTAGATACAGAGGATTTTCTGTCATTTAAAAATAGGTCTTAACCACAGCTGTTATCATTTCCAGCAATTCTACTTCATCCTTTAAAGCATAGGTTATCACAAGATGCATGAACTATGAAAAATTATGGGCAAGTTGCAATCAAATGCAAATTTTAATGAAAAACACCAAATACCCATGTTATGTTTTACTACGGTATGTATTTTATGCCAAGTGAGATGGCTGAAAGTCTTCCTCTTTGATGAGACACGTGACCTCTTCTAAGATCACTAACGATTTTGCGACTCATAACTGCATTTCCACATTAGCATCAGGTGGTTTGGAGCAAAGCCACTCTTTCCAAAATTTATTTTTTCTAAATGCCTGCAATAGTAAATGATTTCAAAGAGATACATATTTTAGAGCATATTTCAGCGGTACATGCAAATTCAGCATTTAAGTAGCGTGGATAAAACTTGATGTTTTGACAAGATGCTATGTTTACAAGGTTTTTTGACTAGCCTCCATTCAAACTGTGGCAAAACTTGCAGTTTATTGGCAGTTAATTTTTGTAATAATGACATAAAGTACACAAAAGCCACGACCACACCAGACCATCTGTTATCATTAATGTCAAGCAGGCCAGACATCAGTTTTTATAATGATGTCACTGACAAGTCTATGATTGACACTATACCACAGCAAATTACAATACCTGAGTGTTCCACATCAGATATAACAAAATTCTGACGCTGGCTACATCAAATGATCACACATGCTGCATGTTCTGAAGGGTTGCATCTAGCCTATAGTAATCGCCTTAAAAAACTTCTAGACCAGGTTGCACAAGCCAACTCCAAATAGCTCTGCCATTCATACTTCTTCTAGTAAAACCAAAAATGTTTTCATGGGGGTTACATCAGTAGCCATGCATAGAAGGAAGCATACGGCATGCAAAGCTTCTGGTCAGTAGTGGGTGTGCAAAATTAATCTGCTTTCAAGACACTTTGATTTAGCCCCTTACATTGCCTGTTTCTTGTAGAGCAAGGGTCACCAACCTAGTGCAAGCAGGCACCAGGTCGCCTGTGAAGACCGTACAAGTTGCCCACCTAGTTGTTTTAAAAATAGGTTCCCAAAAAAAAGGTCATCATAATTGATTTGGCTTGAGTGTGTGAAAATTCAAACTCTGAAAAAAGTCGATCTGAAGAAAAAATCTCATTTAAGGGGTAAAATTCCTTCAAAATGAAAAGTTGATAGTGGATCTCAAAAAAAAATTTTTTCACCTTCGACTTGGGTAAAAATTATCAATAACGTATCGCTAAAGGTAAATTGAGCTAATGGGCTGTTTTCAGTGTGTGTATCAAACTGTAGCCCTTCACCTTGATCAGCACCCAGGACTGTTTTAGTTCACTGTTTAGCTCACTGTTTTAAAAGATTGGTTTTACCTGCTGTAAAGAGATAAGAGGTGCAGCAGCAATAGATGCTGTACTTGCAACGTAAATGACTTCCTTTTGTCACTGTGCACATATAGTTGCAACTTAAACATGCAAAACACAATGATAATATTGACACATCTTTACATAAAAAAAACAAAAGGGAAAGTACAAAATTCATTCTCAAAAAAATATATACTTGTTTTTCCTTGAAGGGACCATTAAAAATGTACACCAATTCACTCTCAAAAATACATTGACTTCATAAGCTCATCTTTAGGCTTTTAACAAAACCGAGGTTTTATTTTGGCACACGCTCTTACATTTTAAACGGTTTCACTCTACATCTTTCACAGAAAAAGAAAAAAGTATTCAGCAACAAAATGAGATTATTTGTGCAACTGTTGGATGCACAAGCTGTTTGTATATTTTTTCAATATCTGGAGTGTAAGTAATTATGCTGCAAACTCAACGAAAAACATCTGGAGCAGAACTGCTTTTCCCTGGGACATATCGAATGTCGTGGCACAAAGACTGCCTTCTGTTCAGTGAGTATAGTAAATCGTTTAACCTTCAACAAATGACACTAATTCCTTTGTCCATCTATAATGGCAGCAGCACCCTTCTCTAGTATAAAACAGCAGGCTTCACTCTTCCAAAAGTTTCTTAAATAAAATGCAACGGGCAATGGCCTTTGATTTAGAGTAGCAGTTAAAGTGTGTTAACATGCGATTTTAAATCATTACTCATCACAGTAACCACACGAATTTCTTTAATAGCTTTATTTAGAGTAAAGTTTTGTCAACCAGAATAATAAACATTATCAGAATAAAATTCGCAAGCTACCCTGCAAAAACAGCATATTAATAATAAGCCAAAATAAAGGCACTACCAAAAAATTTTTGTGGTTACCACTTACAAAAAGCACAATAACCAAAATTTGGTTTCTATTCTAATGAGAGGTGAGCAGCTTAACTAAATAGGTTGCTACTCTATACACTAATAATTAAACAAATTGCTTTTATTTTAGTATTCACGTTTTATATTCAAAGTAAAATGAATAACAAAAAAACATAGTCCTCATTGTACACCATTTCCTATCTTCCACATAATTTTTAACTTAAAACGACTTTTACAGACCCTAAAACTTAGTATTTGCCAAGTTGTTAAATTACATTAAACTTTTACACCCCTTCCCCTAAAAAATCCAGGGCTACCAGTAAAATTCTTTGTCTTCACTATGCTTTAATTTTAGGTTTCACTTGGAATCACTTCGCTTTGTTCTTAATTTTTTTTTAAATGGTCCCAAAGGATGCTGACAGTAACAACGTCATGAACAAAGGGAAGTGGAATTGCCTGTTCCAGACATTCTAGGCCCAGTACAGTTGCAACAAGTGCAAAGCGTAGTATACAATATAGTCAGAAATTTTTCTTTTTGATTCATTCAACAGCAATATTAATAGATCCAGTTAACTGCTGGCAATTACAACCTTGCATCAAAAAGCATACTTACCAATTTTGACAATTTATCAACAGCAATCACTTATTATAGTTTGTAGTTATGTCTTCGTCCTCAAAATCTGCTCAAATTTGCTCTCTCATAACATCATTCTACCACTCTTCTCCATCATCAGCTCTCGTCTTCACCCTTTTATATCTTTTTCCGCTTTTCAAATCATCCACTATCGTTATTCTCTTAATTCCTCTTTTGTTTTTGTATTGTATTATACATGTTTATCCTCCACTCACGAGAAAGCAAATTGTATGGCTAAATTTTGGACGGGACGTCCACACATGCTTGGGATTTGCCATTTCCAAGATTTATGGGCCACCCGTCTTCCACATAAAGGTTAGGTATCCCATTAAATGCCTTGCCGAAGACCACAAGCAAACTTGCCAGCTTGTTCTTCACAACCTTACCTAAATGCCGAGAGCCAAGCAGGGAAGCTGTGGATACCATTTTTAAGTCTTTTGGTATGACTCGACTTGGGAAATGAACCCAGGTATACCGACTGCAAAGCAGATGCTCTAACCACTACATCATCACGTCGATTACAAAATGACTGCCTTCCAACATTTTCTCTTACACTGTTTCTAACAAACAATTGTGCCTTAGAATGTTTTAATCCATTTTCTTTTTTCTCCTCTTGACCTCAGTTAATACAGGTCAAATGCGATTATTTGAAAGGCTATTATCAGAAATGTGATTATCCAAAATTTTGACCATCTGTATGAAAATCTTGTCTCCAAATTCGTTTGTGATTTCCGTAAAAATTTTTTATGAAACATGAAATTTCAGATAAATTTTGACAGAACACAAAATTATCAAGCATAAACAGTTAAACTTAGTAGTAGGTGTAAATACAAACAGCAATTAACACTAGTAATTGAACCATGCCATGCAGGAATTAGAGCAGGTAACAACAGCAATTAACACATTTGAGGAATCTTTTGTTATGAACACATGATAATAAACTTCTGTTTTAGAAGAATGCATAACAAACCAGCAGGCTTCTTTGTGGTTTGTTATCAATGTTGAAAGGATCTTGACAGGCCTAAGTTATTATCAGCTTCAGAGATTTGAACTGACTAACCTGACAGGTAGGGTTTGTTATAATCCCTTGATTGCATCGTTTTATTGTATGCTGTATAACCAGGGTTACCATACCGTGCTTATTTCTAAGATTTGTGCTTACTTTTAAGGGTACTGTCTTAGAAAGATAAAAATGTGCTTATTTTTTAAGATTTGTGCACATTATGCACTTGTGTGCTGATTTGGTTCAGGAAATTGTACTCGCAGGGCTTAGTAGGGCCCTCAAGGACTTATGTGTCGCACAATCCTAGACGCCACAACAAATTGGACATTGACCTTTTTTTGGAAAACACTTTTGTTTTGGCCAAAGTGGCTTTGTGTCAAAGGAAATTGACTGATTGGCCATGTGCTATTCAAACAGAAAAATGTAATTAGGAGGATTATCTTCAATTTCCGGCAAAAACATCTATTAGCAACAGCATGCTTATTTTTTGTTTCAGACGGATGGTAACCCTGTGTATAACCGCTTATGATTGATTGCTAGTGCTAGTGATTAACTTTTTTCATAAATACCAACTTTATGTATAAATACTAACTTTTTGCATTACTGAATCATTCAGTGATAAATGCATATGGGTACTGCTACTGTATTTGCAAACAAAAATATTTTATCTAAACAATAGTCGTGACTGATAAAACACCAAAGCACACGCATATTGTGCTGTCAGTCTGAGACAAACTGGACACTATCAAAAAGTTAGAGTCAGGTGTGACACCTAATGCTTCTGTAAACAATACAAGAATGGACCAGCTACTGTTAGTGGCATTAAAAAACAAAAAGCACTGATGAAATTCAGTGCTTCTCAGCCAGACACCAAAAAAGCAAAACAACGTAAATCAATAAAATGTTCAGTCACCTGATACTGAATCTGCATTGTACACCTGGTTTTGCCAGGAACATGCCAAAGGTTGCCTTCGCCTCAGGTGGCATCTTGATGGAAAAGGCTCCTTTTTTCCACACAAGAATCCACGGTGATAACACCACCTTAAGTGCTTCTGCTGGATGGCTTGCACGCTTCAAAGACAGACATGGGATACAATAATTCAGCATTTGTGGAGAAAAACTGTCTGCTGACACTTCTGTCATTGATGAATTCAATGATGACAACGTCTCTCAAATTATGTCACACACAACACCACGAAAGAACAGCTATACAATATCGATGAGACAGGACTGTTTTGGAAAGCTTTCCCTCAAGGGGCTTTAGCAGCAGCACATGAGTCTTCTATTGGCAGCAATAAAGTTTCCAAGGACTGTCTAACAGCTTTGCTGTGTACAAACCCAACAGGCACACACAAACTGAAGCTCGTTGTGGATAAATCTGCTAATCCCCGCTGTCTAAAGCATATCAATTGCTGTAATTTGCCTGTCACATACAGGCGTCAACACAAATAGTGGATGACTAGTAATCTTTTTAAACAGTGGTTTGCTCAAGACTTTGTTCAATCTATGCGTTGTCACCTAGCTGCTGATGGTTTGTCTCAACGTCATGTGTTGTTGATTGACAATCGCAGAGCTCACCCCTAGAATTTACAATCAGAAGATGGTCAAAGAAAGTGAATTTTTCCCTCCAAAAACAACAGCACTCATGCAACCTCTTAATGGTGACCCGGCTGCTAATGATTTGTCCCAACGTGTCATGTTGTTGATTGACCATTGACCAGCTCACCCCCCAGGATTTACAACCAGATGGTCAAAGAAAGTGCATTTTCCCTCCAAAATATCACTCATGCAATCTCTTGATGGTGGCACTACTGCAGTGCAAAACTTTGGCAGTTATTTGTGTCTTTTTGCAAGCTAATTTTAAAGTTCTTTTATTTTCTGATATTGTTTTAATTTTCCGCTGTAAATTTGAACCTGGGCCATGTCATATTATATTGGCTAGTGTGACACACTAGCAAGTGAGAATTGTCAATTCAGGCCTGTGTTTGCTAACAATTAGGAAGAGCTGAATTTTCCAATAAACTAATCTAGTGTTTAGCAGTGGTTACTTGTGATTCTAAATAGCATCAGAGTCTTAGAAGTTTAAGTAATAGTGTTTATTTATGACATAAAAAACAGTTTACATGCAAGTATATTTTTAGGTATATTGATCGGTAACTGTATGAAGTGTAATTGCATCCCCGTGTTGATCATATTGAGTCTCAGTTTTTGATAACTGCTCATCTTTAATTGTCACAGAGAGCTCTGGTAAATTTGATTCACTCACTCCATTCTCAATAAACTTGAATTTGGAATATGTCAACTTGTGATGATATCAAGACGGCGCATTAATTAACTCTAATTTCGATATTCCATATGTTGCATTGTGTAGGGTGAACCTACTGCTACAATAGGCTGCAGTGAAAAAAGAAAAATTTTGAATTTTAAAAAGTGGTGTTTATATATGTCCCCAAATATGGTGTAAATGACGTAGAAACCAATTTCAGGTTAGTGCACCCTCTAGTGGTCGTGCACATCCGTCAAACAGGAGAAAAATTGCTATTTTTACCATAACTTGAGAACCGCTTAAGCTAGAAAGCTGGTTTTTGGCTTAAAAGATGCAGAAACACCACTTTCCTATCTTCATTAAGAGAAACTTTTCTTCTAAAATGCTTTCTAAAAACGTTACAGGCAAAAAACACATTTTTGAGAAAATTTATGCACTTTTGTATCTAAAATATGGTATATTTTGGCATTTGCAAGACTTCTGAAGATGATTGTTAGTGATTAATTCAGTTAACTTTGATCTAATTCATTACCTGGGGCTGTTTGGATGTTTCATAGAGCAAGTATCATATAAGCAATATGCAAAAAATACTAAATGCAACACACGTTAGCATAAACATGGAGAGCTGAATGATGTTCAAACACTATTTGCAAACACAGCATTTAGTGAAAAGTTGGAGCAGATAGTAAACATACAATGAAAACTCTTAGCCTGTCAACATGTTGATATCGGTATTGCACAGTGCACACAGTAGTACCGGTACACTGCAAAAAGAAATAATGTCAGATCTGTGTCAATCATCATGTAGAATAGATCCAGTCAAACAGTGAAATGATGCTTTGAGTGAAATTTTTTCATAATCTGTCAAGACTTTAATTTCTGCCGAATAAGTCCATCACAGCGATCAATGCCACACACTTGAGAAGATGCCTCTGTGACCAGTTTTACATGACTTTCTACATGCTGGTTATGGCATGGATGATTTAGTTTTAAGGGATATTTTCAAATGACTTCAATTTCTGAGTCACTGTGGTGCTTTATCGCTGGTGGTTGGTTCACTTCTCTTCCATTTAGATTGACCATTTGATGAAAAGACCGTGCATTAAAATTGATGATGGGAACTTGAAATATTCTAATGTTGCTTTTACTAACAGCATCTTCGGTGTTTTGACAGTTTTCAACATAACCTCCTCTGAAATTGTCGTTTGGAATTGAGTGTTGTAATGATTTTCCTCACAAACCTTGAATTTTGTTAACTGCCAATCTTCTAATTTCTTCATCATCATCTCCCAGCATGTTGACCATTTGTGTGCAGAAGGCAGATTGACCACTGCAATGGAGTTCTAAGCAACTCTTCCAGAGAACGTATGACACCATTAAACTTACCAGTCATCAATGCAGCTCCATCAGTACCGACAATGTTGAGTTTTTGGCACAGCATTGTGTTTGATATGAAGTCAAATATTTCTTGAGCCAGTGTTCTACCTTTGCCATCAGTTGGGGATAAATGTGTGAGATAGTATGTCCCAGGTGCACCAATCAGCACATAATGCTCTTCAAGTTGAGTAAATCTGTACATTTTTCCATTTGGTCCTTCTAACATAACCTGGGTTGCATCTTTTCTGCCGTCAAAGTACAATCCAGATACATATTTAAAATTAGAAACTTCTTCTTGACAAATTTCTTTTCTGCATCTCTCTCTTTCTCTTCTCAGTTTACTTGGATCAATTACAAGTGATTTGTCTTCATTAGTGACGATTCCCATGTCTTGTAATGTGCTGGTGGCAATAGCAGCTCCAGCTCTATCCGATAATTGATATCTCTCACACATTCTTGCTAATATCTCTCACAATGAAAACTTAACAAAATATTAAGTTTCTTAACCACCTGAACCCTTCACCGTAAATATAATGAACTTGCTGGTATGATATCTTCAAACCATAGAACATTGAAGAGTCAGTTGGTGCTACTAAGTCCATGACAGATTTGTTGAGATATTAGAAGGAGAAAATTTAGCTGCTAAGGTCATTGCAATGTGTTTACTGCATGTACATCTTCCTTCATGCATATGCTATTTGTGAACAGTGTTTTATTATCATTCAGCTCTCCATGTTTATGCTAACGTGTGTTGCATTTAGTATTTTTTGCATATTGCTTATATGATACTTGCTCTATGAAACATCCAAACAGCCCCAGGTAATGAATTAGATCAAAGTTAACTGAATTAATCACTAACAATCATCTTCAGAAGTCTTGCAAATGCCAAAATATACCATATTTTAGATACAAAAGTGCATAAATTTTCTTAAAAATGTGTTTTTTGCCTGTAACGTTTTTAGAAAGCATTTTAGAAGAAAAGTTTCTCTTAATGAAGATAGGAAAGTGGTGTTTCTGCATCTTTTAAGCCAAAAACCAGCTTTCTAGCTTAAGCGGTTCTCAAGTTATGGTAAAAATAGCAATTTTTCTCCTGTTTGACGGATGTGCACGACCACTAGAGGGTGCACTAACCTGAAATTGGTTTCTACGTCATTTACACCATATTTGGGGACATATATAAACACCACTTTTTAAAATTCAAAATTTTTCTTTTTTCACTGCAGCCTACTGCTACAACAACGTTTAAACACTTTTACAGGAAACTGTTTATATGACACCTGCTGGATAATAATAATGATGATGATAAATCTGTTATGAATACCATGAATACTTTTTCACTAAAAGACTGTCTTCATGTAATTAAAAAAGCTTGGGATTCCATCAAAACAAAAACAATCAGCAAAACTTGGAGCAGGACTATCTTCACACAACCAACACAACATATGAGCAAGCAGCAGCCAAGCAATGAACAGCAATAAAACAAAAAGACATTTTCTCTTTTTTTAAATCACAGTTTATTTGTCTGATTTGTTATGTTGCTCATTTTTGTGAATAAACATGCCAAAAAACCTGTAACATGTAAACGTGTATCACTGGTTTGTTCAGGAATAGCCACAGAGGATGAAACTTGTTCACCAGATTTGTTGATGATAGGTACAGACTTATTTGTCCCACCAGAGATGTCAGTGATTGATTGTGTGAAAGGACTTGGCTAGTGCTTCATAATCTGATTGTGTTGTTTGCTTGTCATGTGACTTTTAACAGCACCGATCCCCATGTTTGATATATCAAACAATTTTCTGCACAACTTGCAGTACCCATTACTGTCATCTTTTGTCTCTGCAGCCAAGCAGCAAACTCTGGTTCTTGCAACCAAACTTCACAAAAGTCACATCGCTTGGATGCCATTACCAAACACTGATTACAAACAAATTAATTCTTACTACTTACTAACACTTGTCTGTAGCTATTTTCTACAACTTGCCTGTAAAATAAAAGTTTTGATCCATCAAGTTGTTATGTAGATTTTTGTATATAAGAGAAAAAGATTTGGCTATTGTCCTTCTTGTACAATTGCAAAATTGCGCACTTCTCAGAAGCAAGATTGGTTTCGGTGTTAGGTTAAGGCTCATTTGTTAGCAGTAAAGTTTGACTTAATCTTTGGTTAATGGTATCTTTTGAATTTTCAGCTAGTAAAAACACAAAATTGCATCAACAACACAGTGCTGTTGCTGCATGATCTACTCTTAAATGAAACGAAAAAAAAAGTTTTTGCCCACAGTAGTTACATTGTATCCGAAAAGCAAGATAAAGGTGGATATCACAAAGATAATTAACCTTTAATAAAACTATATAACATATTACAGAATGCAAATATATTTGATTTTTTGGAGATAGGTAAGCGACAGATCTTGATACTACAAAGCCGGTTTATAACTATAACTTTGAAAATGTAAGTGTTGAATAAATTATAACGCAATGTACTGTACTTTTATAATCTTCCTGGCGTATTACACGGCCACACCATTTCACCTATTATACAAACAGATATCATACATCATCCTACTAAAATTCAAAAAATCAACAAAGTAAGGTGTTAAAACTGATTGTATTTGCTAAGTCACTGCTACTGGTATTACTAATAACTTAAAAAAAATTTTTTTCAGCTCTGTGCAAATTTTCATGACTTCCGATTTTTAACAAATTTTCCATGACTTTCCAGAAAATTTTTTTTCTGGATTTTCCAGGTTTTTTCATGACCGTGCGAACCCTAATTTTACTCGGTCACAAGCCTTTTCATACTCCACATGGATTATGAGCGAATTCTATGATTCTCTCATCAAGGCAATCCAAAACTCTAACCCCATCTCTCCTTGCGAATAAAATGACATCTTGTTTTGGAAAAATTTTACAGAAAAAAATTGATTTTTTTCCAAAAGCTCTTCTGCATTCCTTTCTAACTGTTTTCTCAAAATCCACTACAAAACTTTTGAAGCAGGAGAGAAAATATTACGATGTGGTTTGAAAGTCCAAGCAACAAACAGCATGGTTTTTCTTCTCCATAGGAACCGATGGACTCCTCAAAAAATCTTTCCATTATGATACTTTCTAGTAAATTACTTAGTACAGTTCTATAAACTGCTACCTTAATTTACCATTAAGAGGCATAGTAAATTCTGTGAGAACTCCATCTAGCCCTCTTGCTTTCCTGATACTCCTGATGTGAATTGCTTCTTCTACTTCCTCATTTGGCTCATCTGGTCCTACATCGTTCTTTGCTCTCCAATACAATCTTTGGTAGTTTTTTCAGCAAAGTCCTTGACTTTGCAATACATTGAATCTAAACATTCTTTCTTTCCCAATTCCTCAATTTTGCTACCGTATTATCTGAATTATTACATTCTATTTGCGCTATGCAGTTATGGGTTCTACAGGAGAAAAGCTAGCTAGACCAAACTCTATAATTAGACTGCTAAGAATAATCTTTTATTAGCAGACTTTTTGCTAATTAGTGTGACAAAATTTTTCAAAGCAATCAATTAACCTAACACATCTTGACCTTAACTACAAAAGACTAAAAAGACACAAGATGTATTGGCCTAGCATTTGATAGCGTAACGTCAGCTAACAACAAATTCTTCCTACTAGTCTAATAATTATTGAGTTTAGTCTAACAATCTTTTTATCGATAGAGCACATTATTACAGATTCACGGGTCAACAAAAAATAACTTTTTTGTAAACAAGAAAAAGAGCACTTAGTTTGGGCATGTACTTCTAGAAAAACCTGTACTGGACACAGACTCCGCATTGGTCACGTGACTGTACATTAGTGGCCCGATCGCAGAAAGCTAATTTCGCTCAGTCAGAACGACTGGTAGGCACGTTGGTGTTGCAGCTAAAAGATTTTGTTCAAGCTCAGCTTTTTTCAGTTAATGGCAGATGGCGTATGAATTAAATGATATGTTAACCCTTTCACTACCATTGGGACAATACGTCCCAAAAATTTTTTTGAAGTTACTATTGGGATAAACACTGATTTAAATTTAACAGCTGTGTATCCCAGTGGTATAACTAGGCACTATAAATTTCGTTTTAGACGTTATAAAAAATAAAATCAACTTTTTTTTACTTGTCTGTCTGTTTTGCAAGGGACTAAGATGAAATATACCCAATTTCTCAAAAAAAAAAAACTTTTGGTAGTGAAAGGGTTAAAGCTACAAGCTAAGAAATTGAAGAACTGAAAGAATAAATCCGCAATTGTTCCTGCGTACCCTATTACAATACAAGAAAATGAGCAATTTAGAGTAGCTCTTTGTGGATGCACATTTAGGCTACAGTCCAACTAGCTGATTACCGGTGGTTACATCAATAAAAAGATCTTAGAATGTCGGATTCGATTTATTTTATTATAACTTAAAACTTTGACTCTCCTTTAGAATAAGCTGCCATTTTTCATAGAACATGTTTTGAGGTTAGTTTTAGGGAAAGGGCAGGAATTAGAATAGGGCTTAGTTGGGTATTGTTTACAATACTACCTAAGGGTGTTTTGCAGTTCTCTTCCATTGATTGTTGGAAAAGCACTGGGCAGTTGTCCACTTTGCTCACTGGATAAGCCAGTCGTGTGTACACTACACACTAGGACCTGAAGACACTTGTGTTTTGATTGCAGGTTGGGACTCATAGGCTATGAAGTATGCCTCCGTCAATTTTCAACCTTGTGCAATGTGCATTGTACAGCTTTAGGGCTGGGGGTTTGGTTTGGGAATAGGGTTAAGGCAAGATAGTTTGCAGAGTTAATAACCCTAACCCCAGGCTCCAACCCTAAACTAAATTGATAAGGGCATATTTCACATGAGACCCGGAAAATATACAGATGAAGATATGCATGAATGTGCGTCATGATTAGTAGCAGGGTTGTGGAGTTGAAACCTAAATAGCATGAACGATTTTTAACTCAGCCCCAGCACTTTTTTGTGTATTTTCCTTAATTTATGCCTAAAAATGGCTTTTGGCAAAACTTTTCAAAAAGTCTACTCTCACTTAAAGCTAAAAAAAATTTCAACTCCAGCCTTTGGCTGTCAAATATTTTTGACTGTTGACTGGTGGTTCTAGCAAATTGCCTACCCTACCCTCTCCGATTCCACAATCCTGATATGAAGAGACATCTAACTGGAAGCCATAATGTTCAAATTTCCTCTTTTGAAGAAAGCACACTGATACCAATAAAAATAAATTTGGATTTTAGAAAACTTTCACTAAGCAAAAGCATTTGTTCAGATTTCATAGTTTCTACTGTTATCTGTAAATACATCTTTATATGATATTGCTGATACTACATATATGGGTCGCTGCTCTGCATATGGATGTAAAAGTGAATATGATGGACATGAAACACCAGAAAATGTATCAATGCACCAATTTCCGTTACAAGATCGACCACTTTTGCAAAAGCGGTTGCACAAAATTTCACGTCAGGATTTTGTTCCAAGCAAAAATTCTAAATTATGTTCACTACACTTTATGGATGATTGCTTTATAACAACATCAGAAGATTCCAACTCACGATGAAAAAAGAAAAAAGACACATCAGAACTCAAAAGAAGGTGAACTATTGTATATTGTGATCATAGTTTCATATATTAGTTGATTTAAAAATCTAAAATTAAAAGACCCCTCACTGTATGATTTGGTATATATCAAGTGTACCCCAGAAAAATAGAACCATGCTTTGACAGGTAATATCTCCATAAGCAGCAATTCAATTTCAGTGACATTTTACCCAATTTGCCTTACAGGCATTTTAGATAACTGTGCCAAATTTCAAAAAAGAAATCAGTTGAGCAACAAGAGAGTATTGCCTATTTCAATAGAGGATGTCAAAAACTTAATATCAGAGAAGTCCTTTTCATTAGGATATTTCAAAAGACCTTTTCATCCTTCAACAGTTCAATGTCTTCGCATGAGATAACCAAATCTTATGAATTTTTTTCACAGATATCCTTTCATACATTATAAATAAGTGTGCCAGATTTAAAAGAAATTGATTAAGGAACAAGAAAGCAATGCTAATTTCAATATACCATGTCAAGAAATTCAGTATCAGAACTTATCAATGTCATCCTGACAGGATTCTTATGGATACTGTAACCGCAGACTACAACATTATCTTATGTCAATATATTATGACATCATCTTTATCTTTATTTTTACACCAGTTAATTCGAAATGAGCTTAGTATAAATCTTTCAGTTCAAAAACTACAATGTGAGTAACAAGTGAACTTGCACTGTAATAGAAATAAGAATTACAAGGTGTCATTGTTGAGGTGAAGAAAGTAACAGATTTGCCATTGATCTAAGGATGTTGAGGTTTGAGAGAGATCGAAGAAACTCCCGTAAACAAGAAGGGGCGTTGTGCTTTTGTTTATCAAGTTATTAGTAAACTACAAATGCCTATTGCCTTTCCATGATAAATTTAGTCAAGCTGCACATTAGGAGGCTAGCAAACGGCACTTTAAAAATTTGGCTTTAAAAATCCTCAGTGGGTTAAATGAATTTCTTATTCTCTGTTATTAAATTTTTTGACATGCTCTATAGACATATATATGTAGTACTCGCTTGTTGCTCAACCGACTTCTTTGAAATGTGGCACTGCTGCGTTGTACAATTTTAGGGTTGGGGTATATTACAATTGTATTTAATTTTCACACTAAATTACAACTCAACACTTTATTTTTTTTGTTCAGAAAACTGAAGAGTGATGCAGTACCAACTTTATTTCACAACTGTCCCAGCTATATGTCAAGTGATCCACCAAATAAAAGGTCAAAAATCAGTTCTGCAAGTGCCAGACGTCAGCAAAGTGCTGAAGATGCAGAGAAAATGAGTCAACTTTTTCTTAAAAAGGATAAAGTGTCATCCATTCATGATATCTATCAGCGGATTTAATATGACCCAGCAATACCTTCTGACATCACTACAATATTAAAAGGTGACACCCTCTTTTTATGCATAATTGACATACATGCTGAAACTCCACATCTAAGCATTGTTTTATGAATTCGTGATGATTTGTCCTATGATTCTTTTGTAGATGGCAAAAAGTTGAATAAGAATGATGATATAGTTGATGGTGAGGAACTGACTCTTTTCAGCCAAGTTTTGAACTTAATTGCCAGTCTTAAATCCAAGGTTGGTCGCCCTGATCAACCCATTTTTTGAGAATGCTTTGATTGAACTTAAAAAATAACTTCAAGATGACTCATTTAAATCAGTTGATTTCTTGATTGAACAACTGCAACTGATTAGACTTCCCCCAAATAGACGACGATATTCTAAATTAAGTACTGTTTTTGCTTATTTGATTTAGACTGCAAGTAGCAGCGCATATCGAGCATTGTTGGAAAAGGAAATTTTAATTTTGCCATCAGAAAGAACACTGCGACGTATTACGTACAAGTTTGGTTCGCCAACTCAAAATACTTCTGTCAATTACTTAAAGGCTAGAAGGGCTGGTTTGACTTCTTCTCAGTCGTACATCAATCTCATGCTGGATGAAATTTATACTGCTAAAAGAATTGAATATTCTTCTGCATCTGGCAAAGTAATGGGTCTGACTCAGGCTGGAGAAGTTGCTTCCACGATTCTATGCTTTATGGCTTCATCAGTATGTGATAAGTACCAAGATGTGGTAGCCTTGATTCCGATTTCTCATTTGAATGCAGGTAAGCTCAAGGAAGTGACATGGAATGTTCTGCAGTTATTGGCCGAATCTGGCTTCAATGTTGTGTCACTTTGTTGCGACAATCACACTGCAAACCGTTCATTCTTCAAAAATGTTTTATGTGGTGGTGTTCTTTGTTCCATGGTCTATAACCCTATTACAAAAAGGCCATTATTTTTACTGTTTGACTCTGTGCACAATCTGAAAAACATATACAACAATTTTTGTAAACGAGGAATACTTTCTTTTCCTAGCATTGATGATCCTACTTTGATAAAAACTGCTTCATTTATTGATATCTGTAACTTATATGCTGAAGAATCGAAACAGCCTCTTAAGCTTGAACGCAAGCTAACACAAAAATCACTAGCTCCAAAGAACATTGAGAAGACTTCAGTAAAATTGTCAAATGCCATTTTCCATGAAAGCACTCTGCACGCATTGCAGTATTTCAACGAAAATCAAGGTAAACAGTGGACTGGAACAGCTGATTTTGTAGAGATCATCCTTAAGATGTGGAAAATCGTCAATGTTCAGACTCCGTCTATTGGTCAACACAAAAAAGATCTGTTTCGAGAGCCCATCAGTAGTTGCGATGATTTCAAACTGCATTATCTTGAAAAATTTGCTCAGTTTATTGAAACCTGGTATTGTAGCGAATTGCCTTGCCTTTCCAAAGAAACATGTTTAGCTGTCAAGCACACCTCTCTTGCCCTTTGTGATATTGCTAAATACCTGCTTTCTGATCTGGGATTTAGTTATGTGCTTCTTGGTAAATTTCAATCTGATGTTTTAGAGTCTAGATTTGGCTGGTACCGTCAAATGTGTGGCGGCAATTACTTCATATCTGTGCAACAGGTTCTGTAAAATGAGCGAAAAATTAAAGCCATTTTGCTTATAAAGTTCTCAGGATTTTCTCTCTGCGATGATTTTGATGACAGTTCTCCACCACCAAATGGATTTGTTGAAAACGTAGAGCTCTTCCTTGAGCAAATTTCTCAGTCGCCCAGACCATCTTCTTCCGAACTGAATAGCATTTATTATGTCACAGGGGCAATGGTCCGTTCTCAACTTCGTGCCAAATCTTGTGATTCTTGTTCGGACATTCTTCTGTCGAGTTCTACAGATGTTGTGTTAATTAACCCCGATGTGTTTGATGAGCAATGCGATGAAGCCTGCAAATTTATGAATGAAATCAATCGAGGAGGGTTTATTCCCCATAATGATATATCATTTTCTCTCTGTCAGCAATGCTACTGCATATTCAATGCCATCCATATTGATCCTTTACTAGAGCAGAAATTTTTAGCAATTGAAGAAAAAAAGCATTTTTTTGTTTGTCTTGTATCTACTTCATTGGTTGATATTTGGTCAAATTACACAACTTTGTTAAAATGTTCAGTAGGCCATGATATTATTAAAAGCATGATCTGTAAATTTTTTAACTGCTTTATGTCCAATTATGTTCGTGATTTAACACAAAGTAACAGACCTTCATCGTCAAGTAGTAAAATTAAGAAGCTTTGTGGTACATTTTGATTGCATTGCATTGGCTTATAATATACGTTTTTGTTTATTTATCACTCTACAACTGACTGTGTACCGTTCTGTATCATTTTTGTGAGTGTGCTATCTTTGGTCATTGGTGATGTAGTAGTGTCATGTCAAAAAACAACACACTATGTGTAGTTTTGTTCAGTACAATATCTGTAATGTCATGAATATTCCAGCCAGTACCATGGACATCGGCTTCCACAGAAAAAAACACAGGTGTTGAGGGGATTCAGCGCAGATGTTCATGACAGTTGATTCTTGATCTTCATATACTGAGTTGTAATGTGCAAGTCTGGCTGATTTGTCTGGTATTATATGGTAGTATTGCTCTATTTGTCTTTGTATTATAACGCAGTATTACCCGATATTCGTAGATTTTTGATGCACTCAATGTATGCATGTCCTAGATAACTAAATAAAACGTGAATTTTTAACAAAAGCATTTTTTGCTTCAATTTTCTGTAATATTGACGTCATTATGATGTCATCAGTGTCCGTAGCAACATACATGACGTCATTATGTGTTTATATAAATCATATGACAAAGTAACTTTTCGTTTTTGCACAACAAAGCTTTGAATGTGTGGATTAGCCATTTCAGCATATAGGGCCACTAGTGTACACCAGGAAATCCTGTGTCCAATACAGGTTTTTCTGGAAGTACATGGTTTGGGGTAACAGTGGAGCACTGATTCTAAATCTGGTGTTAATTTTTTTCTAGCACATCAGGTTTTAAAGATATGGGGAGCCAGTAGCGATTCTAGCACTCAGAAAGTGTGAGGGCTACCTTGGGGCCAAAATAGATTGTGAAGGGGCCCAGACAACTGCTGGACCTACATGAGTAGACTTAACAAAGGCTGCTTATGTATAGGCTTAAAGAAAAGGCTTTTTGATGTAGCTCTAAGAAAGGCTGTTTATGGATAGCCTTGAAAAAGGTTTTTTGGTGTAGCCTTAAAAAAAGCTGTTTAAGAATATCGCGGGAAAATATTTGTTTTCGACCAGGGCACCCCTTAGTACTGCAATCATGACCAATTCTAAGATGAAAACTTAAAAATGTTTAGCATACGATTTATGCTTGTATGCATGGGTTGGATCATCCCGGCACCACATCCAGCAATAATCACCCATCATACCCTAATTTCAAACTCCTCTATACCTTTCTTCCATAGCTTAGATGTCTTAGTGAAATCTTTCACCCAGTTCATCACTAAGTCCGGCAAGATTTTCAGGAAAAAACTCAAGGTGTGAATGAAGAAAATGCATTTTCAGACATGCGACACCCCATCTCTTTGCATGATGCAAGCAACTATGCACCACCTTCTTGAAATTTCCCAACAAATTCAAGCAAAGCCATTTAAATGCATGCCAAGCTCTTATTTTCAATGTATTTAAAGCTTTTTCAAATTCTGGATCTTCAAAAACTTTCCTAGTCTGTGGACCAACAAAGATCCCTTTTTTTAGCTTGGTTTGGCTTAATTTGGCAAAATTTTTGCAGAAAAATTTAAAGCCATGCAAACTGTTTTTGGTTATAGTGTCGGAACCACTTCCTTGGATTTTTTGTTCGTTAATTTATCGGATTTTTTGTTTAAATTTATTCATGCGTTAATTTTGTAGTTTACCTTTAAGTTGCATAACATCACCTCATTTTAATTTATTTTGTTGATTATTTTGCCTTTTTAATCACTTCGCAGTTTTTGTGCACTGTCGGCAAATTAGTAGGTGATGTAGTTTAGTTCTGCATTTTTTAATCAATTGGAGATTTGTGTCGTTTGAGTTTGGAAACAATTTTGGACATTCAAGTTTTAAGTTTGTAGTTAGCA
Organism: Trididemnum clinides; assembly: GCA_963675345.1. Taxonomy (NCBI): domain Eukaryota; kingdom Metazoa; phylum Chordata; class Ascidiacea; order Aplousobranchia; family Didemnidae; genus Trididemnum; species Trididemnum clinides. The sequence goes on from OY776291.1 coordinate 37,777,983, forward strand.
AAGAGTTTAATAAAAGTTGTTTTAAAGGAACTAATTTTGTGGTTTTTCTATCTACTTGGAGTCTTAAAACAGTAAACCGCTACAATAGCTTTTACAAAGTTCTTCATCAATCCCAGCTTGTTATGCAACAGTGGCATTAAAACTTTATCGGGATTTACTAAAAAATATATTAAATGTTTTTTAATCCAGGTACATAAGAATTCCTTGTCGGCCATTCTTTTCTTTTATTGTGCTGTGTAGTGGCACGACTGTCCCACAAACATAAAAAACAACAGCGTTTAATAAAACCCCCTTGCAATCCCATCAAGATTCCAATGACCTTAAGGTCTCCACATAAGCTCCATTGGTAGTCTGAATAATGGATCGCATTCAACAAGATTTCAATATTGTTGTAAGATTCTTTTAACTGGGCAGAGTGTGCAATAGAGATGGAAAGTCTTTTATTTCCAATATGTTAAAGAACCGCTTTTAAGCTTCTCTTGGAGGAATCCAAGAAAAGCTTCCATTCATCCACAATGTGAACTATATCCAGAGTTTGAATTAGCTTTTCAATATCATGGCAGTAACAAAGAGGTCCCTTGACTTTGAATGCTGAAGATAAGTACCTATTGCGTTTCCTGTAGTAACTTATTTCAGCATCTTTTTCAACCATATTTTGTTCTTTTAACCTTGATACAAGGAGCTCTGCTTTTTCCTTGGAAAAACATAAATATCTAATAAAATCATTTGATGTTTTGGTGAAAAAAAGATGGGACTTTCTGTGAAATTATACTGAAAATCTGTAAAGTTAACAGAAATTAATTCATCACAATCGTCTTCATCAGCACTGGTATCAATAGCATCAAGCCCATCTTTAGAAAACACTGGTGGTGGCATTTATTCATCATGAAGTATTGGTGTTCTAGCTGAATCCAAATTGGGATATGCTGTTTTGTCTCTCTGTTTAAAGGAAAAGCACTTTATTTTGGTGAGACAAAAACAGCAATCCTGACTGTGATTTTTGGGTTCACGCTAAATCATTGAGATGTCAAATGGCATTGAATGAGATCGTTTATTTAGCCAGTTGTGCAAGCCTAACTGCATTTCTTGCATATTCTTTGGGTTGCCCAGGTCTTATTTTGGTCATCTATTGGGCAACCAAACCAAGCCATATACATCTTCTTGATATTATGGGTGATATTTCTTTGCAGTTCTTTGCTTGTAAACTTTCCACAGACATAGCAAAACCAATTTGGATGATTTACGCACTTTCTAGACCATGAATATATTGTATTTAAAAATTACTTTTGAAAAAATAATAATTAACTAATTTTACTCCTGTAGAAATAACGAAACATGTTGGCATGCATTGTTGATATTATCCCCTCCTTTGCGCCAGCCTATGTTTGAACATTTTTCATATTCTCCACTTAAATAACTTATTAAACCGTCTACTTCCATCCTTACATTGCCACTAAGCCCTTTCGTTTACATTGTTTCACTACTTAAGAATGTTATTGTATGACGTCACAACAAATGTTCTATTGTATTTAAACTGTAAAATGGTTAGTAAAAAAAGTTGATTTAAAGTTATAAACAAACAAATATCTCAAAACTGATGTGCTAGAGAAAAAGAAAAATCATTTTTGCAATCAACGTCAAAAATACTTCTAAATATGCCCACCAGAATCTTGGTTTAAAATTTGCTGTTGTCCAATGTTATTATACACTCCCGGTGAACAAACCAAACAGATTTTTACAACCAATTATAATGTTGTTTTAATTAATATTTACAGTATCAGAAAACAGAAATTAAATTGCGAGCTATACAAAACAACAGAATACAAAATGTTTCATCATTTAAAATGACATCAGAAAAAACATTTGTAGTGACAATATTTTTTTGAAAAAAAAAGACAACGATTTTCCAAACAACAGATATTTGTTATCAAAGTTAATCTGAGTAATAGATTTGGATAGGGAGGAATTATTGATGAAAAGAGAGAAAAGTAAAGGGCCAAGAACAAATCCTAGCCAAGCACTTCAACGAACTCAAAAGGAACCGCTTTTGTGATTTTAAAAAACCATGCAAGCGTGCCTATCAAAAAGAAAATCTCTTCAATACGAGAACGACAAGGTACATTGTCAATGACAATTACAACTGGCCTTATTTTTGGCTGAAGAAGAGTTCAGCAAAAATATTATTTTAACGTTGGTACCTTACAGCCCAATGCTCAATCCTATTGAGCATGTTTGGTCTGTGATTAAAGCAAATGTAAAGAGTAATCTTGATGAAAAATGCCAATCAAATGTTAAACAATGACGCAAGAGGGCAATTGAGTGTGAGGGAAAGCAGATTGAAATTCCTTGAGAGATTTATTGGAACAGCAATTAGGTTGATTGATCCTGCTTTGTACTGTAGTAATATTGCGCATATTCAGAGAAAACTAGCTTCTACATTGGCTGAAGATGACATAAACTTCTAATAAATTTTTTTTAATGTGCTGTTTTTAATTGTAAGATATAACTATTATGTAAATAAAATTTTTGTGAAAAATAATATAACTGTCAAAATAATATTTTTGTAAAAAATAATAAAATAATAATCAATATATTAAAAGTTGCCACACCTTTACTAAGGCTGTATAGGATGTCATGCAGGATAAATCAGTAAGCGTTTTGGTCTTAGACAGATGCGCTTGATCAAAAGGAAGCTACACTTTTTCCTTCAAACTATCTATTTTAAAGAACAGCTAAATGAGGGCAGTACAAGATTGAATTATCCTGAGCGTTTGAAAACGTTTGCATTAGCTAAAAAAAAAGCTGGTAAGTGACCACTGCAACATAGCCAGTTTTCTTTTTTTGCTTGCATTAAGACTGAACAAGATCTTATTTGGAGAGTCAATTGATTTTAATTTAACAAGAATGGTATTTATTCTGCAAAATGACATGATTCATCAATGTATACTAGTTGCTTAGCAAAGAAATGATGTCTGCCAGCAGTGTTTAGAAACAGAAATTAAATACTTTGAAAGTTAATAACATACTCGTAGATCTCTTTATGCAAGGTAGATTTTCAACCACATTATTATAGCTGGCCAGTAACGCCATTGCTGCAGTACAGTTTTTAATCATACTTTATAGTTCCCCTGAAAACCGACCACAACCTCCTGGTGGCAAGAGGGAAACACCAGGGATCTTTTAGGAGTAGGCACTTTAGGAAACTAGAACATCACGGTACCTAGTACGCAAATGGAGAAGCAGCAACCAATTAATAAAATGGAAAGTTGTTGTTAGATATTTTTCTACACGTTGGATCTGAATTGCACTGACCGCGAGCCAATTAATCAGCGCTGCGTTTTTTCTTGCAGAGCTGTTGACTCACGGCCATTCCTTTTGCTGTGACCATTTAATTTGACGAGCTTGTAGATGCAGTGATGATTTAGTTCTAGCGTTTTGATCAAATTAGTAGAAACTTTATCTTAGTTCCCTTACAAGTTAATAATAGCATGCTTTTGTTTCTTTGAATAGGTGATAAGTTGTTCGGCAGTTAAGCGCATGGTGGTGTAGTTTATGCGATAAGTTGCATGTCGGTCCACTTATTCATTTTTGGAATATTGAAGATCTCGCTGGGAAAATAGTTCTGGTATGTGTTGTTTGGCCCCCGCCCCCCTATAGTGTGGTAATTCAGTGTTTTATTTTTGTAGAAACGGATAATTCAATTGGTCTGAAATTTGAAAGAATTTGCAAATAAAATCAACTAAAATCCGCGTTAAAGACTATTTACGAGAAACGGAGAAATCTAGCTTTCAGTTCTGTTAACGTTCCTAAGCGTCCCAGCCGCTATTAAAAGAAGCGTTAACAGTTGTGAAGACCAAGAACTCAGTATCTGTCACATGAGGATTCTACAACATGTAAACAATCAGCCGGTGATGTGGAAATGTCTGGCATTACATGTAGACCTGATATAGATTTCAAAGACACAGTCCCTCAATAGTCCAGGCCGAGGTATTGGAAACCCAATGTGAACAAAGGGCATAGTGGGATACGATCTAATAGTACATCTACCATACAGGAAAATCTCTTCAAGATTAAAATCATAGAGACCTTGAGCATTACAAACATAAATCAAATGATTTGAGTTGCTACAAATTACAAGATAAAGACTAAGCAAAGCTACACGTTAACAGGAACATAAGAACCAAACTAAATTTAAAGACCGACTGCATAGAAAGATTAAAACGACAAAGTACTTCAACTCCAGGTAAGGAAAAAAGCAAAGCGAACACCTCTAATGAGACAGCAAAAGAACTACAATTCAGAAAACCATCAAGGTCGTGATAAATTTCCCTCAAAAGCTAACACGAGTTTTAAAATGGCAGCGTCCAGGGCACTTCAGGTTGCCAACGAAGTGATCTGGAAGAAACACAAGTTGCCTCAGTAATGGAGCAACTTGCTCTGGCAAGACGTCAGACACTCTGTGGGCTTCAGGGTCTGAATTGCTACAAAGAGAGCGCAACCTGCTCATCACGTGCTGAAGAACCCTCATTAGAAAACCTGAGAAGACTTGCCCAAATTTTTTGAGCAGTAGAAGATACTACTTTTACGGCCGCTTGGTTGCGTGATCCTTCAAGGAACCTAATAACAATCTGGATATCAGGGTCCCAAAAAAAGTTACTGAAAATCTTAAAACACCTCATGAAGCAAAATCTTGGTCGGAACACAACTGGGTAGACAGCTGTTTGGATAGATTTCGAAACAAAAACAATATGGGACATATCCTCAAATCCTCACTCTCTCCGTAGATGATGAGTCACTAGCAGTGATGCAGCAAACAAATTAACACTATGATGAGCTGACGCTAATTACCGTTTTGATTGTTGTTACAAACCAGTTAGTTACTAATTAACTAACTAATATATAGCATCAATTAATATGGAAGATGATATAGCTGTTATTCAAATAAATCTGAAGCATGCAAGAGCCAAGCAGCATATTTTAAAATCGTAAACAAACTGAAACACATGTATGCCTAATACAAAAATTTTGGATTTACCAAATTCAGGTAAAAAAAAAAATTAATCTAACAAGACCTCTTTCAATTGAATAAATAATCGACCGATGAAAAACCTCAAGCTTGCGTGTATGTCTCTACAGACATAAAAGATATAGCAATTACTTATCCCTCTTCGAGGAATGTTGTAGTCATTGAAGTAAAATATTTCAAGGAAAAGATGGAAACCGTAACTTTTGCATCAATATACTTGCCTTATGGGGCAAAAAACCTGCTAACCATTCTCGAGCTGGTAAAACTAGTGTATCACTGTGAGGTGAAAAGAAATACCTAACTATAGGTATAAATACCAATGAACATCATGTGATATGAGAAAGTACCAACACAAACAATCATGGAATGACTATTCTTGATTTCCTGGCAACAAAAAAACTAAAAATGCACAAAATGGGTAATGAACCAACATTTAAGTCATAGATATAATTCTGGCAATCTCAAGTATTCAGAGTGATTTTGTTGACTACAAAGTATCTCAAAATCTGTCAATATGTGACCACAAATAGATCTCATTCTAAATCGAAAAAACTTGAAGAGAGATTATACAGAAACTTTAAAACAACCAATTCGAACTGCTTTTGAGACATACAAAAAAGTCTTGAAAGACAATGCAAAACCTCATACAGCACAAGATATTCATCAAAAGATAAAGGTAATTCAGTGAGCTCTATTAAAATCGTTTAAAATTGCCTGCCCAATAAAGAAAAAATGGAATTGCAGAAAGTAGAGTATTCGTTCTCGAAGCTTTTCGTCTGACACTTTTCAAGAGAATCCGTCAGAAATAGAGTGAAAAGGTGAAGTGAGTTACTTATATAGAGACACAGTTGACGAAAAAGAAAAAAGGGACAAAAGCTACATCGTGATTGGTAAAGGAAGCGACCAATAAAAGGAGCGACAACTAATGCGTGATTTTTAGACCATAAACGAATTCCTTTTGTTTGCATAAATTTGGTTTTGATGTACGTGGCTTCAAGAGTGGAAAGATGAAAAGAAGTACGGCCACGGGCAAGAATAGAAAATTTGTTATCATTATATTCACGTGCGCATGTAGGATTTTGTAAAAGATGTTGTCCAATAGCAGAAAAGGAAGTTTCAGCTTTAAAGCTTCTGATTGGCTTGCTAGGTCGCGCCAATGTGCTTCGGTCCTGAGAAATATGCTCCTGGAGAATGGTTTTGGGCACGTGATGCTTAATCCTCTGTTGTAGTCTTTGAGAAGTACGACCCATGTACCGACTATCGCAGTGGCACAGAAATTGATAAACAATGTTGCTTTGATGAAAAGCAGGTAGTACATCCTTTTTGGCTACAAATAGAAGTTGTCTGGTGGTGTAGACAATGCACGGTTCAACTGCAAAGTAACAGCGTTTGACGGCTGTTTTAATTTGCATTTTGTATCTCATCGAAATATTGCCCAGCCATGGCAAGTGAAGATAAACTGGGCATTTCTTCGGACCTACTTGCGTTGGTCTGTGAAACTGATTTATTTTCTTGGTCATAACAGCATTGATTACACCTTCTGGATAACCGTTGTTCATAAGGATTGAACAAATGTTGGAAAGTTCATTTTGAAGAGTAGATTTCGAATAGATGACTAGAGCTCTGTGGACTAGAGTTGAAATCAAATTAGTCTTCCGTTTCATGGGGCAAAAGGAGTTCCAGCAAATGAAAGTCGGCTTTCTGTAGAAAGATGTAACAAATTCGTGATCATTCTTTTCTACCAGGACGTCGAGAAAGGGCAAAGTCCGATTGCATTCCTTTTCAAAAGTAAAACGAAGCAAAGAATGGAGAGAATTTAGATGGGAGAAAAACTCATTACATTTGTCTTCATCATTGAAAACTGCAAAAGTATCATCGATGTATCGATAAACCATCAGAGGTTTGTTGACTCTTTTGAAAAGCAAAGCTTGATGATATCCAACAAAAATGTAGGCAAAAGATGGGCCAAGAGAGCCTCATTCCTCCGAGCAATTTTCAGCCCTGAAAGCCAGATTGAGCGAACTTGCCCATGCTTACTCCAGTAATCCAAATGACATTGGCGACTTTCTTATTTTAAAAGAGTGCATCCAGGCAACCATATCCCCCAGATGCAATGAAAATATCTATGTCACTAAACTTGACAAGGGTTCTGGTGTTGTCATAATGAATAAAAGTGATTGCATTTCAAAACTGGATTTTATTTTGCAAGACAACTCTAAATTTGAAAATCTTGGCCCTTCTTCCGAATTTGACAACACTGCAAAGATTGAAGCTCATATTCAAAGACGGTTGCCTCAACTCAAGAAAAAAGGCCCTTCTTCCATCCATGATTTACAGCAGGATTCGACCAACTGGTTCACAACGGCCCCGAATGTATGGTTTGCCGAAAATTCACAAGCAAGATGTATCCTATATTGTCAATGACTGGCTCAGCACAGCATCAATTAGCGCAATGGCTTATGTCAGTTATTGATTCTGTTCTTTCACTTTATTCTACCCACTGTATTTCCGATTCCTTTACTTTTGCTGACAAAGTCAAAACTTTTAACTTTCCTCGATCTGTCTTTATTTGCTCTTATGACATCTTTAGCCTTTTTACTAATGTTCCACTCGCAGAAACTATTGAAATCTGCGCTAATGCTCTGTATATTGGCGAGCCTACTCTACCTCCTTTTCCTAGTGCAGTTTATGTTGAGCTGATGCAAACGGCTACTTCCTCCGTTGAATTCAGTTTCAACAATATCATGCACCGACAAATTGATCGCATTGCTATGGGTTCACCTCTTGGCCCATCTCTTGCCTACATTTTTGTTGGATATCACCAAGCTTTGCTTTTCAAAAGAGTCAACAAACCTCTGATGGTTTATCGATACATCGATGATACTTTTGCAGTTTTCAACGACGAAGACAAATGTAATGAGTTTTTCTCCCATCTAAATTCTCTCCATTCTTTGCTTCGTTTTACTTTTGAAAAGGAATGCAATCGGACTTTGCCCTTTCTCGACGTCCTGGTAGAAAAGAATGATCACGAATTTGTTACATCTTTCTACAGAAAGCCGACTTTCATTTGCTGGAACTCCTTTTGCCCCATGAAACGGAAGACTAATTTGATTTCAACTCTAGTCCACAGAGCTCTAGTCATCTATTCGAAATCTACTCTTCAAAATGAACTTTCCAACATTTGTTCAATCCTTATGAACAACGGTTATCCAGAAGGTGTAATCAATGCTGTTATGACCAAGAAAATAAATCAGTTTCACAGACCAACGCAAGTAGGTCCGAAGAAATGCCCAGTTTATCTTCACTTGCCATGGCTGGGCAATATTTCGATGAGATACAAAATGCAAATTAAAACAGCCGTCAAACGCTGTTACTTTGCAGTTGAACCGTGCATTGTCTACACCACCAGACAACTTCTATTTGTAGCCAAAAAGGATGTACTACCTGCTTTTCATCAAAGCAACATTGTTTATCAATTTCTGTGCCACTGTGATAGTCGGTACGTGGGTCGTACGTCTCATAGGCTACAACATAGGATTAAGCAGCACATGCCGAAAACCATTCTCCAGAAGCATATTTCTCAGGACCGAAGCACATTGGCCCGCTCTTGCAAGCCAATCAGAAGCTTTAAAACTGAAACTTCCTTTTCTGCCATAGGACAACATCTTTTACAAAATCCTACATGCGCACACGAATATAATAACAACAAATTTTCTATTCTTGCCCGTGGTCGTACTTCTTTTCACCTTTCCACCCTTGAAGCCACGTACATTAAAACATCCAAACCAAATTTATGCAAACAAAAGGAATTCGTTTATGGTCTAAAAATCACGCATTAGTTGTCGCTCCTTCTATTGGTCGCTTCTTTTCACCAATCATGATAGAGCCTTTTGTCCCTTTTTTTCCTTTTTCGTCAACTGTGTCTCTATATAAGTAACTCACTTCACCTTTTCACTCTATTTCTGACGGATTCTCTTGAAAAGTGTCAGACGAAAAGCTTCGAGAATGATTACTCTACTTTCTGCAATTTTCAAATTCTGTACCATAAATCAACTCTTCAAAAAAATAGAATGTTTACGATGGACAAAACAGTTAAAAATTTAGGCAAGAAAACAAGAATCTTTTCAGGGTTGCATTTTAAACTGATAAGACAGATCAGCAATCCTATAAGTCCTTACAAAGAAAACTCAAACAAACACGTAAAACACGGGGAGAAGTACTGTAGCGATGTAGAAATTGTGACTGCTGCTGTTAGACTCAACAAAATTCTAAAGAAACGTCAACAACAAATTAGCTCTACAAAGTGTCCTACTTGAAGTTACAAAACTAATAGAAAAGAAACTCTTCAACATATCTTCAAGATTTGTTTTCCTTGCAGTGAGATGACACCAACTAAGACATCGATATCAAGGAAGAGAGCAGCTGAAGTCAAATGGTAAGACTGGACAATTGCAAAAAACAGTTATTCAAAAAAAAAGAGGAGCTTCACTGACGTTTCAACCCTTTAAAGCCAGTGGAGAAGAAGAAATTTTCCTCAGCCTACTGAGGGATGAAACAAAAATTTTAGTCTCTACTCCCAAAAGTGTTTCAAAGTTGTTGCAATGTGATACGTCACACAGCAATGGCAAGCAGATAGTGGTATTCATACCTAAGCCAGGTAAGAATAATCATTTTCTTGCCAAGTCATTACGACCAATCTATCTGTCACGAATAAGGAAATTTGCCTTGTATGAATTGTTTTCATATTTGTGTGAAGTGCTGGGTCATTGTTCACATGGTAACTGATTGAGAAAAAAGAACCTTTTTTTCCTCGCAAGTGGATTGCTGTGCACGCCTATATTACATCACAATCGTTATTACAACAAAGTAAAATTCCAGATTAATCTAGTGATTTTAGCTTCTTCGAAGAATTTCGATAAACGATTACATAACTTGAAATGCTTTTTTTCTTTTTTTCACGTGATTTCGTTCTAGCATTTTCTGGATTGTTTTTTGTCGATTTATATATAAGGCGACGGGATTTTTTTTAGTTAGGGTAGAGTTGGGGAAAGAGAAAAGAAAACGTAGTAGTCAGTATAGAGAAGCATGATTGACAGAGTAAAGAAGGGCTATTGTTTTTTTTGTGATAATTTATTGTGGATTCTGTGGACGTGGCAAATATTGAACAGTTATTGGTGAAATTAATTTTGGCGGTTGTTTTCTGATTGTGTGGCAAAGTGGTTAAATTTTGAGATCGTTGAGCAAAGAAGCTTGAAGTCGTGAAATATTATTTCTGTGAATACATTATTCTGTTATTAAAGTGGTCTAAGGTGTTGTTAGTGGAAGCCAATCTTTTCTAAATTTTATTAAGTCGCAGTCAGACCTAATTATCCGAGCGATTTTCATACGTCGCCTCAATTTTAAAAGAAATTTAAGATTGAGATAGAACCGAAAAGTTCTATATACAGTATATATATATTATTATATCAAAAACGCAACAGTCTAACATATTTTGTGTTAATGTCAAAAAATTGGCAGACAGATACATATGTGATGAGGTTCTAAGCGCTAAGTCCCTTCATACAAATCCACATGTTTATCAAAAAAGAAAATTAACAGAAACAGCACTACATTGTCTGATTGATTATATTAAACAAGCATTTGGCAACAATCATTATACCCTGGGTGTGTTCATGGACAAAGAAGGAGCATTTAATAATGCCTTTTACCAAGGCCGTCTACAACACAGGCCTGGAAGCAAATTCAAAATGGTGGCACTGGAAAACGGTTTTACTGGTCCGCAAACTATCGATAGATATCATTTTTTTCCTTTTCAAATTTACCGCTTTAGAGTTTTAAATTTGAAATAATGCTTGGTGATACTATTTTGAAGCAAAGAATTAGAAGGCTGAGTTTGATTCGTAACCAAGTCTAATACACAAATTTTTCAAAGTAATAGCTGCTGCAGCTCTTAGGTACTTAACACAGTACTTAATTCTTGCTTTACACAGTGCAGCGTGTCATAAAATTATTAATGTCTAATTTCAGCATGCATTATCAAATTTTAAAAATAACTTAATTTGAAAAAGTAAGCCATGCACAATGTGACGATGAAGAAAACAGTTACTACATAATACAATGTAAAACACAGTAAGTAAAACCAAAAAAATTTGCAATAGTATGATTATAAAATACATAGCAGTACATTTTAATTACAATCAAAATACTGTTTTGGGGATGCAATTAATTAGGCAAAGTGCCAAAATTTGTAATAACCCTACAACAGGGGTTCAAGCCAGGGATAAATTTGACATGCCTTGGAGGTAAATATAAGAAAACAAGATTTTTACTAACTTGTTGTTTTTGCAGATGCAATTTTTGTTTTCTCAAAGATAAACACAACAAATCTGAAACAAAACTAACCTAAACGTTACAATTAATTACACACCAGAGTTAGTGAAATGAAAATATGAAAGTAAAAATGTCTCCATATTATTGCCAAAGATAAAGAAGAGATAAAAATGTGAAAACTTCTATCCTTCAACAAAATCACCTAAATCATATTTTTAAAATCAAAATTGAGTCACTCTTTTTGCCATAATATCAAAACATTTACTGTTGGCTAACATATTGACACAAAGCAAAACTATCAGTATACACTCCTTGAAGCATAACTTGCGACAGGAATCGACAATAAATTGAAAGTTTGCAAACAATGTAATGCCATTTTGAGCAACGTACGTTTTGGAGCCTGCAAATTTAAAAATGCTTTTTCAAAACCTTGAGATAAACAAGTTTTGAAAATACTGTCTGCAACTGGAAAAGCATGCAAGATCAGGTTTGATGGATAATTTAATCCACCTCTGTTTGGTAGTTTGAAATATTTCGGCATATTCTCACTGATATTTATAACAAGTGACTTGCCTGCTGTATCTAAAAGTAATTCTTGGTACCCAGAGCCGCTGATGCAACGCAAGACTTTTCTTGCCATGAAATCGGCAACAGACAAGAAAACTGGCAGCTCACCATCACCAAATGAAAAATTTGAAATAAAATGTTCTTCTTTACTTGCTGTTGTTGGCAGTCCATGATCACCTGGAGTGTCAGCAAAGTATTCTTTGATCAAAACTTTGCCGCATTAAAAATTTAGAGTAAGTAAACTTTGTATTTTCAGTTTTTTTCACTCTCCATGATTTCTTGCACTATCACAAAGAGGTTACCACCAAATATTTGTCGGTATTGTCCAAACCTAATTTTTATGTGATTTATTTGAAACTTTCCAGTAACATTAGAATGTACACAAATCTGTGATCTTGCAGTAATCAAGAAATACTTTTGAACAAGAGCTTTTAATGTGTGTCCAAAAGCAATGTATGAGTCTGAAGTTAAAAATCGTTTTATAAATTTGTGTTTTTTTGACTTTCCAGCATTCCAATCAATCAGCAAGTTTGGAAAGATATTGTAAATTTTCATGCTGACCACTATCAATAGGAACAACATACAATTTAAGAGTACTTCTTCCCTTAAATGAATGTTTGACATTTACAATGCTCCATTTGTAGACAAGAAAAATGAAAGCAGATTTCCAAGTTTCCGATTATCTCAAACCTTGTTTCCTGGCCCAAAACATTTTAAAGCAGCAATGATAGTGTCTGAAAAAATTTTCAAGGCCAATTTGTCATCTTGCCTTCCCAAAGAGTAAGAGTGTAGTGCTTTCCATGAAAGCCTAAGTGCTTTTCTCAATACACAATTAATTTCTAACATGTATATGCATTTACAATTTGCAGATGATGCTCTCATCAACGTCTCATTGTTGTCAAAACTTCGAAAAGTAAACGCTTTCTTATGATTTATTATTTTAATCAAGTTGTTTCGCAGACATTTCAAAATATGCACTAAGTCAAAAAGTAGAAATATCTTCTGTTTCTCCCCAAATGGATTGCAGATGAATGCAGGCAAAGTTTTGATATTTGAGCACCCAGTAAGCAGAGTAAACATTTTTTTTTATTGATCCTGTTTCCATCAGTGATGATGCTCACAACAGTATAACCAGCTTCGATCACTTTTTGTAAAACTGATTTTGCCAGTGCTGTTTGGTGTTTAGCAGTACTTTTCTTAGCTGGCACAATTGCAACAACATTTTTGTTGGTTGAAGTTATCGAAACTAACATAAAACAATGGATGGAATTGTTTTTATGCCTTCCTCATTGCATCCTGATAATTAATTTGGAATTTTTAAAAGTAACACGTGGTGTTATGTGAATTTCATACAGTAATATGTTTGTTGGAATTTAGAGATTTACCACGTTAACACAATAATTTGCTTGGAAATGTCAGATTTAAAAATCCACTTATATTTAACACTGTAAAATTTGGCCAATCCAAATGAATAATAGTGATGCTGATTTTGTTCCAAATTTAATTGTATCTATTTTCATTATTTGAATTACCCAAAAGAAAAATAAATTCAAAAACAAAATTAAGGAAACTAGATTTGCTAAACAAACTCGGGAACAGTGAATTTTGCCAACATATTAAATCCAATTTCCTGTATTCCTGATAAATTTTGTGTCCGTTTTATTGCAAATTTAAAACTACAAATCAATGCCTAAAGACAAGATGAAAATTTTTAAAATGAACAATTTTAAATAAAGACACTTATATCAACCAATGCAGATTACAAAACGGGCTGTAAATTAAGAAACAATTAAAATAACTAAAGATCCGGGTTCAGAATCGCTACATGTTCACCAATAACTCCTGATTTTCAAATACTTTGCTTTGTCTTTCAAGTATGTGCTGATATGGCTACTGACATTTGCAGAAATATTGGTGTACAGTTGGCAAACAAGACCGCTGCTTGGCAAGATTAGTTTAGTTTCTCTGATGTGCGGTGCGGTGATTTCAGATGCATCGCAAATGCAAATGCAGTTGCATGTTCAGCCAAGGTTTTGTCATCCACAATCCAGTTCATGTTTTCTTTGCTATGATTGTTTAAACGATAAATCAGATCTTCCAGTTGGCTCCAACTGGAAAGTGCTATCATTTAAATTTAGCCAAGCAAAATATTGCATTCTTGTTTTCACATTCTGTATCCAAGTATATCAATTTGTGAAAGAATTGCTAATTTTTAATATTCCTCTGTATCTGAAATATGCAATAAATACACTGGTATAGCAGAAGCATCCTTTTGGTCTGAATAGAGCATCAAAATTTTCCAGTACCTCATCAATGGATTTCAAAACTTCATCAAATAATGATATTTTGTCATTATTCAACCCCTTTTCTTGCATACTGTGGTACAAATCTTCAATTCGTTTTCTGCGTTTTAATAAGCTTGGTCTCTCTTCAGCAATGTTTGAGCTTGACGAATATAAAGGCAAATTTAAAAAAACATAAGGAATTGCATTTTTTTAAAAAGAATCGCTTCCTGGGAAGTATTACATTGGGTGCATCATTTTTTCCAGGTAGTATGTCATCCTTAATTACATCACAGTCGCAAAAATACATCACGCATACAACTGTATTTTTATATAGGTACATGAAACTTCAGTCTATTCATTAGAATAAATGATTAACTTTTATTTGAGTAAAAAAAAAAAGAGGGCCACTTCCAAGGATGTACCTAAATTATCCACAATCACGTGATTAAAATCAGGTCATAAAAATTCAAACGCAATGTAATAGTGCTACTGTTTATCTGTAAATTGCATGGTCCTGGGCAGTAAGACTACAACTGCATCCGGCGACAGGGTCCTGCCTAGAGTGTAATGGAGCTAACTCTTTAACTGTCGTTGCTCCCAGGTCACCCTTGGGCAAGGTGTAGTACCTGCTAGCCCCCCTCGTTAGGGTAACAACAGTTGGCACTGAGAGGAATGTATTTCTATTAGCTATTGGGTTTTTTACATAGGGTAAAATATTGTTTATTTGGCTGACTGCTTTTTTAGTTTCTTTTTTGTTTTTTTAATTTCAATTTTTTTGCTTGATGTTTTTGTCAGGTGCGGTGACCATGCCCCTCTCTACAATCTTTTTAATGTAATCTTTAAAAATTTGGGTATGCTTAACGTCAATTCGTTTTGTCACCTGCATTCCTTTTTTGCTCGTTGTTTTTATCCTATCGTTGAGTTTTTTGTGTTCAGAAAACAAAAGCGAAATAAATTGCCAACTACCCTTGGCAGGGGAATTTTCAGAGCCACATTTCACATAAAGCCTAATCGGCTGAAAATTTGGAAACAAAAACATGCTCTTCTGAACTGTTGTAATTTGATGTACATTTTAGCACACAGCATTATTTACCACTGAAAAGCTATAGCATGGTACAGCTTGGTTGACCTAATATCTGTCTATCAATTCAGTCAATGTTAGAAAAAAAATAATGAATTCTTGTAAGATCGTATCTTTTACCACAAATGAGAAGTCAAAAGGAATTTACAAGTTATTGGAGCCGTCATTTATTAAGAACCCGTAATCGATTGGTAGGCTTATCAGGTCAGATTTATCGCATTCTTGGAAAAAACGCTTTGTTGTGAGTTACTCTACTTGGTGGGTTCCAATAAGCAACAGATTTTTTAATGACAAATCAAATCTGTAACTGGGACTCCTGATCTGTATCAAATGATCCTGTGTAGTGTACAACTTTTCTATGTTGCTCACTTGCAAATTAAGAAAAACCAATTAACATACTTTAAAACGATACATAGCAGCTACTTTGACTTAAAAGGCTACAACAGATTTTTCAGTTGTGTTTCTACAGCTGCTAAAGTATTTTAGGTGTTGCTAACTTCTTCCCACATCACTACAACAACTAGTGCACTCAAACGATCAAGAAAAAACACTTTTGAAAATTATCACAGCTTGTAGTAATTTCTTTTGCAAGTACCAGTACCTCAGATACAGTTAAACCAATGCTTTGACTACTTTTTTTTACTTTAAACCTCATTGACTACAAAAAAACTGCTCACTCGCAAGTCAAAATTTGCTGTATCAAACTAAATAAATCAAATCATTATTGTTGTAGTTGAAGTACTAGCTTGCATCACCTCTAATATCATTAGAAGTAATAACGGATAAAGCTACAATGAATACCTAATTTTACAATCGTTTTATCCAAACTCTTTGCTGGTATAACTGCTTCACACCTAAATGAACTACACTATCTCACTCAGTATTAATCTGCAATGCTACCATTACAAACAATTGTGTTGAAGGACAAACAAAATGCAGCGTTGAGTCGACAACAAACACAGCTGGAAATCAATTTTCTTCTAATATGACATCATCAACCAAAAGGCAATGTACTATCAGGCCTTAGTTGGCCTTGCTTTTACCCATCCATGACTTAGCCGTTGCAAGAAAAAAGAGTGATAAGCACTGTGACCTGATGGGTAAGCAATTTGCTAAACAGCAGAAAAATTGAAGCACATGAAGGAAATATCCACATGGGAGAGTTTTGTTGCAAACCTCCAATCGCCTGATTAAAGGAGGTCACTGGAAACAAAAAGACTATGACAGAGGTCACTCACACCTCAAATTACTGACTATGCAACATGCTCAAATCACCATGTTGCCAAATGATTCATTACAACCAACACACATATTCCAGAAATAGATCAAAGTCAATCTACTTTCACAGGAAGAAGAATGATGCAGGAGGAAATTATAATGTTAATACTCCTGTACTAAATTGCTTACAGATGCATCTAAAGCCACAATGGATAATACAAGCACAGAGTGCATTTGGAATGGCTCAATGACAAAGATGCATCGTTCCCATTAAGCAAAATATACTGCAGTATTTGAAACTGAGATCTTTGCGATGTTAACAAGTGCATTAAGTGCTTGAACATGCACAAGTTGCAGAAATAAAACTGTTAATTTTTCGGACAGCTTGGGACTACTCAGAATAATAAAAACTCCACTAAAATTCAAAATAGTGTGGGCTTGCTCCCAGACTCTAAAAAACTGGGTAACCACAATAAGGTAAATTTATGCTGGGTTGAAAGGCAATCCGGTTTGCAGGGCAATGACACAGCAGGCAAACTTTCCATCAAGGACACCAATATACTCTTTGTTGGACCAGAATCAATTGTGGAACTGACAACTACAATGGGAAAAGATGCCATAAAAAATGCTTGTAAGATCAAGCATTATCTCAGAAGGAGCAACACAGTCACAAGCCAGCAAACAAAAGAGCTAATTGTCAAGCCCAATGGAATGATTTGCTTTCACTAGCGCTGCGGTTTGCACTTTTAACATTGGTCAGTGCGTTGTTATGGTTTATGATACCTCATCACTCAACCCCAAAACAGCAATTATTCATTCTTTAGTCACACACCATGTCCACCTACAATGTGGAGGGCAATGTTAATCTCCAATTCTATGCACACAATGCCCCCTCTGGGGGTGCTGTGTTGGGTGGGACAAGTCCTTGCTGATGAGGCCAAAAGGTCAAAACCTGGGTCCAGGGGTGGTCCCACCTATTTTACTATACTATCGTTGTTCAGATGATGACCATTCGTAAAAACTAATTTTTGCCTGAAGATGTGTTGTGTCATGTCTGGCTCCTGTAAGCTTCAAACCTGAGTCTTTCAAGTTGCTCTTCTGCACATGCCGGGGCTTGCTGTCATGCAATCATGTACTACCATGTATGCGCCTTAAAACACTACATTTAGTGCATAATCTTTCAAAGGTTTTTCTTTGCCTAATTACCTTTTGTATAATCAATTTCATGTAAGGATATCAGCTTTAGTTCCTACTTGCATGGTTAGCTGTAACATCAAAGGGATCCTGGTTCAAAAGTGAATGGTATGTAAGCCTTGTGCTTTGTGTTGGATTGTTTGGGTTTGTTTCGTATACAATCTTATGTAGGATATTGGGCTAGCCAGGAGCCACGTGAAGTATCTTACACTTGGCATTAGACCTAGTGATGACAATGCATCTATAATTCCATATTTGAGGGGTGGTCTCCCCTATTTTGCCGTACTAAAGTTGTTCAGATTGTGACTCTTTGTGAAAATACAAATATTAATTAGATTTTCTTGAAGAAAAAAAATACTAATAGCTAACGTTTCTACAGTTTAATATAAACTTAATTGCCATCTAAGAATATAGGTCAAAAAATCCTGTATGTCAGTAATCCCCAACCCCCGGGCTGCGGACTGGTACCAATCCGTGGGTTACTTGTTACCGGACCTCACAGGAAACAATAACTATACACTATTACTGCTTTATTCATTTTCAAATTTTGAAGGCTGAGCATTTGTACAGTTTATATCCTAGGTTTCATGTAGATTTAATAAATTAACTTAATTTTTACAATGCCAGTTGATGCGTGTTATCACATTAGCAGCAAAAGAACCCATTAGTTTTAAACACTGAATTAGATCTTCTCAAGCATGCGTTTCTTCAAATTGTTTAGTTTGAGAAGTTCCCAGAACTGTTGCTCATTACAAAATGCATTTTCCTCAGAATTGTTTTTAGCAGCACTGCTAGGTAATTTCCAAGAACAGCTGCTCAAAAAAGCATGCAGCAATTTCCCCGTAACTTCATGACTGAGCAACCAAAGCATCCATCAGTTTCTTGCTAAGACTGGTGTGGTAAGAATGTGTTTATCAGCGAGAATATTTTTTTAATACCCAAACCTTAACCTTCTGAGGGATAATGTAACACATATTTACAATGTTACATGATTGTTAATTGCTATATCATTTTGATGTAACAACTATTTTTCTAAAATTCATTGTAATTTTCTTGTTTTCAAACAACAAAGGAATTGTCTCAAATTTTATGAAATAGATTCTAATTCATAAATTGCATCATTTTAATTATTAGAATCTTATAATCCTTAAAGGGTTAAGCAAGCAAAATGAGCAGTAAGAAAATGTCGCTGAAAGGTTTTTTTTGCGCAGGGTAAAAGAGTTGGTGAAGAAACAGAAAAGCCTATTATTTTAATGAAAAAGAAAGCTGCATTTACCAAACAGTATCAGGACTCCTAATTGAATTATGGATTTATTTCAGCAGGGAGATCAGATTTACCAAGTCCACTTTGCGTTATATGCGGTGCAAGGCTCTTGAATGAGGCAATGAAACGTTTGAAACTTCTTTGCCACCTGGAGACCAAACACTCTGACATAAAAGATAAGCCGTTGGAGTATTTTGAAAGAATATAACAAGAACAAGAAGGAGTTGTTGAGAGCTACCGCATCAACAAATGTTAATGCATTGAAAGCGTCATTCTTGGTGGCTAACCGCATTGCTAAGACTAAAAAGCCCTTCACTATTGATAATAAATTAATTCTTCTGGCAACCATAGACATTTTCTGGGAAATTCTATGAGAAGCTGCATCAAAAAAGGTAGGACATGTGCCTCTTTTGGCCAGTACTGTTGCACGGCGGATTGGGGATATAGCAGAGGACATAGAGATGCAGTTACTGGAAAGAATTAATACATCACCATGGTATGCACTCCAGGTTGATGAATCTACTGATATTGATAACAAGACAATGTTTCTTGTTTATGTGCGATATGTTTACCAGGAGGAGGTGCATGAAGATCGCCACCAACCAAAACTGCAGCCCCAGAACTATTCAAGTTGCTTAATGATTATATATCAAAAAAACTGAAATGGTCATATTGTGTCGGCATATGCACAGACGGAGCCGCTGCTATGACTGGACATTTAACCGGTTTAGTTTCCCAGATTAAAGAAGTTGCACCTGAATGTGAGTCTACAGATTGCATCATCCATAGAGAGATTCTGGCAACTAGGAAAATGTTACCGAATCTTAAAAGTATATTGAATGATGTAGTTAAAATTATTAACTACATCAAGGCACGAGCTCTTAACTCGCGACTGTTTGAGCAACTATGTGAAGAGATGGACAAAAAGCACAAGCATCTTCTCTTATACACAGAAATAAGATGGTTATCTTGTGGGAAATCATTGGCCATAGTGTTTGAATTACGAGAGCGACTTAAAAAATTTCTTTCAGAAAAAAAGTTGCCGCTGGCAACACATTTTAGTGACGAAGAATGGGTAATAAAACTTGCCTACTTGTGTGACATTTTCAGCCTGCTCAATGAACTCAATCTGTCCCTTCTGGGAAAAACGACAACTGTCTTTAAGTTAGCAGACAAAATAGTTGCTTTTAAAGCCAAACTGGATTTGTAAGGATGGCGCATAAATAGACATGTTCTAAACACTATTGGAGATTTTAGGAAAAACTCAGCCTAAGGCTTCATTCTTACAGCTAGTGCACGACCATCTGTCCTCGCTTCAACAAGAGTTTGAGCAATATTTCCCATCTACAAAGGACCTGGCAAGGAATGGATTCACAACCCATTTGACAACAAACCTTGTGAATCCAGTGTGTCCATGCAAGAAGAAGACAAACTGCTAGAGATCGCAAATGATGGTGGTCTGAAAAGTTTGTTTGAGATGACAGCTTTGTCAGTTTTTTGGATCAGAGTCAAGACAGAGTATCCTGAGATCGCCACAAAAGCACTAAAATGCCTACTGCCATTCCCGACATCTTACCTGTGTGAAGCCGGGTTTTCTGCAGTTACAGCTACTAAAACAAAATCACGAAACAGACTGCACATAAGCAACACCCTTCGTGTGTCATTGTCTCCCATTACTCCAAGGTGGAATCGTCTCACTGTACAGAAACAAGCTTAGGATTCCCCCTGATTTAGCTTTATGGTGAATTAAATTTTTCATGCATTCTATATTTTGTTTCGTTTGTGTTTCATGCTGAAAGATCCATGTGTTTAGACTAACTACACAAGCATATACGTTGCTCTATTTCATAGTAGGCCTATTTATCTTTTGTGCTTCAAAGCTGGTCCGCGAGAATATTGGGTGACTTTCAACCGGTCTGTGGCTAAAGAAAGGTTGGAGACCGCTGCTGTATGTGATCTCTTTAAAGAAGCTAAAGAGCTAGTCACCCATTTTCATTGTCACTGTGAAGAACTTGGCATCGACAAAGCAAGGCGCATGGGGGCTCACACACTCTCAATAAATGACATACATAAATTTTACCCAAATGCAATCTAAAATTTATCACAAAATCTGAAGAGTTAAAAACAAATAAGCAATTACCAATGCAAATGCGACATGCAAGACGCCTTTAATGCCTGAGCATATAACCACCTGGCACCACCTAACAATACAATAACAACAAACTGAGGAATTTATCTTATCCAATAATTGCTTTCTCTCCTTGCCAATAATTAATTTGACAAGGTTAATCATTCTGCATTTCTCGTTGTTAGGGAAGTTGGGCTTGTGATCTTTTATGATACTGAAGGCAACTTTTTTGGGCCTTTTTCAATTTTGTTTTCACCAGATTTAGTTTTTCTACAATTCTTTGGCTTCTTAGTTGAATGCATTTCTACTGACGTTGTCAGTTTTATTACAATTATTGGTAATATCATCTTTCAGTAATTTGTATTAATCAACTGTTCTGTAGATAGTTGTGGCTTCGTCGACAGAGACTAACAGAGCCGATGATGCATTGATGTTTCTGCATTCTTAGCAAGTTGCTTTTGGAAGGGTTGAATTACTTGTCTAAATATCACAAATTAAATCACGTTGTAGTCAGATTCAAATTTGTTCAAGTCGCTGATTTGCAGTAGATGATGAAACTATTTAGCTTGTCAAACATACATCAAAAAAAACACTACTGGATTCAAGGGATAGAGATGTTTTAAGTAACTAATATTTACTTTTTCTATTTGGCAGTAATACTAGTTTGGTGGGAGAGTACAACACGATGCTTGGAGATCCAACATCAACATCACCTAAAGTTTTACGTCATTGGCCTAAAGCTAGACAACAATAAAACTCTAGAGTGGCAAGCAAAACTTTGTCAGTTGTTTGTTAAATAAGTTAATGCTTTTTGGATAAAAATTGAACAAAACATCATAAAAATTATTTTTTTACATCTTCAGATTTGGATAGATCAGTTGGACTGGAGCTTGGGGCAATAAAAAAATATTCTTAATCTCAAGGTTTTTGTAGCTGCCTGTTTAATGATTTCAGCTAAATCTGCAAGATTTTTAACAAAGGCATGATGTTATATCAGTTTTCTTGATTTGTTTAGGTTTACCAGTTGCCTCACAAAAAAACATAGAAACTGCAAATAATTCAACACTAACATCTCGTTATCTGCATTTTCCGATCTTCTAGCAAAAAATAATCACATTGAAAGATTTAAATTTTTTGGCAGAGTGGATTCCGTCCCAATAATCTCAATGAACAATTTTCAAAATTGCAAGTGACTGAGATGTTTTGCAATTAAATTAACAAAAACGTTTTCCAATCCAGGAGGAAACTATAAAAAATCTAAAATCATCATTTAAAAAATAAACTGCTGCAATTCAAAATCAACTGAAAGTTTGTTTTTTTTATTTTTCCGTAATTGACCTATTTCGTTAAAGCTGCTCATGAAGAAGCACCTCGACTTGCTAAACCTTCGAGTTAATCAGTGCTTCTTAGCGATTTTAACAAGTATTTGTTTTTTTTCTACTTTGACAAATAATCACTTTCTTTTATTGCCATTCCAGATCAACTTTAAAAAAGTCTTTAATATATCAAAAAGTATTCAGTTGACCTTAAATTGAATAAGCTTGTTTTTTTGTTGATGCAATAAGGCTATTGACAAGATCACGTATTCAAAACAAATGCTGAAATATCAGCAATGGTTTTATTTGTTTAAATTCAAATATTGTTTTACCTTGAGTCCCTCAAAAACTCGTGGAGGCATTTCTTGAATTTCAGAAGATGATAGATCATTTATTTTCTGCGTACCTTTTATTACGTTCAAAATATTAGGGCTTGAATGAGCTACTTCATTGATACTGCAAAAAAATATCTCGTGAAAATATGAGGCAAAGTGTAAATTTAAGACTTCAAAAAGTGAATAACCTATTATATGGATAATGAGTAACCAAAAAATGAATAACCCTAAGGTTAGGCAAACTGAAATTCGCTTTTTTCTTGGGTGTGCCTGTCACCTACCATTAGTTATCATTCAGCTGGTTTATCAAAAAAATAATTGAAAGGCATTTGGTTTTGCCAATTGTTGTAAAAACATAACCTGTCTGCATGTCCACTTTAAACGTGTGATTTAAACAAAGACTTGCTGCGTGGGTTTTAATCTGCAATCTGCTTGTTTTGATATACCGCAGTATTGCTGCACATATTGAGTGAAGACACGACACTCTCCTTGGGCAATATCAGATGTCAATATGCTAGTTGATCAATAAGTCAAAACGACAGAGAAATTTGAAAATGTTGGCTCAGCTGAAAGTCAGTCAGAAAAAAAAAGCCTTTGTTTGATTTGGTTTTGATCTCGTATAGGGTAGGTAGACCCATAGTCAAATGGTTTTGTCAGTCATGAAGATAAGGAATCATTATCAGTTAAAGGCATTGGCTAAAGCATGTATGATCCAGCAGACGAAGGGCGCTGCAGTTTGATAGATCATTTTAATGAACAATTAACAAAGTCAGTTTAGATTTGCAATAAATTTGTAGGGCAATCTGTTGAAAAAACATTGATTTGTTCAGAAAAGGTCAGTTGAATTGCTTTTTGTGGAAAAGTGAGCAACATGACAGGGTGTTTTATAATATCAAAACCTTTTGTGGAAAATCAGCTGTAAACGCGAGGATATGCCAATACCAGTCAAAAAGGTTATTCTCCTAATCAAACTGGAGAAGGTTCACCGTTGGCTTTGTCAAATTGAGCATCAAAAAAAGGGTTTGCTGTGTTTGGGAAAACTTTGGTGGGGGAGATTTACCAGTCGGCCAATCAGAAGGTCAATTAAATAGTTATTTGAAACATCGGATAAGGAAAAATAGCTCTCCTGGGAGATTGATCAGTTTGTCAAGAAAAAGTTTAACTTGGGAAGGTTTTGGCCATGACCAAACGGTCATGGGAAGAATGTCAAGGAAACCACCAGGAGCAATTTAATTTGAGTGGCATACTTGGAAACCAATCAACTGAAAGATTTGAAGAATGACTGAAATAGTTGGTTGTAGCGTCAAGTTGTGGGAGAGATTTGATCTCATCAATTGCTTATGTGTGGGGATTCAACTCAACCGCTTTTCAACTCCTAGCTGTAAGCATAGAAACATGCAATCAATGCCCCCTTGTAAATGACCACCTAACAAACATTTCTACAAGCCTTACTGTTATTATTCTCTTGGCTAACCATATCACACGACTAACCCACACAACCTACCG
This sequence comes from Trididemnum clinides, assembly GCA_963675345.1. Lineage (NCBI taxonomy): Eukaryota > Metazoa > Chordata > Ascidiacea > Aplousobranchia > Didemnidae > Trididemnum > Trididemnum clinides. The sequence goes on from OY776291.1 coordinate 37,802,233, forward strand.
GTTGAATTAGAACATAGAATCCTCTCTGAGACGGAATTCCTCGCACAATAATCATAGTGTAGAGGATTTGTCCAGAGTGGCAACTACCATCAAATACTGTTTAAAGCACACAAAAATCTTGTTGGTGGTACAAAATTTTAATATAGCTTTGAAAAAAGCTGTTTTAGCCATAAGCTTTTCGTGACGCTCTCATCAGTGGCGGTATCGCGTCAAAAGGGAAGATCTAGAGTGAATGAGTCTTTTATGTGAATAATTTGGATGTTACATAATCAAGACAGGCCAATGATTGCGTTTGTATTGCAAAGCGCGCCAAAGAAAGATTTCGCAAGTGCGAAAGTTAGAGAAGGCGCAGCAGGAGGCCAAATGCTACGATTATCGAAACAGTTCGAGAGTGTAAACAAACTCTTTCTGTCTGCATAACACCGGGCGTCGGGTCTTGATATAAGTAGCCTCTAAAAGATTGAGATGGAAAGAGCTGCGCGCTGCGGCGAAGATTGAAAACCGCTTATCATCATAGTTTAATGCGCATCGATCATTATCTAAAAGATGCTGACCAATGGCGGAGTCACAATCCGGTTTGGTGTCGGTTCGTTTGCACGATCTGTGTGGTTGAGATCGGCGTGGACGAGTCAATTGCTGTCTTAATCATTGCGGAACATGTTGCTTGATGCGATCATGTAGTCGTTGAGATGTTCGCCCTACGTACCGACTATCACAGTGGCACTTGTATTCATATATGACAAAACTTTTCTGAATGGCAGGTAGAACATCCTTGCGGGCCACAGGCAGCATGCGCTTAGACGTAAAGACCAAGCAGGTACTGACGGAACCATAGCAGCTTTCCACGGCGGTTTTGACTTCTTTTTCTAAGTTTGTAGATGGCTTACCTATCCAAGGGACCCTCAAGTACACAGGACACTTTTCTGGGCCAAATCGCTTAAGGGTGGAGAACTGAGCAATTTTCTTGGTGATCTGAGTGTTGATGATGTTTTTAGGATAGCCATTGTCCAGTAATATCTTCTTAATCCGTTCTATTTCTTCATTGAGCCTACGCTTGGTGCAAATCATTAGAGCTCGATGCACCAATGTAGATATTAGATTATTTTGCGTTTGAGAGGACTAAAGGACTCCCAACGCAAATACTGGCCAGTGAAAGTGGGTTTACGGTATACACTGGTCTCCAAGCCAACATCTGTTCTTTCGACGTAGACGTCAAGAAACGGTAGACATTTCCCTTTCTCTTTTTCAAAGGTGAACTTGAGGGATGGATGAAGGCAGTTAAGTTTGGTCAGAAATTCATCTGCTTCAGCTTCGTGATCGAAGATGGCAAACGTGTCGTCAACATATCTGAAGTATGTTGAAGGCTTTTGCGTTCGAGAAAATAACTTTTCTTCATAATATCCAACGAAGATGTTGGCCAAAGCCGGACCAAGTGGTGATCCCATAGCTACTCCATCTGTTTGCTTGTACATGGTGTTATTGAAGCTGAACTCAACTGAGGATGTAGCGCTCTTCATCAATTCAACAAACACGTCCTTTGGAATGACTGGTCTGGAATTAGACTGGTTGTAGAGGGCTTCCGAACAGATTTTGATGGTTTCATCAAGGGGAACGTTGGTGAACAAGCTGGATACATCAAAAGAACACATGAAGACATTAGGGTCGATGTCAAGATTTTGCATGGTCTTAGCAAACGTAAACGAATCTGATATGCAGTGTGACGAAAACCGCTCCAACACAGGTTGTAATAGGCTAGCCAACCACTTGCCAAGTTCATGATGGGACGAACCTGTCATAGACAGTATTGGGCGAAGTGGAGTGCCTTCTTTGTGTGTTTTTGGCAAACCATACATTCGAGGTCTTTTTGATCCAGTTGGTCGTATTGCGTCATATATCCACTTCGGCATGTGATCGGCTTTGACTAAGTCAAGCAACCGCTTCTGAAGGCGCAATTCAATGATGGCTGTGTTGTCATTGCTGGAGACCGGACCAAGTCTTCTAAATTTCGATTGATCATCAAGTATCTTGTTCATTTTATCGACGTAGTCGCTTTTGTTTGAAAGGACAACGCCGGAGCCTTTGTCGGGTTTGGTGACAATGATATCATCATTCTTTCGTAACCGGTTGATTGCACGAAAGCACTCTTTGTGCATTGTGAAGTCACGTGAGTCTATCGTGCTGTCACTGTACAAATGAGCAAGGTCGGCGAGTCGGGCTTTCAAAGCAGTGCGTTGTTCAACAGAACTGGCACTGTGATGTAAAAGCTGTGCCCACAGTGACTCAAATTCGGCAAAGATTTCTTCTTTGCACAGATACCTGGGTGGCAACCCAAAGTTAAGACCATGCGACAGCACGAAACTTTCAGTGTCAGACAAGACATAATCTGAAAGATTCAGAACATGCCTAGTAGTATCACCGAGAGCATTGCCGAAACGGTCACGTCTGAGTAAAGCAAGCAATCGCTCGTTTTTGTTCTTCCATTTTGATTTTGTTCTTTCATCAAGTAGTGCCAAGTATCTGCAGAATCTGATTGTGTCGTGGCCTGCAAGGATGTTCTACCTGCCATTCAGAAAAGTTTTGTCATATATGAATACAAGTGCCACTGTGATAGTCGGCACGTAGGGCGAACATCTCAACGACTACACGATCGCATCAAGCAACATGTTCCGCAATGATTAAGACAGCAATTGACTCGTCCACGCCGATCTCAACCACACAGATCGTGCAAACGAACCGACACCAAACCGGATTGTGACTCCGCCATTGGTCAGCATCTTTTAGATAATGATCGATGCGCATTAAACTATGATGATAAGCGGTTTTCAATCCTCGCCGCAGCGCGCAGCTCTTTCCATCTCAATCTTTTAGAGGCTACTTATATCAAGACCCGACGCCCGGTGTTATGCAGACAGAAAGAGTTTGTTTACACTCTCAAACTCTTTCGATAATTGTGGCATTTGGCCTCCTGCCGCGCCTTCTTTAACTTTCGCACTTGCAAAATCTTTCTTTCGCGCGCTTTGCAATACAAACGCAATCATTGACCTGTCTTGATTACGTAACATCCAAATTATTCACATAAAAGACTCATTCACTCTAGATCTTCCCTTTTGACGCGATACCGCCACTGATGAGAGCGTCACGAAAAGCTTATGGCTAAAACAGCTTTTTTCAAAGCTATATTAAAATACTGTTTAAAGCCCAACTACATGGCATTTTATCAAAAGGAAGGCAAGATCTTTTTTTATAAACTTTGCAAAATTCCGTGACTGAGCCCCACCTGCACATAAAACGAAGCCCCTCAAACAATCAGTTCTACCACTGGCTGAATAACTCCCTTGGTGAATTCTCCCAACAGACCCCAGGGCTTTCAACTGGCCCAACAAATGCCAGCACAGAGTCATGCAATAAAACCTGTTAACAGCATTCTTCAAAGCAAACTTCAATTAGCATTTAGCCTTTGTTAAGCATAACGAAACAGCTTTTACAACTAGTTTCACAAACACTCAAAGCAAACTATAATAGCAATTCCTAGTCTATGTGTTTCCATTTCTATGACTACTGAAATTACATTTTACCGCTGAACTTACGGTTTGAAATACTTAAATGGAAAAGATAATATTCAATTTCATGAGCTGGCATCTAGTGCCACCAAGGTATGTTAGTATTTTTGAAAAAGTATTGAAACAGTTATGAAAAGTTCATGCATGTTAGGTGATAACTCGTTTTTCATTGGAAGCGCTATTTAATGTATGCGAGTTTTGAGTTTACAACCCTTTTGCTGTAAAATTTAGCGTAGCTGATCCGTCTGATAAGGTCAAAGACCTAATTAGCGCATACTCACTTGTGTGCTTTGTCAATTACTGTAATGGTGGCACAATGCTTTGATCTGCTAAATTATTTTTAACTACAATCGCTAAAGAACGATTCAATTCTGCTGCATTGCTCTCAATTATTGAAAGTCATTTTGAAAATTCTATCCCAAGCCTTTCATGAACTACATCGTTCACTGTAAAAGCAGCAGCTAAAGTTCGTTAGTGTAAGGCAATATTTATCATCAAATCAACTAGCATCTTTCATTGTACCATTTTTCACCTGTAATAATGTGTAACTAAATTAATAAATTTGTTAAACGTTCAGTCGAAAAAGCAAGTTGGTAAGTTTTGTATATTGGTCATGTATGCAAGTTGCAATTGTATTGTATCTGTTACTTTTGTTACAGAAACCAGTTCACTCTAAATTTGTGATACCCATGTCACTTGCCCCTTTGTTTGATTTCGCCTTGAATTTCGGTTGACTAACAAACTACATTTCAAAATCAATATCTCATCCTTCTCTTGTTCGTCACAGAGCTAGGCAGACACGTGTGTCATGATTTAACAAATTCTACCTCTGAATACATGCAATATCAGCCTCCCAAAGACAATTACAAAAGATTTTCAAAACTTTGAACTTGAAAGTTAATTTTTCAAAGTATTAGCTTGAGTAATTTTTCGGCGTTGACACATGTTCCAAATATACAGGGTGTCTCAAAAGTAAGTATACACTTTAAAATTTGAATAACAATCTAATGGCTTGTTCAAATTTGTCAAAAGTTTACAAAAATATTCTATGAACTACTAGAAACAGATTACCGTCCTAATATCTCGTTGAATTTATTTATTGACAGAATGTTAGACCTCAACGTGGAAACCACCAATTTCGAGACATTTCAGCCACCTTTTGACGCATTCTTGCCCGATACCCTGCAATAAATCTTTTGTAACTAGTCCACATGATGCTCTAATGTTTTGTTTCAACTCTAAAAGGTTTTGAGGCCGTGTGGAGTAAAGTTGACAAAAAATGCTTCGGTTGAAAAACTGTTACTTTCAGCAAGATGGAGCTCCTGCACATTACACCAGGAAAGTCAGAGATTACTTAAATCAGTTTTTTCTCGGTAGGTGGATTGGGTGCAGAGGTCCTCTAGAATGGGCCGCTCGTTCACCTGACTTAATCCCATGCGACTTTTTTCTTTGGGGTTTCCTTAAGAGCAAAGTTTACTCCACATGGTCTCAAAACCTTTTAGAGTTGAAACAAAACATTAGAGCATCATGTGGACTAGTTACAAAAGATTTATTGCAAAGTGTCAAGCAAGAATGCATCCAAAGGTGGCTGAAATCTCCCAAAATTGGTGGCTCCCACGTTGAGGTCTAACATTCTGTCAATAAATAAATTCAACGAGATATTAGGACGGTAATCTGTTTCTAGTAGTTCATAGAATATTTTTGTAAACTTTTGACAAATTTGAATAAGCCATTAGATTGTTATTCAAATTTTAAAGTGTATACTTACTTTTGAGACACCCTGTATGTTGTTTTGGCAAACTCCTTCTAGCATTGAATAAAAATTGGCAGTGAGTGGATTTTGCAATAATGAGCCCAAACCACATTTCTTTGATTTTGCAAGTTGGGACATTGAATCACCATGATGTTGTAAAAAGATATGTTCACCTTCGTTTGATTTTTTTTGCGGTAGTTTAGTTGTACTTGCTTTTTTGGCTCGTGTATTATTGGGTATGAGCTTTGCTCTATTTGCTATTCTTCAGTTAGACTGGGCCCAGCGACCAACGCTGCCTGTATGCCACATAATGATGGAGGTGTATCGTTTAACACCTTATTGAAAGACACAAGCGAATATGCCGTCTTTTTGTTGACGCTGATCCCTTCATGCTGAGTGCAAAGCAAGAAAACGGCAAATATCATTTTTAATGTCTTCCATTTAACAAAAAAATTAAACCAAAAAGTTTGTGATTTATCAACCAAAATTTACACAGCTGATTGCCGTGTTTTGGTGAAGAAGCGGTTAACGGGATGTCCTTGGTTGGAATGCATAGTTATCCAAATCTTAGGTTTACATGCCAAGTTAGCTAATGCAAATTAGGGTTTTGAATCTAACTTAGAAGTCAGTTTTCGCTGATACTGACTTATGGTGGTGACGTGCTGACTGATTTTTATGAGACTGACATTATAATTTAGAATTTAATCTTGATTCTCAATGGATCACTCTCCATCATTCCTTAATATAGCCTTTATGAGATCCCAAGCTTTTGCTTGACAGTCTCGTCAGCTGACCTGGCAAACTATTACTTAAATCTAAAAATCTGAGGGATTAAATTTGGTGAATGCCGTTCCTAGTCAGTCTCATTCTTCCGGCAGATCAGTTCCTTTTGAAATCGCTCTTGAAGTGAGGCAAAGAAGTAATTTAATTTCACAGTGGAATAAATAGAGATAAACCAGGTTACTACAAGACGAGACCGCCTCCACACCTCATATGACTGTCTTCCCTTCCCAAAAAAGCAATTTTAGTAGAGACTGCTAAGCAGAAAGCGTTACGTTAAGTGGTCAACACATTCATCAGACTTGAACACAATATTTATCTGTGGGGACCCCCCCCCCCCCCCCAAGCACAATGTATTCCAGAACAACCATCAAGAGAGAGAGAGATCCAGTTTTTTAAATCCGGTTTTGTCTGTGTTAACGCAGGTGGCCGAATTCACCTCGTGCTTCCTGACATTTCGTTAACACCATTGAGCCACTTCACTCTGTCAATGGCATCCTCCCTTTTCAGTCCAATCTGATTGATATGCTCCTCCACAAGTAATAAACACAAATAATGAATCAAACAAGTAATAAGCTGAAAGCAACAATCACAGTAAATATCAACAAAATTTTCAAAAAGAAATTTATAATTTTGCAAGGCATTTGTGCACTTGTCTCCAATGTCACAAAAGCCATTTGATGCCTATTTTGCTCACTTCTACAATAAAGAATGACTATTATTTTTAAACAAGAATACCAACGAAAAATATAATGTTACAACGATCTGATGTAACAATTGGCAAAATTTTTGAAAATATGGAATTAATTTCAACGTGTCAAATCTACACATCAACTAATTTTTACCCAGTTCCAAATCAGTATCAGTAAGAATTGTTAATAAATCCTTTACACCTATATTGCATAACAAGACCTACTTTGCATGAAATAACATCAAAAACATACTGCAGCACAAAAATCGTGCATCCTAAATCATAAAAAAGTGTACTGTGACTGGAAATGATAAGAATTATAGAAAACTCCTAAAACTGCTGCTCCCACAACCCTTCAGCACAACAAATTAAAAAAATTTTTAAATGTATGCAATGAAATTCAGATATTTCAGTGACACCATTAACCAAACATTTCAGTGATGGATTTCGGTGATGGAAGTTTATACCGTACTTTTGGGGTTATGCTTTAAATTTTTTAAATTTTATCCGTTTTTGTATTTAGCAGCTTAATTAGTTAGTGTAAATCACAAGAAATCTCTAAAAATGAGGCAAAGTAATTAAAATAACAACTAAAAAATACTCACAAATTAACAATTCTAGTGTCTTCTAAATAACTCTCATCTGCAAAATAAATTGAAAGCAATGCGAATATTGACCCAATTTGAACAAACAAAGACAATTGTTGCCACAAAATTGCATTAAGTAAGTACTCTTAAATAAAACCAAATAAAGGTTTGTCTGACATTAGCTCTTTGATAATAAAATCATTATACGGTGGTAGCAGTGTTGCTCAAACTACTTTAACCTTGATAAGAAAGGTACATTTACATCTGATTGCCAAACAATATTTTGCCTCAAATATAATGCAGAGCTCCTACTGTACCTACATGCAGGTGTACCTATGTACACTTTACTTCATCCAAAACTACTGAGCATACAAACACATAACTTGGCTCAGTTGATAACTGCGCCTGGGCTAGTGTCATAAAGGAGTTTGCACTTTCATGAAAAAAAAATTGTTTTGTTAATAAAAAACGATTTATTATTAACTCATGTTTTGTCAATAAAAAACGATTTAGTATTAACTCAACCAAAAACAGCACTTGACTACATAACATGCAAAAGAATAACGCCATAATGAATGTTTGTGCAGAATTTGTTTTCTTTATTTTAGCCGTGTTTTAACGTAAAATCTTGCAGAATTTGAAGAAAATCATCAGCCTCTTCACCACAAAAACTGATAGGTGGGTTATTCACTTAATCATAACTAAAACTATTGTAACAACTTTACTACGAGGTGTGTCATAAAAGTTCTAAGACTGAGATCACAATAATTTTTTTTTAATTTAATCAAAGAATTATACATTGTTCCCTTCAAAGTAGTCCCCCTTGGATTTAATGCACTTTTCTATTCTTCTTTTTCATGCATCGATGCACTTCTGGAATGACTCTTGGGGGATTCCCCATAGCTCCTTCGTTACAACAATTTTTTATGGCATCCGCGCTTGAAAAATGTGTTCCTTTAATGATGTTTTTAACTTTGGGGAAAAGGAAAAAGTCACATGGAGCAAAATCTGGTAAATAGGGGGTTGCTCTAGCACTGTAATGCTTTTATCTGCCAGAATCTTCCAAATGCTTAATGCAGTGTGTGCGGACACATTATCATGATGAAGCAACCATGTGTTGCTTTCCTACAAATCTTGCCTTTTTTCCCTTACTGAGCGAAGCAAATGTTGCAGAATTTCTTTGTAAACATTTTGATTGACAGTCTGACCCTGCGGCAAAAATTCATAATGTACCATGCCTCTGACATCAAAAAATGCTATCAACATGAGCTTGATTTTGGACTTTGATTGCCTCGCTTTTTTGACCCGTGGTGATTGAGAACTCTTCTAATGGAAAGTCTGACATTTGGTCTTTAGGTCATACTCAAAAACTCGCGTTTTATCACCTGTAATAACTTTCTTCAGAAAGTCAAGATTTGAATCAAAATTTTTGAAAATGTCGTGGCACACTTGCATGTGCCGCATCTTTTGGTCATAATTCAAGAGTTTTGGCACCATCTTTGCACAAATTTTGCACATTCCCAGATCTTCTGTGATTATTTGCCAAACGCTATTTTGGTTTAATCCAAGTTCATTTGAGATCAGTAGAACAGTTAACCAACAATTTCCATGCACCATTTTCTTTACAAGCTCGATATTGGTTTCATTTCTACTGGTGGAAGGCCTTCCACTCCTGGGATCATCCTCAACATCCTCACGTCCTTCTTTGAATCTTTGGTGCCATAGAAAAACCGTTGAACGAGACAAAGTCTGCTCTTGGTAGACTTGTTGAAGCATACAGAGAGCTTCTGAAGGAGATATTCCCAAATGAACTAGAAATTTGAGGTTGGTTCATTGCTCTGTTGTCATTACTAAATCATCAAGCAAAATAATAAAATGTAAAACAACAGTAAATATGTAAACTATTTTCATCTACACCTGAAATGCATTATAAATGATACAGTGAGCTGAAATTGTGATTAAATACTCTCAAGAAGTTATTAAATCGTCTGCCATTTAACTTAGTCTTATAGCTTAACTATAACTTACTCAGAGAGCACAGTCCTAGAGCTTTTATGATACACCTCGTATATGTGCTGCATTCCGAGTTAGTTTACCTTTCCCTGACTTAGTTTGCTCCAGGAACAAAATACATACATGCAGTCAGATGCCTTTGGGTGTATAAATAGGCCTACAATTACAAAACAAGTTGTAAGTAGTAGATTTACCATATCTTCTGAATGGTTTATTTCTCTGCATGTATCAATCACTTAAGCGTCCTCTCATAACTTGCAATTTATGTACCCATTCACTCAGTAAAATGAACAGACAAAAGTTTGTTGGCTGTTAGTGAGTAGGTACACTCTTAAGTTAAGAGAAATTGGTACTAGGGGCATAGTGCATGAAATCCAAAGTTTGAAGAAAAACTTAAATAAATATGTCATTGTCTATACCACTCTATAAAATCGCACCAATGGAGTAAACATTTTTTGCTTAAAATGTGTTAATAGGCCTACCGGAATCAGATGGAAAGCGACAAATATTATTACAAAAAGAGTTGCATCAAGTTGTGAAACCGGTTTATCAATAAATAACTTATTGCAGAACTCATCCTTTTCTTTGACTCTGTAAATTAGCACTTGATGGAAAAAACAAATAATAGTAAGTGAAATACCTGGGTGTTGAAGAGTAAAACCAGTCTAGATTCAAAAATGCAAAAATCGAGATAAGGGGCATGAGAGCAATTATCCATTTGAAAACAAATTTATATTGCTCTCAAAAATATTTTCTGGGTAATGACAACACAATCGACATTTTTAACCAAATATAATCGAATCGACTGGTAGCCTGCAGAGCAACAATAGCTTATTGACATAAATGAATCAATCACTTCCGTGCCCTCTCAGTCCCACAATTTTAAATTTATACATCCCTATATTAAATTGCTTTGCATTGCATCTTTTTTTGCACCCAATAGCAAATTTGTTCTTTTTCAGCATTTTTATTATTAAGTGTTTTTTACACCCCCCCCCCCCCCCCTGATGAGACCAAATAAGGTCGAAACTAGTCGTTGGTTATTGACATGATGTAATAGATTGCAGCATGGTGCCGTATGATGTTGGTGATCATTTTTGAGCAAATTTTTCTATTTTACTTTAGCCTGATGCTGGAGGCAGATCTCTCTTAATAGGAGATCGCCTTGGAATTTGCTATCTAGAAACTAGCAACTTCTATATTTGAACAAGCATTGAACAAGAAGTGCTAACCACTGGATGCAATCTTACAAGCTTGCACAAATCTTACCAATCATAATTTAACGATATAAATACTTAAACAAAATTAGGTAAATTACACACGCATAAGTACTATTCTTAATAGCAATAATTCATTTACTAATAAAGAAACGAGTAATGCCAAATATTTGGAAATTACCTTATTACACAAATTACATTTGTGACTTTTGTTTTATAAGCATCTCAATCACCCAATACACCATAAGCTTTCTAGGGTCGTTGAAGTTTCATCCAAACTGAAGCCATACCCAAGTGTTAACTGCCTCTTACAAATGTATTATTCCATGTTTCATGCTCATGTGCAGTGTTACGTCTTTGTTCACTATTAATTTCTATGATACCTTGTGTTACGTTTTTTGTAACTGCTTTATTTTTACTTAATTTACTACCATTTTAAGCTTATCAATCGGTTGGGAAGCAAACCATGGTCTAGTGGACCAAACCTTCATCACTGTAATACCACGTTTGATAGTTTTGTGTACTTTTTGTTGATTATGCCATGAGTTAAATCAATTACAGTATTTGTGATAAAGTCGTTGGGACTAAGCTGTCAAGCTGCACAGTCTAATTTTTTTATTGAGACAACACATTGTGAAGACTTTGTAAGATAAAGGTGGTAAAGCCATTGCAAGTAATTGCTGTAAAGCTGTATTAAATTCAAAAGCACACTACACAAATTTCCCTTGATATTATTGGTTGTGCTCTTATCTTAAAACTGTCCTTACTGCATTATAAGTTAGCCATTTATTTACATTATTTTTTTAAACGTCAGTTTACTTAATTGTTGAGGTCAAACTACATTTTAACTGCTTGTATTTACTGTTTGTAACTTTAAAAAGATAACCACAAAAACATAAAAATCTAAATTGTGAAATCAAGAGGAAGGACTCACGTTATGGGAGCTTTATGTAGACCTATAACAATGCAGGCGTTCAAAAAACGTCTACATTTGATAAGGCATTTTAGTGTGGGGCTCAACTTAAAAATCATTGTAAAATACTTAACAATTCTTCAAAATAGGGATATTAAAGCTTTAGCTGGAGCAAGTTGTCAAGATTTCGCATTGCCATATCTTCACAAACAACAAAATTTTTAAATTAAAGATGCTCATGAACTATACATTCCAATTTTTGAACACACATGCAAGAGCAAGATCCTTCCGTGTGCAATTGATAACTTTTTACTGATGTTGTGTTATATTATGTATGTAATTATTTTATGTTGGAAACGCTGCTTTGCGTCTTGCCTTCTTAGATTATGCAAACCCCGTAAGCCATGCTGACAAGCGCTCATGCTTCTGGCGCAATGCAACAAGTAAAATAACAACCGGTCCAAATTATGCAATTTCAATTACATTTACACTTTATATTAAGCAGGTGTCTGGGCATCTTCATTCTATTACGTTCTTGAGTTCTAATGTATCGTTGTGAGTTGAACTGAAACCTTGTGTGGAAAATAGTTATCATATATATATTTAAAAATACGCGTGCAAGTCTACTGAACGGTCGTGTCTTTTTTTTCTCTCGGACGCACTAGAAAACGTGCTTTTTTACAAGACAAGACAAAAAAGCAAAGGCAGTTCGAGCACTGAGGAAAATTTGAATTGCAAAAGTGCATGCTTCACAGAAGACAGAAAACAACTAAAAGAAATTAATGTTTCATTTAAAAAGTTAATTGAAGTTAATGAATTAAAAAGTGAATTGGTCATGGACAAGAGAATTTTAGAAGAAACAAAAGAAAACCTGCGACTTAAACAGCAATTAAATTTGTCCTAATATAAATCGGATTTTCTAGAACAGTATGGCCGCCGTTAAAATCTCAGAATTTATAATGTTCCTGAAAGTGCAAATAAAAAAGATAATGGAGAAGATATCATTATTGAAATAGTAAAGCTTCTTAATGTTGATTTGAAAGATTTAGATATTCAAAAAGCTCACCGGCTGGGACAAAAAAGAATTGGAAAAACTAGACCGATAATTGTAAGATTTGTCTCATTTAAAAAGAGATTAAAATTACTGAAATTAAAAAAGAAATTGAAGACTATAAACACAGATGTAAACAATGAAGACCCGTCCATAAAAAAATTAAAAAATGCGTTTATTACGGAGGATCTTACTTCGTTGCGAGCCAAATTATTACGTTATGTTAAAGAGGAATGTGATGGTCGATTTGCAAAAATTCATACGATTAATGGAAAGATAATTATGAAAGAAACATCACATGAAAACGATGACAATGATAAAAGTGATGAAAATGGAAATGCAATGTGGCTGAAGATCGAGACGCCAGATGATCTTCATAGGTATGGAGTTGGCATTGATTTCCTTAAACTTAATTACCGACCGTTATGCATTATTAATTATAGTGTTACCGAAAGCTAATTTGCCTAAAAAACTTTGTAATTAACTAAAACTACTTTTCTAAGCAAAATGGCAACTTTTCAAAATCATTGTAAGAATCTAAATCGAAAATGAAGACAAATGATTTATGCAATTTGTGCTTTCGAAATCCTGTACAATTCGATGAATCAAAATGCAGTGCTTGTTTAGTTACATCATCTGATAGTTACTGTAATAAAATGCTTGAAAGCGCTGACACACCATTATCTATGAGCTGAGCGTACCTATACAGTCACTTGATAACAACTTATCAGCTGCTAATTGTCTGGCACCTCTAAGCAATGCATTATCAACACAAACTGCAATTGCCGATTACAATGACTTTTTTTCAAACTGTAATTACTATAGTGTACAAGAACTAAACAACAAATTGAGTAATAGTAAGGATTCTGAACTGTTCCTTATCCATGTTAACATCGGAAGCATACAAAAAATATTGACAATTTAACTAATTTCTTATCTGAACTTAAACAAAAACCAGATTTTATATTACTTACTGAGACTAAACTTATGAAAAAACGTGACATTATTGTTGATATTAGTATACCCGGATACATATTTGTGCATGAAGATACCACTACTAGCGCTGGCGGAGTTGCTATGTGCATTAAGGTTAATATTAATTATAGCATTGATTCTAATATTAAATTCGAAATATCTGGTTCCGAAAGTTTATGGATAAACATAGAAAATGATATCGTAGGTAAACTAACTGTTGGGATAATTTATCGTCATCCAGTATATGACAAAGATAGCATTGGGAAATTTATTGAAAGCATCAAAAACGTGCATCACAAAATAATTAGTCAAAAACGATATTTTTTTGTGATGGGCGACATTAATATTGATTTATTAAAAATCGAAAAAAATGAAAATTCTAGAAACTATGCAAATTCTTTAATTAGTTCCTCATGTAAATGCCTAATAAACATACCCACAAGAGTGAATATTAATTCAGCGACTCTACTTGATCATGCGTATACCTCACTGCTTAAAAACATTTTATTAAGTGGAGTATTAGTGACAGACATCTCAGACCACTATCCTATTTTCTCTCTGATTTCAAACGCAGGAAAAAATTACAAAACAGAAAAACATATTACGATACGAGATTTTACAGCTTTTAGTAAAGATGAATTCAATAAAACTTTGCAAGAAGCTTTAAATGAAAAGGTGGTTTCGACTATGTCTATTAATGAACAAACCAAAATTTTTTTGAATACCTTTTCCAATACTGTAGACAAATTAGCTCCATTTAAAAAAATGACGCAAAAAGAAAAGAGGCTTAAAAGAAAACCCTGGTTAACGCATGGAATTTTAAAATCAATTAAAATAAAAAACAAAATGTTTAAAAATCTTCATTCTCATATATTAAGTAACAACCCCAATGACTTGGTTAATGATGTTAATCAGAGGTATAAAATATATAGAAATGCTTTAAATCGTTTGATAAGTAACGCAAAAAGGTATTACTATAATAAAATACTTATTGAGAATAGAAGCAACCCGAAAAAAATTTGGCAAACTATTAATATACTACATAATTCTCAAAAACTAAAAAATCAAGTCGAGATAAGAAAACTGCAAACGCCCGATGGGACTGTTACTTCGCCCATAGCCATTGCTGAAACTCTCAATGAATTTTTTGTAAATATTGGTCCACAAATGGCATCAAACATACCAGATGTTGAAGTTGATGCAACAACAACTGTTAATCAACAATCACACCTAAGTAGGACCTTCTTTTTTTCTCCAGCAACTCCACCAGAAATTGAAAGGTTAATTAATCAGTTGAAAACAAACAAAGCTTGTAGAAGTGTAGATGCTCCATCAAGTATGGTAAATCTGTAATAGCACAATTTCTATGTACACTATATAATAAATGTATTGTTGAAGGTGAATACACTGATTTATTTAAAATAAATGAAGTAATTCCTATATTTAAAAAAGGGAACCCCGAACTTGCCACCAACTACAGACCGATATCTTTAAACCACCAATTTAATAAAATATTTGAAAAATTAACTTACAGTAGAATGTATAATTATCTTGAAAAATATAATTTAATTGATGAACGCCAATCATTCAACAATTCATGCAATCAGAAGCATTTATGATGAACTTTTAAAAAGCAAAGATGATAAATTATACAATTGCTGTTTGTTTCTTGATTTTTCAAAGGCATTCGATACAGTGAACCACAAAATATTAGTAAAGAAACTGGAAAATAATTTTGGATTTCGAGATAACGCTAAACTATTCCTGAGTAATTACTTAAGCAACAGATATCAGTACACAAGAGTTTCCAATTACAGATCAAGTCTGAGAACTGTCACTTGTGGGGTGCCTCAAGGGTCTGCTCTTGGGCCGCTACTTTTTCTTTTATATGTTAATGATTTACCTTCGTCTTTAAACTTTAAAACCACTTTATTTGCTGACGATACTTTGTTACAACTATCTGACTGTAATATCAAAAAGTTGGAAAAACGGGTTAACAATGAACTAAATAAAATAAATGTTTGGCTGAGAAATAATAAGATATCTTTAAATATATCTAAAAGTAATTATATGCTCATTGACAATTGTATCCATGCCTCAACTAAAAAACATTTTGAAATCAAATTACAACAAAACGTATTAAATAGAGTTAGAAACGTAAAATATTTAGGTATGCTCATAGATGATGGTCTTAATTGGGATCCACATATTAAACAACTTTCTCTGCAACTTTCGAAATCCTCAGCTATAATATATCGCTTACGTAACTTTGTTGATACTGAAACACTTAAATTGTTATATAATAGTTTGATTTACAGTCGTGTTCAATATGGTATTATTTTATGGGGAACAGCAACCTACTCTAGACAAAAATAAATAGTTCTGAGACTTAACAACATTGTTCGGATTATGACCTGGAGTAGGAAATTTGATCACGTTAGCATACTATATAAGCAACTAAAATTATTGAAATTAGAAGACATTTACAAATTAGAATTATCAAAGTTTATACATCAATTAAATTGCAATATGACTCTTTTTGAAAAAGTTTTTGACAAGTTTTTGAAAAAAATTTTGTTAAACTTGAAAGTGTGCATTCGTACAGTACAAGACAAAAAAACTAAAAACAATTATTTCTTAACCCGGGTCAACAAAACAATGTCACAAAAACAATTGGCTTTTCGTGGTACTAAATTGTGAGCAACTCTAGACAATTCTATAAAAACGAAACCGTTACCAGTCTTCAAAAAAATATTAAAAGAACGAATGATTAGAGATTATTAAATTGGAAGTTTTGCTTTGATTCTAGATTATTTCATAAAAATTGCTGATGCATTAAATATGTGACTTTCACGTTATGCTATTTTATACAAAATTTAATTTTCTCTCTTCGTTTTTCTTTTTTTTTCCCTTTTACTTCTTCTTTCCAGTCTCTATTAAGTTTTTATTTATTGCTGGTAATTTATTTGTTGTTTTTTTGTTATTAGGAGGCACTGACTAGAAAACCTTTTGGTTATTTCAGTGTCTCCTGTCCCATACACGAATGTACTATTTTATCTTATTACTGTTTTATGTTGACGTTTATTGAGTGTATTGGGCAAACAACAATAATAAACTTGAAACTTGAAACTAAAAATACAACAAAGTGGCGACGAGGATGGCAGAGAGTTCAAACGTTGAAGGTTCAAAACCAACAACAGTCAAAGATTTAATTCAACTGCTTACTACGCAGCAGCGCTCGCAACAGGAGAAATTTTTCGAAATGATGAGCACATTTTCAACTGCTTTACAAGCAAGCGTTCCTGTCAGACAACAGCAAGAACCAGCTTTGCATCAAACTACGCCGAAGTTTGAAGCATTTGATTCTACTACAGAACTGTGGACAGATTACTGGTCCCGTTTCTCTACATTTACGAAGGCAAATTCAGTGCCTGATGTTCGAGTTGCTAAAGTTTTTCTTACAAATCAAACGGCAACTATCTACAAGCTGCTTTCCACTCTTGCTGCTCAGGAAACCCCGCCAAGAACTGTAAATGATCTCACGATGAACGAAATTCAACAGTATATGATGAATCAATTCCACCCAAAAAAGGTTTGCTGTACGTGAACGTCTTCGCTACTGGAGTGATATGAAAAGAAAACCTGGTGAAACCGTTCAAGAATTGGCTGCTCGCATTAGACAAGCCGCGGCTACTTGCGACTTTGCTAACATTGAAAACCCTTTGGATGAAGCCTTACCAACTCGCTATATTTGTTCAATCAATAATGAAGCAGTGTTAAAAGTATTACTCATAATCAATGATGACGAGTTGAATTTTGAAAAGGTAGTTCAAGTCGCAACGGGGACCGAAGAGGCTGCTATGGTCGCCAAAGAAACGGTGTACGGCACTTCATCCAATGTATATTCTTCAACAATGGCTCAAGTTTCCAAGAAACGAAACTTCGTGAAAAAACCTGCAACAAACTCTCCTACAATCAATAACAATGCACGCAAGTGTTATAGATGTGGTAATTGTAATCATTTAGCACCGGCCTGCAAACACAAATTTACTACCTGCCGTTATTGTAACATTGTCGGACATTTAGAAATTGTGTGTCGAAAAAAAGCTAAGGTTACTGCACAGCGCAACGTTCAGTGCATACAAGTTAACAATTTACTGAATTCTATTGACAGGTCGCCAAAGGTGGAATGCACAGTTTCGATAAATTCTCAATCAGTACGATTGGAGTTGGATACGGCGACATCTGACAATTTCATATCAACGCATGTTTGGTCGGAATTGGGCGAGCCCGAGTTGAGCGATTAGTACATGCAATATTAATCCGCTTCTGGACATGATATGCCTATTAAAGGCTCGTTTATTGCTAATGTATTTTATCCAGCCAGTGGCAAGCATGCTGATTGCACATTTTTGGTTAGCAACAGCCCTGAACTTAATTTACTAAGCCGTACAGCAATAAAAACACTTGATATTTCTGTAGATAATCTTTTGTTTTCTTCGCAAGTTAACACTATTTCTATTTCTGGAGAAGCAAAACCAAATTTGCAATGGCTAGAGAAGAAATGCGAGACCTTATGTCAACAGTACGGTGACGTCTTCAAACAAGAACTTGGAGTGCTTCGGGACCACGAGCTAGAAATTGAATTCAAACCTGATGCAAAACCAGTTTTCAAGAAACCAAGGTCGGTACCGTTTGCCATGCTTGAGGACTTACCACATGCTCTTGATGCAGGTATAACCAAAGGAATCTGGACACCTACACAATTCTGCGATTGGGATACACCAGTAGTACCTGTACGAAAGGCTCCACGTCCAGATGGTACCGCTTCAATACGGGTATGCGGCGATTATTCCATTACGGTCAATTCGCAATTGGAAGTACATCGACATCCCTTGCCTTCACCCGAGGACTTAATGCGTCATTTAGGTGGTGGGGCAGGCTTCACTAAAATCTATCTGGCTGATGCGTATAACCAGATACGACTGGCCCCAGAAAGCCGCAAGCGTTTGGCCCTGAGTACACCCAGAGGGGTAGTGCTTCAAAACGTAATGCCTTTTGGTATTTCTTCAGCGCCAGGTAATTTCCAGCAAATCATGGATGAGTTGACTCGCGATCTTCCAGGAGTGGCGGTATACTTGAATGACATCTTGGTCAGCGGATCTACGGTTGAAGAACATTTTTGAAATCTCCAGCACTTATTAAAACGGTTGAAAAATAAGGGCTTGCATTGTCGCAAGAGAAAATTTTTGTTTGCACAACCACGTATTGAATACCTTGGGCATGTTCTGACATCTAACGGCATTGCCAAAAGTCCTAAGGTTGATGCGGTTATAGCAATGCCATCCCCTACGGACGTAGCATCATTGCGTTCATTTTTGGGTTCTGTGCAATTTTATTCGAAATTCTTACCGTCCAATTTTTCTACTTTTGCAGAACCGTTGTACATGTTGGTACAATCCGGCGTCGTGTAGACCTGGAGTAAACAAGAGAACGATGCTTTTACAAAGTTAAAATCGCTGCTTTCAACTGACACTGTTCTGGCTCATTTTGATGCATCTGTCCCAATTGGCATTGCATGTGATACATCGAATGTTGGAATCGGAGCAACCTTGTTTCATCGGTATCCAAACGGAAGCGAAAGACCCATCGCTAATGTCTCAAAAACATTATCTAAATCGCAGCGTAATTGCAGCCAAATACAAAAAGAAGCGTTGGCTATAATATTTGCATTAAAAAAATTTTACCAGTTTCTATTTGGCAGAAAATTCATCTTGGTGACGGACCACAAACCATTGATTGCAATGTTCGGTCCGCACAAAGGGATCCCGAGTCTAGCCGTGAATCGTCTTGCTCGGTGGGCGTTGTTTTTGAGTCAGTTTGAGTACGACATAGAATATCGGAAGACGAAAGATCACGTCAATGCTGACGATCTTAGTAGATTACCGTCGGTAGGTGATGTAAAATTTGACAAAGAGGAAAGTGAGCAAGACGTTGACATTGTTTGTACTATTAAACTACTGAGTCGTCAAGTTACGGCGAGTGATATTCAAACACTCCGCAAAGAGACTGCTAAAGATCCTGTTCTTTTTCAGGTGGTTCAATTTGTTCGTGAAGATTGGCCAGTTCGTGCTGCTGATGACGCGGTCGAAGATTTTCGAAAACTTTCATCTTCTCTTACAACTTCTTACGGATGCCTTCTCTATGGCGCATGAGTGGTTATTCCTGAAAGTTTGAGGAAAAGCATTCTGCTTCTTCTCCATGAAGGACATTTTGGCATTGAGAGAATGAAGCAGCTGGCTCGCACCGTAGTTTATTGGCCGAATATTGATTCAGACATTTCAAAGATGTGCCAGCAATGTGGTACATGTGGTGAACACCAGCCGGCAACTACTCAAGCTCCTGTACATCCATGGATGATGCCAGAGAAGCCATGGAGCAGAATTCACGTGGATCATGCTATCGATTTTCTGGGCCAACACTGGTTGGTTATGATTGATGCTTACTCGAAGTATCCGTGTATTTACCCAATAACGTCTGTCTCAACCCAGACTACAATCAATCTTCTCGAAAACAGTTTCACACATTTTGGATATCCGCATACTGTTGTTTCGGACAATGCAACCACTTTTACTTCCAAAGTGTTCCAACAGTGCTGCAAGGAGAGAGGCATTGTTCACCTTACTGGTGCACCTTACCATCCTGCGACGAATGGTGCAGCTGAACGCTTGATTAGAACTTTCAAAGAGGCCTTACGCAAATCTTCAAAACCTCCAAACCAAGCCTTGCAAGAATTCCTACTAATGTACCGGCGGACGCCTACTCATTGCGGTTACTCTCCCAGTGAGTTACTGAATGGTCGTCAGATCCGTACGAAGATTGATACTTTGACTCCAGTATCCTTGCAACTACCTCTTCCAAAGAAATCTATAAAGAAAATTCGTTCTTTTAAAGTTGGTGATCCGGTTTATGCTCTATACTGTGGTCCAAGAAGAAACCGCAATCCACGCTGGGTTTCCGGAGTTATCGTACAAGCCTTGTTCCAAATGGACCAATATGGAAACGCCACATTGACCAGATTCGTTGGGGTTATGCTTCACCTGAGGATGACAAGCCGGGTGATCTTCCTACACGTAAATTTCCGGTTCCTGATAATGTGCCAGTCGCTCAACCTTATCTGATCCCATGCCAAAATATGGACGTCATAACCCAAGAAGATCTCAACAAAACTGAAAACCTCCACTTCGCTACGGACAATTTGGACAGTAACGTTTTTCCCCATTATCTATTTTACCGGGGAGGTGCTGTGTTATACAGGGTGGGCCATAAATAACGCACCAAAGCATATAAAACAATTCAGATAATAATAACAAACGTTTTGGGCCATAAATAACGCACCAAAGCATATAAAACAATTCAGATAATAATAACAAACGTTTTTATTAAAACAAAACTTCTTAGCAAGATAAATCCGATTAAACTTCTTAGCAACAGATCGATTAGTGGCGCCATCGGCACCAGACATTAACACTAATTCAACTCGTTCTTTAATTGTTAAGTGCATACCCTAAAAATGATATAAATTTTTTTTAAAAGGCAAATCATAACTAAAAAACTTTGATTGAAATTAAATTTAACAGTTATAGTAACTGATATTGAAATTAAATTTAACAGATACCCAAAGAAAAGATATTTACATTATTTCACATCACAATTTATTTTAAATCTTTGGTGCGTTATTTACGGCCCACCCTGTATTATGTATGTAATTATTTTATGTTGGAAACGCTGCTTTGCGCCTTGCCTTCTTAGATTATGCAAACCCCGTAAGCCATGCTGACAAGCGCTCATGCTTCTGGCGCAATGCAACAAGTAAAATAACAACCGGTCCAAATTATGCAATTTCAATTATATTTACACTTTATATTAAGCAGGTGTCTGGGCATCTTCATTCTATTACGTTCTTGAGTTCTAATGTATCGTTGTGAGTTGAACTGAAACCTTGTGTGGAAAATAGTTATCATATATATATTTAAAAATACAACAACTGACCACAAAAATCTATTCTAAAATTACAAGAACATCAGCCAAATACTTTCTTCCTCACTTCAGAGTTTATCCTTCTCAAAAATTAATAAAATATTGTGATGTCAAACTTTGGAATTCAGTTGACCCGAGAAAAAACTTGTCATTTGTTAAACGTTCAAATCCAAATTAAAACAATTTCTAATAGTATGCATTCTGTTATTTGAAACATATTTTATCTACCCTGACTCTCTAACCATTCAAGACAATGTCTGAGTGCCTGCTAGACAAGATGACTGAAAGGTTCTTTTGCAAACCTTCTTCAACTAAACACGACAGAAAGTTACAATTTGAGTTCTCTTATTTGAATATTTTCATCTGCGTCGTTCACTAAAATAAATGTTGTACTGCTACTACAGGGTGAGTCACGGGAAACGGATGTTTTTAAGAAGGACAAAACTCTGCGAATATTTTAACAAAAATTTTGTAATGTACATAAAAACATTCACTATACTATGCCATTATGGAATATTTAGGAGCGAAAAATTATGTCTGACAAATGATGGCCATTATCACGAGCACAAATTTGAAGTCGCTTTCTAAAGTTAGCTTCCACTTTCACTAAAGTTTCTTCACCCATTTCTTGAATACTTTCACGTATTGCAGTCTTCAATTCTCCAAGTGTGCGAGGTTTCCCAGCATAAACGCGTGATTTCAAAAATCCCCACAGATAAAAATCACACATGTAAAGATCGGGTGAGCGCGGAGGCCACGGGAGATCTCCAAAGCGTGAAATAACATGATTAAGGAATGCAGCTTGTACAGCAGACATGGACGCTCTCGCTGTATGAGCAGTGACCCCGTCTTGTTGAAACCACATTAATGCCCTATTGATTCCTTGTCTGCGAAGCTCAGGTAGGAAACAATTTTCAAACATTCGAATATAGCGGTCTGAAGTAACCGTTGCTGTCTCTTCTCCTTCTTCGAAAAAGAATGGACCAAATATCCCGCACTTGCCCACACCACACCAAACAGTCACTTTAGGGCTGCGTAGTGGTCGCTGATGTAATTCACGAGGATTTTCTGAAGCGTTGATTTGTGGTACAGAATTTGAAAATTGCAGAAAGTAGAGTATTCATTCTCGAAGCTTTTCGTCTGACACTTTTCAAGAGAATCCGTCAGAAATAGAGTGAAAAGGTGAAGTGAGTCACTTATATAGAGACACAGTTGACGAAAAAGGAAAAAAAGCTCTATCATGATTGGTGAAAAGAAGCGACCAATAGAAGGAGCGACAACTAATGCGTGATTTTTAGACCATAAACGAATTCCTTTTGTTTGCATAAATTTGGTTTGGATGTTTTAATGTACGTGGCTTCAAGGGTGGAAAGGTGAAAAGAAGTACGACCACGGGCAAGAATAGAAAATTTGTTGTTATTATATTCGTGTGCGCATGTAGGATTTTGTAAAAGATGTTGTCCTATGGCAGAAAAGGAAGTTTCAGTTTTAAAGCTTCTGATTGGCTTGCAAGAGCGGGCCAATGTGCTTCGGTCCTGAGAAATATGCTTCTGGAGAATGGTTTTCGGCACGTGCTGCTTAATCCTCTGTTGTAGCCTATGAGACGTACGACCCACGTACCGACTATCGCAGTGGCACAGAAATTGATAAACAATGTTGCTTTGATGAAAAGCAGGTAGTACATCCTTTTTGGCTACAGATAGAAGTTGTCTGGTGGTGTAGACAATGCACGGTTCAACTGCAAAGTAACAGCGTTTGACGGCTGTTTTAATTTGCATTTCGTACCTCAACGAAACATTGCCCAGCCATGGCAAGTGAAGATAAACTGGGCATTTCTTCGGACCGAATTGTGTTGGTCTGCGAAATTGATTCATTTTCTTGGTCATAACAGTGTTGATTATAGCTTCAGGGTAACCGTTGTTCATAAGGATTGATCGAATATTGGAAAGTTCATTTTCAAGAGTAGATTTCAAACAGATGACTAGAGCTCTGTGGACTAGAGTTGAAATCAAATTAGTCTTCCGCTTCATGGGGCAAAAAGAGTTCCAGCGAATGTATTGGCCAGTGAAAGTCGGCTTCCTGTAGATAGATGTAACAAATTCGTGATCATTCTTTTCTACCAGGACGTCAAGAAAGGGCAAAGTCCGATTGCATTCCTTTTCAAAAGTGAAACGAAGCAAAGGATGGAGAGAATTTAGATGGGAGAAAAACTCATTGCATTCGTCTTCATCGTTAAAAACTGCAAAAGTATCATCGACGTATCGATAATACATCAGAGGTTTGTTGACTCTTTTGAAAAGAGAAGCTTCGTAATATCCAACAAAGATGTTGGCAAGAGATGGGCCAAGAGGTGAACCCATAGCAACGCCATCAATCTGTCGATGCATTATATTGTTGAAACTGAATTCAATGGAGGAAGTAGCCGTTTGCATCAGCTCAACAAAAATTGCACAAGGAAAAGGAGGCAGAGTAAGATCGCCATCATACAGAGCATTAGCGCAGATTTCAATAGTTTCTGCGAGTGGAACATTAGTAAAAAGGCTACAGACGTCATAGGAGCAAAGAAAGACAGATGGAGGAAAATTAAAAGTTTTGACTTTGTCAGCAAAAGTAAAAGAATCGGAAATACAGTAGGAAGAATAAAGTGAAAGAACAGGATCAATAACTGACGTAAGCCATTGCGCTAATTGATGCTGTGCTGAGCCAGTCATTGACAATATAGGACGTAAGGGTACATTATGCTTGTGAATTTTTGGCAAACCATACATTCGGGGCCGTTGTGAACCAGTTGGTCGAATCCTGCTGTAAATTGTGGATGGAAGAAGGCCTTTTTTCTTGAGTTGAGGCAACCGTCTTTGAATATGAGCTTCAATCTTCGCAGTGTTGTCAAATTCGGAAAAAGGGCCAAGATTTTCAAATTTAGAGTTGTCTTGCAAAATAAAATCCAGTTTTGAAATGTAATCAATCTTGTTCATTATGACAACACCAGAACCCTTGTCAAGTTTAGTGACATGGATATTTTCATTGCATCTGAGGGATCGGGTTGCCTGGATGCACTCTTTTAAAATCAGAAAGTCGCCAATGTCAGTTGAATTACCGCAGTAAGCATGGGCGAGGTCGCTTAATCTGGCTTTTAAGGCTGAAAATTGCTCGGAGGAATGAGGGACATGATGTAGCAATTGACCAATGAGCACCTCGAATTCGGCAAAGATCTCTTCTCGTTGAACACTGTGAGGTGGTAAACAAAAATTTAGTCCATGGGAGAGAACAAATTCTTCCGTTGGGGAGAGTTTGTAATTAGAGAGATTGATAATAGTGTCCTTGTTTGGTTTCGCCATGTTGCCAAATCGTTGTTGGAAAAGAAATTTGAGTTTCCGTTCATTCTTGATTGAAAGTTCTTGTTCTTTCCGTTCGTCAATGGTGGCTATATATCTGCAGAATCGAATGAAATCGAAGAAAGACAGAAATTGTCTAACTTCTTGCCACAGTGCGCGCAGTTTGCCTTTCAAGAATGTTATCAACGATTTACTCTTTTCAATTTCATCGCACATAAACGCACGTTCTATATTTGGTGTCTGACGCACTGATGACTTTTCTATTCGAAACTTCACGAACTTAGGGAGCGTTCGTTGACTAACAGAAGCCTTAAGAAAGGCTGTTTGTGAGATAGCGCTTCTAATCTTTCCTCGAGTTCTGACCAGCTTGTTGAGGATCTTCAGTTGCTGGTCGCTTTACCGTCTTCGGAAATATTTGAAGAGTTGATTTGTGGTACAGAATTTGAAAATTGCAGAAAGTA
This sequence comes from Trididemnum clinides, assembly GCA_963675345.1. Classification (NCBI taxonomy): domain Eukaryota; kingdom Metazoa; phylum Chordata; class Ascidiacea; order Aplousobranchia; family Didemnidae; genus Trididemnum; species Trididemnum clinides. Next base: position 37,827,609 of record OY776291.1, read on the forward strand.
GAGTAATCATTCTCGAAGCTTTTCGTCTGACACTTTTCAAGAGAATCCGTCAGAAATAGAGTGAAAAGGTGAAGTGAGTCACTTATATAGAGACACAGTTGACGAAAAAGGAAAAAAAGGGACAAAAGGCTCTATCATGATTGGTGAAAAGAAGCGACCAATAGAAGGAGCGACAACTAATGCGTGATTTTTAGACCATAAACGAATTCCTTTTGTTTGCATAAATTTGGTTTGGATGTTTTAATGTACGTGGCTTCAAGGGTGGAAAGGTGAAAAGAAGTACGACCACGGGCAAGAATAGAAAATTTGTTGTTATTATATTCGTGTGCGCATGTAGGATTTTGTAAAAGATGTTGTCCTATGGCAGAAAAGGAAGTTTCAGTTTTAAAGCTTCTGATTGGCTTGCAAGAGCGGGCCAATGTGCTTCGGTCCTGAGAAATATGCTTCTGGAGAATGGTTTTGGGCACGTGCTGCTTAATCCTCTGTTGTAGCCTATGAGACGTACGACCCACGTACCGACTATCGCAGTGGCACAGAAATTGATAAACAATGTTGCTTTGATGAAAAGCAGGTAGTACATCCTTTTTGGCTACAGGCAGAAGTTGTCTGGTGGTGTAGACAATGCACGGTTCAACTGCAAAGTAACAGCGTTTGACGGCTGTTTTAATTTGCATTTCGTACCTCAGCGAAACATTGCCCAGCCATGGCAAGTGAAGATAAACTGGGCATTTCTTCGGACCGAATTGTGTTGGTCTGCGAAATTGATTCATTTTCTTGGTCATAACAGTGTTGATTATAGCTTCAGGGTAACCGTTGTTCATAAGGATTGATCGAATATTGGAAAGTTCATTTTCAAGAGTAGATTTCAAACAGATGACTAGAGCTCTGTGGACTAGAGTTGAAATCAAATTAGTCTTCCGCTTCATGGGGCAAAAAGAGTTCCAGCGAATGTATTGGCCAGTGAAAGTCGGCTTCCTGTAGATAGATGTAACAAATTCGTGATCATTCTTTTCTACCAGGACGTCAAGAAAGGGCAAAGTCCGATTGCATTCCTTTTCAAAAGTGAAACGAAGCGAAGGATGGAGAGAATTTAGATGAGAGAAAAACTCATTGCATTCGTCTTCATCGTTAAAAACTGCAAAAGTATCATCGACGTATCGATAATACATAGCTTCGAGAATGAATACTCTACTTTCTGCAATTTTCTGAAGCCCAGTATCGAAAGTTTTGCTTGTTAACTGTACCATTTAGATGAAAATGGGCTTCATCACTCATTGTTAGGTTCAAATCCTCGTTTTCTTCAAACATGTCGAGCATTGTTTGGCAAAAAGACAACCGTTGTTGGTAATCCCGCGGATTTAATTGTTGGACAGTCATAATTTTGTATGGTTGAAAGGCTAAGTCTTTATATAAGATTCGCTGTACTATGCTCTGACTTATTCCCAGTTCTGCAGAGCGTCACCTAGAAGAGCGCCTGGGACTTCGGGTGATTGCTTCTCTCACTCGATCCACATTTCCTGGTGTTCTGGCGGTTCTGGCAGGGCCGGGTGGTTTGGTTTTCAATAATGAACCAGTCGTTCTTAGTGCATTAACCCACCTGAGAATGGAATTGCGGTTTGGTACATTACCGTGACGACCGATGTTGAATCTTCGCTTGAAGAGACGTTGGGTTTCAGTCACTGATTCACCATTTTTCACGTAGGTGTCATAAGCAAACACACGGTGTTCAAGAATCCACGGTAGCATGAGGGAAAGCAATTTAAAATTAAGAAGAAAAGCAATTCAAAATTAATGACTAACAAATACAAAAATTAACGTAAAAGATAAACAAATAACAACAAACTAAACGGCATCTTAAGCAGGTTTAAAGACTACATTCCTCACTCCCTAACCACTTACTCTAGAAGAGCAAGGGTCGTTCTAAAAACATCCGTTTCCCGTGACTCACCCTGTACTATAACTACAGTTATTGAGCGGGTAACGCCTGTCTAGCTTTTAGTAAAATTGCATTGAGATCCAAAAGACCTGTAGCCAAAAAACACATCTTTCAGGAAAGCGCAAATTTTATGCTAGGTTTTGGAACAAGAATCAGCTATGTCAAAAACCATCAAACTTATTACTACTCTTAAAAATATTCCTTGGTTGCAGGAGGCTGAACAGATTTCGACTGGATTCTACATGCTAGACCAAACAATGGGGTTGCCTGGTTTATTGATGACACAACAAGCCAATTTGAAAACTTTAGGTACTGTTACGTTTTTCCTCTATGTATGCTTAAATTGTTATCACGCATTTTAAATACATAAAGTTTCGAAAGGAACGCTTTTGAATGCAATCTGCACTGTAAAAAAACGATTTCCAACAAAAAAACGTAAGAAATAAGCACTCTTTCCCAACGGTTTGCCATTTTAGATTAGACTACAGATGTTGAAAAAGCAGTTAAACACGATATTTGCCATCTCAAACTATATTTTGTCACACAATAATTTGCTACATTTGTTACACTTCACAAAAAAAATATCTTGCAGTTCTCTTGCAAACAATTTCCACTCATAGAATTTTGACATTGGGAGCATCTAAATTTCTTGCATTGTTACAGCCTGTTCCTTATCAGTTTCCACGTTTCCTAGGCTTAAATTTAATGGCAATGGTTGTGTCGTTTTGTTATTGCTGGCAAAATCATTTAATAAGCTCAAGCATAAAATCTCGTGGTGATATTTGAGTACCAGTCAACTTCATGTAAATAGCACATGCGCTAATACCGGTGATACCAAAAATGTTACCTTAAACTACTAGTGGCCCCTTCTGGAAGCCGATCGCATACTGTACAAACGAAATATTTGGTCAAAACAATCAATAGTAGCTTGTAAAAACCGACTGGTCTCATTGTAAAAAACTGGTCCCATTGCAAAAACTAATCACACAAGGTTTTTGGCTGCTGCCGTGGTGTGAACATCAGGTGTAACATGCATGTGGATAAAAGGCATACGGTTTTCTTAGCTTTTAATCGATATTACACAAACATTGCACTGCTTTTCTTGTGCCAAAAATCTTGCTGGAGTTCACATTCCTACTGTAGTTCGGTCATTACCTTTGACAGATTACATTGATTTTTTTTATGGTGACAACCAGAGAGTTTTATCTACTGCAGTTTTTCAGCCAAAGGTAATGATGCAAAAAAATTATTGCAGCAGATCTATTCTCTACCCTTGATATGTTCCATAACTTTCATTGCAACTGATTCTCCTAGCGGTATATCACTACATTGTTCCTTTTCTTGTGCACCTAAGTACAGAGTAATATTTGCAACTACACTTTGATTTGACATAGAATAAAACCCAAACTTTTATAACATATTTGTCTGGCTTGTTCAGCATGAAGGTAATAAAGAAGCAATGTGAGTTTAGATGCATGAGCTGTTCATTAACTATATGAGAGAAATTGCACGTATACTTGAATTTAGTTGTAAAAGTATTGAAAACATTTCATACTATTTCAAACCTGTCAGCTCCAGCAGCACTTCTTATCTTGTTAGGCTTGTCATCAAATCACTAATAATTCAATATTTTCGTAAATTTGTTTCATAGCATTGTTTTGTGGAAAATGGGAATTCTGTTTCACAAATATGCAACTGGTTGATGGTTTCCATCTAACTCCCTGGCTTACTGCAGAGCAATGAAACTATCTAATTTATCTAAGCTAGGAGAAAAGTCTACATCTCCACGACATAAAGCTTCTTCAGTGGTGAACTCAGCTATTAACCTCAATATTGACTCAGAAATAAACACCTTTTAAGAGCTGTATGGTATGCTGATACTGGATGAAACGCAATGACTTACCCCAGAAATTGCAGTGAAGATGTTGTGCAATGAAGTTCTATCTATTAGCGCAGATTTGGAGAATTTGCTCCTATTCTGCCAGTTACATCACAAGCAGTTGCATCTTGCATGCTTGTGACATTGGTGTCTACACCACCTGATTTATCTTTATCACTAAACTCTCTGAAAATGAAGGCAGTTGGTTCAATGCACCAGCAGCTGATGAAATGGAAGATGATGACTGCATAACTGGACTCACTTTATCACTCGACAACTCATCATCAGTGTCCCAAATAGCGACTATATTTGCAAGCTTGTCAGACGTCATTCTCCACTGAGCTATGTCATGCTCACTATTCCAAATCACAGTATTCAAAATAGAAAGCAAAATATCCAAAACCTTTAGTCTTTAGCGATATATGAACTGTAGCTGCAGAAAAAAGTACTAAGTAAACATTTTTTAGCAGTATTCTGCAACACTTAGGCAACACCTTCCTACTGTTATTTCCACTATAGATTATTTGTTGCTGAACATAGGCCAACACAAAATAACAAGTACAATGATTTCAATAAATGTGCTCAGCTGTTAACATTGCTGCAACACTGAACTATATTGTATGTCTAAAATGCAAAACTTCAAGACCTGCTGTTGTAATTTTGCAAATCCTACTAATTAGAGAAAATAAAGTTGTCATGGGAAGGAAAACAAAATAAAACGAGATGAGTGAGTTTCAATAAGCAGCTGCTGACAACAAAAAAACTTAAAATTAAGTTGATTGGTCAATACAACGTAAAATGCCTCCTAGTGTCCATAGAACACATGACAATTCTACAATGAAAAATCAAAATAATGGTAAGATCTTTTGAACAAACATCCTGAAAATTCGTGCAACAAAGTAACCTTATTAAGACCAAATTTGCCACGAATGATCTCCAGCTCTGAGTGTCATAAGGGGGTTCCTGACGTCATTATGACGTCGCCACCGAAGATAAAGCCACACGTCTTGACCAAAAAAAGTACTTTTTTGCCAATACAAAAGCTAAACCACACTTAGCAACTTCAAGAAATTACACTCTTTTAGGAAGATGAATAAATTACACTTTTAAGATGACGCCATGACTACGATCAATTATAAAATTTGATTTCTTTATTTTTTTCAAAAAAATATTGACTGTAGAAATGCGGTTAAAAGATTTTGCAAAAGTATTGGCAATGTGCTTCCAATATAACTAATTTCAAAACAATTCAACTTTTATTAACAATGCAACAAGTGATTGCACACCTATGCGTTTTTTGAACATGCTTTTATTCTTTTTTTTCTGAAACACCACAAAACAGTTTTGTTCATCATAATGTAAAGTAACGTTACAATCCTATCTGGTACCACTTTAGTAAAAACAGCTGTAGGCAGCAGGTGTACTGATTACCTACCATTATTTTGTAAAAAACATAAACAGTAGAGCCCATTACTTTAGTTAAAGTAGAATGGTATGCTACAGTACTAACTCATTGGTTTAAGTCTATGTTTTAATAATGTAATGGCAAGTACAAAAAATTTTAATTACTGAACTGTAGTTGAACTCCACACCTTCCTAGTACAGTAATGTCGCATGCCTAAGTACTTTTAACTTCAAAGAAACTTTTTTAGAAGTAGCATGACCAAATTTGTTTTATTTTAAAATAGATGTTTTTGAAGTTGGTATCTGAGTGGCGGTCGCTAAGATGCCATGGAACTAAGCATTCAATGTAACAGACTTGATCATTTTTTAAAGAAAAATGTGTGGACAGTAGATCAATTTCTGAAAATGCTCTATTGAGGCAAAATAGAACATTTGTTTTGGGGCAAAACAGAGGGGAATCCTATAGTGATACTGAAATGCATTAAATTGCTGAAACATTTGAGACATATACAGGTTGTTTAACACTAGCTTTACGGAGGGGTCGTTTTCGACCCTGGTTGTTGTTTATTTGCTTTTTATCTTCTAAATGCGTGACCTAAAATCAATAAACTGCTTTGACTTTTCCTAAAATTGATTCTAGATTACCTTCCAGGTTTTGAAACTTTGAAAAAATAGCTTCCTAGTTGAGTTTTCGCGTCTGGAAAAAAGCTATCCTTAGTTTACGGAGGGGTCATTTTCGACCCTGGTTGTTGTTTATTTGCTTTATATCTTCTAAATGCGTGACCAAATATCAATAAACTGCTTTGAATTTTCCTAAAATTGATTCTAGATTACCTTCCAGGTTTTGAAACTTTGAAAAAATAGCTTACTAGTTGAGTTTTCGCGTCTGGAAAAAAGCTACCAAAAATTTTACGGAGGTGGACAATTTCAGAGTGACTTACGCAAAATGCTTAGCTTGCGTAAAACTGACTAATTAAATGCTTTTATATTTTGTACAAAACGTATTTTTTAAAAGTAAAATTATTTTATTATGCGTAATCATTGCAATACAGCATAGTAGCAGTTCAAAAACTAGTGCAAGAAAAACGCAATTAGCAAAACAAAATCGGGGTCGAAAACGACCCCTCCGTAAAACTAGGTGTAGAAAATTTCCCGTAAAGCTAGTGTTAATAAACCTAAAATCAGTCACAAGTTCAGACTAAATCAGACAAAAAGTTTGCATTGCAGTTGCCAGTATTTAAGGCAGAAAAGGTTTGATATTGTGCTTGGATGTAAACATGATTCGTACTTACAAAAAACTAATCAATCAAAATAGACAGAAAATGATAAAAATGCTTTAAAAAGTGTGCAAATAAAAAAAGTCAGTACGAAATGTTGCAATTCAGTTTAATGTTCCTAAAAGTAGTTTGGAGCAACATCATAATGCACAAGTGAAGCAACCAAAAAAGCCAAGTTAGGTTCTTTTTCACCTGCCAGAGATGCTATTTGGTGTAAGTACTGATACTTTTATGTTTGAGCTTGCAGCAGCCAATATAAAGGTCCTCTAAACTTGAAAGAGAAAAGCTGGTAAAGATCGACTTCTCTCTTCTTAAAACGCAATCTTTGTTCGAGTTTATGCCAACCTGAAACAACAACTTTCCATAGAGCTACTGGCTTTAACTGTATGCGAGTGAGACGTTTTTTTTTGATCTATCAAAAGAAACTGTGCAGGTAAAGAAGCGCCAAATAGCTTGTAAAATGTGGATAAGATGGGTATCACCTGCGTGAAAAAGCCTGAAAAGATCAATGCCTCAAAAGACACCACGCAATTTAGCCAAATTATTAGTGCTGATTGAAGCAGAACAGTAACTGTTGTGTGCTGAATTCTTATGTAAATACTATTGTACATTAATGCTATACTATTGTACAAATCCTATTGCACATTATCCGTCAAATGGGTGATTGATTGTGTCACAAATAAGTAAATTTGCACTAAATAGAATAGTTTTTTTATGTATGTACAGTTTTTGTAATCTGTTGTTTCATTTTGCAATGATCATTTTTATTTGTAGATCTAAATTGTCTTAGGCCCTAAATTTGCTTAACTGTTTTCAAAGAAAGACCTTTTTTCTTTCGAATTTATAAATAGATTTGAAACTCACATGCCTTTCTGACGTCACATTGACTATCTACGTGACCTACTTTTCTAGCGTATTCTAGTGATTCTTGTTTCTTCTCCAAGATTTCTTCTTTATTTTTACCAATTACGTAATTTATTAACGGTGTTTTTTTTGTGTCATGTGATGTTCTAGCAATTTCTAGATTATTTTCCGTCATATATATAAGGCGGCGAGATTTTATTCATTCAGGGAGAGAGAGAGAGAGAGTGTAGTTCAGAGAAAGATAGCACAGTGTAATAAAAAGGCGTTGCTCTGTGGTGATTGTTGTGATAGGAATTAAATGATTATTTTGGTGGTTTTTAGTTTAGTAAGTCTCTGATATTTATTTATTGAAGTGCTTTAGTTCTGTGTTTTGGCAAGCGAAGGAATTCAAAGTTGTAAAGTGATTTGCGAATATATTGTTCTGTTCTTGATCAAGAAGTGCGTGGTTTAAAGTATCTTACTGGAAGCCAATCTTTTCCTGGCTATAAAGTTGCAACCAAACTCAATTATTCAATCAATACTGCAAGTCGCATCAATTTGAAGAAGTAAATTGAGATTGAGATAGATTCAAAACTCTATTGAAATGCGACAGTTAGCAAATCACCATCAAGCCCAACAACAGCGTCCTCATTGTAGCAGATGGAAACGGGTAATGCTGGCTAATTGGTAGAGGACAATGGGGTAAGGCAATGGCAAATCAACCCTCGAATTATCTTGCCCAAGAAACCTTAATGCAAATGAAAAATACATGAAACAAACAACAGCGCACAGGAGAGTCTACCGTTGGAGACCATCTTACTCGATTAGAAAAGTGATGTATCATCTCAGGTCACTACTGATCGTCAATCAGCTACCAAGTGTCTAAAGAAAGTTAAACAAAACATCGCACAATGCAAAGAATTGCTATATGGAATGTTCACACTCTATATCAAAAAGGCCAACTTGAAAACGTGATGCAAGAAATGCAAACTGATGTTTTAGGTTTATCAGAAGTAAGATGGACTGACACAGATTTTTTTGACAAACAAAGGTATCACGTCATACGGTCTGGTGAACAAAAGCATGAACATAGTGTTGGTTTTATTCTTAATAGCAAAAGTAAAAAATTGTACAAAGGACATTTGGCTGTTTCAAATAGAATCATTTTACTCGCGCTAAAATCTCAAAAGATTAATATTAATTTGAGTCAAGTGTACGCACCTACCATTTATTCAAACAAAAATGCCATTCAAGAACTTTATGAAGATCTTGATGCAATCAAGAAAAAATGCAAATCTGGATAAATGCTGTTGGTCAAATGGGTTGGTTATTGGAATGCAAACATTGGTTGTGGTGTGGAGCAACCCATGGTTGGTGGTTATGGTCCAGGGAAGTAGGAATGAAAGAGATTTACTGGTTGACTGGTGACGTGAAAACAGTATGGTTGTAACAAATACTTGGTTTGAGAATCATCAGAGACGTTTATACACATGGAGATTTTCAGATGATTAAACCAGAAACCAAACTGATAATATTCTGTCATCAAAAAAATTTAGAAATTCCGTCCTTAATTGCAAAGCCTATCGACAAGCAGACTAGACACATAGATAACACTGACCATATTTTGCTGGTAACAGCTTGGCGACTGATACTTAAAACTTGTAAAAAACCTATAGTAAAATTGAAAAAAGATTACCGCATATAGAAACAAAAAGAAATTATAAAGAATATCTACACCAAAACGGAAACTGCTCTATTGAGACAAGTAGTGGACAACAGCGATGCAAATGAATGTTATAAACACTTGAAACAAGTGACAACCATAGCGAAAGAAGAAGTTCCTTTACTTCCAAAGAAGGAACAAGAAAGTTGGATGACCAATAAATGAATAAAAAACCTCAATAAACTAATAACGTGAAAGTGAAATATCTGCTAAAACTCTCAAAGCATTACATCATTTTGGCCAGGAACTTCTACAGTTACTTGCAAATGCAGTTTTCAATAAAGAAGTATTTCCAGGTGAACTCTATAAATCAACTTTTATAACTCTACTGAAGAAATCAGGTGCTGTCGACTGTGAAAATTTTTGTACAATATCAATAATGAGCCACGTGACCAAAGTAAAACTTCGGGTTATCATGCTCAAAATCAGAAATAAAATAGACCTGGAAATCTTTACTGAGCGATATGGATTTATGAAGAACAAAGAAAGAAAAAACGCCACTTTTGTGCTTTGCATGCTGAACAAACGAGTAATTCAAATGCAAAAAACAATGTATCTATTGCTTTGTAGACAGGAAAAAGGCATTTGACTGTGTAAATCATGAAAGACTTTTTAACAAAATTGGTATTGCTAGGAAAGATCTTAAGCTTATCCAATCATTGTATTATGAACAAACTGCTAATATTAAAATTGGTAATGACGTAACTGGTGATACACAAATCAAAAAGAGGCTGTGTCCTATCTTCAGATCTGTTTAATCCATACAGTAAAATTATTTTACATGGCATCAACAACTTAAAAGGATTAAAGGTGAATAGAGTTAATTTAAACAATATACGTCTCCTGATGACACTGTCCTCATTTCAACGTCACAATGGCAGCTACAAAAGATGCTAAATAAACTAGAAAAAAATTGGTGAGTAATATGAAATGTTAATCAATTCAACGAAACAAAATGTATCATAAAAACAAAACTAGACACAGTACCAAGACTCACACTTTCCTTGAAACAAAACTCAATTAAACAGACGAAACATTTTCGGTATCTTGGTTCACTTATTTCAAGTAACAGAAGGTGCACTAATGAAACAAAAAGAATTCCATTGGCCAAACAAGCGTTTAAAAACTTTGGATATATTCTCTGAAACAAGAAGATGACTTTCAGGATCAGATTTCATTGTTAAAGTGTTATGTATGGTCGGTTTTCCTCTATGGTTTTGAATCAGACTATGACAAATGAAATTATCAAGAAAGTTAATGCATTGGAGCTTTGGTTTCTACGACAAATGCAACACATTTCATGGACTGCTCACGTTACCAATGAAACTGTTCTAAAACAAACCTGCCAAATAAGACAACTTCTTAACACAATCAAAAATAGGTAGTTGCAATTTTGCTTCTAGTGATATTGGCAACAGATGCAGGGAGAAGTCGTAGACCTTTTTCTGCTTCCGATATAATTTTTTGTTTGGGAACTGTTTTTTGCGAAACAGCAAAATTTGAACCTAATGCCAAAACCTTGGTTTCCGTTTCCGTCAGCCGATGTTTCGAAATATTAATCAACCACTTGCTATCGGCGTTTTCAGTTCGATTTCTCCTGCCTGAGGATGACTTCAACTGGGTTAATTTATCATCGCTATGCTCAAGTAACTGTTTGTGCTGTTTCCTGGTTACAATTTTGTAATATTGCCTAATGATTTTGAAGTCCTCCAAATCTATCTCACCTCTAAGCTTCTCTTCCAGTTTTTCAATTTCATTATAAGAAAAATTTATCCAAAAATGTGATTCATTAATTGTAAGCGTTCTAAATTCAACAAAGAAAGTTCCTTCTAACCTCACTAATGAAGAAAAACAAGCTTTAAGAAATTTGTCGAAGAATAAGGAAATCATCATTACACATGCTGACAAAGGAAACTGCACTGTGGTTTTGGACAAATCGGATTATGATGCAAAAATTAATGATTTGTTAAGTGACAGTAACACATACGCCCCCTTGAAATCTGATTTAACAGGTAATATTGAACGTAAACTTAATAAATTTGTTTACATGCTTTTTACAAAAAATCGCATTTCGCAACAGACCTACCATTATTTACACAGCACTGATTCCATTGCTCCACGCGTTTATGGGTTACCAAAAATTCATAAAACTGGTTTTCCATTTCGACCTATTGTTTCCTTTATAAATTCACTGCTTTATAATTTGTCCAAGTTTATTGCTGTTTTATTGACACCGCTAGTCGGCGCTAATGGTTTTACTGTGAAGAATTCTTATGAATTTGTAGAACAACTAAAATATTTGACAATCAATCATGATGAATGCATGGTTTCATTTGATGTCATTTCTTTGTTTACTAAAATACCAGTTGATGTGGTCAAAACCGTTGTATTAGAACGATTAAAAATGACACCCTTGATGATAGATCTGACCTTACCCTGACTGATATTATGACTGCATTAAATTTGTGTCTTGACAATACGTATCTTTATTTTTGTGGTAAATTTTATCGTCAAATATTTGGTGTCGCGATGGGTTCACCTGTTTCCGTCATAATTGCAAATTTAGTGATGGAAAATGTAGAGGAAGAAGCAATGTCAACCTTTTTAAACCCACCCAAATTTTGGAGGAGATATGTTGATGACACGTTTGTTATTATAAAAAAAACAGAGGTTGATGAATTTCACAATCATATTAATAACATTGAAGCCAGTATAAAATTTACCACAGAACATGAGACCAACAATTCCATACCTTTTTTGGATGTCTGTGTTACTCGAGAAGCTAGTGGGGGGTTAATGACAAAGATTTATAAAAAGCCAACGCACACTAACAGATATCTAAATTTCAACTCAGCGCATTCTATGAGTCAGAAGCAAGGACTGGTAAAGTGTCTTTTAAAAAGAGCTCAATCACAATTAAATTCCAAGCGGGCAAATAAAACATTAGAAACTTCAAAAATTATGGAAGCTTTGAAAAAGAATGATTATCCCAAATGGTTTCTAAAACGCACAGTTAGAAGTTTGAAAGCAAAAACAAATTTATCTTTAGCGGATAAAAAGGAAATTAAAACACGTGTTGTGCTGTCTTATGTTCCTAGATACTTTGAGGCTTTGTCAAAAATTTTAAGAAACGTGGGAATTTTGGTTAGTAGCAAACCGCATTTAACTTTAAAAGACATGTTACCAAAGGCAAAAGACTCGGTTGAAAGGTCGTCTAGACCTGGTGTAGTTTACCAGATTCCTTGTCGAGATTGCACTGGTATCTACATTGGGGAAACTGGACGGGCTTACAAAACAAGATTGGCTGAGCATAAAAGGGATTTAAAGCCAGCAAATCTAGCAAAAGTGGATGACAACAATTTAATAAAAAAACGGCATTGGTCAAGCATGTCATCATCAAAGATCACCAAGTTGACTGAGATCATAGCAAAATTTTAACCTTTGAAATAGATTTTACCAAACGCCGATTTCTTGAATCTTTTTTTATTCATAACTAGCAGATTTACCCGTCGTTGATCAGGTAAAATGTAAAGACTGGTTAAATTTTTACATTTAATAACCATATTTTAATATAGGTTGAATAAATATAGGCTCGTAGCCCCCCATAGACGATTCTGATCGAAATCAAAATACTGTACTTGGCTTCCCTGGAAAAAGTTATATAAGATTCATATGTTTGTTTGTATCTAAATGTCTCCACTTTTATTTCTATAGCAGACAGACAGACAGACAGACAGACAAACTTTGAGTTTTATATATATAGATTCTGAAAATTCAATCAATGATAAAGAAAATTGTTTTTATTCTGAAATTTATGATAATTTGACGTGATCTACAGTTGTTTATTATTCATCTTCAAACCTTTTGTTTTGCCTTTTTCTTTCGATTGCGTAGCAAACTATTTATATTGCCTCACTCGTGCTTTCGTTTATTATTAGTCCTGATGAAGAACAGCTGTATAGCTGTTCAAAACGTTGACGAATATTAAAGTTTTTTGCATGCTCGATGAGAACTTGTATCAACTTAAATAAACGTTACATTGCCAGAAGAGCTAAATAAAATGAATTTATCAAAAATACCTGGTAGCCAGAACAACAGTATACTATCCATATCTTTTACAAAAACCTGGTGTCTCTTGATTCCACTAGATGACTTGACTAGTTGACGAACTAAGCTTTTAAAGATATATGTTTAAGTACCAGTGGTATATGTGTTAAGACTTTGTAAGCCTAATCAACCATATCCAGCTCTGCAAATGCAATTGGATATTCATACATATTGCTTTCATTTTGCCAACTGTGAATATATCTCTTTAGCTCATGGCTTAATCTTAAGTTTGAAAAAACAAAATGACCTAATTCTTCTTTCTTTATTTAATTAAAAAGCGAAAAAATAATGAGCATCAGCTGCGATGTGATGCAATACTAAACAAGCTTTAATAATGCAACTCGACTAGTTTTCGTTCAGCTCAATAAGAAATGAAATTTAATTCTGCATTTAAATTCACGTTGTTAGGTAGAGTTATAAAGCCTTTACTACCACTACGTGATACATGTTTTTTTTTGTGATATATTGAAATGCATTGTAGCTTTAGTTAAAAGAAAAACACTAATATTAGATAAAAAAGGTAAGTTTTATTGCTAGTGACGACATCAAAGTGACTTTAACCCTTGTAACAGTTGTTTTGCGGTGTCAGTTACTTAGTTCAGCAAGCCTATGCTCAGTAGTTTCAGTGGAGTTAAAAAGAATTTGTACATGATTAGATAGAAATATGCCTAAATAGATGTGGTTTTCAGCCGCTGTTTTGAGCTACTGAAGAGAGTGATGTCGAATTTGTCAGCTGAGTTGTCTTTTCTCCAAGAACAGAGCAGGTTGGTAGTATTATTGATTATCTATTCTTTAAGATATTTGGTTCAACACCTGCTAAGGCTTAACATAGCCAGGAAGTGGTATAGATAAAATTAAAAGACAAATTTTTCATACTTTGTTATCATACTCAAAAGTATTAATTTTTTTTAATAATGATTTTTGCAGTAGAAATGATGACCTGCTAGATCTGATTAGAGAAAGCAATTTTATTTAAACCATTCACTAAGTTTATATTATTCTTATCTATTACTCATATGTAATATTAATCTTCATTTGACTTAAAACAAAAAATTGCTGCAAGGCAGTTTTAAGAATTTGATGTAAATTGTTGTGTGGTATGTAGTAGTAAATAAGCAACAGGCACTTTAGATTCTGGTTCTAATCAACTCAACTCTATAGAACACTGTTTAAAGATTGTTTCCCAAGTTTTTTACTGCTTCTATATACTAGGCATTACTGGTAAATGACGCTATAAAATGTAGGTTTCTATTAGATTGTGTGTCTGGGCCATGGCAAATACATATTAATTCGATGCAGTGCCATATCAATCTTGATGAGTGTAGGCCTCCTTAAAACTTAATTCAGATTTTTCAGTTTTGTTGAAGCATATTAATAATAATGCAAAAACAGAATTATAACGTTTTAATAGAAATGTGCTGGTTTTATTACTTCTTTTTTAACAAAGTGAGAACATGAAATGAATCAGAGCAGGCAGCAAATGAATTGCGCATTTTCTAATTTGCTGGAGAAGTAAAAACATTACTAGCCTTTGCTGGTTGGAAATTTTCTTCTGCATTAAGTTTTATGTTTCACGTTTTGACCTCAGGTCTATATGATTTTTAAATAAAAAGTATGTCTTGATGCTACTTCTAAAAAAGCATTTGTCTAGCTTTTATAATAGCCGAGAGTAAACTATATGCAGGTTAAAGTAACTTCTTTATAGGGGTAAATTTTTCTAAAAATATCTGTAGAATTTTTGCCAAAGGAGGGCTTTGTTTAGTCTTACTGACCCCTGCCATATTTGAGCATGTTCAAGTATCTTAGTATCAGCCTTTTCATATAACCTATATGCTTTGTTTTGCCACAGACATTTGGAAGAAATCACCAACAAGGGCCATGCAAACTCTTTTTTGATTCACCACAGCAGTTTTTAACACAATTAATTAAGTTACCTAATACACTTAAAAGTCAAATTAAAAGTTTTTCAGGAAGGCTTACTTGGGGTCCACCACACCTGCATGGCACCAAGCTGCTGGAACCCATATTTGATTTAGGCCCGGACACTATCACTTTAATTGATTTATCCTTTTAGAGCATTAGCCTAGGTTACAGGTTTGGCTACTTCAAAGCTCAACATATCCCTGTTGTCATTACCGTAGTGCAGCCATAAACTACAGGTTTATAACTTTATTTTTTTCATGTGTAACCTGACCCATAACATACATCTGAATAATCTGCAACTAAACAGAGAGGAAGATTAGCTTAGCGTTATCAATCGCATAGCTTTTATCCATCTTTCAAAAAGCTGTGAAATTTACAGTCATGGCTATCCGACTGATAACAGCAGTCCAACACAAAACACTAAACCATTTGAATGCAAATATTGTTTCATTCACCTGCAAAGTATCATAGAAGGCCTTGCTTAGAGGCCAAATGACATGAAAATTTTGACGATCTTTTTTGCAACTTTTAAAAAAGCATTTCTGGTAAAGTCACTTCAACTTTTAAAACAATTTGAGCAAAAGCTATATATGTCAAAGTTTAACATTTAATAGTAAGGCTATACAAAAATAACTACTCAAGAAAGTCAAAAATGAGTTAATACTAGTAAAAACGCCTAAAATTTTAATTCAGTGTGCATCTTATAAATTTCCTTCAGTTGACCTTTAAACACATGTGCAAGCCTTGCTTTGATGCCATAGAGCTGCGTTACGAACAATCTCTCCTAGTTCTTTACCACTCATTTGTAAATTGCTTGATTGTTTTATTGTAAAGACGAGTTCACATGAACATCGAATTGAGTGGTGACGAGCTTTGCTTTTGTTAATTTGATTGTACCGCAGACATTCTGACCAATGCTGCTAGCAATGCAATAATTGCAAAACTCAAAGGAACTCTGCTGCAACGTTTTTGCAGGAAAAAAATTAAGCATTGGCAAGCATCTATAAGCAATTGTTTGTAAAGGACTAGCGAAGTTATTTTAAACAAAAGGTGTGGCAAAACTGCAATGATCGCATAGTAATTGGAGAGAATTGCAGAAAGTAGAGTATTCATTCTCGAAGCTTTTCGTCTGACACTTTTCAAGAGAATCCGTCAGAGATAAAGTGAAAAGGTGAAGTGAGTCAATTATATAGAGACGCAGTTGACGAAAAAGAAAAAGAGAAAAAAGGCTCTATCATGATTGGTAAACGAAGCGACCAATAGAAAAAGCGAAAACTAATGTGTGATTTTTAGACCATAAACGAATTCCTTTTGTTTGCATAACTTCCTTTTGTTTGCATAAATTTGCAAACAAAAGGAATTCGTTTATGGTCTAAAAATCACACATTAGTTGTCGCTCCTTCTATTGGTCGCTTCTTTTACCAATCATGATAGAGCCTTTTTTCTCTTTTTCTTTTTCGTCAACTGTGTCTCTATATAAGTGACTCACTTCACCTTTTCACTCTATTTCTGACGGATTCTCTTGAAAAGTGTCAGACGAAAAGCTTCGAGAATGATTACTCTACTTTCTGCAATTTTCAAATTCTGTACCACAAATCAACTCTTCAAATATTTCCGAAGACGGTAAAGCGACCAGCAACTGAAGATCCTCAACAAGCTGGTCAGAACTCGAGGAAAGATTAGAAGCGCTATCTCACAAACAGCCTTTCTTAAGGCTTCTGTTAGTCAACGAACGCTCCCTAAGTTCGTGAAGTTTCAAATAGAAAAGTCAACAGTGTGTCAGACACCAAATATAG
This sequence comes from Trididemnum clinides, assembly GCA_963675345.1. Classification (NCBI taxonomy): domain Eukaryota; kingdom Metazoa; phylum Chordata; class Ascidiacea; order Aplousobranchia; family Didemnidae; genus Trididemnum; species Trididemnum clinides. The sequence goes on from OY776291.1 coordinate 37,844,497, forward strand.
AACGTGCGTTTATGTGCGATGAAATTGAAAAGAGTAAATCGTTGATAACATTCTTGAAAGGCAAATTGCGCGCACTGTGGCACGAAGTTAGACAATTTCTGTCTTTCTTCGATTTCATTCGATTCTGCAGATATATAGCCACCATTGACGAACGGAAAGAACAAGAACTTTCAATCAAGAATGAACGGAAACTCAAATTTCTTTTCCAACAACGATTTGGCAACATGGCGAAACCAAACAAGGACACTATTATCAATCTCTCTAATTACAAACTCTCCTCAACGGAAGAATTTGTTCTTTCCCACGGACTGAATTTTTGTTTACCACCTCACAGTGTTCAACGAGAAGAGATCTTTGCCGAATTCGAGGTGCTCATTGGTCAATTGCTACATCATGTCCCTCATTCCTCCGAGCAATTTTCAGCCTTAAAAGCCAGATTAAGCGACCTCGCCCATGCTTACTGCGGTAATCCAATTGACATTGGCGACTTTCTGATTTCAAAAAGAGTGCATCCAGGCAACCCGATCCCTCAGATGCAATGAAAATATCCATGTCACTAAACTTGACAAGGGTTCTGGTGTTGTCATAATGAACAAGATTGATTACATTTCAAAACTGGATTTTATTTTGCAAGACAACTCTAAATTTGAAAATCTTGGCCCTTTTTCCGAATTTGACAACACTGCGAAGATTGAAGCTCATATTCAAAGACGGTTGCCTCAACTCAAGAAAAAAGGCCTTCTTCCATCCACAATTTACAGCAGGATTCGACCAACTGGTTCACAACGGCCCCGAATGTATGGTTTGCCAAAAATTCACAAGCATAATGTACCCTTACGTCCTATATTGTCAATGACTGGCTCAGCACAGCATCAATTAGCGCAATGGCTTACGTCAGTTATTGATCCTGTTCTTTCACTTTATTCTTCCTACTGTATTTCCGATTCTTTTACTTTTGCTGACAAAGTCAAAACTTTTAATTTTCCTCCATCTGTCTTTCTTTGCTCCTATGACGTCTGTAGCCTTTTTACTAATGTTCCACTCGCAGAAACTATTGAAATCTGCGCTAATGCTCTGTATGATGGCGATCTTACTCTGCCTCCTTTTCCTTGTGCAATTTTTGTTGAGCTGATGCAAACGGCTACTTCCTCCATTGAATTCAGTTTCAACAATATATCGTACCGACAGATTGATGGCGTTGCTATGGGTTCACCTCTTGGCCCATCTCTTGCCAACATTTTTGTCAAATATTATGAAGCTTCTCTTTTCAAAAGAGTCAACAAACCTCTGATGTATTATCGATACATCGATGATACTTTTGCAGTTTTTAACGATGAAGACGAATGCAATGAGTTTTTCTCCCATCTAAATTCTCTCCATCCATCGCTTCGTTTCACTTTTGAAAAGGAATGCAATCGGACTTTGCCCTTTCTTGACGTCCTGGTAGAAAAGAATGATCACGAATTTGTTACATCTATCTACAGGAAGCCGACTTTCACTGGCCAATACATTCGCTGGTACTCCTTTTGCCCCATGAAACGGAAGACCAATTTGATTTCAACTCTAGTCCACAGAGCTCTAGTCATCTGTTCGAAATCTACTCTTCAAAATGAACTTTCCAACATTCGATCAATCCTTGTCAACAACGGTTACCCTGAAGCTATAATCAACACTGTTATGACCAAGAAAATGAATCAATTTCGCAGACCAACACAATTCGGTCCGAAGAAATGCCCAGTTTATCTTCACTTGCCATGGCTGGGCAATGTTTCGTTGAGGTACAAAATGCAAATTAAAACAGCCGTCAAACGCTGTTACTTTGCAGTTGAACCATGTATTGTCTACACCACCAGACAACTTCTGCCTGTAGCCAAAAAGGATGTACTACCTGCTTTTCATCAAAGCAACATTGTTTATCAATTTCTGTGCCACTGCGATAGTCGGTACGTGGGTCGTACGTCTCATAGGCTACAACAGAGGATTAAGCAGCACGTGCCCAAAACCATTCTCCAAAAGCATATTTCTCAGGACCGAAGCACATTGGCCCGCTCTTGCAAGCCAATCAGAAGCTTTAAAACTGAAACTTCCTTTTCTGCCATAGGACAACATCTTTTACAAAATCCTACATGCGCACACGAATATAATAACAACAAATTTTCTATTCTTGCCCGTGGTCGTACTTCTTTTCACCTTTCCACCCTTGAAGCCACGTACATTAAAACATCCAAACCAAATTTATGCAAACAAAAGGAATTCGTTTATGGTCTAAAAATCACGCATTAGTTGTCGCTCCTTCTATTGGTCGCTTCTTTTCACCAATCATGATAGAGCCTTTTTTCCTTTTTTTCCTTTTTCGTCAACTGTGTCTCTATATAAGTGACTCACTTCACCTTTTCACTCTATTTCTGACGGATTCTCTTGAAAAGTGTCAGACGAAAAGCTTCGAGAATGATTACTCTACTTTCTGCAATTTTCAAATTCTGTACCACAAATCAACTCTTCAAATAATTGGAGAGAAATTGTCAGCAAAGACTTATGGTGGCAATTTAAAAATATTTTAACGTAGCTTCAGCTTGTTATTGCTCGTTTTCTGACGAAATGGATTAACCTGCAGCTGGTACCACAAAGCTCTGATAAATCAACCTATCTAAGTACTGCTCTGATTTTATTAATTTAATTCCAAAGTACAGGCTCTTTTTAATATATGTCAGGTAAACTGGTGTTCAAGCAAACTTTTTTAGTTGGGTACCAGTAGAGCTAGATGTAGCAGTTTCAGTAGTCTACAGTATGCTGATTCTTCAGTTGTCACTACTAAATCATTGGTGTTAGCATTTAAATTGATTTTTTAATTTTTGGAATAGCTTGTTTTTTCAAAATAAAACAAAAACTGGTGAATAAACAGCTATTTAGAGTTTAGACAAGCAAGAAACGTTTTGTAGGGATGTAATGGGTTTGCGACTGATTTCTATAAGATTGCCAAATTTCACCAAAGCTCGTCTTGGTTGAACACTTCTGCTCTAAACAACCCTTTAAGTAAAGATTGCTGCTGATGTAGTACCTCTTGCCAACATTACGTGCAAAATTTAGCTTCTTACTACTCATTTATTTCTAGGTGTAGCAGGAAAACCAAGTATGCCATTTTTAGTTTGTGGTATGGCATAACTAATTATTGAACATAGTCTTTGAATTTAGTAGCTTGCAGCAGTACCATCCAATCAGATTCTCAATTATTTTTATTTCATTGCAGATCTAAAGCAAGGAATCAAAGAGAGAAAACTTCCTGTCCAAAGTGTAGAAAATCAGTGATCAGTTTAACTCGTCATATGCAAAATGTTCATGGTTGGCCAAATAGTGAGGCAAAATGTGTCAAAGCGCTTTGTGGAAAACGAAAAAAGTTCACATTTAAAAGCAAAAGATTGTCAACCAAAAAACGACATCGTTTTAACAAAGCATGCCCAATATTTGGTTGTAGGGCAGTGATGCAAAACATGTCGAAACATTTGCATTTGTGCCATAAGTTAGAAAGAAATGCAAGCTACAAAAAGTTGTTGAAAAAAGCTATTGTTGTTGATTATATAATGAAAAAAATCAGTCAAATAAAACGCAAACTAATTGGAGTTCTGAGAGTTACTATGATTTCAACAAATTTGTTGATTCAGATTTGCCTAGTGAAACAGATGACTCTTTTTATGTGCCTACAGGTTCAGAAGCTGATTCCTATGTTAGTACATGTAACATTTCAACTGACTCAAATTTAGACATAAAAGATGCTTGTGGTGTTTCAAAGGCATTTGCAAAAGAGGTATATGCTAGTGACGGCAGTTACCTCCCGCAATATCGTCAAGAGTCTGAAAAAAAAAGTCGTTTCAAAAATTAATATTGCTCATGCTGAAGACACTAATGTGAAATATGATCTAATACAGTGGCTTAATTCACAGCCTAGTGTTAGCGATCCTGATTCACTGTCTAATGAGAACGATCTGAAACGTTTAAGTAATGTAGTTAACGCAACACAAAGTGAAAATGAAATCAATCGTGCTTCCAACTTGAGTGAGCCAGTTTTTGAAAAGTTTCAAGAATCATGCAAAGCGACTGATGCTCTTCCTCTGCTAGATGTGGATCAAAATGATCTGGATTCTTTAAATGAAAGTAGTGATGAAAGACTTAGCAACCTTTCTGCCAGCACTTCCTTGTGTGAAAGTTTTATTGGAAATCTTCATGCGGAAAACAATCTTTAAAAAGTTTAACTTTTTTTAGATTCTTTTTTTGAATACATGACTTCACCAGATTATGGAAATCTTGACAATGAAACGGCTTCTTCTTGTTGCAGCCAAGTAAAAAAACTTGCAATGTTAGCTGAGTATGATTTTGAAAATCTAATCGACAAATATGCAATACGAGAAAAATTTTTAAGATGCCATTGCAAAGAAAAAAATTTGGCAGCAGTAACACGTCAAGCTTATCTGGTCAGCTTGGAACATTTTTGCAACTTTTTGTTTAGTGAACATTCACAGGAGTTCGATGTCGTAAAAATTCAAAGCATGAAATCACGATTACAAGCGTGGAAAGGATCGTTTACAAAAGAAAAAAACATATCAGCAATGAAGAAGATGGAAATCGAAAGAAAAACAAAAATTACACCAAATGATATCAACAACTTTGAAGCTTCTGATGCTGTTAGAAGCATTATTAAGACTTTGGGGAAAAATGACCGAAAATGAAGTCACTGTGTCCCGTACGCTATTTACAGATATTCGTGATTTTCTGATTATCCAAATATTTATCGATAATGCTCATAGAGCTGGAGTCATTGCTAATATGACCATAAAAAAGTTTCAAGATTGTGAGAAAGTCGGTGGCAGTTACTGCATTACGGTTTTTAAACACAAAAGGTCACAGGCTGGTCCGATAAGAGTTATTTTGTCTATGAAGTTGTACAGTTGGCTGGTATTATATGTGACTAAAGTTAGAACAGCAGCAATGAATGATAATTCTGCTATGGCTCCTGTCTTTGTGACGTGGAATGGAAACAAATTTGCTTGTAGTGGAGGAGTGAGTGTTGCCAGCTATTCTTTGTGGAAAAAAGCTGGAATGAAAGGAAGATGTGGAGCTAATCGCTTTCGCAAAGCTGTTGTATCAGCAGTTCATTCATCCTGTGACAATGAAAAGCTTAACAAAGATTTGGCTAGTTTGATGGGCCATTCAAAATCCACAGCCCAACGTTACTACTGTATGGAGGAAAAAATGCATTCAGCTGGTAAAGCTGCTCAAGAGGTGAGCGTAATCATGCGATCACAGCATTCCGACATTGACCCTAAAACGTTTTGCGATCAAGATGTAGTTGTGATAAAAAATCTTTTTTCTCAGTCGATCAAAGCTCGCAACATTACTTTGCAAGAAGTCAAAGCTGTAAAGGAAAGTGAACCTTTTCTGGAAAATTATACTGTTCGACAACTATATGATAAGCTGCGAGCTATCATTAAGGAGCAATTGTGCACAAGCACATTGCCATCAGCAGAAAAACAAACTCTAGTAGACAAGGTGGACCGTTTGGGTACCAGCTTGAGCACAAAAGCTGAACGAAATTACAAATGTGACAATGACAATGATAATGGTAGCTGCGACATAATAAGTGCCACACCAAGCAAAAAAACTGTTCACTGCACAATCATCAAAGCTGCTCTATGAAGGATTTGGACCACTCATCACAAAAAAAATGTAAAAGAATCAGATTTTGTTGCCATAATTGACTCAAATAAATCAGCCAAAAAACTAGCAAAGATATACTCTCATGAAACTATTAAGAATAGAATCAAGTATGAAATACGTAGAAATAACAGTAAAGCACAGCGTTCTCGTTAGCATGGGAAGTGCCATCAACATTTTTGTTTCTTGATTAACTGCCTGAAATCTTTCACGGCAAATTGAACTATTATGAAGACTAGAAATTTATTTAAAACTTTGTACTTTCGTTAATCTTCGTTATTAATGTTACGAAAGGGGCATTCCATGACAAATGTATGCAGATTTTGATCGATTTTGACACTATAGTCTCTGGGATAGCAATAATTTTTTGTTGTATATGTTTGCTCTGATGCAAAGCAGGATGTGCAAAGTTTTTTGCCCATGGGCACCTATTAAGGTACCTCTGGGCCCCCATTAGGGCCCAGGTTTTAATTACGGTTTAACTGCCAGACCCTCAAACTTTATGATGTCGTATCTTGCATAACTCGTGCCTAATTTTCATGATTTTGGTGCCAAATTGTTTAGAAAAGAGAGATCTTTCAAATAACAGCATGCGCTAAGTCATTAAGACAAAATAGAATAGAATATCATTTGACCTTGCACCCCCAAAAGTTATCAACTTTCAATTGGCCAATTTGTTTTGTAGACATTGCTTCATCCACCCACACCTGCAACAGAAACTAAAGTGGGTACTAGACAGTGATGTTTCCTTATGTTGCAGCAATTTGGTCTCAATTTCAACAAAATATCACGGGAAACGACTAATTTTCATACAGTTTTAGTGGATATCAGACTTTGCATATGCGCACAGTACTTTCTGGTGTGAATTAGGCTAAATTGATTTGCCTCACAGGGTGTTGGCCTACCACACTTTTGCTTTCTTGAGGGCCCATAGTATCCATTTCTTTAAACTGTTTAACAAATGCAGCTAATTCTTTGTAAAAGCTGGCTATGTTGATGCAAACTGATAACATTGGCTGGCTTTCTTATAGTTATATTTGTCTGACTAAGCTATTAAAACCAAGGTTAAAATCCTAGCTGCATTTATCATGGTTCTTCATGACAGTGCTCGTCAACCGAATTTATTGTGTACCCCCAGGGTTAACTAGAATTTTTAAGGATGCAGCAACTTGAAGGTCTTCTTTGTCGTATGAGCTATTTATTATGATCATTATGAAGGAAGATGTATATATGGGTTACACTGTGTTAGCGCTCACGCTCGGTTTGCAAGTCTTCAGTTAGACTGGGGCCACCACGATGGGTAGATTGCTGGGCCCCACCATCTGTCTGCCACATAAAGATAGAGTCATTCTGTTAAGTGTCTTGCCCAAGGACACAGCAAGCAAGCTTGCCGGCTTGTTTTCTACACTATTCCTATTTGCTGAGCACCAAGCAGTGAAGCTGCAAATACCATTTTTTAAAGTCTTTTGATATGACTCGACTTGGAAAATGAACCCCAGGTCTACCGACTGCAGCGGACGCTCTAAGAAGTTTTTAAGCTGATGATCTTTTTGGTAATCAGTCTCTAATGAAGGGCAATTATCGTCTTTGATGGTGTTCAAACTTCATTTGTCTTCTTCATTTGATTAGAACATGACTGGGTCACACATATTTTTGCGAAAGCTAAACAAGATAGGCCACTACGAAATTAGTTGAAAAACCTGATTGAGCACCATAAGATATATCATGATATGACATTAGTATTGGTGACTTATAATCTAGAATTTTGGTGCAATGCACTTTTGGTTAAAATTGAGCAATGAACACCAAAAATCATCTTCAAATCTAAAGTATTTTTGTTTATGTTTAAAAAACATCAGTGCTTCACTTAATTTGAACAATACTGCACTGTGTGATTTTTTGGTGAAAAGTAATTATTCAGCAATTTATGTATTTTACACTTGACAAATTATTGAGAGTTATTAGGAAATCAACAATATTGAGCTTGAAGTCAGATAAACTATGAGGAAAAGAAGATAGCAGTTTATTTGATCGCCAACTATTCCAGCATCTAGCTATCTTAAAGTTTTAAACATATTTTAACATTCCTGGTGTAGAAATTTGTTGTCGTAGAACTACCTTTTACCATTACAATATGAAATTTCTGGCACCTAAAACAACCAGGTGAACATTTTACAAAACAAATCAATTTGCTTCTCAGCTGAAAGTACTGTGCGCATGTGCAGTCTAATATGCACTGAAACTGTATAAAAATTAGTCGTTTCCCATGATATTTTGTTGAAGTTGAGGCCAAATTCCTTGAACATAGAAAACATCACTGTCTAGAACTTTTGTACTTATTGAGAACCCACTTTAGTTTTTGAGTTTCTGTTGTAGGAGTGGGTGGATGAAGCAAGGTCTACATAACTAATTGGCCAATGATAAGTTGATACTTTTGGAGGTGCAAGGTCAAATGCTATCCTTGATTTTATTTTGCCTCAATGACTTTGTGAGTACTGTTATTTGAAAGATCTCTCTTTTCTAAACAATTTGGCATCAAAATCATGAAAATTGAACATAAGTTACGCAAGATATGACTTGATAATCCTTATCAGAAAAAAGAACATAAAAGGGGCCCCAGAGGGCCCATCATCGTAAAACTTTGCACATCCTGCTTTGCACCAGAGTAAACGCAAATGAACAAAATATGAGAGATTAGCATTAAAGCTTACAAATACCTCACATGGATTGCCCAGAAAGCAACCATGGTTTTTTGGTATGCACAAGAATTGTGTTGATATGTTCTTGCATTAGAGGGCTAACTTCTTTTCTACCAAGTCGGCATATATAAATCTGTTTATGGTGGATCCTAGAAGCAAAAAGTATATGCATGTCTTGCTTTCTGCTTACATGGCTCTTAAACCATTACAATTGGGGAATGCTTGACTGTAGGGGTTGAATATTTTGCTTCATAGCACTTTCCAGCAATTATCTATCTACATCAAAAATTGAATAAAAAAACAGACCGCTCTTCTACATCATAATGCTTTGGGTGGCAACTATTTTGGCAAAATCTAAACTCCTATTTTCATGGACTCCGTTCTTTTTTCTGATGAGTCTTTGGTGGAATGCATTAAATTTCTGGTGTATAACAAAAACTATTTTATTTTGTTTATTTTATTATCGTTAACAAAAGTACAGCAAAAGTTTGTTATCATGCCAAGACCTTGCGCTCACTTTGTGTAGTTTTTGCTGGGTATCTATTTTAATGATGAAGTTCAAATCCCCTAGTTTTCTTGTGTCATTAGCATAGTTTTATGGGTAAACTCTTTCTGATGCTGCATGGAAAAAGTGCTAATTTCTATTGTTTTTCTCAAGGGTATCATTGGTTTCTCCATTTTTGGATTTCGTTTTCAATCTTTATAACTAAATGTTCGATTTGCTTTGAGTTAATGATTATTCTTTTTTCATGTTTGCATTGTGATTGACAATTATATAAGAAATATGCTTCTGTAGTGTTCACGAAGGATTTTTTACAGCAAATGACTTTGGCTTTACATGATTCAAGCTTCCATTAAAAGTATGATAATATGAGGAGTTTAGTCTTCTTTATGTATCAGTATATTTAAGCGATTGGTAGTGCCAAATTGCGCTTTATTATTCAATGACTATGCATTGATTTCACGTAGTTGCTTTCATTCTTTAACCCCTTCAGACCGATACTTTTGCTTTGCCAAAATTTACTGAAACGTTTTTATTTTACTGAGCTTCTGACCAATCAAAAACACCTGAGAAAGAAAAAAATAATTTCTATGCATCCACAGACGTAGGAGAAGCGTCGGAAAAATTGGGACTAATTAGTCCCAACCGGTCTCATGTGTACTTTTCGCTTTTTATTAAAATCTGAATCTTTTCTCTTTTGATGCAAGAATTCTCGGACAAAAAATACGCAATCCATTGTTTTATGTTTCAAAACTCAAATTTGCAAGCTTTTGTTTACAATTTTGTTATTTTATATAAAAGAAATCAGCTCAAAGATTAACACAGGACGCCAAAAACTACTTGGTGTAAAAAGTTTACTGAAAATTTGCACATAAATCATCTACAGTTGGCGCTAAATGACTTAGAAGCTCGCACTGTTGAATGAAAAAGTTACATCTCATTTGTCAATTATTTCGCTTGTATGATTGTGATTTGCAACATAATCAATAATCGGTCACAATCATATAATACGAAATAGTTCACGAATGAGATGCAATGCTTTTACATGCAGCAAAATCCATAATATTGATGCTAGGCCCTACGTCATTTTGCCTTAGCTGTACTTCAACGATGTTTTATGCAAACTGGAATATTTGTTTTTACTTTGACGTCAGTAGATCAGCATCTAGGAACACCCATGCATCGGTTTTTCATAATTATGATGTAAGCAAAACCAGCTTTGAGAAAAGTTTTACTTTATTTTCAAAATAAAACTACAGCGTATTTTTGCTTTGGCTACATAATGGTGTGTTTCTGACAGCACAAAATCTAACAAAAGTAAAGAATAAATGTCTCAAAAATATCAAAAATCATACACAAAAATTACAACAAAATGAAATCACTGCTGGACACCACTGTGCCATTCTTCAAATCAGTCTTTCTTGCTTGTTTGGCACAGATACAAATTGCAACTGTTGCAACGAATGCAAGTACGAGAGTCAATTTTGCGTTTGGTGCAAAGCTTGCACCGTCCTCTTTCTTCGAATGAAACTCTGGTTATATGATGCTCACCAGAGTTTTGCATAGGCAGTCTCAAGGATGAAAATTTCTTTAGTCGTTTGCGACATGAAAAGCTTCCTATCAAATCCATAACCACACTATGCGTAAAGCCCTTGGGTGTCTTCAAACGCCTGCTGTGTGGAAAGTTTTCCTTTGTCAGTTTTATATACACAATAAAAGCATTCACAAACCCAATGTCAATAAGGTCAAAAAACAGGAGAAGATAGAATTTTCAGGGGTACCTTCGATCAATCTCACATGTTTCTTTTAACTGATCCACAACATCAGTTCCTTTCATTCCCTGATTGTACGCTTTTACAATAACGGGACATGGTACAGTGACTTTCTCTTTTGGTCCTTTGACCCGTCGCTTTACATTCACTGTAGGCACACATGAGTCTATAGTGGAAAGCAGAACAACACCTTTAATGTTCATCCATTTTACAAAGTGTAGGTCTTGAGATTTTCTTCGGCTGATCTCTCCTCTTGCTCTGTCTTTGTCTTTTTAAAAATCTTTTGGCATGCCTTTTCTGTTTTGCCGAACAGTTTCACAGCAAGATATTTTTTCTTGTTTTAGCTTGTACAAGGGGGTGATGTAAAAAAGTTGTCAAAGAACAACCTCACATTTGTACCCACCAATGACCTTGAAAGCTGGATTATGACATTTTCACCCAAACTTCCCACATTGCTTTCCTGCTTACCGCCATTCATATCAAACTGAAAAAGATATCCAGTAGCAAAGTCATTGCGACACTCCATTTTGAATCCTTGTTTGATAGGCTTCATGGGCATATATTGCTTCATAGCATGCTGCCCTTTAAATTTTACCATATGCTCATCTATAGCTTGCTGGGCAGTTGGGCTCATAGCATGTGACAAAGAATTGTTTAAATGCTTAATTACAGATCTCATCTTCCAGCCTTTATCTTTTGTATCATGTGGCTATTTGCTGTCAACAAAGTGCAATGCTGTTCGTATCTCAAAAAAGCGATCACGAGGCGATCTCAAAAAAAAGCGATCACGAGGCGATCTCAAAAAAAGCGATCATTAGCAACCACGTTTATCCCAAGATTAGGATCTTGACTACACGAATCCCGAAGGCATGTAACAATATGATTATCAATAAATGAGGTAATGCTAATAAATGCCTTCATCTCCTCCAAATCAATCTGGAAGACTTTTCCTTTTTGTTGCATGTACAATTGAGTTTGTACAATCACGAACTCTAATAAAGTATTGAGATCTGTCACATTCAAAAACACATCTGTAGGTTGTGGCTCAGGATCATATTCTAAATTGACTGCACCAGATAAATTACAGACAGGAATATCAACAGTATTACTGCCAGAAGTTATTTTTTGCCAAGAAAATATATAGTCGAACGGGGAAGAATCAATTGGAATTTGTGTGTCTGCTCTAGCATCATCAATAGTAACCAAAACCTCATTTTCAGAGCCTGCTCATGAAGTAGCTTCTTCAAATTAAACAATGTCTTCTTCATCAATAGGATCAACTCCAGCAGATAAATCAGAATTATCAACTGTAGTTAGCTGGACTACTTGATCAATGCCTACAATGAATTTCCTTGATCTAGTTTGCCTGTTTGACATCTGCATGTAATATAGTGGTAAGTGAAAAGTACACGTGAAACCGATTGGGACTAAAAAGTCCCACTTGCTAAAACAGTATGAAAATTACATAAAACTTGCAATCTATCAAACCATGGTTGAGAGTGTAACTAAAATACATTTTACACCTAACAGCAACTACTTTACGTTCAAAAATAGGTTTTACGTAAATTTAGGTATGTCTAAAGTTACACAATATTGAAGACCAATATCACAAACTTCACTAAGCTTTAAAATTTATGACTCAGCATTTTCAAAACTTTGAAAGCATTTTCTGAGTTGCCAAATTAGTTTAAAGAAAATATTTAATAATTAAAATAATTAAACAGCGACATGCACCTAGCAGTAGGCAAAAATTCCTAATGGGACTAATTAGTCTTATCGGTCTGAAGGGGTTAATATTCATACATTTTGATCCTTTCAGGTGCTTATTACAACATATCTGCTTCTTTCTTAGCACAACTGAAATAAGGTTATCAAGCCCCATAGGGTAAGCCTACTTAAAATAGTAGAAATATACATAGTTTAGTTGACAAATTCACCAATTTTTGCACTCAGCTAGCCAGAAACATTAGTTACCAATTTTCAACATTAATGAATTACTAAATTCTACAATAAATTATATCCATGTTTTTAATTTTGACTACAAAGTTTCACTCAGAAAATCGTTGATGTGGGACATGAAAGTCTCAACCATTTTAATATAAAGTAGCTTGAAACTAACCTAAAGTGCAAGCTTATTTACTGCACCATTTTATGATTGATTAAATAAATTCTCCTTACCGCATTTTGACTACTCATGAGACAGCTAACCTAACTCCATATTCCTACTTTCGGTTGATTTTATTGATTTTCAGCAAATTATAAGTTTACCCATGTTTGAAAATTTTTACCTATACTTGAAAAAGATTTTTATATGTCTGCTTGTGTTTTATGCTTAATCGTTTTGGCTTTGATTTAAGCGACACATATTTTGCGTCTCGTTTTCACACTATATCTTGAAAAGTTGGTGCTGATAAACCCATTAATTAAGTGTGCCACTAACCAAAATTAAAATTGCCTCAACCCACAATAGTTTTAAATCATTTTCACGTGGCTGATTTTTCATGTCTAACCGTTTTAGCTTTGGTCTTAGCAAGACACATCCTACACCAATTTGTCTTAAATTCATACAATGCTTTTGCTTAGATCTTGAAAAACTGGCGCTGATGAACTCATTACTTAATTTGCCGCTAACCAAAATCCATACTTTTTTAACTCCTGTTGGTTAAAGTAATTTTATCATAACAGTTTTGCTGGTTTTCAAGCTTGCGCAAACATCCGTAGAAAAGAAGAATTAACAATAGGTAATTTTATGCAGCCCTTGAAAACTCCAAACTGAGGTATGTATCTTGCTGACTAACTTTTGTGTAGTTTGTATAACTAAAATCAGTTAAATCTCAACTCATCTTTTGTTTACGTCATGCAAACTTTATTGAACCAAAATAAAAAAATTGCTCGGTAAAAATCTTATTCTTGCATATTTTTGGTGAATTTTTATTTATTTACCCTATTTATACTCCATTCATGAGAAAGCAAATTGTATTGCTATATTTTGGACAGGATGTCCGCACTCAATTGAGAGTTGCTATTTCCGAGGTGTTTGGGCCACCTGTCTTCCACATGAAGGTGGGGTGTCCCATCAAGCGCCTTGCTTAAGGATACAAGTGAACTTGCCAGTTTGTTCTTCACAACCTCCCATAAATGCCGAGCGCCAAGCAGGAAAGTTATAGATACCATTTTTTAAAGTCTTTTGGCATGTCTTGACAAGGGGAAGAAACCCCAGGTCTACCAACTGCAAAGCAAACGGTCTAAACACTATGCCATCACGTCGGTGACAGATTTAGTATGTACTGTATATTCTCCAGCAGAAGATTGCATTCAGTGCCTTCAGCATAAGTAGTGTCATACAAAGTATTTTAGCAATACTGGACATGGCATTTTTTCATGTCATTTTGCTACTAGAATCAGTTACATCGTAACTTGTCCAAGTTTGGTCATACTTTTTTCAAGCAAACTTTATTGCATCTAAAATCAGTTACATCTTAACTTTTCAAACTAACTTCAGTGACCAAGAGGTATCATGAAAACTGTTTTAGTTATCTAGAATCAGTTGCGTCTGAATATTTCAGGAGCTTGCTTTTGCTTTTGCTAAGCAAATTTCATTGTACCGAGTTGTGGAATGAAAATTGCTGCAGTTATACTGGATATATTATTTTTTGTGGGTTTTTGCCACTAAAATTAATTAAATCTTTACTTGTCAGAGAGGTTAGTTTTTGCTTACTTTTATCATTCAAGCCAATTTGTATAGGTCTCCCGTGGGTTTTTGTGCGTAAGTGTTTTTGTTTTCAACACAAAAATATCAAAAGGGTTTGATAATATATAAGTTGCAATAAATAAAAAGCATTGGCCTTGTATTAAATATTCAGTAAATTTAATTTAGACAGCAAGTGTTGTCAATATAAATCAGATTTCCTTACCTACTTTGTTTTTTTTCGTGTTTGTGCATGTGTCTTTGTTTTAGCCATAATTTCACAAAATAAAGACATCAAAATGGTATAAGCTAAATACACGTGTTTGAGCCGTGAACAATAAAATCACTGGCTTCGTACTAAAATGTTTGGTAAATCTAATTTGGATAGCGAGTTCTTGCTTAGCATAAATTAAGTTTACACACCTGCAAATCAAATGTAAATATCTGCAAAATAGTTCTTACCAACCAAACTGACTATCATTCATCTATCTATAAGTCAAACTAACAATTTTCTTAAAAAGGAAAAACGGTACAATTTGAAAAACATTTGGGTTCCAAAAATCTGTAATTGTCTATGAAAATAAATGCTCCCTAAATTTATGTGCATGCACATACAAAACTAGATGACATATTAACTTTACAAAAAATGTGAAAGTTGGGGAATATATTGACAATAATGCTTGCAACCTATGTTTCCCAATCTTCCCCCAATTTCTGAAAATACATCAATCACCTGAGCATTCTTCCACAACATTGAATTTATGGCCCTTTGCATTAAGTCAAAAGAATGCATAAAAGTTTGTAAAGATAATTGCTGCTTGTGAGTACACACATCTTAACCTATGAGTAGGGAGGTCGCAATTACGGTCATAGCTTAAAATATCCAAAGTCTGAAAAAAATCTATAAAAAAATAAGCCACTAAATTTACATCACTGTGAAATCTTCCTTTTCAAAGTGGATCCTTTTCAAATATACAATCGAATCCATCGAAGCCTGCACCAATCAACAGCAGCCTCAACGTGGTGGTGCGGTCCCCGACCCCGTTTGGGTTGCATTGAAATGGCTGTTGGCCTTCCCGAGGGTCCCAGTTACCCCAGGCACTCCCTCCATTTTTTTGCTATGCTGCACCCTGAACGACCGCAGAAGGGCAGCACACAGCTTCTTTAAAATTGGTCACTTGTTTTCTCTTTTCCTCTTCTCCTGTCCCTCTCTTTCCCGTCTTCGTCTCCTCATTCTCCTTCTTCTCTTGATGAGCGGTAATGTTCATCCCAACCCTGGCCCCATCTTCCCTTGCTCTGTGTGCACTGGAACTGTGACCTAGCAGGGCAAGTCAGTGCAATGCTGCACCTGCTCCAAATGGGTCCATCTAAGGTGCTCACAACTTTCCCTCTCCAACTTCAGAGCTCTTGGCAGCTCTCACTCTTGGAGCTGCACCCCCTGCCGTGACTCCCTCTTCGGACTCCTCCGACACGTATACCTCTACTGTGCAATCTGACCCCCCCTCTGCTAACACTGCACTCTCGCCCCACCCTCGTCTCCAAACTTCTTATCCCGCATCCGCTTAGTCTATATCTTCTCTCTCTGCCCCTCCACAACCGTCCCTTGCTCCTGGCCGTCCTTCTGCGCCTCCTGCCTGCACTCCCCCCCTGACTCTCTCAGGGTTCATCAATGGAATGCTGGAGGTCTTCGAGCCAGGAGCACTGAACTACTCCACTTTCTCTTGTCCCATCCTGTCGACCTTATCTGCATTCAGAAATCCAATCTTAACTGCTATTCCTCTTTCCGAATTCCTGGATTCTCTGCTCTGCGTTCTGATCACACCCACTCCTGGTCTGGCATTCTCTCTTCTGATACCACGTATCCTAGCGGCGGCGTTGTCATTTTTGTCAGGCAGGGCCTATCTTTCTCTGAACTTTCTACCCCCTCTCTTTCATCGCTTGATCCCTACTCTGATTATGTAGGATCAACATCTCTCTAAACAACTCCTTCTCTATGTCATTTCTTAATGTGTATGCCCCCCCTGTTCGCTCCTCCCCAACAGATGGCAGAACCGATTCCTTTGCTCCCTGCATTCTTCCCTCCTCCACAAATTTCTTCATTCTTGGGGACTTCAATTGCCATCACCCCTCTGGGACTCAAGAGATGCTTCTGACTCCTGCAGGGAGGAAGTATTTAATTGGGTCATCTCTTCTAACCTCCTCCCCATCAATGACCCTGACACACCCACTCTTCTCCATCACTCCTCTGGCAGTCGCTCCTCTCCGGACATCTCCTTTGCTCCCTCTACTCTTGCTTTTTCTTGCTCCTGGAAGGTGCTACAGGACCTGGGTTCTGACCATCTACCAATTCTTCTATCCGTCCCTCTCTCTCCGGCCTATTGCCTCAACGAGCGTCCTCCATCCTTCAATTTTCAGAAAGCTTGCTGGGATGGCTTTGCCTCCTACATTGACTTGCACTGTCCTTCTGCAGAGGAATGCTCGTCTCTTTCTCTTTCCTCTGCTGCTGCTCTTTTTACCTCTCTGGCACTGAATGCGGCCAAATCTTCCATTCCTTTCGGCCGCATCAAACGTCCTTCTAAAGCTTGATGGTCTGCTGAGGTGGAAAGTGCAGTTAGTGAAAGACGCAGGGCTTTTGCTGCTTCTCACAGAAGTGATGATGATCGCCAGGCTTACATCTTCGCTTCTCGACATGCCTCATCAATCATCGCCAAGGCCAAGGCTGAGGCATGGCAGACGACCTGCTCTTCTCTTTCACCTAGGTCTAACTATAATCTGTACACTATCTTCTTCGCTCTATCGCTGGCTCTGCTTCCTCGTCTTCCTACTCTCCTAACTTTCCCAACTGTTCTTCTCCCAGGGAATTGGCTTTGGTCTATGCCGCTTACCTGAGATCTCACTTTTCCGTGTCTCAGCCAAAGGCCCTGTGTAGCAGAGCCAGAGGCTACTTATCTGAGCTCTGCCGAGCCACATGCCCAATGGAGTTTCACTTGTTCTTTTGCTCTCCTTTCACTCTCGCTGAATTTCTTGTGGCTGCCTCCAACCTCCCCTCGTCCACCGCCACTGGCCCTGACAAGGTTGCCTATCCCATGTTAAAGCACCTTCTTCGCTCTGGCATGGATTTTCTTCTTCATATTTTCAATCTTTCCTGGTCTTCGCATTCCTTTCCCTTTGATCTGAAAGACATCTTCCATCATTCCCATACACAAGATGGGAAAGCCTCTCAACTCTCCTGCTTCCTTCCGGCCTATCTCTCTCACCGCCAGGCCGGTTTCTGCCCTGGACGGTTTACACTTGATCAAATTCTGTATCTTTCTCAGTCCATTTCGGATGAGTTTAACAAACCCAGGCCGGGCTCTTGGACGATCCTCTCTACTATCGATTTCTCTAAAGCTTTTGACTCTGTCTGGCATCCTGCCCTTTTCCACAAACATTTCAGCTGGCCTCCCTCCTTGCTTTGCTTGTTGGACTCAATCTTTTCTTTCTGATAGGCACGCTTCTGTGGTTTATCAAAATCACAATAGTCGTTCCTTTCGAGTCCGTCGAGGTGTTTTGCAAGGATCCGTTCTTGGCCCTGTTCTTTTCTCTGTATTCATTAATGATCTTCCAGCCTCTTTGCCTTCTTCCGCCAGCTGCTCTTTTTATGCTGACGATCTGGCCATTTGGTCCTCCTCCACCGCAGTCCCCACTGCGGTGGAGTCCACACAAGGAGCTCTGTTTCAATTGGAGCACTGGTATGAGTACTGGTGTCTTCCTCTCAATCCGAGCAAACGTGAGATCTCCTCCTTCTCAGTGGATCCCCACCAAGCTAACCTCCAGCCCAAACTCCTTCTACTCGGCTGCCGCCTTCGTTTTAATCCCACTCCAACTTTTTTTGGGGTCACCTTCGACCGCACTCTTTTCTTTTCTAAACATGTATCTTTGCTGAAGGCCAAGTTCTTCCCACATCTCAAGGCCTTACGCTGTATCTCTGCTTCCTCATGGGGCCCCTCTAAGGAGTCCCTCTCTGCTCTGTATAAATCTTTTCTTCGGTCCCTTCTCACTTACGCTTCACCCGGATGGTTTTCTTTCCTAAGCGCTACCAATTTCACCAAATTGGAACACCTCCACCGAGTGGCCAGTCACGCCATCACCGGCTGCCTCTCATCCTCCCCTATCCCTCTGCTTCTCTCCGAGGCTTCTCTACCTCCCCTACGAGTCACCCTGACTCATTTCACTTTCTTATCGTATGAGTGGGCTCTTCGTCTCCCAACCTCCTTTCCTATCTCAGGTTTGGCCAGACTTTGAGTGAAACCAAGACTCTGCAGATCGTCCTGGAGAGCTCTTGCATCCACTCACCCGCTCGTGCTTCCTTCTACTTGTTCTAGGCAGGCTCTTCTTGCTTGCCCTCCCTTTCCTTCTTGGAATCAGCTCTCGTTCACGGTGGAGTCCACCCTTTCCTCTCCATGCTCCTGCTCTGATCCCCCTCACTCTCGGCAAGGTGCGGCTCTCACCCATCTTGACTCTCTCCCCTCATGATCTGGTGCTTTGGACTGACGGCTCTGTTCCTTTTCCTTTTGGCAAGGGCGGCTCCGGTGTCCATGCCAACTGCTCTCTCTGTGGCACTGAGGCCACTCTTTCCTTTTCGGCAGGCCCAGTATGCTCAAGTTTTTCCGCTGAAGCCTGCACCACTTTGCACGCTCTCTGCTGGTCACGGCAACACCATAAAGTCTGCCATTTTTCTTCTCTTCTCCTCCTGTCTGACTCTCGTTCTGTCCTCGCCGCCCTGTCCTCTCCTCCACCTTTCCTGTTATCTCAAACTCTGTGGCAGATCTGGCAGGAACTGTCTTTTTTCTCCTCCTGTTCTATCAGGCTACAATGGGTCCCCGGACACTCGTTTCTCCCGTGGAACGATACAGCCAATGAGCTTGCCAGACGGGGAGCGCTACTCTTGCCCTCCGCAATCCCTTGTAGTCTCTCTCCTCTTATCTCTCGTATCCACTTTCGTCTTTTCTCGGACTGGAGGTGTACTGTTTCATCAAAGTTCTTTGAGGCCCGCATGGCACATGCTTTAATGTAGCGCGGGTCGTGAGTACACCTAGCAATTCTCTAGTGCTCTGTGGAAACCGAATGTGCCCACCCGGAACGATATCCACTTATTCCGATATTCAAGGGCCTGCTAATCAGCAAACGTCCGTTTCAGGATGGGATGATGAGTGCGCTGCACATAAACTGCCCTTTTCTGGGCACATCATCAAAAAGTTCCGTGGGCCCTCAATACTACAACTGAACATTGAAGGCCTCACAGCTAGCAAGATGAACGTTCTTCATCACCTTGCTATTCAGCTTGAGGCGTTCGTCATGCTTCTACAGGACACCCACTGCATATCTGCAGAAAAGCTAGTGCTATCAAACTATCAACTAGCTAGGTTTTCCCTAAGCAGAAAGCATGGCCTTGCCACGTTTGTCCATGAGCGGCTAAAATAGATCTTATACGATCAATCTCCCACGACATCGGAGACTGAGTGGTTGTGCGTAGATGTTGACGGTTATAAAATCGTTAACATCTACAAACCTCCACCAACGCGGTTGCAAGTTTCCGACCTTCCAGTGTTCACTCACCCTTGTCTGTATGCGGGTGATTTCAACTGCCTCCATGTCGACTGGGGTTATAACACCAACAGCGCGGATGGAGACTGCCTACTGGCCTGGGCAAGCTCCAATAATCTTGCCCTTCTTCACGATCCCAAGAATGAACCTAGCTTTCATTCTGGGCGCTGGAGCACTGGTACTAATCCGAATCTTGCCTTTACCACCGTCGGTCATGATAGTCGCTTGCCTTATAGACGCGTCTTGGAGAAGTTTCCTAGGTCACAACATCGACCTTTGCTTATAACACCACCAAGACTTTCCCCCCCAGTACTGGGAAGGCCTGTAAAGCGATGGAACTTTCGCAAGGCCAACTGGAGCCACTATAACTCCTTGACAAACAAGCTTGCAAGGAATTTGCCATCACCTGATTCAACAAATGTGGATCAGGCCTACCAGGACCTTTGCAATACCATCAGCAAAGCAGCCAAGAAAGCCATCCCACGCGGTCGTCGTAACACCTACATACCGTGTTGGGACGCTAAGTGTGAGGCCCTCTACCAAACGTTTCTGCAATCTCCTGCTGGAGACCAGTCAAGCAGGGCTGCTACAGCCCTAATAACTTGGTTTGACAAGAAACGCAGAGACCGATGGTCGGAGGCAGTCTGAAACATCGACTTCTCACACTCAAGCAGAAAGGCATGGAGCACAATTAACAATCTTATTGGCAGGTCGCGACACAGCCCCCATAAATGTCCCGTTTCAGCTAACGCCATTGCTGCTCAGCTGGTAAGAAACCAGAAATACGAGGGTGTTGATCGTGAGTCGTCTCGACTTATTTCTCAAGAAGTGTCTGACCGTTGGAGGGCTTCGATACCATCTCCAGTGAATCTCTCTGGCGACTTCTCGTCCAGAGAATTTGCTGCCGCTCTCCAACACGTTAAGCCAGGGAAAGCTTTGGGCCCTGACTCTATTTGTTTGGAGCTTATAATCCATGCTGGAACTGCTTTGAAGTCCTAGTTACGTGGCTTCCTCTTTTCCTGCTTGCGCTAACTCAAAATTCCCAAAGTCTGGAGAAGAGCACTTGTAGTTGCGATCCCAAAGCTAAAGAAACCTGTAGAGTACCCAAAGAGCTATCGTCCCATCTCCTTGCTCTGTGTCCCCTACAAGATCCTCGAACGACTGATCTACGCTCGTATTGAACCTATTGTCAACCTCCTGCTCCCAGGCGAGCAGGCTGGGTTTTGACATGGTAAATAGACAGTGGATCAAGTTGTTTTACTAACGCAAAACATTGAGGATTTCTTCGAGGCAAAAAAGAAGGCCGGTGCTGTGTTTGTAGATCTGACAGCTGCATATGACACTGTCTGGCATTGTGGCCTCACCTGCAAGCTGCTGAGACTTCTCCCAGATAAGCACATGGTTCGTATGATCCCGGAACTTGTCCGGAATAGAAGTTTCACCCTTACTACCGGTAACAGCAAGCGAAGCAGGTTGCGACGTCTGAAAAACGGCGTCCCTCAGGAATCAGTCTTGGCACCCCTTCTTTTCAATATCTATGTGTACAATCTTCCTTCAACAGTCTCCAGAAGGTATGCTTATGCCGATGATCTGGCACTGTTATACTCTTCTGATGACTGGAAGGACCTGGAGGGGGTCTTAAGCCAAGACATGACTACAATCTCAACGTATCTCCAGACTTGGAGGCTGCAGCTCAGCCACACTAAAACGGTGACGACGACCTTTCACCTGAACAACAGAGAGGCCAAACGTGAGCTTAATGTCTACAACAGTGGCAAACGCTTGCCATTCTGCCCAGTCCCTACCTGTCTTGGAGTTGAACTGGACAGATCACTCACGTTTTGTCATCATCTTGAGGCATTGCGCAAAAAACTAACAATGCGCGTTGCACTGATGAGACGACTTGCAGGCTCAGGTTGGGGCGCTGGAGCTAAAACACTGTGTACAGCCACCCTATCTCTGGTCTACTCCACTGCGGAGTACTGTGCACCAGTTTGGTGTCGCAGTGCACACACTCGTCTCATCAACAGTGTTCTCAACGATGCATTGGGCATTGTCACTGGATGCCTGCGTCCAACTCCAACAGACTATCTACCCGTCCTCGCAGGTATCCAGCAGGCCGAGCTTCGCCAATTAGGAGCAACGCTCTCCCTGGCATATCGTGGCAGCCTGGACCCTGGCCATATTCTCTATGAACTATTGGCTGGGTCCACACATGGCTACACAGAGAGACTAAAATCTAGACGCCCCTTTGTGCCCGCTGCACGGAAGTTACTGCAAGATCTAACTGAATTGGATATTCGTGCAGCTCAATGGACTGACTTTAAATGGAGCACGGAATACTCGGAGTGTTCATCTGATCTCCGTGCTTTCATTCCTAGGACAAGCACTAGGCCAATGGGGATGGGCCTGCCCAGATCATCATGGGTCAGGCTCAACCGCTTGTGGGCTGGTGTTGGGTGTTTTCAGTCGTCCATGCACAAATGGGGCCTTGCTCCTACATCAAATTGCGAGTGTGGTGCTGCAGAACAAACCGCAGAACACATCATTCTGACATGCCCCATACATCGGGCACCTACAGGAATACGTGGACTGACGGTTTTGGATGTCGACACACGATGCTGGCTGAGTACCATCACTGCCAGCATCTGAAAATGTGGATTCCTTCCAAAAGAAGAAGAAGAAAGTTCTTTGACACACAGGTTCCCTGAATTTCCACTGAGGAACTTGTGCTCCCTCGTCATGCTCGCTGTGTCCTCTCTCGTCTTTGCTGCAACGGACACAGCCTTCTTTTAGGTTCTTATCTCTATAGGATTGGCAGAATCGAGAATCCTTCCTGCAGCACCTGTGGACACTTGCCCCAGGACATCTCTCATCTCGTTCTGCACTGTCCAGCTACGGACTCTTTGCGCCGTTAACTCTTTGGCGACTCTATCTCTTTACGACCTCTGGTCCAGACCCTGGAGAGTTGCTTGACTTCTGGGGCTCCATGGTCTCCCGCCATGCCCCCATCCCTTGGAAGGGGTCGGGTAAACAACAACAATCCATTGAAGCAAGTTTTATTGTTGAAAATGGGTTGTGAAACCAATCGGGTGATCATATGCAACACATTCGGGGGAGGTATAGACCCATCTGCTCTATTTTAGGACCAAGGCACATGGGTACAGTGAAGAAACTTGGTGTCACAAATATCACTTTGTCTATAAAATCTTGGTCTAGAGGAGGGTTGTTCCACGTTGTGAAATAAACCTACTTTAAATAGCTTATTTCTGTAATTGCAACACAAAAACACTCTGGTATTCTGTTTGGAAAGGGCTATCTTAAAAGATGAAAAGCATAGTATATAAAATCAGCGTAACAAATGCAATGTGTCACGGAGCAGAGAGCTGGGCTATGAAAGTCAAATACAACAGAGTGAAACCAACTAAAATGATAATGCTCCCACATGATGAGTGGAAACTCTCTGAAAGATAAGATCAGAAATGAGTGTACCCAAGTGATATCTGGAGTTGGAAGTATTAGTGAAGATAAAGCACCAATCATTGCAAGAAAAATTTTTGTTAGTAAAAAAAAGATTGGAAGACCAAAAAGAAGATGTATCAAAATACTAGAAGATGCCACCACAAGAAGGAAACTGGTAAAAATTGATTTCCAAACAGAGGTGCTTGGCTGTAAAAATCCAAAAATTGGTGGATCCGTGCTAGTACAGACAATGACCAATTCTCCAAAATTGAAGAGACGAATAAATGATGACGATAATGATGTAAGATAAAAATCATTACAGCACCAAAACCCAACTTAAATTTTGTGTCGCAATACTTATCACAACAAATAGAATATGTAAAATGATTAAAAATTTGGAGTAACACCAGTCTACATTCAATATATGAAAATCAAGGTCAAGGGTATGTGAACGATATCCTCATTTATACCACTTTTTTGTCACTACTCTCAGAAATGTTGCATGGGTAAAGTCATATGTGAAATGAGCCATTATTTCCAACACTAATTATATAACTGGTAGTATAATGGAGCAATGTTGGCTCTGTCCCGTGCTTCACCGGGTTAGAATAGTGAAGCTGCTCACCCAGCATGTCGTAAGAGACGACTTTTGGGTACCCACCAATGGCAGTCCGCCTTGTTGGTGGTGGGGCTAACAGTCGACAATTTGCATCCGCGACTAGTTCCAAATGGGCTGCTACTTTTACCCTGGCCTAATTCAATTAGGTTGATGACATAAACCTGGATTGCTGTTTGTACCATACTTCCATCCCAAGGAAGAGGAAAGATAAACCACCAACAACAACATGTTGGCTCTGACAGCTACTCTTACAATTGTGGACTAATTACCAAAGTATGTGTAAACCTTTTCTGCAAACAAGAAAGCAAGGTTTTCACGCTCCTTTCAAATTTTAAAAAAGCAAAAAGCAAATCAAATAAAATCAAAAATTCAAAGCAGCTCGGTTGAAAACATTTTGTTGTTTTTGAATATGCATCAAGATGCTGATAACCTAAACAAAATTTTTGCTATTTACGTTTTCAATATTGGCACCATTTGGTTTGCCCAGATATTGATGTAAACAGCAAAATTTGCCATTACATGACGGCATGTGTCTATTGGAACACTGGGTAAATGCTTCAGTTTCTTTCGGTTGTCAAGGAGAGCAAGACTTGTTGCTGTTGTTGTTGCTACCCAACCCCTTCCGACGGATGGAAGCATGGCAAAAGACCCCAGAGCCCAAAAAGTAGGAAAACTCCCCAGTGCCTGAACCAGAGATTGTGGAAAGACAGAGAGACGCTAAAGAGTCCGTAGCTAAACAGTGCAGAATGAGATGAAAAGTGTCCTGATATGGGTGCCCACGGGCGCTGCAAGAAGGATTCTTGATTCTGCCAATCCTAGAGAGATAAGAGCTTAACAGTACGCTGTGTCTGTTGCAGTGAAGACGAGAGAACATGCAGTAAGCATGACGAGGGAGCACAAGTTCCTCAATGGAAATCAAGGAAACCTGTGTGTCAAAGAATTTCAATGAGACAGTATGCCTCCAGTCTGAGAAGAGAAAAGAGTAGATACAAAAGATGACAGAGAGACTACAAGAGATTGCACAGGGTGTGAGTAGCACTCCCCATCTGGCCAGCCATTCAGATGCGTTGTTCCTTGTTAGAAACAAGTGCCGGGTACCTATTGTAGTCTGATAAAACAGGAGGAGAGAGAAGTCAGTTCCTGCCAGATCTGCCAGAGAGGTTGAGGTAAAAAGAAAGATGGAGGGAAAAACGAGGTGGCAAAGACAGAATGCAAGTCAGACATAAAAGGAAAGCATGGCTTCTCTTTGTACATTGCTCTTTTAGCAGCACCCTAGAAGAAGTCAAAAGGTGCAAGATCTGGACTATGCTGAGACCAATCGAGCTCTGCCTGCAAGCTCCAAATTTTGTTTTCAAACAAATGGGTCAAAGGTGCCCTATACTGCTAGAATCACAGAAATATCTCTTAGTTTAATATGGACAGTTGGCTGAGGTCATTAATTTAATTAGATAGTTCTCAAAAGCAGTATTTCCCAACTGTATTCGTGCTGCGGCCCACTTCAGAAAGCCTCAAATCTTTGCAGCCCACTTAAAAAAGACTATAATGTAAATTTTAAAATGCCACTGGGATAGGCTTAAGAAATGCCATTCACAAGGCAAGGAGTACTCCTTATTACTTCATTGATTATAACGTAGCGGTGAAGTTGATCTCCAAAAAAAAGATCTTTATATCTCCAGCAAACAGAATTACGTCACGATTTGTTATCACAGCTTTCGCGGTTCCTTCCAAAAACCCTGAAAACTCACGGAATGTAACATAGAAATTTGCTTTATAATATTAATAAAGATTTTCTGAAAATGCTTCGTGGTCCACCAGTTGGGAAACACTGCTCTATTGCACTCTCCATTCGGTGTGACAGTTCTTCCTTTGCTTTCCTTAAAACTATTACGGCCCAAGCATCCCTTTCTTTGCATTTAATGCAAATGGAGCAGTCACCTTTGAGCTTCTCAAGCATCTTTCATCTATCTTTTCATGTCTCTGATCTCCCCAGTACAAATTGTCATGGTGATTTATTTGAAAGTGGGCCCCATCATTGAATCAAATTACGTCTATCTAATTTGAAAAACGATCCTTTTGTTGTGCTACTCAGATGCACATTTCAGTGTGTCTCTGCTTTTCTGTGTCAGTGAGCTTGTGGGATGTGGTGATTTTGTACAGGAACTTAGTCAGGCCCTTCCTATACTTGTTATTGATATTCCAAGCTAGTGAATCCTTCGCCTGACAGACTTTTTTGGACTCTGCTAAACAGAAGCACGGACTCTATCCACATTTACAGATCTTGCACTGATGGGTGCATCAACTTTCTCCTTTCTGTAGTAAAGGACAGTTCCTTTAGTCACTAACTTTTGGACAGTGCATTGGATAAATTTTTGGTGTGGATCTTCAACACACATGAAATTCTCGAACGTAATTATGGCAAACTGTTGTACAGTGTTTTAATTTAAATCGCCATTCAATGATTTTGATTTTTTGCTCTTTTGAAAAGACCATGGTTAATTTAAAATATGCAATTGTTATGATGTCAAATGACAAAGTACTTATAACAAAACCTGAAACAGATAAGAGGGAAAAAATTAAAACAAAAACATCGGAGCCTTTTCAAAACCTGAAAGAATAGTAAAACACCCAGTATAATTGAACACCAAAAATTTATGCATTTAGTATAAACAGCATGCTACATCGAGGACCAGTTTTTGGAACCGTCAATTGCACTTTTGGTCAGATTTAAGCAACACGCATTTTCAATCTCTCAAGACATTAAAAAAATGTTTTCCAGAATGCTTTATATCCAAAATACAAAAAAATTTTTTATTTTATATCCCTCTTTAAAAGCATATCTTCTGAGCATACACAAGAGGCATTCATAGTGATATCACTAGGCTTCACATGTATTCATAATATTGCTGAATTCTATTTAAAAAAATATGGCACGGAAAAACTGCAAACAGGTATCTGCAGATACAGTTCAGAAAGCTAAAAGATTTTCAGTCATATATAAAAGATATATATATCGAGTGGGCAGCAAAAAACTGATAACCCTATTGAATTAAGAATAACTCAAAAACTAAGATTTGCATACAAATTAAATTTGGTACACCATGAACAGCTAGTTTGGGTCAAGTGGTCAAATTTTCAGCCAAAAATATTCAAAAACACAAGAATAACGATAAAATACAAAATTCAAGTCAAAATATGCAATCCTACATGCAGCTGTTGGAAAACTGCCTTCTGCTGGATTGCGGACAACTTTTCCAGACATCTAAATTTTTCAGCAGAATGGGGCCTTGCGTACAAGCTGTGTTATCCAGGAATACCTAGAACAGAACACTACAACGTTCATAAAAAAAAGGATCAGTAGTTCCCACCATCATCTGACATGAATTCAGTGGACTATAGTAATTTGGAATTCATTAAATGAAAAAGTTTTATACCGGGAAGATGGACAAGTTTACAGAACAGGAACTAAAGATTAGAATAAAAGTGGCATCAAATATCAGTTGCTGAAATTTGTAAGCCCATACTTTCCTGAAAGAGACTTTGATTGGTTGATGCTGATGATGGAGATCATATTGACCGTCTTCTCAATTAAAGCCGTGATAAGTAACTTTGGGTCAACGTCTGGCATTGCATATTCTGACCTAATTTTTATATTCCTCATTATTCCTGGGTCTATAAATATTTTTGGCTGAAAATTTCACGTGACCAAACGTAGCTGCTCATGACATGCACTAAATTCAATTCTTATGCAAATCTTAGTTTTTGAGTTATTCTTGATTAAACAAGGCTATCAGTTTCTTTTGTGCCTGCCTGATATACAGTGTATTCAAGCATACATTAAAAGAAAAATCGAGGTCTAAAGCTAATAGGTTTCTTGTAGTTAGGGTTTGATATCAACGTGCTTTTCCATGTAATTAGTACCTCATGTTCTAAGTAATGTAATTCTTTTCAACATAAATTTTATCCATTTAAGAAAGTAAGGCCAAAACATGAAAATCTCATTTATGTTAACAAACTTTTGTTAGGTTATATCTGCAATTTCGCTGCACAAGAAAAGCTAGATTACAACCAACACTTTTCAAAACTTCATAAAGGAAGGCATTTCCTCAAAATACTTTCATGCAAGTTATTGGTAGCATCTGTGGAAAATAAACAATTTACAATAGCCAACATTACACAGTACCTCATTGGTTGTTTTTGTGAAGCCCATATAGCTAGACAAAAATCATTTGTAATGATATATGCAACAGGAGTCCTGCAAGCCTGATCAGCTATTACAAGTGGCACAAAAAATTTTACCTGGTCCACTTTGCTTCTGGTCAGAACTTGTATGTATTGAACCAATACTCATGGAGGTGGTACTATAATTTTGTACTATGACACCATCAGAAGTAAAATTTTGACCTACAAAATAAAATTTAAGTAAATCTTAACTCACTTAAATCAAATTTAAAATTTTGTTGGAAAGTGGATTTTCTTTCAAAAATTAGAAGACCCAAAAACCTCTGATCGTAGCAACTATAATTGGGTCTTTTCAAGTTATTCAAGTTAAAAAGAAAAAGCAATTCAGTTACAAATTGCTATAACTTCTAATTCTTCCAAAACTGCATTAAAGAAATTGATGTTTGGGAATTGCATCTAAAGTGGATCCTGGCAACACAAAAAAAACTCCAATAAATGTATAAAAGTCAAACAGATACGTTGGTTAGGTGCTTGCCTTGGCAGAGTTATTCAAGTTAAAAAGAAAAAGCAATTCAGTTACAAATTGCAATAACTTCTAATTCTTCCAAAACTGCATTAAAGAAATTGATGTTTGGGAATTGCATCTAAAGTGGATCCTCGCAACACAAAAAAACTCCAATAAACGTATAAAAGTCAAACAGATACGTTGGTTAGGTGCTTGCCTTGGCAGAGTTTATTCTGAAAAGATTAAGCAAAGAAATATTCAACATTTACCAATGATAAACGTTAAATTTGTAATCAGGGCTCAAAATTTTGTGAGAATAAAACAGCATGTTAGAGTATTTAACAACTTCATCACTTTTAATTATAAAAACTTTACTGTTTTATTCTCATAAAATTTTGAGCCCTGATTAAAAATTTAACATAATTTTTTTTATCATGCAGTTACCATCTTACACCACTGCCTATGTTTCTGGGATTTTAACATTGTTTTGATATCTCAAAAACTGTTCATAATAATGCACAAAGTGGACAAAGTACAAAGCCGCATACTCTTTAGGTTAATCTTGCCACCTACTGCATCACATTGCTTTAGTACTCAATGGAAATTTTGGAAACAAACATATACTGTCCATTAGTAGACTGAAAACTCAAACATGTGATGACGTCAAAAAGATAAAAAAAGTTGGCCTATCATGACCCAATCGTTATTCCTTTTTTGCGCTGCATTTGGACAAGTCTTGTGGAACTTTGTGGCTGTTTGTCTGTGACATAACATGTGGTTTATCTACACAAAACCAGTATCAGCTTTTCTTTTCAATGGGTAAACAGCCTAAGAAGTATAGTTCACAGGCAACGATTCTTTAAAAGTATAACCAAATTATATCGCTAATTGTTGCAAAACTATTTTAAAATTTATTCAGAGGCGGGTTCATAATTTTACAAGCTCGTTCTCGCCCTTCTTCTGAAACTGACAACAGTGCAAAGATTGAAGCTCATATTCAAAGACGGTTGCCTCAACTCAAGAAAAAAGGCCTTCTTCCATCCACAATTTACAACAGAATTCGACCAACTGTTTCTCAACGGAACCGAATGTATGGTTTGCCAAAAATTCACAAGCATAATGTACCCTTATATCCTATAATGTCAATGACTGGCTCAGCACAGCATCAATTAGCGCAATGGCTTACGTCAGTTATTGATTCTGTTCTTTCACTTTATTCTACCCACTGTATTTCCGATTCTTTTACTTTTGCTGACAAAATCAAAACTTTTAACTCTCCTCAATCTGTCTTTATTTGCTCCTATGACATCTTTAGCCTTTTTACTAATGTTCCACTCGCAGAAACTATTCAAATCTGCGCTGATGCTCTGTATGATGGCGAGCTTACTCTGCCTCCTTTTCCTTGTGCAGTTTATGTCGAGCTGATGCAAACAGCTACTTCCTCCATTGAATTCAGTTTCAACAATATAATGCATCGGCAGATTGATGGCGTTGCTATGGGTTCACCTCTTGGCCCATCTCTTGCCTACATTTTTGTCGGATGTCACCAAGCTTTGCTTTTCAAAGTCAACAAACCTCTGATGTATTATTGATACGTCGATGATACCTTTGCAGTTTTTAATGATGAAGACGAATGCAATGAGTTTTTCTCCCATCTAAATTCTCTCCATTCATTGCTTTGTTTTACTTTTGAAAAGGAATGCAATCGGACTTTGCCCTTTCTTGACGTCCTGGTAGAAAAGAATGATCACGAGTTTGTTACATCCTTCTACAGAAAGCCGACTTTCACTGGCCAATACATTCGCTGGAACTCCTTTTGCCCCATGAAACGGAAGACCAATTTGTTTTCAACTCTAGTCCACAGAGCTCTAGTCATCGGTTCGAAATCTACTCTTGAAAATGAACTTTCCAACATTCGATCAATCCTTATCAACAACGGTTATCCAGAAGGTGTAATCAACAATGTTATGACCAAGAAAATGAATCAATTTCACAGACCAACACAATCAGGTCCGAAGATATGCCCAGTTTATCTTCACTTGCCATGGCTGGGTAATATTTTGATGAAATACAAAATGCAAATTAAAACAGCCGTCAAACGCTGTTACTTTGCAGTTGAACCACGCATTGTCTACACCACCAGACAACTTCTGCCTGTAGCCAAAAAGGATGTACTACCCGCTTTTCATCAAAGCAACATTGTTTATCAATTCCTGTGCCACTGCGATAGTCGGTACATGGATTGTACTTCTCAAAGACTACAACATAGGATTAAGCATCACGTGCCCAAAACCATTCTTCAGAAGCATATTTCTCAGGACCGAAGCACATTGGCCCGACCTAGCAAGCCAATCAGAAGCTTTAAAACTGAAACTTCCTTTTCTGCCATACGATAACATCTTTTACAAAATCCTACATGCGCACGTAAATATAATGATAACAAATTTTCTATTCTTGCCCGTGGCCGTACTTCTTTTCATCTTTCTTCTCTTAAAGCCACGTACATCAAAACATCCAAACCAAATTTATGCAAACAAAAGGAATTTGTTTATGGTCTAAAAATTACACATTAATTTCCACTCCTTCTATTGGTCGCTTCCTTTACCGATCACGATGGAGCTTTTCCTTTTTTGTGAACTGTGTCTCTATATAAGTGACTCACTTCACCTTTTCACTCTATTTCTGACAAATTCTCTTGAAAAGTGTCAGGCGAAAAGCTTCAAGAATAAATACTCTACTTTCTGCAATTGTCGTGCTAATGATTTTTTTATAACTTTCAGATATTTTCAGGTAGCTTAAATAACTAAGGTCCACCAATGGCATTTACTCAGCCAGAAAAGTGTTTTGCGTCCTTGAATTTGCAAAAACTGAATAATGGACGCTTCTTCAATGTGCATTTTGCACAAGAGGCACCAGAAAAGAGGTTTTTGCGGGGTTTGTGAAAGGACTGGTCTATGTGCCTCCCCTTCCAGAAAATGTGGACAAAACAAAGCCCAAATAATGGAAGCTGTTGCAACTATTGACATTGCAATGCTGGAACATGTTTGGCAAGAATTGGACTATCGACGTGATGTGTGCCATGTGACCAACGAAGCTTACATTGAGCATCTTAAAACTTTCATAAAATATTTGAGATTGCAAGCTTTCAGAATATATCAGATGCGTTGTCAAGACCTTAATAATTTTTGAGATATTCAATGCCAAAAAGTGCCGAAGACTTTTGAAACACCCTGTGTAACAAAATGAGGGTACACAATGACATTCTGGTAATCTATGGAGAAAACGAATTCAAAAAGTTATTTTTACTGTAATTTAAAATCTTAACAAATAGGCAATTTTTAATGTAAAATCTTTCAGAAATCACAAAAATTATGCAATCCTCAGCACAAAAACCTGGTCGATGGATTATATTTTTAAAACATGACCTTTATATTTTTTAAATCCTTTTATATTTTCTAAAACATTACTTCTTGCAATAACTGTAAGTGCTTAACTTTGGGTTGGCTTTATCTTTCCCAAGCTGCGATCATGCCAGGACAGAGCAACATAGGTAAAGCCAGAGATTTTAGCCCAAACAAATAGGCATACATTTACGAAAAGTTGTAAGGGCTATGACCAACATGACTTACAGTCAAAAATACAAAACAATCACTTTGGCGCTCTTCTACAACTTTATTTATGCTTCGGTGCAAAGGGAGAAATAAAAGGATAATAGTTTGTTAAGTTACTGGCTGTTTTAATAATAAGCAAGTCCAGTTCCAAAGTGCGCCTATACTGTAAACAAGGCAAAAAGAGCGTTTCTAGGAATTTTAGACACTAACGATAAATAAAACCGCTACCGTATGTGCAGCCATTCATAATGTTTTTCAACTCGATTCTCATTTAAAGATTAACCTTTTGATTACTATTCTCACAATTACGTATTGAGTGAAGCAAGTACAGCCAGCTGAAGCCATATTTTTAACCTCGAAATTTCTGATGGGGGCCCTGCAATTGTAAAAACTAACTGTAAGTGTTTGACTTTGGGTTGGTTTGCTCTTTTAATGACTGCGCTTTGGCCAAGACTAGCTCACATATGCATAAACACAGGCATTATGTCATACAGATAGGGGTCCAGTTATTTAAAGTTTTAAATGGTGGGCATATCATTTAATATCTAATTTCCAAAAATGCATTACTTCGGTCAAGGTATCATGTTTGCTGATGATACAAACTTATTCTTTAATAATCTTTTATATACTGAATTGTTTAAAAGGCAAACGAGAAATTGCATTAAGTTGATTCATGGTTTACTGCAAACAAGCTTACTTTAAACATTGAAAAAATTGAAGTCATAACTTTTAAAACTCCCAATAGCCCTCCAGTCCCACCTAATCTTGAAATCAAGATAAATAGCAAAGCATTAGACAAGGTAACATATATTAGAATTTTAAGTGTAACAATTCACAAGCATCTAACCTGAAAATCTCACATGGAATCACTGCTGAAAAAAATTGGAATGGGCCGTGGCATCATACAAAAAGTAAAACCCTATCTTAACCAAAATCACTTCAATTGCTCTATTTTAGCATGCTTCAAAGTCACTTTCAATACTGTACTTTTTTCTGGTGTTTCAACAACAAAACACTGATTCACAGACTCCAAAACACAACAAATGAAGTCATTTAATTAGCATTTAATGCCAAAAAAGATGACACAACAGCAGTTACGAAAAAGCATAACATTATGGCAATTGAACAAACTGTTCAATTAAAGATAGTTAAATTTATGCACAAGTATTTTAATAACATGCTACCAGATGCATTAAATAACTTCTTTCAGCACAACCATCGAAACTGCAATACTGATAGGTCACGGTTGAAAGCTAAGATATTTTCTAAATTTTGCAGAATTAAACTAACCCAGCAATCATTCAAATACAAAGGTCCTGTGCAATGGAATAAGCTTCCTTCAGCAATTAAGAGAAATAAAATCTTTGAAATCTTTTATCAACCAATCAAGGCAGTTCTATATTACCTCATGAACATTTAATCCACTTGAAATTCACATCTAGGAAATGTAACTGCTTATGATATAGGTTTTTGCAATGCTATGGCTTCTGCGTACTTTTTTTCTGTTTTCAGATGGAACCTCTGAAGGTTGTGGCAGTGAAGTGAGAACAGTCAACCATGAACGATCATTCATAAAAAGCATTAAACTACTGAAACTTCATCATTGCATATCAGTTTAGGATAATAAGTTATTTTTATCATTTAAGGTCACTCTGCATCAAATTAATTATTGATTGAGTTGATTAAATTTTATGCAAACAATGCAGCTGGCGTGTGATTAATTTAGTCCTAGATGTATGACTTAAAACTACAACTGGCGACAGGATTTATGTGCCTTGAGACGTAAAGGAGCAGTCTCTTAGCTGTCGTTGCTCCCAGGTCACCCTTGGGCAAGGTGTAGCACCTGATAGCCTCCTCTGTTAGGGTTACAACATGACAGATTTTTATTTTTATTGTATCTTGCAATATTTTGTACATGCTGTATATAATTTTCTTCGTGTGTGTTTTTATTTATCTGCTATTTTACAGGTGCGTTGGCCATGCCACTATCTTCAAATTTAATCTAAATTCTTTTCATGTGCATGTATTAACGTATATCGTTTTGCCATCGTCTCCTTTTTTTGTCCACTGCTGTCAAATTTATTTTCTATGTATGCTGATTTGGGCAAAAATAAAATGATTGATTGATTGCATAAAAATCACTTTGGGTCTTTCCAACAACCTTAAATTTATGTATTTCATGCACATCATCAAATGAATCCACAAACGTTTGGGAAATCGTTGGCTGTTTCAATTGTACACAAATCCAGTTTCAGATTATGCCTATGCTGAAAGCAGTTCAAACAGACGTTTCATAAGTTTCCAGAAACTTTGTGAAGATATAGCACTGCACAATCTCCAATAATAGTTTTAATCGACTTCCTTTGAAAAAATGGCACTTTTAAATTTGCGTTAAAAAAATTATTACTCATTGGACAAAGTCAGCTCAGCTAGCAACATCCTTAATTCTGACATTAGGAATGGATTGATGGGTGCCTTGCAAGCGACTCCAGCAAAGCTGGCTAGTAGGTCTATAAAATCAATTAGAAGTTGCAGTCAAAACCATTTAATACAATCTAAAATGCAAAATTTCCATGATGGAAAATAAGATATACATTAAAATATTGTTAGTTTGGTCAAACTTTTTTTTTTAATGCAACAGAAATTTCTGTAAAGCTTTGATCCCCAACAAATATTTTTTTTTACTACACCCTGGCTCTAACGTTCGATTCAAAGATTAATATTTGCTGCAGCAGTTATAGCCACATTACAATATGTAGATTATCTGTTAATAATTTTGATTCTGTAGTTGACAAGAATCAATGCCATGATAATTGGGATCCAGGCCAATTTTAGGTAGGGGTATGCAAAATATATAACTAATTTCAAAAAATTCGTGACCACAAAAAGATTAGGAAACATTGTCTGATAATACCAGAATTTGACAATTTAAGTTTTTTAAGGTGGCAAATCACCATTTGAAAGCCAGAATTTTGACAAAATCAGTAAAAAAACTGAAAATTAGTTTGGCACAGTTTATAGTACTTATTTGATCCATAGAATCAAATTCTGGCCACAAAAAACTGATTCGGCCGGTCTAAGTAGGTTAAAATCCCATGTTTTATAAGGGGTACACGTGTTTTCTGCCTAGCAACGGCCCCTAGCGATACCTTTATTGCTTGTTTGAGACCCCTTTTCAGCCGATCTTGTGGGCGTACGATTTTGGAAACTAGCATAATTCTAGCAGATGTTTTCGTTGTCTTGATGGCACTTTCCCGGAAATAAAATTTTCATCAGAAATCTGATTTATTTTGGTTTTTCTGTTGATTATCACTATCGCTCCCGTGTGGTTTGGTTACCTGCACGTGCTATTCATGTGCTCGCTACCACGCCGTTATATATACTGGCAAAGGAATTTGCTGTCGCTGCATTCAATGATGGCAATGACGCTTTTGTGAAACTTTTCGAGCAGTTAGGACTGAGTGGAGGATTCACAGTCAAAAGTGCTCATAGCAGTGACACTACACATCTGTATCACGCCAAACGAAAATCAAGTGATCGGTATAAAATTACTCGAAAGAGACTTCAAGCCGAGAAAAAGGGCTTCATAGACACGAAAAATGAAGAGGAAGGCAACATTTATGAATCCGGCGCACATTGATCTGTCTTTGAACAGAAATAAATGTTTTCAGATGATATTATGCCTAGTTTGGTACAACATGAAATGTTTAATCGCGATTTTCTCATTTTGAGGATTTTGGTGTGTTCATACTGATTTCAAACACCCATAGTATAGCCAAATGTCATCAGATTTCCAAAATTCTTTTTTTAACATGGGCCTTGGACCATTATACAGGGATTCTAGTCGGGAAATTCCCCTCCTTAGTGTAGTTCTCTGTTGATAGGGGTATTATGTTACTAATTGGTAGCTAATTATGCACAAAAATTCCAACAGAATTTTTCAATGCAGACTGTATCAAACTAAGCAATAATATAGCAAATTCGTGACTACAAACCCTTATTTTGGTTATTATCTGTCACATAAACTTTGAATGAACAAAAAAAACCCATGTATGAGACGAGATATCCGTGTTTGAAAATTGGCGGATTTCTGGTGCGATGACGTCACGTGTGACGTCATAATTTGCATAATTTATGCAAAACTGTCAAATTTTTTCCTTTTTGCGAACGGGCTTTCCAATGACCAAACCAGTTTATAAAAATTCCCCAAAACGGCTAAAACAGCTCAAATGGTGATTTGCCACCTTAAATCTGGCATTACGATAAACATCACTACGCCATTTTTAGTGGCAAGTGTGATGTTGCTCATTGTTTTGCTGTTGTCTTTATTGTAGTACCTGATTTTGAAAACTTAAATTTCTATGAAGCCAAGTGGTAGCGCATACTCAATGCCACAGTAAAAATCAACAAAAATCTATCACACGTATAAACTGGTACTCTTTGCTTAATGGATTTAAATGGTAACTAAAATGTTTAAAATCAACTCTTTTGAATGATTTTTTTTAACTTGATTGCGCAATAAATACCGAATTGTAGCGTATTTATTTAGTTGAGTAGAAACTTCTTTTATGCGACATGAACAGTTTACTTTTTCATCAAAATCTATTCCTGGTATAAAACTGATTCCATCCAAGTGATTCATTATTGTGAATAGTTACTTCAAAGTCTACATTTGTTGATAATTTAGAAATTATTAGCTAGCTTTTGAGTGATTTGGAGTAACCTTGTTATTCAATTTTGGTAAATTCATGATTGACACTTCTTTCCAGCAACAGCAATTTTTATCAAATAGCATTATGTATGCACTATCAACAAATAAAACAATTTTAAACAATATGGATTTTGGTTAACCCTTGACATACATCACTAAGCTCCAATGATAACATCAAGCACATTTCACAACAAATTAAAGTTACATGTAGCCTCCCCCATTATCCACATCCCTGATATCAGCTTAAAGCCAGAAAAAACACGTAGTTCCAATAAAACTAGGCTCAACATTAGTGCATAAACTTTTCTTACACCAGACACATATTGCAACACAGCACCGGCATTCACAAGAAACTTTTTGCTAAAAAAATTCTTTTCCTGAAAGCAACATTTAAAATGCATTACGCTTAAGTGGGAATTAAGTCATATCAAACACTTATTTGCTTCATTAAGAACTTTTAGTAATAATTTTCACAAATGTTTCTTGGGTAAAATTAGCTCGTTAGGTCAACTAATACTCTTTATGTACAAAATTACTGATAGAGTTTGCAAACAACACCAGCTAGTATTGTATTTCATCATGGGGCAAAATCCCCACTACTGTTTTGTCTTCTTGCGCAAGCAAATACCTTAACTGTATTTGGGTTTGTAATTTCTAAAAATGTGAATATCAAAAAATACCTATAAATATTATAAGTGTTCTTACCTGAAGCACCATATCTTGTCCATACTAAAAAAAAACAAGCATTAATAGCATACAACACAAAGATGTTAGTAATCACACAACTACCTAATAAATCTACACAACATACCGCAGCAAAAACACGATTGCATGAAATCAATTTCAAAGCAAACATCATAGCACAAAATTTGTCTTTGCGCAACTCTGCCCTGCCCCTGAATCATATAAAAATTTTAATGTTCCAAACAAATCTACATACAAATTTTCCCTTTCTCAGACATATATGTATATATATCAGAAATTTTACATATAAAAATGGTCACTTAGCTTCACAGTGCTCGACGGCAAGCTTGCCGGAGTCGTAATATATATATTTCTATTTGCACAGCTACAGAATAGACATTAAAAACAAAAACCACAACAGTCTGTTTCGCCAAGTGGCTCGTCAGGTGGTGCGTCTGCAAAATACATATAAAAAAACGCTATAAAACGCTATAAAATCCGGCATAAAATGTAAAAATGTAAAAGTTAACCAATAAGTGCAATGCATTTGGAAATGTATTTGGAAATTTTGAGACGCGTTGCATTAGTTGCTACATTTCCAAATGCATTGCACTTATTGGTTAACTTTTACATTTTATGCCGGATTTTATAGCGTTTTTTTATATGTGTTTTGCAGACGCACCACCTGACGAGCCACTTGGCGAAACAGACTGTTGTGATTTTTAATGTTTTTGATGTCTATTCTGTAGCTGTGCAAATAGAAATATATATATCAGAACTTTTAGGTAGGCAAATTTGTTTTGTTTTTCTCAGGTACATGTATCAGCAAACTGCAGGTCACTAAATTTATTTTAACTTTTAGTCGCATTGCTACATTTTTTGCTTTAAGTGAGTCCACATAATATCATTTTGTCTCGTTGTAATATTGCTTAAAAAACCTGGCAACACCAGGTTTCAACTCTCTGATTCCCACGCCAAGCGTACCGTCGTTGATTAGCACTGAACCGGTTGAGTTGCTTTGTAGAGCTAGTAATATTGGCTCTACAGATCCTTTCTGCTTTGTCAAACAAAAACAGGAAACGATTGAAGCTCTCTTGCAGTTTTTATTTACAAATATGCGCAGCTCCGCCCAGCGTGCGCAGAACAAAAATTCACGGCAATAAAGGCTACCACACAGCCTTAGTAATGATCAAGCAGGGGAACCAACACTCAGGTCCAAACAGAAACCCAAAGCATGATCAGATTGAAACGAAAGTTCACTACTCGTTTCATCACGTTCACGTTTTGACGAGAATAGTGAAAATACACATGGTCACTATATATACCGTCAATGTATATGAGCAGATGCACAACATGTGGCCTTATATTAACTAAAGACCAAAGAAAGATATAATACAACAAAGGAAAGATTTTAGAAGTAGCCCACAGGAAGCCCAGTTATAACGTCAACTACTTCTTAGTAGGAGCTAACTATCCAGTTCGCTGTAGGGGTCTAATTTGCAGCTATATTTACTTAAACTCCAAACAAAACAACAGGAGATCACTTAATTTATCACAATATTAATTAATTTTGTAGGAAATTGCTTATGAACTCTTTGTGTCATATTCTCAAGCGATTGCATTGTATGAAGTCAAATCACTGAGAAAAACTACATGGCGATTGGCGGAACAAATATCACGCAAGTATGTTTATGCAGTGGTTCTGCATGGTTTATGCAATAATCAGATTAATTTAAGCGCAAATAACCAAAAATATGGTCACTGTAGCACTAAATTGAACAATGCCTATTCTTAAGCAGTTTCTTTTTTTCGTTTTCTATAAGTGATGATCGGAGAGCTCTATTAGTGCAGCGGAAATTCTAATCACGACTGGACTTAGTTTTGAGTCGGACAATCACAGATAATGATACCAGTCAAAAGAGCAAGAAGCAATAGAACCAAATACAACAAAGGTTTTGGAAGACAGTTCCAGTTCCACAGAAGAGAATATTGCTTCAAGCAATAAAATTGTACTTGGTGCATCCATTGCTTCTTTAGTGCCAAGAAAACAACTACATCTGCTGATTTTAACTTTAGATTTCACCAATGTTTCTAACCATGCTACAATGTTTATTATCAGTTCAACTATTAAAAGCCATAGGCACAGCATCAAAGATTTTGCTTTGAATTGGTCAATCATTAGACATAGCAGGCAAAAACACAGAAAGCAGTTGGCTTGTGAAATCTTGCAAAACTTCTGTTGGATGCACCTTAGGTTGTGCATTGCGATGTCAAACTTCTTCAAAATTTAAAGAAAAGCAAGAGTATCAATCACCTTGCTATACTGGTGTCTACTTGTTAAGAACTCAGCTTTTTCCTATGCATAAGTTGTTGTCTGGCACTAATTAAACACAAGCTCTTAAAGACTGAAGCTTGCAAAAAATTGTTCCAGAAATCTACTTTGCCAACACAAGCTCTGTAACATTGAGCACATAAATGAGATCTCTGCTAGGAGTAAATTGACACTTGGTCAAGATCTATTGCACTTGGACTGCCACCACCTTAATCTCGAGCTACTTTTCAAAAAGAAATATCAATAGCATCTGCTCTTCCTCTTTACAAATGCTTTAAGGATCTGGTTTTCAAAAAGCGAAATCATTAATATCTTATTGTGCCTCTCTTTAAACAGTCCTAAAGATCAATGACATAACATCAAACAACACAAAATTGAAAATTCTTCTTCAGACAAAGAACCTGCCAATGGAATAGCTGATATTAAAGACGAACTCATCAAACCTAGTAAGGTACCATTGGCCTATGAAATGCAACCACATGGTAATTACCGAGAGCAGATGGAAATAACATACTTTTTCTTGCAGTGTACCACTCGAAGAGTTTATAGTAATCAAGATCCATAAGCACAGCACGTGATCACCACAACTGTATCATATATCGATGTATAGAGTTATAAAGGCAATCTACGTG
The DNA here is from genome assembly GCA_963675345.1 of Trididemnum clinides. Classification (NCBI taxonomy): domain Eukaryota; kingdom Metazoa; phylum Chordata; class Ascidiacea; order Aplousobranchia; family Didemnidae; genus Trididemnum; species Trididemnum clinides. The sequence continues at coordinate 37,885,185 of OY776291.1, forward strand.
CTTTAAATGCATGTTCACACAAACGATGTGGTTATTTCACAATGTAATAGTATTGCAAATAATAAAAACCTCCCTCCCACAATTTGACGAGACCATCCCTGGACGCGTTTTGTTCTTTTGGACTCATCAACAGGGCCTGTTCCGTCATCACCAAAACCCCATATTTGCAATAATATGAAAAATGTATCATTCTATTACAAATTCCTTTGCACACATCACGTGCGCGGTGCATGCCCTGACTAACAGGACAGGCCCTGTTGATGAGTCTAAAACGCATCCAGGGATAATCACGTCAAATTATGGGAGGGAGGTTCTTATTGTTTGCAATACTATTACATTGTGAAATAACATCGTTTGTGTGAACATGCATTTAAAGCGCGTAGATTGCTTTTATAACTCTATACATCGATATATGATACGTTGTGGTGATCACATGCCGCGTTCATGGAGGTCAGGGTTTTAAATAGATCTCACTTACTATAAACTTTTTGAGTGGTACACTGCATCTTTGATACGAATGGGATCCCTGCACCGAAGTGATACCATGTGCTGCGCGTGTGATGTGTGCAAAGGAATTTGTAATAGAATGATACATTTTTCATATTATTGTAAATATGGGGTTTTGGTTTTGGTGATGACGGAACAGGCCCTGTTGATAAGTCCAAAAGAACAAAACGCGTCCAGGGATGGTCTCGTCAAATTATGGGAGGGAGTTTTTTATTGCTTGCAATGCTATTACTCTGTGAAATAACCACATCATTTGTGTGAACATGCATTTAAAGCACATAGATTACCTTTATGACACTAGACATCGACTTTTTCTTGCAGAACCTTTTCACCAAAAATTAAATACAGAACACCTGGTGCTCTGTATTTGATTTTTTGGTGGTTACCATGATCAAGCCACCACGAACAGTTGATGGCAAAAACCACTCACACAGTAAAGAATTTGATCTGGTAGCACTACGTACTACTTTATTCTCCCGTTTCCGTTTGCTTTGTTCCACTTGATTACTTTTTATGCATCATTAATTTTCACGTATCACTTCTTGTTGCAACTTGTAATTTGGATTTGATGCCGATGTGTCAGTTGAGCAAGTGCACGTCAGCGTTTAGGCGTGGGAGTGATCTTAAATTTGCATGTAAGATTTATTAACTTGGTATTTACTTTATGTATTGATCTTTTGTTTTACCTTCTATTTGAATAAGGTTTATTGAGATAAATTTGTTTAAATGTTATTAAAAATTGAAATTTATATGAGTTGACCAATAAGATGTTACATTTCTTGCAAAGTATCCACCAACGCAATAGAAGAAAAATCCTACCTAAAAGACACCAGAGAGAACGCTGCTGTTGCGTTACAATCTTTTAGAGGTAGTTTGAACTAAATTGGACAAACAAAAGCACTAGGATATGTCAAGGCACGAATCAAAGCCCAACTTGCCACTCACAAACAAACCCCATTAACAACAACATATCTTTTGATAATAATTTGAGGCCAACAAAGGCATCTACAAGAAAATTTCTGAAGCAACAACTTAAAACATTAGGAAGTAATTTGTAATACCTTTCTAAACCATTGACTGGTCTAGCTTTTTGACGATGTAGTTAGAACAAACGTCAAAAACTTAATAGTGCAAGCCATCACAGAAAATGATGGTAAAGACACTGAAGAAATAAGAAACAAAAAATACCAATGTAAGTTTGAATAGGCAAAATGCTGTCTTTTTTTGCTACTTCAAATACAAGGTTTTTATGTCAGATAGTTTTCTGAAACTTCCAATATCAGAGTGGAAAAGTTATAAATATCACAAGACTGCCAAATTATCTTTCCAGTCATTAGCTGTGACAAATGACCATGAAAAAAAGCCATCACCCTTTTTAAAAATTTCTCAAGCGTGTAAAGACGAAAAGCAGCTGCAGTATCTTCCTTGAGTAGTTTCTCATGACCGAAAGAAATCTCTGTCACCAGCAGAAAAAGTTAATTTGACTGTAACAGCTTATTCTTAATCGCTGTAAACATTTCGCTACAGTTTAAGTTTTAATTTCTTCTTATAGATTGATGCAACAAAAACAATTCCTTTGTCGTAATTATGTTTTGTAAACATAGCACTGGAAATCAATATTTTTGTGTACACAACCTAATAAAAACAAGGAATTAGATATACTGAGGACCTATATAAACAAATGTATTTTCTCTATAAAAGTTAAATTTTTAAGGTTACTTAAGTTCAGATGTACATGATAAACGTTAGAAAACCAAAAGCTACATCCAACATTTAGAATGGTCAACAATGACAAAACAATAACTGTATTTTACTAGTAAAACTGATAACTAGGGCCATTTTTTTTTTACCTAATAAAATATATTTTTGACTTTATTTTTGCAAAATTTTGACTTTATTTTGACCTAACCGCTTTCGTCTATTATTTATGTCTTGTTGCACTTTTTTGATTAAAAATGTTTTATAATCCGCATTTTACATAAGTTTTTAAACAAGAAGGTAGCCTACTTTAAACATTTTCTCAATCACTCAGTCTTGAAGCTAATGCAACAAAACGACGCATGACGTCAAAACCTAGGATAATGAGCCATTGTGTGTATCGGTATCAATTAGTGTGTAATACAAAAAATGCATTGTTATCGCAACTGCACTGTACATTAACAGTCTGTTTATGATGTTTTTAACGAAAGCCACACAGTATAGCTACCAGTACTTTTTATTGTGATACAGCATCATATATTTTTTTACTTTCTTGACATCAAAATTTCTGTCTTTTCTCAGTAATTTACTGAGCATAGAAAACGACCTCTCAACAGCAGCAGAGGTTGGCTGGGCTTTTTGCAATAGTGCGTAGCTTGTTGGGTCAATTGTCAAGTTGGTACAGTTTATTATTGTTTCTAAATCAGAGATGAATAGTCGTTTTTAATGTAATTTTTAATTGCACACGGATCATCATCGAATTGTATATTTTTTAGCAGTCCGTATGCTTCGGTTATCGTGCAGGCACTTCCTTCTAAGAACTCTACGTTGGCTACTAGAGTCCGGCATTGATTTATTTTAACCAAGTCCAGCACCAAATCTTCCACATTGATAGCGTCTTTTGCTCTGCTGACTAAGAGACCTGCACTTGTCCAATTGTTGACAATGGTACGAACATCTGGAAGGTTCTCACTGTAATATGAGGCAGCTCTAAGCTAAGTTGCCTATCTTGTAATTACAGGGTCAGGAGGAGATGGCAGACCAGCATCATGAGAATCTTTCTTGCGATCTTTGTTTTTGATTGTTGCTGTCTTGATCGTTGCTATTATTTCATTAATATTTTTAAAATGACCATGCACACGCATAGCGCAGTTATGTAGTAAGTGCGCAACGCAGGTGACATGCATCAAAGAAGGGTTTAATTCCTTTAATGTCTTTCCAGCCAAAGACATGTACCGAGCAGCATCAGTCAAGAACAATGAAAAATTCTCACGTTTCATTTCAAGTTGTCGCAATATGTCATCCACAGTGTGCAGAATAATACTGCTATTAACATTGCTACCGCTGTCAAGTGGATGGCAATCAACGAGGAATGTCTGATTTGGGACATCTAAGCTGCCCACAAGCACACTAATATACTTTTGTTTAGCAATCACTGCTTCATTCACAATTTTAAAAAATTTTTTTGTCACGAAGTAATTCCTGAATTTGTTCTTCTTTTTGGGATGCTAATTTAGCAACACATGCCCGGGCTGCAGTCTCCGAAAGCAATACTTTTCCCATTGTAGCAAATACAGACTTTAAAGAAGGATGGTTCAGTTTATGAAGTGGGATATCTGCAGCTAAGAATGAAGAGACAACCTGTTCCTTGAAGTTTACTTGATCGAGTTGTAAAAAGGTTTGCTTACTTTGGGATTTGCTCTTCGTCTCCAATTTTCTTTGGTCTTGCTTACTTTTTCGGTGGCTTTCCACAAAAAAACTTTTTGTCGCATTTGACTAACATATCGCAAAGGTTGCATCGCAAGTCGCAGGCAGGAGTTGCCAAAAACTCATCCAGATATTCCTGGAAAATTTGCCTAACTTCCGCTGTAGAAGATTTGGCTTGTTTAGGCATTCTTTGCTTTGCAAACTACGACTTAAAAAAACCACGTGTAAAGAGCGCAAAGGTTTTATAGGAATAGATTAATTGTCTAAGAATTATGTGTTTATGCATCAGCAATGACAATTTGATGCATAATAAGTGCTATTTCCTTCTCAATCACCGCACGCATTTTTACCATTGCAACTATTTGAGAAGTTTAAAATCAAATAAAATTGCGCATAAAATTTTAATGGCAACTAAAAAATTCAAAAAAATATAAATTTGTTCGTTTTTGTATGAAAATCTTTGATGAAGACAATTTTGACAAGTTTTGACTTTATGCAAAATTTTGACTTTATTTTGACTTATAAAATCTACCAAAACAGACTCCTGAACACCTGAAGCGAACGTTAGTACACGTTTGATCATGTAAAAAGGTCCTGAAAAAATTTTGACTTTATTGACTTTAGCGGCCCTACTGATAACACTGAACTTACTAATGCTCTAACATTTGAACAAATGCAGTTTTTCAAAACTGCCTTTTTAGCTGAGTTTGAAAAATCATTAAGGTGAATTAAGAAACCTCGAAATGTTAAAAAATATCAAAAATATTTTAGGTGTTTTTATAAAAAATAAGCATTTTAGAAACTTAAGACTTTAAATTTTTAAAACAAAAATTTTTTCATGGTTTCAAGAACCACTCTACTAGACAATATCAACATGGTAATGACTGTGGCCACTCAGTGATTGAGATTGACCAAACAAATAACAAATCTTCACAAAAGACCAATAGCAGACAGCCATTATTATGCATACCAAAATGCAAACACCAACAATTAAAATGTTTAAATGCTTTAGAGTGTACAATTATAAATCTGTGCAAAGCGTTTCTTAATATAGTTTAGTTTTAAAAAGCAGTGCCGAAATTGATAAAGATAAAATGGTGAAAAAAAGCCACATTGGTCAAAAGTTTAGAGTTATATCGAACATTTTCAAAAAAATAACCCAGGTTAAAGACAGTTGAAGGATAACTACGCTGAAACTTTTTTCCAACAATTCATCTATGAACGGTACAAATAGCTTCTTTCCCAGCCGACTAGGGGTAGGGGATGTGCATTTCCTTGTGCTTATAGATAACCCAACACAGCTATCAACAAAGCTGCTCAAACTCGTATCTGACAAACAACAAGTTGCAAAGGGCCTAATCACAGTGCGACAGATGTCTACACCCTTTGTTGATAGACGTGTCAGACCATCTATAAGCACAAAGAGACGCACTGTTTCCTACGACTGGTCGACCGGGAAGGACAAATCATATTTACTGCTTATAACTGCCCAAACCACATGTAGAACAGTTTACCATGAGCTTCCCTTGCTCGAAGCAGGAAATACGTGGTAAGTTGGAAAGTACTTTCTTTGTACTACTTGGGTAAGGTATCAAAAAAAATATTTTCGAATTAACAAATGTTATTTTCCAACTGTAGTTTTCTGGCGATGTAATTACCCTAAAGAGATATTGTAGATCAAAACAAGCCTGTCAGCATCTTTATAAATGTTAGAAAATTTTGGAACGAAAATTGTCGTGTGACAAGGTGCATTATCGTAATGTAGCATCAATTTGCCACCTGAACACCAATGCTCAGAACAAGGCATTCTGTTCATAAGCTTTTAGAAATTTCTGCAATCATTCCGAGTTTTAAATAAAACTTGATTGTATCTTTAATCAAACTGGTATTGAGTGAGGCAAAAAAAAGTGTGACTAGGTGAAAAACATCTTTGCCATGCTTTTATTGGCTTCAGAAAATACACAAGTGATTACTGCTCTAACTGAACACCTGTGAATAAAGTTTAATCACACAAAGACTATATCCAACAGCATACCGGTAATCATATCCTGCTTATACAACCAGTCTCATTACTATCTCGACAGACTTTGAATAAACTCCCTAATGACAACTGCGGAGAACCTTGCTCTAAAAGGTAACAAGAAATCACTTACAACAAAACATAATGATTTCATGAAAGTCTGTGAAAGGCTATTAAGTCCTCAACATTTTCATAACAACTATAAAATCTTAAACTAATTTATATCAATTTTCTCTTTTTTTCTCAGTTACGCTTGATGCAATGAAAAACCAATAAGACTACTTGGGTAATTTGCAAATTGATATTTTTGATAATTGTAATGGACCATGTATTAACAAAATCAGCAGATCAACTTTCATGAACATGAGTGCCAGAAACAGTTCACAAATAAACCAATATTTTGTTGCAGAATTGTACCACTTTTATGACATCTGACAGTTATTTGCGACGTCATGTTTTGTAAATATAATAACTGTTAAATTATACTAACAAATGACAAAAAGGGCAATTTTATATCTGGTCAAACCGATCCCATCTCTAATGGCTCCAAAATATGCTTTTAAAAACACCCACTTTTTAGATACATTTTTACAGTGAACACATGATGAAGCTTATACCACAAACGTTCTGTTGACTTTTTGTGCAATTAACCATGTTTAGACATTTTTGGTATTTAGTTTAACCAAACCTATTTTCTCACGGCCAATTATTCTTTAGCGAATGAACAGATTCTTGGCATTCCTTCCGTCGTGGCAAGAATGTCATTGACAGCTTCTTTCATGTTATGATAGACTGTGTAATAATGGCTAATAATAAACTAAAAATTTAATTAAACTCTAAAGGTACGAGAGCAAGTTTGTGTATTATCCATCCAAATTAGGAAGTTCTTTCTGTAATGCTGTGAAAATTTGACAAACCTTCTTTAATACATGAGCACAACAACAGCAACATAAAACAGCATGAGCTGAAGTCCATGGACAAGTGTGTGCTAGAACAAAACCTAATCTCAACCTCTACTCCATTAATGGATGGTTAAAGTGGAAGAAAGTGTTAGTACTGCATTATTACCCTCACAGTTTGAAACACTGTTAGTACTCTTGGGTGTTTGAACACCCCAATCTTAAAATTCATGTCCAGTTGCTTATCATTGCATGATGTTCATTCAGCTTCTTTTGTAAGTTTTTATAGTTACCATAAGAAAATTTCCATTTACTGATACTGAAGAATACTTCCTCTTGCCCGTCTTCATCTCCTCATTTTTCTCCTTCTCTTGATAAGCGGCAACGTTCATCCCAACCCTGGCCCCATTTTTCCCTGTTCAGTGTGTGCTGGAAATGTGACCTAGCGGGGTAGGTCAGTGCAATGCTGCACTGGCTCCAAATGGGTCCATCTAAGGTGCTCACTACTCTCTTCTCCAAATTCAAAACTCTTGGCAGCTCTCACTCCTGGAGCTGCCTCCCCCTGATTCGTCCCAGCTTATTCTAGAGATAACACTGTGACTTCCTCCTGGAAATCCTGCAGCTTGTACACCTCCACTGTTTAATCTGACCCCCCTCTGCTAATGCAGCATTTCCGCCCCACCCTTGCCTTCAAACCTCTTATCCCCCTACCACCCACTTTGTATCTTCTCCCTCTGCACCCTCACCACCGCCTCATGCTTCTGGCAGTCTCTCTACACCTCCTGCTTCCTCTTCTCCCCTGACTCTCTCAGGGTTATTCAATGGAATGCTGGCAGTCTCAGTGCCAGGAGCACTGAACTGCTACGTTTTCTGTCATCTCATCCTGTTTATCTTATCTGTATTCAGGAATCCAAGCTTAACTCGATTTCCTCTTTCTGCATCCCTGGATTTTCTGTTCTGCAACCTGATGGCACACACTCCCGCTCTGGCATTCTCTCTCCTGATGCCACACCCACTAGCGCAGGGCTTTTCTTTCTCTAAACTTTCTACTTCCTCTCTTTAACTTGACCCCTACTCTAATTATGTAGGGGTCAACATCTCTCTAAACAATTCCTCCTCACTTTCATTTCTCAATGTTTATGCTCCCCCTATTTGCACTTCTTCAATGGATAGCAGAACTGACTCCTTTTTTCCTTCCATTCTTCCTTCCTCCAGAAATCTTTTCACTCTGGGGGGTTTCAACTGCCATCACCCTCTCTAGAATTCAAAAGGTACTTCCGATCCCCATGGAAAGAAAGTATTAAATTGGGTCATCTCTTTGGACCTCCTTTTCCTCAATTATCCTGACATACCTACTCTTCCCCACCACTCCTCTGGCAGTCGCTCCTCCCTTGACATCTCCTTTGCTCTCTTTTCTCTTGCCCTCTCTTGCTCCTGGGAGGTGCTACAGGACCTGGGTTCTGATAACCTACTGATTTTACTAACTGTCTCTCTCTCTCTCTGGTCTTTCGCTCCAACGAACGTCCCCATCTTTCAATTCTCACAAAGCTTGCTGGGATGACTTTGCCTATTACTTTGACTTTCGCTGTCCTTCTGCAGAGAAATACTTGTCTCTTTCCTCTGCTGCTGCTCTCTTTACTTCTCTGACACTGAATGCAACTAAATATTCCAGTGCTTTCGGCTACATCAAATGCCATCCTAAAGCCTAGTGATCTGCTGAAGTGGAAGAAGCAGTCAGTGAAAAATGTAAGGCTTTCGCTGCCACTCATAGAAGTCATGAAGATTGCCACACTTTCATCTCCGCTTCCCAATGTACATTGTCTGTCGTCACCAAGGCCAAAGCCAAGACATGGCAGGCGACTTGCTTTTCTCTCTCACCCAAATCTAACCCTAAATCTGTGTACTCTCTTCTTCGTTCTATTGCTGGCTCTTCCTCCTCTACTAACTTTCCCAACCGTTCCTCTCCCAGGGAGTTGGCTTTGGCCTTTGTGGATTACCTGAGATCCCATTTTTCTGTCTCCCAGCCAAAGACCCTGTGTTGCAGAGCCAGAAACTACCTTTCCGAGCTTCGCCAAGCCACGTGCCATGAGGAGTTTCATTTGTCCTTTTGCTTCCCTTTCTCTCCTGCTCAATTTCTTGCAGCTGCCTCTAACCTCTCCCTGTCCACTGCTACTGGCCCAGACAAAGTTGCCTATCCTTGCTCTGGCATAGATTTTCTTCTTCACATTTTCAATCTTTCCTGGACTTTGCATTCCTTGCTTTGCATTCATCTGCAAGACATCTTCTATTGTTTCTATACACAAGATGGGAAAGCCTCTCAACTATTCTGCTTCCTTCTGGCCTATCTCTCTCACCTCCTGCATCTCCAAGCTTTTTGAACGCATCATTCTATCTTGTCTACTCTTTTTTCTGGAGTCTAATTCCATTCTCTCCCCGCCAGGCCAGTTTCTGCTCTGGATAATCTAAACTAGATCAAATTCTGTTCCTTGTTTAATCCATTTTGGAGGGATTTAACAAACTCAGGCCAAGCTTTTGAACGATCCTCTCTACTATTGATTTCTCTAAAGCTTTTGACTCTGTCTGGCATCCTACTCTTTTTCCTAAACTCATTTCAGCTGACCTCCCTCTTTGCTTTGCTCGTTGAACTCAATCTTTTCTTTCTGATAGGTGTGCTTGCGTGGTTTATCAAAATCACAAAAGTCGTTCCTTTTGAGTCCATCGAGGTGTTCTGCAAGGATCCATTCTTGGGCGTGTACTTTTCCTCAATGATCTCCCTTCTCCCGTCAGCTGCTCTCTTTACACTGATGATCTGGCCATTTGGTCTTCTTCCCCTTCAGTCCCTACTGCGGTGGTGGCCACACAAGGAGCTCTAATTTGATTGGAGCGCTGGTGTCTTCCTCTCAATCCAAGAAAATGTGAGGCCTCCTTCTTTTTAGTGAATCCCCATCAAGCTAACCTCCAGCCCAACCTCCTCCTGTTCAACTCCCGCCTTCGTTTCAATCCCACTCCAACTTTTATTAAGGTCACCTTCGACCATACTCTTTCCTTTTCTAAACATGTACCTTTGCTGAAGGCCAAGTTCTTTCTTTGTCTCAAGGCCGTACGCTGTATCTCTGCTTCCTCATGGGGGCCCTCAAAGGAGTCCTTTTCTTTTCTGTATAAAGCTTTTCTTTGGCCCCTTTTAACATATGCTTTGCCCAAATGGTTTCCGTTCCTAAGCGCTACCAATTTTGCCAAATTGAAATGCTTTCACCAAGTGGCTAGTCGCGCCATCACCGGCTGCCTCTCGTCCTCCCCTATCCCACTTTTCCATCCAAGGGTTCTCTACCTCCCCTACGAGTCACTCTGACTCATTTTGCTGTGTCATCCAAGTGGGTTGTTTGTCTCGCAACCTCCTTTTTCATCAGGCTGGGGTGAAAAAAAATTTTTTTTAATTGAAAAAGTTGCCCATCCAAAAAGTTGGCAAATGGTCCAAAACTCCAAATTTCATTGAAATTTTTCAGTTACTCCCTGTAGTGGTCTACCAACACAAGACTAAAGGTCACGAGGAGGGCAAATTCAGTGAAAATGCTATAACTTTCTAATGGATTGCACTAGAGATTTTAAATTGGCATCAAAAAAAAACAGAATCATAAAGTTTCTATCTGTTTTAGCCGAACTTTTTGCCTATTTTGTCTAGAAATGAAGATATTATCAAAAAATGGTATTTTAAGAGTTACGATGAGTGAAATTTTGGAAAGAACACATTGCAATTAGCAAGCCTTTCTGTTTAAACAATAAGTCACTATGAAAGATTTCCAAAGTATGTTGTTATCAACTTGTAATCAATGCTTCGCGAATCACAATACACAAACTAGATACACATTCAAAGTGAGAAAACCTCTGCCAAGTTCTCTCAATAGTAGCAGCAAATCGTAACAAAACACATACTCTATCTGCAAAGAATGTGCAACTGCTGTTCATTCTATTGCCAAAACTTCTCAAAGAATGTAACAAAAAGTTATTAGGATTGATATAACATCATTGCTTGGCTGAGTTTGCTTACATCAATTCCTAAAAGTTTCGTTAAGATCCCTTTCTGATTTTGATTTGCCACGTTGACACATAAACATTTAAAACTGACGCTACTAAAAATGAATCATGTTTGGCAGAGGTATCATTAACAATTCAGAACATAAGCTTTCAATTAAAACGCTTACTCAACTCTATCAAAAACGCTCTTGGAAGTTTTTAAACATTGAACTGTTTCCTTGTTTCAAAAGACTTCATTAGTTTCCTGGATTGAGTTCTCTGCCTGATCATCCCATCATGCCTCTCATGACCAGTAATTGAAGCAGATGTCTCAGTGACCAACTTCACATGTCGCTCAACAGCTTGGTTGTGGCAAGGATAGTTAAGCTTTAATGGTTAAAGTCGAAGCTCATTGATTTCTTCATAACTTAACTGCGTTGTTGTTGGAGGCTCATGTATATTTGGAAGATTCAAATTCACCATTTTGTAAAATGACTTTGCTTTAAAGTTTATTTTTGGGTTAAAAATTTTCGAATAGTTGTGCATTCTGTCGCAACTGAACTTGGTTCAATAAATCCTCCTTCAAAATTATCATTTTCAAATGAATAGCTTGGTCCTTTTTATCGTAGGCTACACTTCTTGTTGACAGCCATTCTCTGAAGATTCTTATCATCATCATTAAGCATGCGAAGCAAAATGTTTTCTGGGTGTGCAAAAAATCTATTGTTTTGAAAAACTTTTAAAGCAATCTCTACAACTTTTTGATTTGGAAAACTGGCAATTCTTAGAAAAAGGTTAAATAAGTTTTTTGATCCACACGTTAGTTTAGAGTAGTACTTAATTTCAAACCAGGTTGCAAAGTACACTTTTAAACAGAATTGAGCCAGGGCCATCAAATTTTTTGACGGATTTTCAATTGTTGTGTATAGACGAAGAATTCTACATACTAGAGTCAGCCATCTTGAATGAACTAAAAACCCAATATCACAGACCCGAAATTCATCATCGACCTCACCATAAATTACCGACCAATAAATTTTATATCCATAATATTAGTCTGTGCTAAAGTCTCCAAGAACATCATTGGATAACACCGAGAAATGTGGGTTGGGAATGGACTTGAAAGCAACAACTGGCCATTTTGAGACATTGGAGTCCAATTTTTTGCCGATTGGTCCAGCAAAAGCATCCGAACTTTGTGTACTTCTATCCAATTCAACAAAAATACGACGCAGAGAAAGCTCATTTGTATGTAAAAGACAAACCACCCACTGCAGTGGCCTCTGAAGAGCCTCTTCCAATTTCCTAATATAGTCTTTATTAATGCAAGTCATCGTAACAGCACCATCAGTACCTATGACTGTCAGGTTTTCCTCTAAGTCGGTACCCTTGATTACACTGTAAATGCCATCAGCAATGGAACTTCCTTTTTTATCTATAGTACAAAAGTGGCTAAGATAATATTCACCTGGCTCTCCTGTCATTACAATGTGTTCTTCCATGCATGTTGGTTAGTAGATTTTACCACTTTCTAAACATATTGTTGTCAAAGTTGCATCCTTACGGCCATCAACATACACACCATTTACTTGCTCATAAAATATAGCATGGTCTTGACCAATTTGTTCACAATATTTTTGTCGTTCACATCAAAGCTTTTTGTCAATTACGTACGTTTTTGACTCTCAGTAATTTGTCCAATATTTAATAATACTGCGTTTGCAAGTGCTGCTGCTGCTGCTCTGTTTAAAATTTGGTATCTTTTTGTTATTCATGCCAAGTTAAGAAAGTTCATTCGGTTTTGCAAGCTTGGTTGGGTTGCTCCAGAAAAACTTACAGAAGATTCTGAGAACTGAGAACAACTACATTCAGTATCTGAAAAGAGTAATTGATCATCCAAGACGATTGGATCTCCAGCACCACTTGTATCTACACTGTCACCAGTGACTTGGACTCGGTAGTTGATCACCACCCTTATCAATCCTTCTTCTTAATCGAAGATCAGATGAAGTGAGAGGTTCTTCCAAATGCAAACTGCTACCGTTTCTTGGCCCCTTTTGATCTTTGTAGAACAGAAAGTCATGTTGAGTCATTCGTAGCCTGTAATTTTTCTCTAATTTTCTTCTTTATTAATTGTCTTCACAAAATATCTCAAGCAATTTTTCAACATCACTCATAAACTAGCTTTCTCTTGCAACATGCAATGGTTTTGAACGTTTTTTCTTAGGATAGTGATCCACAGCTTTAACCTTTGTCATCATGTTCAAAATCTTCTTAGCAACAGTCAGTTCATGGATTTGCTAACATTGCTCCATATCCAATGCTTCACAAACTCAACAGCAACAACTCTTGCGGCATTCATTGAGAAAAAACGATCTTCACTTAAAACCCGATCAATAACATTTTGCTTTGTAGGCAATGTTCCTTCTGAAAATTTGTCACTGCTACAAAATGTATCTTCGCCATAAAAAGTCTCCGTCACCTTCACAGATCTTTTTCTAGTTTCCATTTACACTTACGTATTGAAATAAACAATGCAATGCAAATGCAACAGAGTACCCAGAGAGGAACTGTGGGAATGCTTGTGGTTAGCTGAAACATCAGAGTGCTACTTAAGAATTATTATGAACATGTATGATGAAGCAACAACTGTGAGAAGTGCAGCAGGGTAGGCTGTTCTAGGGAGTTCTACTTCTACTGTTCTAGTTCCTTCTACTTGTTCTAGGGAGGCTCTTCATGCTTGCCCTCCCTTTCCTCCTTCGAACCTGCCTTTGTTCATGGTGGAGTCCACCCTTTCCTCTCCATGCTCCCGCTCTGATCCCCCTCACTCTTGCCAAGGTGCGGCTCTCGCCCATCTTGACTCTCTCCCCTCATGATCTGGTACTTTGGACAGACGGCTCTGTTCCTTTTCCTTTTGGCAAGGGCGGCTCCGGTGTCCTTGCCAACTGCTCTCTCTGTGGCACTGAGGCCACTCTTTCCTTTTCGGCAGGTCCAGTATGCTCAAGTTTTTTCACTGAAGCCTGCGCCATTCTGCACGCTTTTTGCTGGTCTTGGCAGCACCATAAAGTCTGCCATTTTTCTTCTCTTCTCCTCCTGTCTGACTCTCGTTCTGTCCTCGCCACTCTGTCCTCTCTTCCACCTTTCCTCTCATATCAAACTCTGTGGCAGATCTGGCAGGAACTGTCTTCTCTCTCCTCCTGTTCTATCATGCTACAATGGGTCCCCGGACACTCGTTTTTCCTGGGGAACGACACGGTTGATGAGCTTGCCAGACGGGGAGCACTACTTGCGCCCTCCGCAATCCCTTGTCGTCTCTCTCCTCTTACCTCTCGTATCCACTCTCGTCTTATCTTGGATTGGAGGCATACTGTCTCATCAAAGTATTTTGACACACAGGTTCCCTCGATTTCCACTGAGGAACTTGTGCTCCCTCGTCATGCTCGCTGTGTCCTCTCTCGTCTTCGCTGCAATGGACACAGCCTTCTTTTAGGTTCCTATCTCTCTAGGATTGGCAGAATCAAGAATTCTTCTTGCAGCGCCTGTGAACACTCGTCCCAGGACACCTCTCATCTCATTCTGCACTGTCCAGCTACGGACTCTTTGCTCTCTGGTCCAGACCGTGGGGAGTTGCCCGGCTTCTGGGGCTCCATGGTCCCCTGCCATGCCCCCATCCTTCGGAAGGGGTCGGGTAACCAACAACAACAACATTCATCACAAAATGAAGTCTCTACAAATTTTAATGTGTAGCCAACTCCAAGCAAAACATTTGGTGATCAACCCAGAAAAAGACGAGGGGTAAAAATGTTCCTTTCTTATCTTTTGCAACAAATTGTGAGTGTCGAACTACATATGATATAAAGTTGAAGCAATTGCGTTTTGAAATTGGGTGAGGCTGGTGCAGCCAGCTTATTTGATATTCTTCGCCTCAACATTGTTAATGGGAGCCCCTGCTATTGCTACATGTTAAGTGTAAGTGCTTCATTTGGGTTAGTTTGCTCTTTGCATAGCAGCGTTTATGCCAGGGCCAAGGAACATGCACGCACCTGACTTCATATTAATTCGCCTACAGTAACGAAAAAGTAGTAAGTAGCGATTTTAATATTTAATGGCTTAAACGCAATGGTAGGTCATAATCTTAAAGGAAATCACAATGCTTGCCGAAATAAGTGAACAGCAGCAGGCAGCAAAATTGTCCACTATTATTTTCATAGAAAACATAAATGGTAAAGTCCATTGCTGATGTTTGTAATTAGAAAGATATTGGTACAAAACACTAATCTTCATTTAACAGTAGGGAGGTCTGGATTAAGGGCAAAGTTAACTGTAATAAAATCTTAATATACGAGTAGCTTTGAAAAAAGCTATTTGAGCCAGAAGCTTTTCGTGACGCTTTCATCAGTGGCGGTATTGCGTCAAAAGGGAAGATGTAGATTGAATAAGTCTTTTATGTGAATAATTTGGACGTTAGGCAATCAAGATTGCAAAGCGCGCCTAAGAAAGATTTTGCAATTGCGAAAGTTAAAGAAAACACAGCAGGAGGCCAAATGCCACGATCATCGAAAGAGTTTGAGAGTGTAAACAAACTCTTTCTGTCTGCATATCACTGGGCGTCGGGTCTTGATACAAGCAGCCTCTAGAAGATTAAGATGGAATGAGCTGCACGCTGCGGCAAGGATTGAAAACCGCTTATTATCATAGTTTAATGCGCATCGACCATTATCTAAAAGATGCTGATTAATGGCAGAGTCACAATGTCAATTGCAAAGTCACAAGTGTGACTCTGCCATTGGTCAGCATCTTTTAGATAATGATCGATGCGTATTAAACTATGATAATAAGCAGTTTTCAATCCTTGCCGCAGCGCGCAGCTCTTTCCATCTTAATCTCCTAGAGACTGCTTATATCAAGACCCGACGCCCAGTGATATGCAGACAGAAAGAGTTTGTTTACACTCTCAAACTCTTTCGATGGTCGTGGCATTTGGCTTCCTGCTGCGTTTTCTCTAACTTTCGCAATTACAAAATTTTTCTTAGGCGCACTTTGCAATACTAGCACTATCATTGGCTTGTCTTGATTGCCTAACGTCCAAATTATTCACATAAAAGACTTATTCAATCTACATCTTCCCTTTTGATGCAATACCGCCACTGATGAGAGCGTCACGACAAGCTCATGGCTCAAACAGCTTTTTTCAAAGCTATATTAAAATTCTGCACCACCAACAAGATTTTTGTGTAATAAAATTCCAAATTTAAGAAAAGATCAAAATTATCAATAACAGTATCGATTTGTAATACTGGATCATAGGAAATGTTTTTGTTTGAAAAGAGTTTAATAGATGCCTATTGCAAAAGTTGGTGTGACTTGTAGTTGTTGTTGATTACCCGACCCCTTCCGAGGAATGGGGGCATGGCGGGAGACCATGGAGCCCCAGAAGCTGGGCAACTCCCCACGGTCTGGACCAGAGGTCATAGATAGACAGAGAGTTGCCAAAGAGTGAGCGGCGCAAAGAGTCCGTAGCTGGACAGTGCAGAATGAGATGAGAGGTGTCCTGGGACGAGTGTTCACAGGCGCTGCAAGAAGAATTCTCGATTCTGCCAATCCTAGAGAGATAGGAACCTAAAAGAAGGCTGTGTCCATTGCAGCGAAGACGAGAGAGGACACAGCGAGCATGACGAGGGAGCACAAGTTCCTCAGTGGAAATCGAGGGAACCTGTGTGTCAAAATACTTTGATGAGACAGTATGCCTCCAGTCCAAGACAAGACAAGAGTGGATACGAGAGGTAAGAGAAGAGAGACGACAAGGGATTGTGGAGGGCGCAAGTAGTGCTCCCCGTATGGCAAGCTCATCAGCTGTGTCGTTCCCCAGGAAAAACGAGTGTCCGGGGACCCATTGTAGCATGATAGAACAGGAGGAGAGAGAAGACAGTTCCTGCCAGATCTGCAACAGAGTTTGAGATAACAGGAAAGGTGGAGGAGAGGACAGGGTGGCGAGGACAGAACGAGAGTCAGACAGGAGGAGAAGAGAAGAAAAATGGCAGACTTTATGGTGCTGCCAAGACCAGCAGAGAGCGTGCAGAATGGCGCAGACTTCAGCGGAAAAACTGGAACAAACTGGACCTGCCGAAAAGGAAAGAGTGGCCTCAGTGCCACAGAGAGAGCAGTTGGCAAGGACACCGGAGCCGCCCTTGCCAAAAGGAAAAGGAACAGAGCCGTCTGTCCAAAGTACCAGATCATGAGGGGAGAGAGACTCAAGGTGGGCAAGAGCCGCACCTTGGTGAAAGTGGGGGGATCAGAGCGAGAGCATGGAGAGGAAAGGGTGGACTCCACCATGAACGAGAGCAGGTTCCAAGGAGGACAGGGAGGGCAAGCAACAAGAGCCTCCCTAGAACAAGTAGAAGGAAGCATGAGCAGGTGAGTGGACGCAAGAGCTCTCCAGGACGATCTGCAGAGTCTTGGTTTCACTCAAAGTCTGGCCAAACCTGAGATGGGAAAGGAGGTTGGGAGACGAAAAGCCCGCTCATAAGAAAAAAGAGTGAAGTGAGTCAGAGTGACTCGTAGGGGAGGTAGAGAAGCCTTGGTGAGTAGTAGAGGGATAGGGGACGACGAGAGGCAGCCGGTGATGGC
The DNA here is from genome assembly GCA_963675345.1 of Trididemnum clinides. NCBI lineage: Eukaryota > Metazoa > Chordata > Ascidiacea > Aplousobranchia > Didemnidae > Trididemnum > Trididemnum clinides. The sequence goes on from OY776291.1 coordinate 37,902,654, forward strand.
GCAACTGGCCGCTTGGTGGAGGTATTCCAATTTGGTGATATTGGTAGCGCTTAGAAAAGGAAACCATCCGGGTGAAGCGTAAGTGAGAAGAGGTCAAAGAAAAGATTTATACAGAAGAGGGACTCCTTAGAGGGGCCCCATGAGGAAGCAGAGATACAGCGTAAGGCCTTGAGATGTGGGAAGAATTTGGCCTTCAGTGAAGATACATGTTTAGAAAAGGAAAGAGTGCGGTCAAAGGTGACCCCAAGAAAAGTTGGAGTGGGATTGAAATGGAGGCGGGAGCCGAGTAGGAGGAGGTTGGGCTGGAGGTTAGCTTGGTGGGGATCCACTGAGAAGAAGGAGGCCTCACATTTGCTCGGATTGAGAGGAAGACACCAGTACTCAGACCAGCGCTCCAATCGAAACAGACCTCCTTGTGTGGACTCCACCACAGTAGGGACCGAGGGAGAGGAGGACCAAATGGCCAGATCGTCAGCGTAAAGAGAGCAGCTGACGGAAGAAGGCAGAGATGCCGGAAGATCATTGATGAATAGAGAGAAAAGTACAGGGCCAAGAACAGACAGATCGTTGCAAAACACCTGAACGAACTCGAAAGGAACGGCTTTTGTGATTTTGATAAACCACACAAGCGCGCCTATCAGAAAGGAAAGATTGAGTCCAACGAGCAAAGCAAGGAGGGAGGCCAGCCGAAATAAGTTTGTGGGAAAGAGCGGGATGCCAGACAGAGTCAAAAGCTTTAGAGAAATCGATAGTAGACAGGATCGTCCGAGAGCCCGGCCTGGGTTTGTTAAACCCATCCGAAATAGACTGAGAAAGGTACAGAATTTGATCGAGTCTAGACCGTCCAGGGTGGAAACCGGCCTGGCGGGGAGAAAGAATGGAATTAGATTCCAGAAAGAAGACGAGATAGAATGATGCGTTCAAACAGCTTTGATACGCAGGAGGTGAGAGAGATAGGCCGGAAGAAAGCAGGAGAGTCGAGAGGCTTTCCCATCTTGTGTATGGGAATAATAGAAGATGTCTTCCAGATGGAAGGAAAGGAATGTGAAGACCAAGAAAGATTGTAGATGTGAAGAAGAAAATCCATGCCAGAGCGAGGAAGATGCTTTGGCATGGGATAGGCAACTTTGTCAGGACCAGTGGCAGTGGATGAGGAGAGGTTGGAGGCAGCCGCAAGAAATTCAGCAAGAGAGAAGGGAGAGCAAAAGGACGAGTGAGACTCCATTGGGCACGTGGCTCGGCGGAGCTCAGTGAGGTAGCCTCTGGCTCTGCTACGCAGGGCCTTTGGCTGAGAAACAGAAAAGTAAGACCTCAGGTAAGCGGCATAGACCGAAGCCGATTCCCTGGGAGAAGAACAGTTAGGAAAGTTAGGAGAGGAGGAAGACGAGGAAGCAGAGCCAGCGATAGAGCGAAGAAGAGAGTGCACAGATTTAGGGTTAGATTTAGGTGAAAGAGAAGTGCAGGTCGTCTGCCATGCCTCAGCCTTGGCCTTGGCGATGACTGACGAGGCACGTCGAGAAGCGGAGATGTAAGCCTGGCGATTTTCATCACTTTTGTGAGCGGTAGCGAAAGCCCTGCGTCTTTCACCAACCGCTTCTTCCACCTCAGCAGACCACCAGGCTTTAGGAGGATGTTTGATGCGGCCGAAAGGAATGGAAGATTTGGCCGCATTCATTGCCAGAGAGGTAAAAAGAGCAGCAGCAGAGGAAAGAGAAAGAGACGAGTATTCCTCTGCAGTAGGACAGTGAGAGTCAATGTAGGAGGCAAAGCCATCCCAGCGAGATTTCTGAAAATTGAAGGAAGGGGGGCGCTTGTTGGGGCGAAAGACCGGAGGGAGAGGGATAGATAGAAAAATTGGTAGATGGTCAGAACCCAGGTCCTGAAGCACCTTCCAGGAGCAAGAAAAAGCAAGAGTAGAGGGAGCAAAGGAGATGTCAGGAGAGGAGCGACTGCCAGAGGAGCGATGGAGAAGGGTGGGTGTGTCAGGGTCATTGAGGGGGAGGAGGTCTGAGGAGATAACCCAGTCGAATACTTCCTCCCCACGGGGGTCGGAAGTACCTCTTGAGTCCCAAAGCGGGTGATGACAATTGAAGTCCCCAAGAATGAAGAGATTTCTGGAGGAGGGAAGCATGGAGGGAGCAAAGGAATCGGTTCTGCCATCTGTTGGGGAGAAGCAAATAGGGGGGGCATACACATTAAGAAATGACACCGAGGAGGATTTGTTTAGAGAGATGCTGACCCCTACATAATCAGAGTAGGGGTCAAGTGAAGAGAGAGAGGTGGTAGAGAGTTCAGAAAAGGATAGGCCCTGTCTGACAAAAATGACAACGCCGCCGCTAGGATACGTGGTATCAGAAGAGAGAATGCCAGACCGGGAGTGGGTGCGATCAGAACGCAGAACAGAGAATCCAGGAATCCGGAAAGAGGAAGATGAGTTAAGATTGGATTTCTGAATGCAGATAAAGTCGACAGGATGGGTTGAAAGAAAGTGAAGTAGTTCAGTGCTCCTGGCTTGAAGACCTCCAGCATTCCATTGAAGAACCCTGAGAGAGTCAGGGGGAGAAGAGGAGGCAGGAGGTGCAGAAGTATAGCCAGGAGCAAGGGACGGTGGTGGGAGGGCAGGGGAAGGAGATATAAGATGGGCAGATGGGGGATAAGAAGTTTGGAGACGAGGGTGGGGCAAGAGTGCAGCTTTAGCAGAGGAGGGGCGGATTCCACAGTGGAGATATACATGTCGGAGGAGTCCTAGGAGGGGGGAGTCACAGTGTTATGGAAGGGGGGCCAGCTCCAAGAGTGAGAGCTGCCAAGAGCTCTGAAATTAGATAAAGAAAGTTGTGAGCACCTTAGATGGACCCATTTGGAGCAAGCGCAGCATTGCACTGACTTGCCCCGCCAGGTCACATTTCCAGCGCACACAGAGCAAGGAAAGATGGGGCCAGGGTTAGGATGAACGTTACCGGTCATCAGGAGAAGAAGAAGAATGAGGAGACGAAGGAGGGCAAGAGTAGGGCAGGAGAGGAGAAAAAGTAAAAACAGGTGACCAATTTTAAAGATGCTGTGTGCTGCCCTTCTGCGGTCGTTCAGGGGCAGCATAGCAAAAAAATGAGTGGGGAGTGCCTGGGGTAACTGGGACCCTTGGGAAGGCCAACAGCCATTTTGACCCAACCCAAACGGGGCCGGGGACCGCGCCACCATGTTGAGGCAGCTGTTGATTGGTGCAGTTGTGTGACTTAGGGAAAAGGCATGGCACCTTTTTAAGCTATAGTCAAATTAAAGCAAACAGTGCAGGCAAAAACCCTAATGCCACCAATATAAATATAAAAGCAGGCCCACCAAATCGTCAAATAGGTCTACCACTGACTAGCTCATTCCTTTAATTGTCAAAATGACCACCATTTGTGATTAAGTTTCACCCCTTTACACTTTTAAAAATTGTGAATGGTAGTTTGAGTCATCGTGCTTTCCTTTTGAATGATTCCAGTTTTGATTAATAGACCAACATGATCATCATTACATGTACAGAATCTATCGCTTACATTTACTAAACCATTTTGTTGTTGCTCTCATAAATGTTTGTACAGTGAAGCCAGCGCAGGTGCATTAATTAATACGTTTTAAATTGGCATGGGTGATAGTAGGCCATGCCAAGGTAAAATTGCACCATACTCAGAAGAAACATTGTTTCTACTTTGCTTGATAATAGCTTTATAGAGCTACCGAAATCAAACCTGAAAATTCGGAAAAAGCAAGGACTTCAAACTTCTTGGTGCATACCTAAGCAAGGAAAAACAAATATGAATTATAATGCGTAGCTAGCAGGGTCTTGAGAAAGTTTGAGGAGAAATCGAAAAACACAACGTCGCTGAGTCAAATTGCACATTATTGGTATTTTGCTTTATAATAGCTTTATAGAACTACCGGGATCAAACCAAACATTTGAGGAAAAGCAAGGACTCTTAACTTCCCAGATTATGTCAAGCAGGAAGAAAAGAACATGCTACATAATGTGTAACAAATGAGGACTTAAGAAAGTTTAAGGGGAAATCAAAAGAAAATGCCATTGTGTGAAATTGAACCACACGAAAGATATTTTTTGGCATTTCGCTTAAAAATAGTTTAATATCAGAAATGTGTTCCCTACTTCCAAGCTACAGAAAACGCAAGAGTTTGTGTCAGCAATGAACAAAGCACATAGGCATAGCCAAAATCTTGAAACAAAAAATTCTATCAGGAAAAGGAGCACAAAAAGTTGTGAAAATCTTGTGTGCAGAAAACACATAAACTTTTGGCAACTGTTCACACAAGAACCTAATAGGTGAAGCCGGCTTGGCCGGCTAAACCACACTCTCAATCCTGACGTTTTTGATGGGGGCTCTGCGGGCAATGCCATTGTATATACTATAAAGCAAGGATTCTTTCTTTTCTGAAATGCTGCTTATTGAGGACCCAATGTCTATACTCGGCAGTAGGGACCCCCAAACTATGACCTGCAAAGGCTTTTTATCCAACCTGCAGCCCTTTTTTAATTCAAAAACAAACGTATAGCACAGTGTTTCCTTGACAGAGCCACTTCGATCCAATCATTTTGAAGGCAAAAACTATAATTTGTGACAGCCAGAGAAGTGATGACCTTTTTGTTTCGGGGATCACCTATTTTTCAGGCAATATTACACGATCTATGACATTACTTTCTACCTATTTTGAGATAACTTTGGCCCACAGGTCTTTAATATATTGGCAATATGGTCCTTGATGGAAAAAGTTTGGAGACCCTTGCTCTAGAGCATTGTAATAAAATTCCAAGTTTAAGAAAAAATCAACACAAAATCATAATCTTAACAATTTGTAAAACTGAATTTAGAGAGAACATTTATTTGAAAACAACTCTGCCTGATGGGTGTTAAAAAAGCATGGTGAATAATTTGGGTGAGCTATAGACCCTTTTATCGCTATGCCAGAAACAAGACAAATAACGCAGCCAAACGAACTTAATACCACAAATATAAATACGAAAGAGTTAGCATCCCATTGCAAAATAGGCTTACCACTACATAGTTAATTTGGATTATTGTAAAATCAAGCCTCGTTTAGCCACTATCATCAGTTTTGACTGTGTTTCAATCCATTCTCTCTCACAATTATTAAAGATATTTTGTGGCAAGATTCTTTGTGAGCATTACCAGCATGACTAAAAGAATATGATCACGATTTTGTGTGCATGAATTGCGAAAGTGCATAAAACTCTTTAACTTTTCACTACAGCTCACACAAGATCCCAAAGTGTAAAGCCAGCACAGCCAGTTGAACTGACATAGTAAACCCCAACACTACTTATGTAGGGCCCCTGCCGGGCGACACTGCATAGTTTTAATATAAAAACTTTTAAGAAACAATATATTCAGTCAAAATTTTGTTGGAACAATAAAGTTAATTTTTTTAATTTTAACTCAATTTCGTTTCGTTTTTAGGTCAATAAAAACTTGCCCTAGAAATCATTTCATGTAACGCTGCACAATACAATTCACATGTGTACAGCATGGTATCATAGTGCAGTTGCCGTATCTAATAATACTCGTTCTTGGCTTCAAAATGAAAATTCTCGAGTACAAAATTCTATCAGGTCATCCCATAAGTAATGTCGTTTCTTAGAGGATTTTGAAGAAATAAAGAACACACACAAAATATTAATGTAATCAATAATATAGTGTCAATCTGAATTAATGACATTCTCCCAATGCTCTACAAATTTGTATAACCCACTTGCCAAGTTTAGAGACTAATCTAAGCTCCTGTAAGTAGCAATGAACAGTTGACAAGAATGAATTGACTTCTGCTAATTCGTCAACAGTTTTAGATGGATTTCGGTCTGTAGCAGCTTTTAGTGCATCATTATCAAATGAGACAGGTCGTCCAGAGCGTGAGGTATCTTGCAAGCTGAGGTCACCTTGTCAAAATTTGCAATGTGTCGAATGTACTGTTCGGTAGCTTCCATCTAGCTAAGGGTTATCAACAACATAAATTCTTTTGAATGATAGCAATTCCAAAAGTAACTAAACAAAGCTTTCATCATTCGGTTATAGTTATACATGCGTCAAAATGATGAGTTAAATCACGTTCTGACAAGTTCAAACAAGTCCTGCCTAAAAAACATTGCTTATGGGATGACCTAATATAAAAGCACCATGGTATTCATCAAGACGACCAGAATTCAAAATGCTGTGTTGCTCGAGTAAAAAGTCTGGCTTGAAAACGAGTGTGAAGTGGCAGAGATATACCGCATCAGCATGTCTAAAACTGCAAAACAAGTGAGAAAAAGGAACAAAAATTGAGCATAAAAACAGTATACTATCAAAGCAACCAATGCCACTTACCAACTCCACAAGCAACTGCCAACAAATGTACCAAAATAACTTTCATTGCTTTAAGTGGTTCCAGTAAACTTGACAAAAAAAGCAGAGCTATATCATAATAATGTTATGTCAAATTTAAACCTAAAAATTATATAAAAGCGTTGGTCTAAAGTAAGTTAATCATTTTTTTGCGCAGTAGCATAGAAAGGGCCAGATACAAAAAAACTAAACATACCCAACATTTCAATGATAGTAAAAATGATCAAATTTGTTCGTTAACCTCCAACCACGGGAAAATCTTTGAAGTTATGAATAGAACATTTTGATTTCAGAGTTATCAATACTTGCCAGCACAGTGCAATTCTACCACAAGCCTGCGACCCAGCAAAAAATTGCCATAAAAGGCCTTTATGAGAACACAAACAATACCGTATGATCAGGAAAACTGGATAGATTGAATTCCTGGGGCCTCACACTTGATTACTTCAAAGCACTTTTTTAGTTGACATAATTTGGATTGTATTTTCATTGCATTTAATAAACCGAGATATTTTTTGGCATAAAATCTACAAAGTAGTGTTTTAAAAAACTTTATCTCCGAGAAAGGTTATCATGTTGCTTTGCAGAGCAAGTGTGGCCTCACAATCAGTTTTCCCAGGGCCTCGTATTCATTTAATCTAGACCCAAACATAGCAACATCACCATTGCAAGGTTCAAACTCACAATTATTTTCACCATGAACGGTGCTCAAGCCCACTCGACCACATTCCCAAGATACTTCTATTCAGTAAGTTTCACTTTGCTAATCACAAGAGAGACCACATAAAGGTAATTGCCTTCATTCACTAATGCCTGCCCTAACAGCTGAATCAAACATCATCTCTAGGCAAAGCCAAGGTAATCTGTAAGTCCCAACTTACCAGCTGAACAAAGAAAGCCAGGACCCATATATACCTTTTTCTTTTTATTTTATTTGCCTACTTGTGTTTCTATTGTTATTGTATTTGGCATCGCGTTCCTTATTGCTAAAGAAAGGTTTATTGCCTAAAGTGGTAATGAATACGTTGCCTAACCACCACAACTGTTTTTTTTTCTAAAGAGCGGTCTTACTCATCCTCCTGGTTTCTTTATCCTAGTGTGCAAACCGTTTCAATGTGTCCATTTTGTTATTACATTTTTTCTGCATCTTACTCTAATAAACAAAAACACAGATAAAATATTAATTGTTGTTTCACAAGTTTTAGGGCAAGTAGTTTACTTGGCATAAATTTAGTCACTTAGCCTAACGGTACGTGACACATGGAAGATGCACCAATGCTTCCAATAAAGAAAGCAGTTACAACTAGCAATTTCTGGGAAAATAGTCACCATGCCGAGAAACATATCAAACACAAATGTTTAGATCCAGCAAACAAAGTACTTAATTGAACTTGCCAGCTCAACGAACCTACAGCAACAGCCATGCAGTTCCTGGAAAAAGGATTGCAATACTGGTATAACATGATAGATACAAATGTGAAGACACCGTAAACATACCGATACAAGAAGGTTGCCGGATCAAAGAACTACAGTTACAACTGCACAAGTATTTACATACGAGGTGTGTTTGAAAAATATCGGGACTGTATGCTTTGCACAAACAACACTTGCAACAGTGGTAAAAGCTTTGTTTTTTAAGATGGCGCAATGTCTTGTGGTTGTAAAAATGTAGTTTCAGCATTCTGTGACAGCCATATGCTTTTTACAGGCTTTTCTTGAAAGGTGCTTTACTGTAGTTCGTTTTGGGATAATTTATTTAGTAAATATTTTTTTCTTTTTTTCTTCTTTTGTTAACAAATAATGAGCATTGAACAAAGAATCAACTTGAAGTTTCTCGCTTGACTTGGAAAAACTCCAACTGAAACATTCAATTTGCTCCAAGAAGTTTACAGAGATGCTACGGTGTCAAGAACTCAGATTTTTGAGTGGCACAAGAGGTTTAGAGTGGGAAGAGAGGATGTGGAAGATGATCCTAGGAGTGGAAGGCCAACAACAAGCAGAACAAACGAAAATGTTGAGCGTGTGAGAGAAAAAGTACGCAGTGACTGCCGCCTTACTGTTAGAATGATAGCAGATGAGTCGAACATGAATAGTGAGAGGGTGTGGAGGATCATCACAGAAGATCTGGGGATGAGAAAGGTTTGTGCAAAAATGGTACCAAGGTTGCTGAATGATGGGCAAAAGGAAAATCGTGTGCAAGTGTGTCAAGACATCCTGAAACAACTTGAAATTACACCAGATCTGCTGAGTAGAGTTGTTACCGGTGATGAGTCATGGATCTTCGAGTACGATCCACTCACCAAACGGCAGAGCCTTGAATGGAAGAGTGCATCCTCACCAAGACCCAAGAAAGCAAGGCTGTTCAAGTCCAAAATTAAGGTGATGCTGATTGTTTTCTTTGATGTTCATGGAATTGTTCATCTAGAATTCTTGCCACAGGGCCAAACCATTCTCCAGAATGTTTACAAAGACATCTTGCGACGTTTCATGCGTTCGGTAAGGGAGAAAAGAAGAGAATTGTGGGAGACAAAGTCATGGCTGCTTCATCATGACAATGCTCCTGTTCACAATGTCCTAAGCATACGACAATTTCTTGCAGAAAATAACATTGCCGTGCTGGAGCAACCACCCTACTTGCCAGATCTGGCTCCCTGTGATTTTTTTGTTTCCTAAGCTCAAGGGAGTCATTAAAGGAACCCGTTTTCAAGACTCAAAAGCCATAACAACAGCCGTAACGAAGGAACTACGAGCGATTCCAATGGAATCTTTCCAGAAGTGCATAGAAGCATGGCGGCAGAGATTAGAAAAGTGCATTCGAGCTCAAGGAGATTACTTTGAAGGGGACAACTTGTAATTTTTAGGTGGCATTTCAAATAAAATAATTATTTACACAGTCTCGTTACTTTTCAAACATTCATCGTAAAGTCAGTACAATGGTGTATGAAAACTGACACAAACATTCAAGTACAGCAAACATCAGCTCAAACACCCCATGCTGCTGTTGACAATTCCGAAGAAAGCCTTGGTGCTGGTGAAGCTGATGTTCTGTGGTAAGTGTTGTTTGGTTATGTGGCATGCAACTAAAGTAAATAAATGCTCAAAGCGATTTGGGGTTATCCTCATGCAACTTGAGCATATTTCTTTGTTTCTTGTTGACAGTTCTTTTATCAAATTATAGCTGCTATCTCTTTATTCACAAATGCTTAATTACTAATTACACATTGACAGCACATAAATTAGATAATATTTATCCTATCTATGTGCTGTTAATGTGTCACATTTTATATATATTTTATTTTTAATTTTTAAGTTGTAATGTAAACATGTAATTTTGATACTCTTGACAAGAGCCGCATTGATGAGCCAAAAACGTTCAGTTCTAATATAAAATGCACAACCTATGTGGTCTCCTTACTTTTGCTACTTTGTGGTAATATTACCATCGTGTGACCACTAGTGCTCAATGTCATATTTTTCTCAGTACCGTTTCTCTCAGGACCTTACATATTTCTCAGTATGTTGTAATTTTCTCAATATACTTTCTCAGTACACATTTTCTCAGCCTAGCAGTAACTAATGAATAGCCTACTTGAGTTCAATGCTGTACTCTCTTCTTCAATCAGCAGTGTTAAAATTTTAAGGATTAAAATTTAGCAGTAGTGCAGTGACAATGAATGCACTTTAATCCAATTTATTAAATAGCAACAATTGTGATTCAGAATTGTGTTTTTACTTCCTATTTAATAGAACGCATGTTTACTGTACGCTTGCATATTTACTTTAAAAAATTCATTCTGCCAGAGAAAAACAAAATATAATACTTTGATGCACACCAAGTGACGATGATAAAATTCCAATCCTTAATTTTCTACATTAGCATTAGAGGAAAACCATAACAGTTAAAAGTATTTTATTTATGGTGATTGATTGGTTATTTGACCTAATTAATCAAAAAAAGATCAGCTTTTTATGTATACACTAGCCGGATCTGCCAGCATTGCCCGGCAGAATTCCCAGCAATAATGTCAGGGTTTATAATATCAGTTCACCCGGCTCTGCCGGCTTCATCCATTGTCCTCTTGTTTGATTAGAAACAAAAAAATTGTGAGCTCTATGTACATCCATAATTTTTCTGCACGTAATGGTGATCATCTTAATCTCCAAGACTGGTAATGCTCACAGACAAAGAATCTTGCCACAAACTACCACTAATACTTGTAAAAAATATGAAGGGGAAAGGATTGAAAAGCAGTCTAAAATAATGGTGGCAACCAAATGGTGAGTGTTTTTACAATTACGGAAATAAAGTATTCAATGGTAAGCCTATTTTGCGATTTCATGCAGCCCTTTTCATATTTATATTTGCAATGTTAAAATCCTTGACTGCGTTTCTTGCCTTGTTTCCAGCATTGTGACAAAAGTGGTTATGCCTTCCCCAAATTCATGTTCTAGAAAGAGCCCATCATACCAAGCTAATTTCAAACAAAACATCCCCTCCAAGCATTGATTGTGACATCATTTTAGAACCCAAAAGGATAAAATATTTTGTAAAGTGATAGGTCGGGTGCTAGTTTTTTTTTGAGCACAAAACAGTTTTGCTGTGTCAAAAAATGTAATTTTAAAAAAATCATCTTTGATTCATCTTAATGTCACAAATATTTATATGACTCACTGCAGCGTGGTGAATAATGGTGCCAAGTTTGATGTTTATATGCCAAGTGAATTCGCAAGAGTTAAAGCATACATACACACAGTATTGTGCTTTATATTTTAGATAACGTTTCTTTGTTGCAGTTTGATTTTAGTGTTAAGTATATACAAGATTGGGAAAACTAGTTGTTGGTCAACTCACTGGACAAAATAGCTAGAAAAATTTAAACTTTTTAGAAAAATGAATAGCAGTTGGTGTAATAAATGGTTTGCTACGTTTAAGCTAAAGAAGAGTATAAATATCTTGTAGTTATCTATCTTGAGGTTTGAAATCTGCATTTGAAAGAGATACGTTGTAAAGTATCCTAGTGCTAATTTTTTACAACTTGGAATATCTTGTACTTGATAACATTGGACAACAAAAAAATGTTCTGTTGCACAAGTAACAAGATGGTGATTTCGGCTATTAGTGGGCCCTGATTTCAAAAATGATATTAGTTTTCTTCTATCACATTGCTTTTTTGAGATAACCACATGTATCAATTTTCTCTGATTCTATACAGTGCACAAAGCCACGATTTACCATTTCGCACTAAACTAAATATACTAAACAGACAACTGCAACAGAAAACAAATGCACATAGTCACGATTTACCATTTTGAACTAAGCTAAATACCGTATATACCGCCCAATAAGCCGACTCGGCGAATAAGCCGAGGTCGATTTTTAGCTTAGAAAATGAGGGTTTTTACATATTACCGTCCAATAAGCCGAAGTGGAAAAATTACGTTCAACTACCATATTTTTTTTTCTTTTTCCAACATTTTTTTTCCAGTTATGCGTTACATTCATTAAATCATTTCATTCGCGCTTTTTTTCTTTTTACACACCAATACACGTGCTTTAAAATGACATCATACTATTCGCGTATTTTTCTTTTTTACACAGTTTATAGTACATACTGAATTCAACAGACGAAGTGCTTTGTTTTAATCAGTCGCTAAATAATTATTTACAAGCGTACTTTTTGTAAATACATGTTCTTTTATTTACCGTCTTTAATTAACTTTAGTTGTTAATTGATGCAAGATCGTGCTATTGTAAGATCGTAGGTGTCATTTTGCAATCAATTTTGACCTTCGGTATTTTTGGTTCAAAGCTATATTCGCCCAATAAACCGACCCCATAAAATTAGATTAAAAAATTAGGTCCAGAAAATCGGCTTATTAGCCGGTATATACGGTATACTAAACAGACAACAAATGTATTCTATGGCTTTAGAAATATTTAATGCATGTGGATTTTCTTTTATGTAACCAGCCCTTGCTCCCACGTTGTTGGTAACAGCAGAAATCTCCCATCACATTGGCATCAAAACGACCCTGTTACCACCCTTCTGTGACAGATATAACTTGGTGAAATCTCTCTCCTTGTTCATCACTAATTCGCCAAGATTAAGGACAAAGAAATACAAGTGGGAATGCAGAAAGTGCATTTTTAAAGACATACCAGCTCCTAATTGCTTATATGCTTTCATCATGCGATTAACAATATCACCATATTGGTCATGATGGTGATTTCTTAAGAAGTTAGCAACGACTGATTTCAAAGCATTCCAAGCAGCCAGTTTTAACAGATTAAGTCACAAATCAAACCCCTCATTTAGCATCAGTTTCCTAATTTTACCCACAAAAACTACAGCTTTCAATTTTGCATCACTTTTATCAACTCTAAAAAATCTTGAGAGAAATTTAAAGTCATTGCCATCCCGGTCCATCACTTTCAAAAATTTTTCATCGTACTAAGCTTGATTAAAAAGACAGTAAAAAGACATTTGAAGAAATAACCAAAGGTTGGTGTTAGACATTATGTCTTCCGATTTGAGGGTTTTGTTGAGAAGGCCATACTTTTAGTGTATAGTGACTGCTGTCTTGCTGACTGTTCTATAGACACAAGAAGCACATGTGCTTTGTGTACTCGAACTGCAACTCGAGGGGAGAGAAACAACTTTCAGATCACTACGAATTTTCTAGTTATACTTGGGATATTCCAAGAGATCAAGAAGAATCTTTATTGTATCATAGGTCTCCTTTCTGAGGAAGCTGTAACCCACAGGGATTGATGGTTTGATATTATCATTGTGCAACAACACGGCTTTAAGGCTTGTTTTGCTGAAATCGATAAACAACCTCCAATGAATAGGATTATGTTCACACCCCAGTTTGGTCATCAACCCATATATCTTTGCAATAGCATTATTTTCTGTACTTGTATAATAACGAGCAAGGTTTTGATTGCAGCTACGAAGACAAAATGGTTGTTCCTGGTTCTAGTAGATTCCAATGTTGGAGCCTGGACCCCAATACTTCTGCTTTTTTTGGATAGATACAGATCACACACTAGATCATTCAAGGATTCTTGATTAATGAAGAGTGGCGCAGACTCGTGTTGAAAGGAGGGATTTGATTAATAAGATCCTTCTCACTTTCAGTACCAGTACTTTCACGTTTATCAACAGACATAGTATCTTCCTTTTCAGTTGGAGGCTGAGATACAGGCAGATCTGAGTTATGGGAAACTGGTTTAATGGTTGACTTGCACACAAGGTAGGACATTTTGGACTTCTTTCTTCAAGAAAATTCTCTGGTGTTTGTCATGCAGAAGTAGCAATCAGTAGCGTGATCACGCTGCTCACGCCACACCATGGGAACAGCAAAAGGCATTTGCATTAATTTACCATCGAGCCAAAACAGAAGACTTGTTTTGCAGCAGTTGCAGCAAATATGTGGGGCCCATTTTTTATCTTGGTCGCTTACTTGACATGCAAAATAGTGCTTGCATGCATATCTTATTCTGCTGGTCAGCTTTACACGGTGAGCAAGAGTATACTCGCTGCAAACATAAAAATTGTTAGGGTGATTGACAACCACATTTGGGGGTTGAAAGCATCGTTGTAACAAGTTGTCTTAAATCGGAAATTTTAATGGTTACATAGCAAATCTGAGCACAAAATACAACTAAAATTAAACAAAATATTATAGCAGCTGGCGTTAGCCTAATTAGATATTAATTTAATTGATAGACCTTAAGGCAACCCAAAGGCTAACTGCAATCAGTTGATTAAAATACTACTTCCACGACTGGTTTTGTTCCTATTAGAACTCTTCAGGTGGACTCAGGTATTGAACCCAACAATCATATGAATTGCTTCATGTGATCGTTCACTTTGTTCCTTTTGGCAAATGTGGCTCTGGCGTTCTTTCCAAGTGCACTCTTTGTGGCACTGAGGCCACTCTTTTTTTTTTGACAACCCCAGAATGTTTGACAATGTTTTGACAACCCGGGGTGCAGGCTTTAGTTTTTCCACTAGAGCCTGCACCATTCTGCAAGCTCTCCACTGCTCCCAGCAGCACCAAGAAGTCTGCCACTTTTCTTCCTCTTAGAATTTCACTTTGTCCTTGCAGTCTCTCTCATTTCCACTGGTTTTTTTCTCTTGACTAGAGTCACACTATCTCATCTAAATTCTTGGACACACAGGTCCCTTCAGTGTCCAATGAAGAATTTATGCTGCATTGTTGCGCCCTCTGTGTCCTCTTTCATCTTTGCTGCAACGGACACAGCCTTTTGTTAAGCTCTTTATCTCTCTAAAATCGGCAAAATTGATAAACCTTTATGCAGTGCCTGCGATCATCCAATCCAGGAGACCTCTTATCTCATTTAGCACTGTTCAGTTACGGACTCTGCACTGCTCGCTCTTGGACAACTCTGTCTTTTTATGACCTGCAGTTCAGGCCCTCGAAATTTGCCCAGCTTCTAGACCTTCATGGTCTTCTGCCATGCCCCAATTTTTGGAAGAGGTTGGGTAACAAACACACAACAGTCGTGATGCTTTTATCCACAGGATTCAGTAAAAATTGTGTCCCAAATTGCCGAGGACTTCTTCAGGAACTCCCTAGCAGCTATACAAATCTTTTAAGACTTCTGCTATTATCTAGGTCTCTACTCTTAAGAGGTACAGTTTTAAGGCATCCAGTTACATAATGCACCTATGTCAAGATGCAAATGTGATTAACAGTAACAGTACTCCTATTAAATTGCATATCAAGTAAAGGCATATTTCATGGCAGTGAAAGAGAAATAGATCTGTTTTGGGCACAGGACATATAATCGACAAAAACTGGTGACACTCCTTTGTATTCTATGCCACCAACAATTGGTTAAATCCAATCATTAGATTTCTTAATCTGTAGGTGTCCTCCAAAAATCGAATGATGTGCAATTTCTAATGAATGAGTGAATGGAGTCAGAAAGTGTTTTCCTGCCACCCATTGTTCTATTTGTAATCCGCCCATTGTGCTACACTGGTGCCTGACTGAGCAAGATCGTTCAGCAGTTCCAGTACCGCAGAAGCAAATGGGTGTCTTGATTTGAGTTGTGGCAGGTGCCAAACAAAAGCCTTTTATGCAGGTGTTGTAGTTCCTGGGCACGACGAGTGAGACAGCATGGCTTTTTCATGATAAAGTTCAGTTGGCAGAATACCTGCTAGAACAAAGAGATTGTCCATTGGCATAGGACGCACGCATCCAGTTGCTATGCACAAGGAATTGTTAATCTGCTTGTCAATGAGGTAAATGTGAACATGGCGACAACAAACTGGTGCACAGTACTCAGCAGTAAAGTGTACAACAGCAAGGGTGGCTGTGCATAATACTGTCGCACTCGCACCCCATCTTGATTCCACTAGTCCCCTAAAAAGCCCAAGGCAAGTTGTTAACTTCTTGCGCAGTGACTCTAAATTTTGAGTGCCCTATCCAGCTTTATTCCAAGGTAGATTGGTTTGGCACAAAAAGGTAGGATCTGTCCTTCGACAGGGATTATAAGCTCAAAATGTGCCTTCTTGCTGTAAAGGTGGAAGGCTGTCAACATTGCTATGGTTGTACTGAGCTTGAGCTTCCATTCTGGAGATAAGAAGATAGGGTTGCCATGTCCTTGAGTAAAAGTCTCCTCTAAAGCCTTCCGAGTGCTTGCAGCATGCAAGATCACCCACATTTGTCCTGAAGTATAGCTTGAGAATGTGGTAAACAGCAGCAGAATCATCCTTTGTGTCTAGTATCACATTAATTACAAGTTACTTTGTGTCTAGACCATTGATTCTCAACCGTTGAGCCATGGCCCATTAGTGGGCCCCAGCACATAAGTTGGATGGGCCACGGCTTCTTATTCTAATTTCAACTAATAAGAACATCAATGAAATTGAAAAAAATATAACGCACTGGGTCGCAGACCTCTGTGTATTTTGAAAATGGGTCACATGCCTAAAAAGGTTGAGAAATACTTGTGTACATAAACAGTTAGTAACGAAATCTTGTGATAGCAAATAGCAGATTGCGACGTAATCCTGTTTGCTGGAGAGGTGAAAACCTTTTTTAGAGCTCAACTTCACTGCTATGTTATATGTTATAATCAAGTGAGGAATAGAAAGTTCTTCTTGGTTTATAAATTTTTCTATTTTATGCATTTCTTCAGCTTATGCTGGTGATATTTCAAATATTACATTATAATCTTTTTTAAGAGGGGCACAAACATTTTTGGCTTTCTGAAGTGGGTCACAACACCAAAAAGGTTGAGACACGCTGGTCTAGACCATTAGCTATTTTTGCTACACCTGGCCTCTGGTTTGATGCATCAGTCGATTCCACAGTGACAAATACAGTTACAAAGGAAACAACTCAAGACAATTGTACCTAGGAATCAATCAGGACTGTTTTTAGTGCCAGATCTCGTGCTGTTGCATTTGACTCCCTCCTTACTGCATAGCATTTGGTTAAATGCTGCCACACAGTGATCAGCCAACTGTGAGAATTTGTGTACAGTTTTTGGATCAATTTGCTTGGGCCATATCGATAATCTTTTGAACAGGAATTAGTAAACTGTTCACAATCAAATCAACCATGTCACTGTCAGTTTGGTCCACTTAAGCCAAACTCCACCCTCTTGGTATCCTTGCGTCACAAAAGATGGTAATGGTGGTGCCCTTCATATTCGTCTCAACAAATCCTTGATTAAGTTGCTCACCCACTTAAAAACTGAGCAAGCTTCTTTGCTTTGGTCTCAAGCCTTATATATTTTACTTCAAGCTTAGACTTTTTTTCCTAAGCAGCAACATTGCTTTCTTCAGCTGACGCTTTAGTTACAAATTTTTACTCTTTAACTTGAGCTACTAACCTTCGCTCTTTAAGTTTGCCTATCCTTTTTGCTTTCCTAATTCAGTGCCACTCATCTATTACAATCTTGTTCTTTTGCTTCCTCTCTATATCCAACAATTCTACCAATCCTTTCAGGTTCTAATACTTCTAATCATTTCAGGTTCTAATATTTAACTTGAGCTACTAACCTTTGCTCTTCAAGTTTTCCTTTCCTTTTGCTTTCCTAATTCAGTGCCACTCATCTATTACAATCTTGTTCTTTTGCTTCCTCTCTATATTCAACAATTCTACCAATCCTTTTAGGTTCTAATTATAAAACGTATTGTAATGTTGTAAATCAAACGATTGAAAAAGCGAAACAAAAATACTACAATGAATTAATAATTGATAGCGGTAAAATCTGGAAAATAGTGAATGAATTAGTAAACTTAAAACCTTCACAACAAGTTGACATTAACCAACTCAACACTAAAACAGGTGAGGTGATAACTAATCCTGCTGCTATTTCTGAAAATCTCAATGCATACTTTGCCAACATAGGAAAAAAATGGCTGAAACCATTCCCGAAGTTGACACGGATACGAATGCAATAGCGCCGACAGGCGTGATCAATTCTTTTTTCTTAACTGCAACGTATCCGAATGAAATAAATAATATTATTGACTTGTTTAAAGAATCAAAAGCAACCAGGTATACAGACGCCGAAACTAAATTTATAAAAATTAGTAAATCAATAATATCTCCTTTTCTTTTCAAATTGATAAACCATTGCTTTAGTAAAGGCGTCTACCCAAACTGCTTGAAAATCGCCAAAGTTATTCCAATTTTTAAAAAGGGTGATGATAAGGAAGCTTCTAATTATCGTCCCATATCAATTTTATCACAATTTGATAAAATGTTAGAAAAATTAATTTACTCCCACATCATTAATTTCATTGAAAAAATGATCTGCTCTGTGAAAATCAGTTTGGCTTTCGGAAAAATTCTTCAACTATATTTGCAATCAACTCAATATATGACAAGTTTATAAACAATATTGATCAAAATTTATATACATGCTGTTTGTTTTTGGATTTATCAAAGGCCTCTGATACGGTTGATCATGAGGTTCTTTTAGATAAATCGTATCGTAACTTTGGAGTTCGTGATAAACCTCTTGGTTTATTAACAAGCTACTTAAAAAACAGATATTAATACGCTAATGTACGTAACTTTATGTCCTCATATACCAAAGTATCATGCGGGGTACCCCAGGGATCTTGCCTTGGGTCGCTACTTTTTTTTGTTATACATTAGTGACATTTCGTTGATTTCCAATTTTGACACCACATTATTTGCCGATGACATCTGCTTGATGATGGCTGATAACAATCTGAAAAACCGGGAACACAAAGTTCAAATAGAACTCAAAAAAGTTAACTCTTGGCTCTGTCAAAATAAGCTATCACTAAATACTAACTACATGATAATAAACAAGCAACTCCTTAAAACTTGTCAATGTAATTTTAAAATAGCTCTTAACGGTATTACTAGTAATAAAGCGCATACTGTCAAATACCTAGGGTTGTTCATTGACGATAATCTCAAATGGACGTCGCAAATAAATTATTTGTCCACGCAGCTTGCCAGATGCACGGGACTCTTTTACAGATTGCGCAATTTTGTTTCAAGAGAAACCCTTTGCATGCTATACTATATAGTCTTGTATACAGCAGAATTCAATATGGAATTACTGCGTGGGCAAAAGCAAATAAAACTTCACAAGAAATAATTCGGGTAACGCTTAACAAAGTTTGAGAATAATATTGTTTCATAATTTATACACGCCAATTTCACAAATGTATAAAGAACTTCAAGTGTTAAAAGTAGAAGACATATATCAACTTGAGTTAGCTAAATTGATGTATCAACTGCATCATAATCAATTGCCTAAAAACTTTTATCATTCTTTTCGTAAGATAAATGCTATTCATCAACATGAAACGAGATTGATAAATTCAACTGCCTACTACCGCCCCCGAATAAATAAATTGTTTAGCCAAAAGCTGTTTTCTCACAGAGTTCAAAGCTGTGGGGTAACCTCAAATCAGAATTAAAGAGCATGCACTGGGTTTCTTTTAAAAAAGCATATAAACTAAAATTATTAAACGAATATTAACTCTTGCAAAAACTTTCGATTGTGTAAAAAACATTTATTGTTATTGTTTGTTTCGTTTCCTTTTTTTTTATTTTTTTTATCATTTGATAAAAACTTGAACTCAACACTTTTTTACAAAATGTACTCAACAGTATCACTTAGTGGATTTTGCTTATATCTCAATCTGCTGAGATCAGGGAGCATCTCGACTCGATAACCGAAAGATTCCTCGATGCTCACTGGCTTTTGCTACAAGTGATTTTTTTTTGTGTATTATTGATTTGATTATTAAGTCGGTGCGCAAAGTAATATCAAATAAATTCTCTCTCTCTCTTCTCTGTAATAAGTTCTTCAGCGGTCGTGTTTATTGCCAAGTCATATGTGTATCCCAAAGGAGGCCCCAGATGTCACAGAATAAAAATTTTGGTTTCACCTCAATAATTCTATTACGTATTTGAGGTGGATGTTATATCACTTAAGCAATTTGTCTGAATGCTACTTTACCAAGACCTTGTTAATTCAATAGAATCATTCCATGTCGGTTGATCCAGCTTATAAAACCCACCATTTCAGATTTTCATGAAACTTGACTAAATGATAGAGATGAAAAAGTTTAGGCTTTTGTGATCAGGAGCAAAGGATCTATCACCTGGCCAAATTTCATAAAAATCTGAGATGGTAGATTTTATTTTGCCATTTCTTTGGATGGATTGACAATGAATGACCCAATACCAAATATCTATTTTACCAGCTGTAGATCCACGCCACTTCTTGTTCAAAACAACAAGATCAATCTTTACCTCAACAGTGTATGTGTGTGTGTGTGTGTGTGTGTGTGTGTGTGTGTGTGTGTGTGTGTGTGTCAAAATTTCCATATAATTTTGAGAATAATATTGTTGGATTGTCTTATCTGACGGTTGCTATATTTTTGAATAATATAGCAACCGTCAGATAAGACGAGGTACAAAATTAGAGCAAACAATTTTTATTTACAAACAAAATGATACTGATTTTTTCATGTAAAATGAATAAATCTGCACGTAGAATTTAAGGTCGGACTTTTTTATCGATTGTATAAGACGACCCGCAATTTTTAAGGATGTTTTTTTTACTTTAAGGGTTGTCTTACATGCCGAAATATACGGTAAATGTAATTTATCAACGCTGTCCACCTACTTTTGGCTAACCCTGTATATATGAGGTGTGTCCAAAGAGTAACGAGACTGGTGCTATAAAACCTTTATTGAAAAATATTGAAATATACCAAAGTCAAATTCCTTTAAAGTAATTCCCTTCCACTTTAAAACACTTGTGCATTCGTTTTTTTCAGGATTCAATACACTCTTGGTAGGCATTTTCTGGGATCTTTTTGAATTTCATTGTCGCAGCCATTTTGATTGAATTGATGTCAGAAAAATAGGTTCCCTTCAGAACAAATTTGTTCTTGGTGGAGAGAATAAAGTAATGAGGGCCAGATCGGGGAAATATAGGGGGTGTTCCAAAGCTGCAATGTTCCTTTCTGCCAGAAACTAACAAATACTCACGAATGCGTGAGCAGGGGTATTGTTGTAATGGAGTGTCCATGCTTTACCTTCCCAAAGGCTCTGCCTCTTGTCACGCATTGATCTCACACGGCACCAACAAATGTCTTTACAGATGGTTTGGTTCACTGTTTGGCCTTGGGGTAGGATTCAAAATGAGCGATGCCTTGATTATTATCAAAGAACACAATGAGCATCACTTACTTTCAACTTCTACTTGCTTGCTTTCACTGGCCTTGGGAAACCATTATGTCAACGCATGGATGCTCCATTATGATAATGCTCCTGCTCACACAGCCCTGAATATTTGTCAGTTTTTCGCAAAAGGGAACATTGCAACTTTGAAACACCCCTTATATTCCCCCAATCTGGCCCCCGGTAACTTTTTCCTTTTCCCCAAAATTAAATTTGTTCTGAAGGGAACCCATTTTTCTGACATGAATTCCATCAAAATGGCCACAACAACAGCATTCAAAAAGATCCCAGAAAATGCCTTCCAAGAGTGTATTGAATCCCAGAAAAAGCGAATGCACAAGTATTTTAAAGTGGAAGGAAATTACTTTAAAGGAATTTGACTTTGGTATATTTAAATAAAGTTTTATAACACTAGTTTCATCCCTTTTCGGACACACCTGATACATATAAAGGCTCATCAGATGGCAACAAATCATATCATCAAATAAGTAAGATTTGTTGCCACCTAATGAGCCTTTTTGGGCAAAACAGGGTGTTGTGGTTTTATTCTTTCATGTAGTGTTTTAAATACACATATATTTGCTGCTCCAATTTTGTTGTTGAGCACTCTTCAAGCAAAGTATGTACAAAAGCGAAAAACCTTGATGTTCCAAAAGATTCCAATCAAAAAACAAAAGCAGTTACGATGATGTTGTAAGTGTAAATTTGCGTAATTTCTTACCAGGCCATGTTATATCACAGTCACAATCAAAGTGGTGTAAGTAAGTTGGGCTCAGCAACCATACATAACATCAAAATAAGTTGTTAAAGCTGCTGCAAAGTATTATTTGTGCCGCACTGCAAGCTATGTGCCACCAGGGCTTGACTTTGATTTGAAAACAGGAAGATTAAATTTGATGTTTTCCAACATTTTGATAATGCTGGTAAATTTGTTCCAATTTCAGAGCCGTGTATTTCTTGGTTTCACAATTTGTTTACTCAAATACTTATTGTTATTACAATCTACACATCACGACCACTTTAAAACTTTGCTAAACTGTGATTTAATGTTAATGAAGTGTTATGCATCGTACTGTACCTACTAAATGTCTAACTGAATAACATTAGTGCTGTATTTTGACAGTTATACTGTTACACAAGTTGCATTGGCGTAAGACATAGTCTTTATTTTACAAGTTTCCATTGTTAAGTAAACTATAGGCCATTAGTAGTGATTTGTCTTGTCAGGCCTATGTATTGCTAAGAAAATCAAAAAAAATTTTTTGACAAAGGTCATGGTGGGCTTAGGCCTTAAACCAAAAACTTCAGACACGAAACCACAATAATTGACTTTATCGCAACAAGAATTGACAAGCAAATCCAAGTCAACAATTACACAAATTACTGATGAAACAAATAAATAGATAATAAGCAACACATCTACCAATTCATAAAAATTAAACTTATCCCTGAATGCAAATTCATTGTCCCACAGTAGATCATTGCCGAGGGAAGAAAGTTGGATCAATTACAATTGTAACTGAATGTAATTATTCACATGTTTTTGTGTAATTGTAATCTTAACTAGGACTTTTTGTTTTGGTGTATTGTATTTTGCAAAAGTTTTTGACCCGTGTACAATTACAATAAAACAATTTCACAGCTGTAGCAAATGCATAAGCATAAAATTACTTTTATAATTGCCATGTAACATGCTGTAACATATTGCTGTTTTCTGAGTAGAGATGCAGTAACAGCACTGCAGTGGTTATTAAGTGGCCGATTATCTGTATTCTTCCCTCGCCATTGTTCACAATCGCCACTGTTGCACTACGTGGTCAGCTATTGGTTACCCTTTCAATTCTTGTTTGCCGAAAGCAGTTGTCTGCACAAAAGGAGATTGCAATGATACTTGTCAGGTTGTGTCGACTTGTGTTGGTCCAGTTTACTTCAATGCAAACTCAGGTGCTTCATACTTTCTGGTGTTTTTGAAGTTTAAAGTTAATTCCTAATTTCGCATTGTTTATGGTTTTTGATTCTTTCACAACTAAAACATTTTGCATAAATTATAAAATTTTGAAAGTGACTCCTCAAACTGGCTCTCTGCAGCTGAAACATTTACTAAAACACCACCGACAAATTTTTTTAAAATCTCTAACCATCACGTTGAACATCTGCAGAATGTCAAATTTTCAACTACAGCAACGGCAACATTTAATCTGATAATACATTTGAAGAGATATTTTTTCCAGCAAACATGTGCAATACTAAATCTCGAACGTAAGCACCAAGAAAAATCAAAATAGATCCGTGAAGAACATTGCCAACTGCCAATAAAATCACTTTTTAAGCTTTCTATTCCCAGCACTTTGTCAGATAATTGTTTCCCTTGGTAAAAGCATTTTAAGTTTCCCTTCCTGAGTTCATTCCGCATAAAACTAATGATAAAGTTAGTGGAAATGACAATTAACCCAAGAATTTGTCAAGAGTGATAGAGATTTAAGTCCTCTACTCGCTTTTTTACCTGAAAGAGTAAGCTGTTTTGCTCATGCAAATCAACTTTGCATTAAAAGTTGCCTGCAGAATCCTCACTTCATAAAGTCTTCCATTTGAAAAAAGCTGGCAAAAGTAGCCAGCCCAGTGAATTTTGCAACAAAATCTGTAAATGCCACCTTTTACCTACAACGCAAAAAATAACCTTAAGAATGTGACCAGATGGAATTCACAAAGTGTTATGTTTTAAGGTGTCTTAAAATATCACAAAGAAGTCAGCCCTAAATATAATCCAATCATAAGATAAAATAGCAAATCAAGACTATTTGTCGTTGAGTGAGTTTGTGAGCGTGCTAATACCTGTCAAGAAAGCAATGCAACAAGTTGAAGGACAAGATATTGCAACATTCTTTTGCATTTGCTCTGTTGCGGTTGGTTAAAAGAAAGCATTCAAAAAAACTAGCAATTCAAATCTCAGTTACCGCAAGAAATTAATAACTAATCTTCAACATTTTTTCAAAAAGCTACAACCATTTTCTAATTCTATAAATAACACATTTACAACCCTTCTTGGCCCAGGATTTAAAAACAAGTAAATAAAATATTATGTTAAAAAAAATAAGCTATACATCTGCTGCAAAGTCATGCGGCAAGTAGCTCACTCCATTTAGGTTTGGTCAGAATAAAAAAAACACTGGCAGTAGCCCAGATAATAAAAAAAACCTTGAAAAAATTTCAAATACTGCAAGAAATTAGAGACAAATCTTCAACATTTTTCTCGAAAAGCTACAGCCGTTTTTTAATTCTATAGAAAGCATACTTGCAACCCTTTGCCCAGGATTTAAACACAAGTGAATAAAAGATTATATTAAAAAAAGAAGTCATGTATCTGCTGCAAAGTTATGGGGCAAGCAGCTCATTCCATTTAGTCTTGATCAGAATAAAAAAAAAACGGTACCAGTAGCACAACTGAGAAAAACCTTGAAAAAAGTCAAATTTATTTGGCTCTGTGATAGTAGGTTCAAAAAAAGAGAAGCCCTAAAAATGGGAAGTCGAGAAGCACTATGAGGAAAAAATCATATACTTTGATGAAGGCCTCCTAATACAGGAGTGCCAAAACTTGCTGTATAAAAGAGCCAAGTGATAGAGGCCATGAGTGAAAGATCCGCTACACAAGCAACTCTAGGTGTTTGTGGAAAATTATCCATCTTAATGCATGGTGGCAACTTTTCTTTTTTGTTGCAGACTTGGCAGCAAAAAGTCTGGAGGTCAAAACTTTATAAAAACACCATTAGTTTTCGTCAAGAAGGGTATCTTGAATTTAAAGTGCTATGTTGTTCCAGCACAAAGTCTGGTTTAAAAGCAAGTGTGTAGTGGTAGACATACATTGAGACGGCTAGTCTGAGCCTGCAAAGTGTGAAAAAAATTACGTAAAATTGGCTTTCTTTCTATGATCATTTCAAAGATGAAATTACGCATGTGTGGCTTTTCACTTGCCACTAATCATAACATGCCACACTACAGTTTGCACACACCTACATTCCACCACTGTACACAAAAAACAACACAAGTCAAAAGAATAACAATCAAGGACCCGAAGAGCTGCATGCGACTCACAAACCGCAGATTGTCTACCCCTGCACTAGTGTATTGGGAACTCACCTCACTTGCTGCTTCAGCCAAAAAATATTTGGGCCACCTGCAACATCAGCACCCTCAGAACGACTACTTTCAATCGAAGAAAACTTATACTGCAAGGAGACACCTACTTGGTACAGATATTGAAGATATTTGATGAAGCGAAATTATAATTGAGCATTACTGAACTTGAGTGTAAATACTGTATGATTTTACTTTTAAGTAGCTATTTCTTTTCTGGATAAACTAGCTAAAAGATGTACTTGTTTACACAGGTGACTCACTAAAGCGGCATTGACTGCATCACCTCTTACTTTCAACATTGGTGAAAAGGAATGCAGCCAGCATCATACCTTTTTGAGAACTTAATTGTTTTTGTACTTTTCTCATGTCTGTTGTTGCTGGTGTTCTGTCTAGTGTTGCGTTGTAAATTTGTTTTTCTTTTCTGATCTGTTTGCCTTGTTCTGTAACTCTTGTGTTTGTATTTCATATCATAACGATATAAACTACAATACAAAAAAAGACATCAAAAACAGTTTATGTCAAACAAATATAGCCATGGATAGCTGTTTCTGAATATGTTTTGTATTTACTTCGTATTCTTGCAGAAAAAAATTATTAACTAAATACAAGTGTGAGAGTAATATTAGGTTGTCCGGAAAAGAATGTCGTATTTTGCAATTAACCACATATATAATGAACCAACCAACAAACCCAAGTTGTAGTAACCTACATCATGCTTGTTATAACAGTACATTCGTTAAACATAAAAAAACCGTGCTGTTTAGATCTCAACTGTTATTATTTTGCAATTGTTGCAACCCTTATAAGTAGCATGATTAACAAGGACCTTCGCTTAATTTATCTTTATGAGTTTAAACGTGGAACAAATGCAACGGAAACTGCAAGAAACATCAACGAAGCATTCGGAAACAAGTCAGCTGAAGTTCGTACAGTACAGCGGTGGTTTGCAAGGTTTCGAAATGGAGATGAAAGTTGTATGGTCAAGCAATATCATGGGAGGAAACGTAAGTTTGACGACGTCAGACTAAGAACAGTGGTGGAAGCAGACCCTGGGACAACAGTGCGACGACTTGCTAAAAGACCTTTCTTGACTCAAGATCTGACGACTTTTATAAAAAAGGCATCGATGACATTGTCCCACGTTGGCACAAATGTATTCAATCTTATGGAGCTTACTTTGATTAAATATATATTTATTACGTAAATGTTTTTGTATCTTTAACGACCTACGTCCAAAAACGACATTCTTTTCCGGACAACCTAATAGTAATTGTAATTAGATTTTTTTCAACACAGAGTAATCGTAATTAAGGTACTAAGTAAATGAAAAAGCTGAGTCAGGCAAAAAATTACAATTTTAAGATTTTAGTGTACTTTTATAATAGAATGCTTGCCCTTTCCAAAGATGTATTTGGTTTTTTGTAAAGTTAATTCTTGAGATATTTAGCTTCAAAGGTGAGTGCATATGATATGTTTAAGCAATTTTTACACCAAGGTAGGCCTTTCGAATTTAGCTGCGGCTAATTTTTCTGCTTTTCACCATATTTGAAAGAATCCTGTCATTTTGAATAAATATATTTTGTAACGACTGGTTTGAGATTGTGTAATTATATTTTATTTTGAACTTTTTGACAGTATTTTGAACGCAATAACCAAAAATTATGTAATATTATCAAGCTTTTGTTATCATTATTTTGATAAAAATGTTTATTTGCGATTTTCTCAAAACCACTATTTTCAAATTTTGTAGTGCACTTCTGACCGTTAATAGTCAATCAATTTACACAAAATTTTCACCAGTTGTGCTGCTCCCTACGCCAAATGGTTTTGAGTCGCCATTTTTATTTATTCATTTATATGCAGTTGTTCAAATTTTATGGATCTTTTTAATAGAAAAAATTTGCCAAAAATTTGTCATGTTTACAAAAACAAGCATAATTTTTATTATAAAAGTGAAATTGAAAATCTGTGACTAGGGACCATAAGTCTAGATGTGATTGATATACCGCGCAAATTTTGTCAAAATATGTTGAGCCATGTAGGTGACAAACTGCTACAAAATAAGGGTATTTTGCACTGTTAAATACATCATCAATGATGTCAACAATTATAAAAGTGTATTTTTTTAAACAGCTGAGTGTGCTCTTTCTTTCTAAATAGGTTTTTCATTCGCTTGGTACCTTACACTGGAATATTCTAATTGAGCAAACTCTGCAAGAGAATCTCAAAAATCGTTTTGATCTTCTCATAGGCTATTTCAAATGTATTATATAACATCAAATCTGCCAAGCATTAATCAATTTCCATAAAAAGCACCATAAAGATGTAGGTCAGAGCTATTTTTTCCCAACTGCTTATGTCCATTAATAAAGCAGTTTGAATATTTCTAGTTCATCACAACTACAACACTAAACTGAATACTAACTGTCGACTCTAATTTTCCATGTGGTACACAAGTAAAGCACAATTCAAAAATATATATCATCACATCCAAACAAGCATAGAGTAATTAAATGTAAAAGGGAAACTTTTTGATGATCAAAGAGTTTAATTCAACAGATTACGAATAAACCTAAAACAATGGTATCAGCAACAAAGTTACAGGAAATTAGTGAGTACCACATCATAAAACTACAGATCAGGTACCAGTAAACCAACATAATCTATCACGTTTGTTCAATAACTTAGCTGCGTATTTTGGAGTATTTATATCACATGAACCTACATTAATCTATTGGAAGCCCATTTCCTGTCTTACAGTACAGGTACCTACTTACCAATAGCCTAAACTAGATCTCCCCTTGTTAATATTGTTCCTCACTTTGCCTATCTGGTGTCTTTCAGCCCAAACTTCTTAAATATGCAAGCATAGGCCAGTTAAAACTCGTGCTAATTCTGAATTCTCTCATTACTAACAACCATAGTCAGTTGAAATTATTACACCACATTAAGGCATACAAAATCAATCCTTGCCGCTCATGTAAGCAGGCTAACTGTTCTACCAAGATGTAAGGAAATTTGCATCACTGACCAAATTAGTTGTCCATCACCATCTAAGGTGATCTTCCTACAGGCAATTAATTCTCTTGTAACATCAATGCTCCAGTCTTCTCAATATTCTCTTCTCTTCATCCTTTTATAACTTTTTACACTTGTGGTATCAACCACCATTATTATTCTCTCTTTTTCCTCTTAAACGTATTCCTTCTATTCTTTCCTTCAGTATTATTCTTAGCAAACATACACGTCCTAGAATTTTCTTATCCTGATCTTGGCTAATAGTTTAGGCATTTTAATCACAAGATTTTTGACTCTCACATTTATCAACTAGTCTGTCCACTTTTAACTCTTTGTCATCCTCCAAACCCACGGTTCAAATGCCTTAAGTCTTGTAGCATCCACTATCCTTTAACTTCACTCTCTAATTCGTACATTACCACACTCTACACCAAAGAGTTCACAAGCAGCTTCCTCGCCACCTGTTTTAGTCTACTACTCATTAACTGTTTCCATCTCGTTAAAACTTGTTTATCCATTGCGATTCTTGTATGGCTATCTTTCACATAATATGCAACCACTTAAAGCAGACCTCCCAAGTATTCACAATTAAATTTTCCACCAGCTGAAATGTCATTTTATCTACTGTAATCCTCACATGAAAGAGGCTCTAGTCTTTATGGCTTTTTTCTTTTTGATGTTAACTTCATCTTATACTTATATCTTAACAATATTGTTTAATTCATCCATTATCCTCCACAAGCCCTTTTCAGGGTTGGAAATCATGCCTAGTTTACTTGTAAACCAACACCTCGCACTAATTTCCCTCCAATCATTGTCTGTACCACTTTAAGCTTCCTTCATCATGGCTTGTGCACAGACGTTGAATGACAATGAAGAAAATAGTAATCCATCAGCAATTAAAAATAATCTTAAATAAAATGAAGCAAAAACAATACTTGGCATTGAGCTGCCCAAAGTATAGAATTAATCTTCTACCAGTCTAAAAACAAGCAAAACCTGATCCCACTTTTCAAAATGTAGAGAGTGCGGTAAAATCGTCATCATGTAATTTATACAGCCTACGAGACCAAATATAAAAAGTGGTGCTTGGAGTTTTTAACTGTCTAAGGAAAGGCTACTTTGCATTAGAATCCAACAAATGTCATCCACTGAGCCAAAATATATTGTTTTTCAAAACTCATGTAGTCATAAATATAACTCCAATTTTATCTTCCTGGTCATGCAGGTTTACTACCATTCACACCAATAGCAGGTCATTATTATAAAAGTAATAAACTCATGTAGTTTGGGCTGCAAAAACAGAGCAATGCAGTGCATCTTTGATTTTAAAAAGAATATTTCACTTAAATGTTTATCCTTAGCTCAAGGACACGTACTGACACTCTACATGTTCCTTCCTTTCAACTATTCTGTCTGCATAATTTATTAACAGCTAGTGATCGTTTTCAATTTGTATTTAGCAATGCAACAACTATATTATACATAATTAACTACTACTCAGTGTTGCAATATTTTTAATTTGTGATAACTGATAGCGCTTTGCTTGATTGCTAGCGTTCAGTTTTCATTTTTCTCATGTTAGTACCTATCATTAACTTATGAATAGTCTACTTAGATCAATGCCGTATTCTTTTCTTCAATTAGTAAGAGATGAAACTTTAAGGATTGAAATGTATTAGTAGTTTAGTGACAATTAATGTACTTGGATCCAATTAATTGAACAGCAATAATGTGACTTGAATTTTTTCACTTTCCATTTCACAGAACATATGTTCACCAAGCACTTGCATACTTACTTTCAAAAACTCATTCTGCTAGAGAGAAAAACAAAACGTAATAACCTGACACAGCTTGAAGAGGAGGTAATGACCATTTTGTCATCAACGAAAGTTATTCTTCGAGGCTACTTTGCCATCAGACATTTGTGATTGCTCAATTTCAATAATGTATTAAACATGTGACCTTTGGTAGTCTCTGACTGGTTAGTTTTAATGATGAATTGCAAAAACTTCCACCCTCGGTATACACTCCCTTGTACATTGACATACCAGGCTACCCCCTGCAGTGTACACTGCCTTTGTCTACGTACCCTACCATCTGAACCCATAATCATCACATTTCAAGGCAGCTGCACTATCCACTGTACTGAAGCATTACTGCCAAAATTGCAGCAAATATGGCTATTTCAACACACATGGATGGTGACAGCAAAATAGCCAGTTCCTTAAACAATAAGGCAGTGGCTATTTTATTGTCGAGAACATTTTAACCCTGGAAGCTATTTCGCCATCAAACATTTGTGATTGTTCAATTTTAATGACATATTAAACATGTGGCTTTTGTTTTTTTTGATTGGGTCAATTTCAAAGATGAATTAAAAAATTTGCAGTCCCAGTGCACACTCTGCCACACTGTACACTCCCTCTCAGTGTATACTCGTACACTCACATACCAGGCCCTCCCCTACAGTGTACACTGACTTTGCTAAAGTGCACTGCCAGCAAAGAATCCAAACAGTAACCATTGCATTTCAAGGCAGCTGCACTATCCACTACACCACAGCAATGCCAGAATTGTAATATATATGGCAATTTAAACACAAATGGATAATGATGGCAAAATGGCCTCCAAAGGTAATTGCAGTCAATGGCAAAATAGCCACTTCCTAAAAATAAGTTGTTATTTTGAAGCATAATTTATCATATTAAGTGATTACAATAAAATTTCAATCCATAATTCTCTACCTTTGCATTATAGATTCCAGAACTTATTGCTTATTTAACCTACTTATTTATCAAAAAATATTTGCTTGTTATGTCTAGCGTTTACACTATATTCTAGCATACAATTTTTTGTTGTTTATATAAAATTGGGAGCGCTAACTATTCCTCAACCTGCTTTATAAAATAGCAAAGAGTTCAAGCAATATTTAAAAAACAACTAATAGTTGATGTACTGGTACTACATGATGGTAGGTGCTAAATGGTACAAGTAACAAAGAACAGATAAAAGATAGTCTATATTGTTAGTCAATCTTGAGGTTAAAGTTAGCATTTAAAAAAAATGTAGGCAACTATTTAAGTCAGATAAATAGTATTATGCCAGCAAATTCAACTAATTCTCATGCTTAATGTCGCTAATCTTTATCATGCACATATTGCAGGTGGAGACATTTACAAAATGGAACAACTAAACCACCAATTCTCCCAGTCTTTTTTGCTATAAGTCTCTGTTTTAGGGATCAACTTTCACCAATTTTCTCCTTTTGATATCATCTCTATCAGTTCTATTAAGGTGGTGGCTATTTGGCCATCAATGGCATTGTACCCTTGGAGAATATTTATTGTCAGATGTTTGTGATTGCACAATTTTAATGATCTATTGAACCTAAGACTTTTGGTCGTTTCTAATTGGTCAATTCTAACGATCAATTTAAAAAAAATTGCACCCCCAGGTACACTCTTTTGCACTGAACACTCTCTCCCAGTGCACACTACCCCATATATTCACATACCAGGCCCCTTACCCCGTATATTCACCTATCAGGTGTACACTGCATTGTCTAAGTACCCTGTCGGCCAAGGTTCCAACCTGTAACCATTGCAATTCAAGGCAGCTGCACTAACCATGCACCACAGCATTAATGCCAGAATTATAGCAATTATAGCTATTTAAGCACACATAAATGGAAACGGCAAAATAGCATTCATGGGTAAATTGCTATCAACGCCAAAATAGCCACTTCCTTTTATTAAATTTTTCTTTGGTCGACCAATTTTTTTGCTATGGCAGATGCTCTGTTTTTAGGCTACACAATCTTTCCACGACTTTTGTACTATCTGTCGTTGGCTTCTCTTAACTTGCCTTTTACTTTCAACACCAGTTACCTCTGAGATTTACCGGTACTCATTTTGTCCTTCAAAACTCATTTATACATCATGAAGGCATTCTCATTTTAGTTGGTTTTACCCTATTAATGTCCTCAACTTATAGCTTAATTTCCTTCTCTATAGCACAATGCACTGTCAACACTGATTGTACGTATAATAACCGAGCCATCATCATTTAAGGTAGTCCCCTTATACAGAGAAAACCAAGCAACTCCTTGAATTTACTTCTATTGAATATACTTATTAAAATGAACTTAATTAATATTGGTCCCAAGATTAGTCCACACATTCAATTTTCTGGTTTCTGCAATTTCCCTCCGTCAGTTAATCATTTTTTTCGTATTTTTTTCATGGCGTCTGTTAGTGTTGCCCTGAATTCTTACTTCAAAAGGAACGCAAAAGGCAAAGAAAGCGAAAACTTGGCAATATCAAGAACGATTTTACCGCCATAAAACCAATATAGTCTTCACCTCCTGTACTGCCTTTAAAATGCCAGTACTGACTACATTACCAGTAATGCATAACCAACGCGACCCCCAGCATGGGATATCAGCCTGCAAATCTCAACAACAATTATCAAAATAAATAAGACAAGGTTTGGTTTATTGGAAATTCCCTTTCCGAAAACTACTCACTTAGATCCAATGTTAACAATTTTCCTAATACAATTTTCCTTACTTCTCACGTTGAAAATCGCATGCGCAGCACTTCCTTTATCAAGGAAGCTACAAATATCTTTGTTTTTAAACAAAGGTAAAAACCTTTTTTGGAAACTAAGTCTTTCAGATAAACTTTTCTGCAATTTTCAGAGCGAAAAAAAATAAAACCTTTTTTTTGAAAGCATCTTTTTGAAAAAGAGCAAGCATAATTTGCCCATTAACTTAAAGGATTTTAGGGGTCTGTCAAATTCCCCACTTTTACGTCTTGGCTGAACATTTTTCAACCAATACTAATTCTTCGACATCAAAATTAAGCAAATTAGTTCAGTAACATTTCCCCATTCAATGCAGTTGGTACTTTGTAATGCGCGATAAAAAATTTTTCCTTTACATATAGCTTACAAATAAAAAGTTAGCACAGAAACTTATAGCGTTACAATGATATTTTTGAACAAGACTCTGATAATCCTTTAACCCTTTGAGGGACACTGGGTCATATGTGACCCATAAATATTTTTTTCAATTGAAATCCAGCTAGGCAAAATTTTTAGCAGTTTATTTTTGGGATGAAATTTAAAAGGTTCTCTCTTTATAATAAAAAAAATTTTCGGCCACTTTCGAAGCTCTTGGTCATATTTTTGGGGAGAAAGAACTGGTGATTTTTCGTTACTCTGAATGGTGTGGTGTTGGGCTGTTTTAGTAAAAGAAAATGATTGATTTTCAAAATTTTTTGAGTTCAGTTTATATGATTTCGTGTCTGACATGCATTTTATATCTTTACCAAGCTATTTTATTGACCTTATTCTCAGAACAAAGGTCAAAATCACAATGGGTCATATATGACCCAGTGTCCCTCAAAGGTAAATGATGATGATAGTGAGGTTGGCTATCACTACAAACTGGAATGCATTAGCAACCTGGTAGAAAAAACAGCTGACAGCCTACTTGTACTGTAGATTCTCTGGAAAATATGTAATCTGTACAATAGCACACGTTTGCTATGAATTGGTACATATATGTACCATGAGGTGCATTACTGATAGACAAAGTGGTACATATGTGTACCACTGCATATTGGGTTTGGTACAGATTTGGCCCAACACGTGTACCAACAATGAGTTGTTATGTGAGTGATGGGGTGTACACATTTGTCCTACGCATTTTATCATTTGAACAAATTGCTTAGAGGTGTACAGAGCTGCTCACTAGGGTTACAACTTTTTCAGAACCCCCTATCCCTGTATTATAACTTGATGAACTTTTATAAAAGATTCAAGAAAATCCAATTTTTATTCACATTTGATGTAAAAAGGTCACGCACAAAATGGTTTTAAATAATGCAATTTTTTGGTGTTTTGATTGGATCTTAAAGACATACAAAGCCTTTGCCAAGTTGTATACAAGAAACAAAGAATAGCATGTATTGCATTGTTACGGTTCAAAAATCAGACAAAGAAGTCACTTGGACAAATTAATGTCATTGGAAAGGATAAATCTCAGGGAGAGGTTATCCGTGTTTCTGCAAAATGCCTGCAACTGTTGCATAACTTTTATCGCACGCTCGCAGCATTGGTTGCTTCTAGCAATATTAATGGGTGAGTCATCTCGTTTCCAGTGGTTTTTTAAGCATTTGAGACCTTTTGGGTATCCATCCAAAGCATCTGATAATTCATCAAAATCCTCATTGCGGAACAAGTGGTTGCTAAACCAATGGTCAGCCCATTGGTAAGAAACAAATGAACAGATTTTACGAAGCCTGATTCGAGTTTCAGGCATCAGAATGAATGCAAGGAGTACCAGGATGGCACGAGAATTCCAGCGTGCATTGCTCATGTTAGGAATCTGTTGAAAGTTCACTAAAGGGACTTCATCTTTCTCCATGATGTGACGAAAGACACGTGTGAGGTGGTACAAAAATTTCATGTCATCTCTCCAACCACCTGTTTCCTTGATCTTAGCTTTACCATTGCTGAAAGCTTCCTTTAGTTGATCATATCTGCTTGTCAAATCCTTCACAAAAAAATAATCGATGTCTGGGGATTTGGTTGAGCCCTGCAGCTCATCGTCCATGACTAGACGAAGAATGCGATCAAGTACATGATGCTGGCAACTGATAAACGTTGGCCTGGAACTACCATTCTCTTCGAACATCTGCTGCAACCGAACGACCACTCCAGTTTTCTTTCCAGTGTTGACG
This sequence comes from Trididemnum clinides, assembly GCA_963675345.1. NCBI lineage: Eukaryota > Metazoa > Chordata > Ascidiacea > Aplousobranchia > Didemnidae > Trididemnum > Trididemnum clinides. The sequence goes on from OY776291.1 coordinate 37,937,674, forward strand.
CTTGTCGTGTCAGCAACAATCATCAAGATTGATCCCCACAAGTTAAAGTTATCCAAGACACCTTGGATCCTCTTTGCAATGGTTGCAGCTGTACCATCCTTTAACTGAAGCACAGCCAACTTGATTTCCGTAGCTGCATTTTTTAAGACAACAGCTTGATATTCAATGCCTTGTATTCGTTTACCGTCAAAGTGCAAGCTCCACTTTTCACGATGAAGTGTGCTAATCAAATGTTGCTTCAGTTGTTCTGCTTCTTCCAAGAGAGCCTTATGAATTCCTTGTTGACTTGGTGTTGGTATGTCAATGCCTTCACCAGAAAGCTGATGGCACAGCTTTGATGTTTTATGGGTTGATAGCTTTGAGCTTATAACAAGCCGCTTTGCCACGCCGGTAGAGTCATGCTTTCTTTTGCTTGCTGATGGTGCAGCTTCGTCTTCCCAAGAACTCTCTTCACTAGTATCAGATGAGTCGGAACTGCTTTCGGAAGAAACTAAATCTACTGAACTGCTTGCAGTTGCCAAATTTGGTGCACTTGCTTCGAGTGTCTTCCTTCGCTTGGATGGGTGGATAGTTTGAACACTAGCAAGTTTGCCAGTGGAATAACCAACCTGGCCTTTACTCTGGATTTGCAATTTGTATAGCTCCTTATCCTCTTTGCAAAGCCATTCGCCTTTCTCCTTAGTCACGTCAAACAGTTCATCTAATGACTCAAAGTCACTCTTCTTTCTGCAAGAGTCGTACTCAAGCAAGAGCTTTTCAAGCTTTGAGCAAATGGCCTGATCTGATACATGGGGGAAGTTCAGTTTTGTGCTCCATAAAGCTTTTACCTCCGCAGCAATTAGACTGATCCTCTTCTTCCGTTCTTTAACAGTGGACTGAAAAAATTTAAAACGCCCCATCACGTGGCTTTTCAGGGGCAATCGGTTCCGATCACTGAGAGGATTTTCGTATATTGCCATATTGCCTCTTCTTGATGGTTGTTGAAACTGCACCAAGTTCTTTCTCCAGGTTTCCTTGTTCTTGTTTGTTGCAATTGAATTTTTCTTGTACATGTTGTATTACCGGTAATTTGAATATTTCAAAGTTTAGGATAAGATATTACTGTTAGAAGTTGCTAATTCTATGCTTAAATATGAATAGAAACAAATTTTTAGTTTCAAAACAAAGTTTAATTCTGAAATATTATGTGTCTGAAGTGAATGATACTGTGGTTTATGATGTCACTATTACATTTTTCTTCATTTAAAGAAGGCGGAATTATCTTTTCATGGTATTATACAGTCATTTCTTATACATAACGGTAAGGTCTAATCGCGAATTTTTCAAAGTGGTTTATGCGTGACCTTTTTTGTTGGCTCAACAAAATAAACATCATTTTCAGCAGTTATAAGCAAAAGTTCATTCATTCCCACCACAGGAAATCAGTTTTGAAAAAAAAAGTTAAAAAGTTGTAACCCTACTGCTCACCTGCTACCGTGACTGTGGCACGTGCCAAACCGATGCAGTGGCGGATTATTGCAGTCGTCCCTCAGGAAATACCACTAAACTAGCAACTGTAGTGAACGTGTTGATTGATTGCAAAAATAGCGGATAAGTAACAGCAGGACAGCAGAAAAGCTTTACTTACATAAATCCACAATAAAATCGACAAGTGGATGTACCAAAGAGGCCATCAAAGCCACAAATTTAAACCCTACACATGAAACACAACTCACCACCCACAACAACATGAGCATCGGCTAAATAAGCATTTTAGTTCTCAGTATTAGTGCTTTGTTGTTCATTTTTGGTTTTCACTCTGTTATCTTTTTTTTCTTCACATTACGCTGTGTCTATTCTATTGTTATATTTCAACCCACCATCACCGTATTGTAATATACATAGAGCAGTATTCACGTCTTAACATATTTGTTGATATGGAGTCGTTTTCACCTTTTCAGGAATAAGTCAGAATACAGTACTTCAAGATGTAGTGCAGGTGCGATTCCAAGAGCAGATATCTCTTTGAATTCGATTTGTACAATGGGAAGAAGCATGGTGGTTTAAAGAGTGGCTTGAGAGAAGCAGTGCTGCTATCACACACAGAAAAATTAGAAGGCCTCCAGTGTCAAGTATACTTTGACAACTATTTTAATTCTCCCCAGTTACAGGTCACTCTTTATCTCAAAAAGATTTTTAGTGCTGAAACTGTACACATTAACCAAAAAATGTTCCCAAGCAAGAACTAATTTCAGCAGACAAAGAAATGGAAAGAGGTTATGCATTATGTTTGGAGAGCAATCAGATTTTTTTCACAAAGTGTTTAGACAATCGGCTGGTCCACATGATTTGAATGTTTTTTTTACTGTCGACCCAAAACATGAAGAGAAAAAGGTTTTAAGGCTCCTATGAAAAGATAGCAATCTCTTGTCCTATTGCCATTCAGAAGTACAACAAATATATGGGGAGGGGGGTTGATATAATGGATCAAAGGAAAGTGATTTATCAGTTTGATAACAGGTCAAAGATCACTCAGACTAGTATTTGATTTTATTGATATTGCAGTCAACAGTTCTAGAATTGCCTTCAACAAGTCGTGTGAAGACTAACCAGAGATGAAAAAGCTGGATATAAAGTCGTTCGTCGAGTTGCTTGATTGGGAGTTTCAGTAGCAAAAAACGGAATGTACCAATAAGTTCAGTCCACTGAAGTCCTGATGCAGCCAAGTATTTGAAATCATCTGCTGGTTCCAAGCACAGTGCAATAAAGATGGAAAAGAAATTGTTGCAAGTTCTACACCAGCAATAAAAAGATTTTAAAACAAACAATATTTGTGTAGAATGCAAGGTTTTCTATTTCTTTGCTGCATACCATGGATATGGCCAGTAGATATTGCTAATAAATAAAGGCCAACCTATTTTTATACATTGCGACCTTTGAATATTTTGTGTCAGTTTTGACTTATTTCTTGATTAAGAAATCACTATGGGTCAACCGTAAAGCAATTTGCAGGTGAAGAGAAGTCATACTAAGTAAGAACTAAATTTCAGTGCAACTGACTACTTTTACCGTTAAGGGACACTGGGTCATATATGACCCATGCTGTATTTTAAAAAACAAACAAACAAATTAAAATTTTGTTGCGTTAATGTCTTTTTGGAAACCTAATAACACAATTAAAATGTTTTTTGAAGCAGTTCTGTTCTGCAAAAACTTATGTCCCTTAAAGGGTTAACTGGCAAAATCGTTCTTTTCTGCAATAGATCTCTTGCACGTGATGTCATCACCGCTTGCGGTGCCCTCGAAGTTTCGTTAGAGGACCAACACCGCATTGTTTGCATAGAATTTCAATATAGGCTTTTCTGTCAATTCATTTTCTTAACATTTTCTCACTTAAAATTGCAATTTTATTCGGAAATCGCAGAGACTGATGAGGCAGCTAAATATTGGGACACTAACTGTAAGCGAATGTGCTAAAAATAGAAGATTTTTAGCCTATATAAGCTAATCTAGGACAGTAGAATTGGCAATTATTTGATTTTAATTTTGCAACAACTGCACGTGGGCAGTTGCATTGAGAAGGGTCCAGGCAATACTGATTAACTAGAGATTGTGTAAAGAACCCAAAGTATTTGAAGTGGCTGCAACACAACTGCTTCATAAAAAAAATTATTTCGGCACCTTTTAAAAAAGGATTTAACTTAATGTCCCCTCTCAAAAGTCCATTTTTAGCAAAACTTTTGAGTGAGTTTTAGTAAAAATGCGTTGATTTGCCCCGTATTGGAACAAATTGGTTTATCAGTTCTCTCAAAAATTAAATCGCAAATCAAGATTAACCTCGCAACACCCTTGAATACTGGTTTATTTCATGGGCGCAACACTTATTATGTATAAGGAGGGGGAGGAAATGCATTTTCATCAAAAAACAAGCTAAGGACTTCAAGTGTTTTGGAGATTAAATTTTACTGCGTGACTCTTTGGCTATATTTAGCTCCAAATAAGCGTGAAGACCACTTTTTAAGCATATTTTCAAATATTCTTCGGGGTTGAGGGGCGAGGATAAAGGCGTTTTTTTTTACAACAGGGTTAAAAACGTTTTTATGCGAGGTATCGTACTACTTGTGATTGATTCTTTATCATTTTTAGCTTCAAGCAAAAATTAAGATCTTGTTTTTTCCGCGTATATTGCTCATTTTTGATAATTCTGGTGGACTGAAAATATTTATATTTTAAAACAAAGTTGAGGGCTTTTTTTATAGATCATCTTTTTTTGAGCGATTCTTTTGCTCCATACAATCAAAGTCGAAGACCTTTTTTATGGAGATTAATCTTTCGCAAGTGAGTTCTTTGCCTATTTTAGAAATTTATGGAAACGGAAGGGCTGCAATATTTTCGTGGAGGGCGTGCACATATTTCTTTTGCATTATAGTTTATTTAGATGGGAAGTGTAGGAAAAGTGCATGATTTCCCCAATCAAATTTTCTGTAACGAGTCTGAGAACCTAGGTTTTTAGATTATCTGTAAATTTATACCAGTAAATCAATGCAGAGCTTCTACGCGTGACCTGTTGCATTCTGTTGTTTTCGGCATTAAAACAGTTCACGATCGCATTCTGCAGTTTTTGTGCTCTCAATCTCACAAAAAAACAATGCATTAGTGAATATGAAGCTATTATCAACTACATAAATACAAACCACAAATCAAGAAAAAAAAAGGATAAATTGTTAAAAATAATTGAACTAAAACAAATTAATAAGAGGTTATTACCACAACAAATTTGCCAGTCCTTCAAATTAAAATTTAAAGATCATACCGCGACTAAGATTTTTGAGAGTAGAGAGTCTATGTTTAAAGCCAACATAAATCCTGTTGTTGCGAGCTTCACATCTTTGCTTTTTGCATTAAAACCGGTCTGGGCTCAATCCAAGGTCTATTTCAGAAACATTTCGCGTGAAGATTAAAATAGAAGAACTTACTTCTTCTTAAAATAGTAAAAGCTTACTAAATTTATGCTCAACATAACTGAATTTAAAATGATAGGGGGAAGGTTGAAGAAACCGAGTTATTCGCATTGCATTGACGTAGCAACACAAAACAAAAAACCTTAATCACACGTAAGCTCTTTCAAGATTGAGATATTGGTCATCATGCAGCGAGAATTTACGCTCAACATAATTGAATTTGGACTAGCAAAAGTACTTGGTCGAGTGTGATCAAGCCAAAGCCATGATATGCTCATAAAAAAAACAAACCCATACACCATTCAATAACACAAGTTTTTAATAAACAGCATAAATGTAAAACTAATCTGTTTTATTTGACAATATTTGTATCTTTACGTGTAGCAGCAGAAAAAAGCATAAAATATATGCGAATGTGGTGGTATAAATTTAGATTTTTTTATGCACAATTTCGATAATGAATAAAGAAAATTGGACAAAAAAACAAAAAACAAACCAGTCCCACAGTGTACAACTCGGAGATTTTATAGTAACCGAGATCTATTTAAAACTCTTACCTCTATGTACATAGCACGTGATCACCATATCATACATCGATTTACTGAGTTATAAAGGCAATCTACGCGCTTTATGTGCATGTTCACACGAATGACATGGTTATTTCACAGAGTAATAGTATTGCAAATAATAAAAGCCCCCCTCTCATCAATTTGATGAGACCATCCCTGGACACGTTTTGTCCTTTTGTACTCATCAGCAGGGCCTGTCCCGTCATTACCAAAAGTCAAAATCCCATATTTGCAAAATGTAGTATCATTTTATTACAAATTCCTTTGCACACATCACATGTGTAGTAAATGCTATCACTTTGGTATAGGGATCCCATACGTATCGAAAATGCAGTGTACAACTCGGAGATTTTGTAGTAACCGAGATCTATTTAAAACCCTTATCTCTATGAACATAGCACAGGATCTCCATAATCGTATCATACATCGATTTATTGAGTTATAAAGGCAATCTACGCACTTTATATGCATGTTCATATGAATGATGTAGTTATTTCACAAGGTAATAGTATTGCAAATAATAAAAGTCCCCTTCCATCATTTGATGAGACCATCCCTGGACGCGTTTTGTCCTTTTGGACTCATCAGCAAGGCCTGTCCCGTCATTACCAAAACCATGCACGTGATGTGTGCAAAGGAATTTGTAATAAAATGATACTGCATTTTCCTATTATTGTAAATATGGGATTTTGAGTTTTGGTGATGACGGGACAGGCCCTGCTGATGAGTCCAAAAGGACGATACGCATCCAGAAATTGTCTTGTCGATTTATGGGAGGGGGATTTTATTATTTGCAATACTATTACTCTGTGAACTAACCAAGTCATTTGTGTGAACATGCATATAAAGCGCGTAGATTGCCTTTATGACTCAATAAATCGACAAAGCAGTCCTTTTTCGATTTCTATGGTCTTGGGGAAATCAATCCACTTTGCCACAGCTGTATGATCAATCACCTGGAATGAGATAAAGTCAATGATTGAATGCATTAATTTCTGAAAGTCATGGAATCATGGTGGCACCAGTTCCGGTAGACCCTGCAAAGTTATATCTATCAGCTTTGCTTTTCATCAATATTTACACTGCATGAACGACAATGCTTTTTAAAAATCTGCAGTTTTCAAAGGTTGATTACTCAGTGACTCAGCAGATCATGTAAAAAGCTCATAATTAATCGGATACATGGATACAAAAGTGACTGCTAATCAGCGTAGCTGTGGCATTAGCTTTATGAACGAGCAAAAAAAAACAAAAGCAACTCCTAGAAAGCACTAGTTGTTAAAACACAAATAGCCTTTTTGAAACTATTTTAGATATCATAGCAATCATACCTTTGTGACGTCATAGTTTTGGTACTGCACTTCAAAGCGGCAAAAGCCCAGATGGATTTTACATTCAATTAAAAAAATAACATGCTACAAGGTAGCAACACTGGTTTATAGCATCAAACTTACACAGTGCAGTTGCCCTAGTAGGTTACAAAATGTGTTATTTAATTTTTACCAGTGCATAGAATCTCTTCCAACTGATTTTAATTCCAAGTGATAGTGCATTCCACAATTTCTTTACAGAAACTACCTAAAACAAACAAGAGGAAAGATTAATGAATCTCATTCTAGACAGCTGTCTTCAGAAATGGAGATTTAGTTGCAACTAAAAGTGGGTAATGCCAAACAAAGGTTAAGAGATAGTGATTTATTAGGTACTATTAAAAAATAAATTGACTCCACAAACTAACAACTTATAAGTCTAAATTATAACTTTCAGATTGCAAATACAACAGCAAAAATATACCTAACTGACACACAACCACAGAAAATTAGCTTCGTTGCAAAAATGTTTGTAAAGGATATGAAACACAAGGTATGGACTGTATCTGTGGAGACCAGTTGATCTTTTCAGTTAAAGAAAGGAAGTGGCTATTTTGACATCTACAGCTTTTTACTCTTGGAGACTATTTTTGGTGTAATCATCCACGTGTATTTATACTGCCATGATTGCTACAGTTCTGCAAGTGACATTGTGGCGTGTGGATAGTGCACCTACCTTGAAATGCCATGATCACAAGTTGGAAGCTTCACTGGCAAGGCACTTAAAGAAAGGCAGGTGCACTATCCACAAGTGCACTTAAGGGAAAAGCTTGGTGTGTGAATGTACGGGGTAGTGTACATTGGGTGAGAGTGTACAATGTGGGAGAGTGCACATGCAGGGGTACAAATTTTTTTAATTGATTATTAAAATTGACCATTCAGAATCGACCAAAAGTCACATGTTCGATACGTCAGTAAGATTGACTAATCACAAATAACTCGCAGTAAAATAGCATCCAAGAGTAAAATGCGATCGACATCAAAATAGACGCTGCCTTACAAAAAAACAGTATGGTAAAATAAAAATTTTTACTCAAAAACATCTTATGGCATCATACAGCAAATCTGTAACATACTTTACGCGGCTTCTGGTTAGCCCCAATATCCTACATAGAACTGTCACGAAACGCGCCGGTTCACCCTCAACAGCACGGACGATTTTATTGTCTCTTTCACGAATACAATTACATGAAGCGGATGAACAAAGGCGGTTTCTAAAACATAAGGCAAGATTCAAATAACAATCCAACACAAAGCACAAGACTTACATACCGTTTACTTTTGAACCAGGATTCCTTGTTGTTACTGCTAGCCGTACCAAGTATTGATTAAATTGAAAAACTGATATCTTACATAAATCGATCACACAAAAGGTAATTAGGCATAGAAACGTTTCGATGATTACACTAAATGTTGCGTTTAAAGACGTGCGTGATTACCTGATAGTAAGTCTTGGCATGTGTGGAACAATAGCTTGAATGGCCCGGGTTCGAGGCTCAGTAGAACAAGATACGACGTAACAAATCTATTACATCATGTCAATAACTTGCAGCCAGTTTCGACCTTTTTGGGTCTTACTGCTCGGATGTAAAAAAACTCAGTAACAAAAATGCTGAAAATTGCTACCTAGCAATTAGCAATCTCTGTATTTTGTTAAAAAAATAAATCCATAATCGAGAGTGCATCTTTCTCTTGCATTTTAAGAACCTGTTTTTAGGTATTTAAATTATACAGTCCAAAGAATAGATTGCATATTTTAATTTAGTTACGTTCAGATAGTGGAGCCAGAACTCGATTATCTTCTGCGACTTGTTGATGTTATACTAAGAAAAGGATCCAAAAGCATACATTTTGTGCAGCAGGTCAAAAAGCATTGTAATTTCTTAACACCAAGAGCGTTAATAATTCAATTGTATAATCTGAAACAAAAAGTTATGTGTAACTAACTAGAAATACTATATGTTTTTAACCATGTAATGCGTATTGGATAAAGTTTAATTAGTATGCACAGTTGAGAGGTAAGTTTACAAGGAGCATTGGTTTCTCCACACCATGTCGAAAGCACTTTAATGAGAGAAATTATAGATTGAGTTTGTTCGGGTAGAGCCACAAATTAAGTCATTGGGACTTTACCTATTCTGCTGACAGATGTAGACGAGAGACCTGGCTTTTTTTATTACCCAATTGAAAAGGCAGCGGCACTTGATATCTAATTGTTTTCCAACTGCAGGTTGATGGATGGCAACGAATTTGGTGCTAAACAAAGCTTGTTTAGAATATTAATTAAATTTGGATGGTGATTAACTCTTTCGCTCGCACGATTATCATATGAGGATTTCGTGTTTTTAGTGCTTTCCTCAAATTTTTTCAAATTGAGTTACAAAATTAGTTTACTAAAAATAAATTTACGACTTTATTTCTCAACCAATTTTCATAAAATTTTCAAGAGATTACACCTAATTTCTTACGCATCGGAAGATGCAAATTTGTTTTATGATTCTTGGATTTTTTTACCCAAAAAGGGTTATAATGACCAAGAGCCCAGTTGCAGACGACAAAATTTGCCAAATTTTCAGCAAGAGCCAACTACTTTAAAATCAAATTGAGATTACATGTTTACCACAAAACCAAAGTCTTTATCATTAACACAGTCTGACAACTACTCTTTCGGGGCATCATTTGAGAAAATTTCCGGCAATAATGATAAAATTTACCTATTCAAATTTTTAATTTTTTAGGGGTCTCAAAACACTCCAAACAAACTTGTATGGTAAGTAAAAAAAAGTAGATTTAGTCTTCTTAAAATATGATATGTTGCTAAACACCGGTCTCATTTGAAAGCTTAGGAAATTTGCTTTCCAGCATTATATACTTTAAATAGTTTAGGCTAAGCAATATATGATATATACTGATCAAAAATGGGTACTGTACATCATGTCAGTTCAAAATCCCCAAATATTTTTCAACTTACCTTCACTAAATTATAATTTTTAGAAAAACTTACCCTATAAAAAAATAAAATAAATTGCAAATATTTCAGTACTAAAGTAGTCATTTTGTATCAAGTTTCCAAGGAGACAGAAACTAAAATACAAGTTTAACAGCTAGCAGAAGTTTGGCTTCTCTAAATCAAAGTTTGCTGTATTCCCTTGTTTTTCAACAAATGGGAGGGGTGTAAAAAAACTTCTGTTTCATTGCTAGTGACAACATATTCTATTAAACTTAATATTTTCTGAATCTTGAAGAAATTTCCTGTTCAAAAATACATAATGTTACATGGTTTAAGCTAACCTTTAGCAAATAATGGCTGATCATATTTTAGATCTAAATTTAACTAACAAAATTTGGTATCGGTCAGTACCGATTAACAAAAAAGTCATGGGCCTCAGAAAGTTGCAAATCGTATAAAATTTAGGCTTTTAGATAAGTTTTGACTGATGTACCTTAAAAGCTTATTTCTTTGGCATTGTCTAGCGATCATTTCTAAAAAAATTGGTAGAAAATAAAATCTGTAGTGATCGTTGAGGTAAGGGTACTTTAACTTCGAAGATAACGCAGCACCTATTGAGAGGAGCTAATTAGCACAAAATTTGCATATTCAAACAAAGAAAAGTTTGTATGTTTTTATTATATCTAAAATCTTCAAGAAATAGAAATTTCAATGATATATAACACTAGATGTAGAAGTAGTCAGATAAGTAATAATTTACAAACAAACCTGGAATGTTTTATGATGATTGATTATAATTAATTATGACAGTTTTTTGTACTGCCATCTAACGGAAAAATTTTTTCGCTGTTCACCTGGTAGCGAAAGAGTGAAAGCAAAGAAAGGATGGTCAGAAACATTTCATCAGAATATTGGATTTGACCATACAACAAGTTTATAATTTATGAGGACAACATCAGCAGATGGCAAATATCTCACAGCCTGCTGGTTAAAAGACATTTCAGTCATTTAGGCAACCCACGGGCTTACAAGTATTGCAGGGTACAGAAGCAGAGAATACTAGTTAAACTTTATCCACCTTTCAAAGAATGGTCATGGCAAACTCGAAGATATGTGTAACTAATCTTTTATATTTCTTTTTAATGTTTGAGAGGCACTTGACTTGACTTTTGAACAGCTGAAAGATACATGTTTAAGCTGCTTTCTTTTGCAGCTTTATGCATGGGCACCAAAAAAACCTAGTTGTTTCTTTGCTAGCTTTACTAGCACATCTAACAGCGGCACAAAGAAGACCATTATTATATTTTATTCCTGTCAAAACATAGAAGATAAACCTTTAAGTTTACAATTGTAAGCCCTTTACACATCAATGGGGGTGAGGCTATTTTGTTGTTGGTATGGCAAACGTTTAGTCATAAGAAATGCTACCTTTTTACTGAATTACATCATTCTTTTTTGTGAAAACTGCCTCCGATAAATAATCTACTAACAACCATATCTTTCTAATTTTCTTAAATTATTATTTTGCTTTGTATCACTTCATTTGGCGGCAGTGCAGTTGTAGAGAACGGACGTGTTTTTTTTGTGCTGATCTGGCAATATGAAACCAAAAAATACAACTAATCGAAATGAATTGAGTTCTGGTTTTAACGATGAGGACAGACAACAACTTACTGAAATTGATATAACGATCAACAACCAATTGAAGAAGTCGAATAGTTAAAAGAAGAACTAGAAAAAAGCAAACTGAAGTATGAGGAAATCAAAACTGAAAATGAAAAACTAAATCAAATTGTCAAAACAACGTTTTTTAAAGTAAATGAACTTGAACAATATGGTAGACGACAGAATATTAGAATTCTTGGAGTAGCCGAAAGAACTGACGAAAAAGATGATGGTGAAGAAGTTGTGATAAAGGTGGCCAAAGCTCTGAATGTTGAGCTCAACCATGAGCTAGATATTCAGAGGGTACATTGACTCGACAAAAAAAAGAAAGATCTAAAAGAGAAACATCGACCTGTGATTGAGCGCTCTGCTTCATACAGAAAAAGAATGGAATTCATGTATAAAAAATCAAATTTTAAAGTTTATCCCAAACTTCAGTGGTGTTTATCTTTCAAAAGATTTTACTTCCTTGCGAGCAAAATGTTAAAATATGTGAAAGAAGTTAGTAAAAATAAATTTGTTCTCTTCATACTATCAACGGAAAAATACGTATAAAACAGACAGCACGAGAATCAGGAACAATCAGCAATAACGAAAGCGACACAAGTACGGGAAATTGGCTAACAATCGATTCACCTGACGACTTATTTAAATATGGAATGAACATAGATTTTGATAAACTCAATTATACCTCTTTGAAATTCAATATTGAATGCTTAGCGAAATCTGATTTTAAATAATGTTTTTCATATTCAAATTGCTTATTAAGATCGTTTTTTTTCTGTTAAATTATGCTCTCTTTCAAATTAAAAAATGACTGAGTTGATGATAATAATGAACCTGCGCATGATTGCGCAATCTTTGACAACAACGATGAGTGCAATGCGGCAGCTGAACACCTTATCAGATTGCCTACTGATAAATCCCATGCTACAACGAAAACGATCTCACCTTTTATGATGTTGCTGATAACAGTAGTGAAAACTGTAAATCAAAACAAAATTACGCCCGTGTAACTAACAGTTCCAAAACAGGTGTCAATTAATGCAATAACAGCTTACGTTACAGAAACTGTGTTGATTGCGACAAATTTTTTGTAAACACCTATTGCAAGAATTCCTCAAACTCGTTTTGCTGCAATCAAACACCTGTCAATCAAAGCCCAGGTTTGCAACAAATTTTCGGTTCTGCCAGCACCATTGTTTACACCATCGAAACTAAAAATCCAAACGTATCAAACAATTTATCTGATATAGATGCAGAGCTAGATTACAACGATTTATTTTGTATGCCAATTGATTACTGTTACGATCATAACTCAATTAATAATTTGCTTCGTTCAAAACATAAACCTAATCACCTGTTCATGATTCACTTTGATATAAGAAGCTTACAAAAAAATATTGACAAATTATCGCACTACCTTACTAATTTAAACCTTAAGCCTGATATAGCAGCAGTATCTGAGACCAAACTTAAAGAAAATATGATTCACAATAATATTGAACTAGATGGCTATTAATTTATTCACCGTAATAGCCATACGTTTGCTGGTGGTGTTGGAATTTACGTTAAAAGTTCTATTTTTTATAATATGAAACCTAGTATTAACGTTGATTTGTCTTCGGTTGAAAATTTATGGTTAGAAATAGAAATTAACAAAAAATAATAATTGTAGGCGTTGCCTACCGCCATCCTGTTCAAACAGTGGAGCAAATTGATATATTTTCCAGAGCATTGATGAACATTTTGCACAAACTTATTTCTGAAAAACCTGAATTCTATTTGCTAGGAGACTTCAACATTAACCTCATTAAAATAAAATCTAACAATCGCATCAAAACATATGCGGATAATTTAAGTGGCAGCGCGGTAAATTGTCTAATAAATCAACCAACAAGAGTGTGCAAAAATTCCAAGTCATTGTTGGACCACGTCTGTTCTAACAACCTAAATAACCAGCTATTGCCAGGCATAGCAATCAGTGACGTTACTGATCACCATTCTGTTTTCACTTTAATTCTTACTGCAAAGCATTTCGAAAATAACGCTCGCAAATCTGAAAACGAGATATAAACAATTTTAAAGCTGAACATTTTATCTAAGACTTAAATCAAACTTTAAATGCATCTTTATCTTCGTTTGACTCTACAATCCATAATCAATTTGAACAATGCATTAACTCTTTTACGAGTGTGGTTAATAAATATGCCTTGCATAAATTAGCTACCAGGAAAGAAAGGAAACTAAAGACTAAACTATGGATATTGTCGATTCTTTTCTGTTCAATCAAAACCAAACATAAGATGTATAAATCGATTTGTAAAACATATGAAGAAACAAAATACAAAAACTATAGAACGTATCGTAATGTTGTAAATCAAACGATTGAAAAAGCAAAACGAAAATACTGCAATGAATTAATAATTGAGAACAAAAGTGATAGCGGTAAAATTTGAAAAATAGTGAATGAATTAGTAAACTTAAAACCTTCACAACAAGTTGACATTAACCAATTCAATACTAAAACAGGTGAGGTGATAACTAATTCTGCTGCTATTTCTGAAAATCTCAATGCATACTCTGCCAACATAGGGAAAAAATTTGCTGAAACCATTCCCGAAGTTGACACGAATGATGTGAATGCAACAGCGCCGACAGGCGTGATCAATAGGAAGGTTGCACGAACGTGATCAAGCGTCATGAAAATGCGCTTTCGAAAAAAATGGCTGACTACTTTTAGTATTTTTGCATTGAATTGAATAGGAGTGACATCGTTTTTTGCAAATCAAATGGATAAACGTGATAATTGTTAAATGAACGTTAAATATGTTGTTTTACTGATGTTAAGGAATATATCTGAAGTCAAAGAAATATAAGAGGTACTAAGGTTTGCTTGTTTGACCTAATAGTTGGGCTAATTTTATGGGCTAAACATGCAGGCTTATTTGTAGTCAGCTTCTGTGAGGGTTTCATATTCGATTAATCAGCGTGTTTGGAAATACTGAGTTTAAGTTAAATAGTAATGTGCAACTTAACACAGTTTATTTAGTTGCATAAGCATACTGAAAAGTTGTAAATTTAAATTATGCTGTAGCCTAAATGACAGAGGAGACTTCTGTACCGTTTGCCATATGTTGGATTAGATATTGATGGAAATAATCGGTAATTCTTTAAAATTTCTTGTGATATATCAGATGTAATTTTGTGACCTTAACTTCTTCTTAAACAAGTTTTTTGGTTACTGCCTAGGCTGCTGAAACAAGGGTAATTAAAAAACTGACGGTATTGATTCATTTATTCATGCGTATGAACTCATGCTCTGTTTGCATGTCTTTGATCACACTGGGCCACTACGACGGGTAGACTGCTTGGCCCCACCACCTATTTGCCACATTAACATGGAGGCATGCCGTTAAATGCCTTACCCATGGACACAACAAGCAAGCTTGCCGGCAAGCTGACGCTACCGGTAGTGATGATCAGATTTTGGTTGTTTTTGCTAATGTACCGATAAGTATCTAATAGGTACCCAGCTGGCATTGAAATGTGGAATCCATGTCTTTTTCAGATAGGCAACTATGTGAACCCTATGAGGGTTGCCCACCTGGGCTCAATATCAATTTGTCCGTCCAGAAAACATAGGCCTTATATGGGCAATTCATTAAATTGTGTGAGTTGCCTATCTTGTTTTTATGTAGGTCCCATATACTTAGACCATAATTAAACTGGGCTCTCCCATATGAATTTGAGATTATGAACCTCAAAGATCTGAAAAATCTACATTTATTAATAACCCAACAAATAAAAAAGATGCACAACAATTTCCACACGCTATTCAACAGTTTCGTCCTCTTGAGGAAGCTTCCTCTTCTGTCGCAAGAATCGTCGACCACCCCGATCTCTTGCACCTAGCAACCACTTGCTAACAGCAACTTCTATATCCTTTATTGTTGAATTAGAAGTTGCTGAATTTTGCTGGGCAGCGCCTGCAAAGAAAATAATTTTATAAGATTTATTCGCTTCATTTTAGAGCCTGCCAAAGCCATACTTTGTAATGCCTCTTTGCAGCGGTTTGTCTTTTTCAAAATGATGCCTAGATTCTAATTTAGCAAGCAATCGTAAGCGCATGTCAACGTCATGTCCAACTATTTGTTCAATAAATCAAGAAAACGCATTAAAGAAACTCAAATCGTTTAAAAGAAACCACCTACATGAAATGAGCCGCATTAAATTGGTGCGATTTTTTTATTGGAAAACTATGTATGGCAACTTATAAACAGCTTTAAATGTATATCTATGGTTTCTAAAAATGGGTTATAGTTAAAACGTTAAACAGCAGATGAAAAATCACTGAGCATACGTGGCTTGAGTAATTATGTGAATTGTAGATTATGTGAAGAACTTACGACAAAAAACTTCAAAAGCATTTGTATTTTGCAGCGCCTCTTTCCCATTTCTGCCAGTCAAATTACACTGGAACGCCACATCATCATGAATCACCTCCGGAAAAGCGCGGCAGAATTCTTGCAAATTTCTGCCGCCTATGTTTTGCAGAAAAGAAGTCTACAATAAAACATAATAATTAATACTTCATTCATTCAGCCGTATAGACCGTCAGTAAATATGAAATTCAAATATATAAGAGCTGTATGCAACCAACTTTCATAACAAAGCAAAGCTTCTATTTTTCACTCTTTAGGGAGTGTGATAATGATAACCCTAAGACTTACCAAATTTTGGTTTCGGTCATTTGACCAAAATCCAAAATAAAATAGTGCGCAACGCCATTCGTGACTTATTTTGCTGATTTAATCATTCCGTCACTGTCCAGGTTTTGCAAATTTGTGGTTACGGTATTTTTCTCAATATAAACCATTACGTTTCAAATGCACTGTAAAATTGTCATTGCACCAATCATCTTTAAAAAAAAATAGAAACTACCCACCTCCACAATTGTTAAATTTACTGAATTAAAATATTGAACTCGTAGTATTTGCATGTAAAACTCAGTCGATGACTAGAAGTAATTTAAAACGTCACTTACCAAATTATCTCGAACATCAGTTTTTTCTAGCAAAGACTCTAGCTGGGGCAAATTTTTTAGATCTTTTTGAGGCAATTTCAACACCACCGGCTTTTTACTAAAAGTTGCTTTCGCGTTAAACGTTGTTACAACGCTTTGCATCAGTGATGTTAATATTTTGATTGTTGAGAACGATCTCAGTTAGCTTCATAAGCATGTGTTTTAATTAAACGGGTTCTGCAAAAAAATTGCAATTTTTATAGACTAAGACGCTATCAAGTGAGTCTAAATTGTCCTTACTAAACTATTTTGAAGGAGTTACGAAAAAGTGCTGCATTGTCCTAAAGATTATCAAAAAAAAAAATAGCTTCAACCAGACTTTCAAAAAATCTATTTAGAAATTTAGTTGGAAGGGGACCATAATAAATAGTTTTACATGTTGATCAGGAGTGAAACGAAAAAAATTTTAAAAAAGAAAGAAAATTAAAAAAATTTTTTTTTAAATAAAAAAAAAGAAAGAAAAAAATTTCAAACGCAAAATTCTGAAATCACAATAAAAATATGCACTTGGCATTTAAATTTACCACTAATACAATATAGTGTTTTGTGCAAAGCCTGTGACAGATCAATATTCTCGCAGCCTACCATCAGCCTTTGGTGTTGATAAATTTGGGCGAGGAGTGCTTTCAAGTCTCCTTGTCGCATCCACCACCGTTTGTGGAGGTGAAGGAAGGCAATCACTTTCAAGCTCATTGGGTTCTAGTTCCTTCTCTGATTCTTCATCAGCAGCATATTTTTTATTTGCGATTCTTCTAAAATAAACTCGTTGGTGACAAGAACAAAAATTAAATTTTTTGGTATGTGGCAGAAGTTTCCTCAGTCTTTTTTTCTTTTTCTCTAGCCCGTTCATAAGATTCTGAAACAAATATATTTGTCTTAATTGCTATTACCCAAACGTAAAACTATATACAACCTACGCCAACAGAAATACCAAACGCAGAAGCTGTCAGTACGGCACAAGGTATTTTTGATTTACGTTCACTTCTGACCAATAAAACGAGAAAAAATTTCACTAGGGTTATTCTAGATGAAAAAGTTGCTTATAACATTTTCATGATATGATTAAGCTTTTGAACTGAGTAACTTAAATTAATGGAGTAAATGAAAAATAGCAGAAAACATAATTAAAATGAAAGCCGTTCTGTTTCATGCGGCTTCAAGAGAGGATGCTGCGTAAATAGGTATCAGCACCTTTAAAACAGTTTACACTTCACACTTGAGTATTAAAATCGTTTGCACAACATCAAATGAATCGATTTTTACACTGTATTAAACCAAAGCAATGACCGGCAGAGCCAGAATGATTATATGCAACAGGAATTATATAAGGAGGTCTTCTTGTCAATTGTCTGTCAATAGGCAAATGCCAAAAACGGCTGAAAATTTGTTAGCCATCACATTCCATTATAGGCTATTACCATACCAATAGTCTTTTGCTACTGCATCGGTAAATTTTGTTGGTTTTTATGTAATAAAATAAGTGCAAGCTGACATGTACAGAAATGAAATAACTTACTTGCTTTACCCAATATTCTGACCATCATTTTTTTCCAATTTCTTCCCACGGGCACGTTACGTTTGGCTATGGCCGAAGCTTTACTGCTGTTCACGGGTGGCCACCACACTTCATCTTCCTCTCAACTTAACCACCCAGCAGTCACAATTGCAATGGTAGTTCTGGCATTGTTTGTTGCAAAAAACTCAACTATGGCAAAATTCATCATAATACTTTTATCTAATATACCCAATACCTAGGTAAGAATGAGAGTTACCTATGCAACCACAGCAAAACAGTTTTTACTACACACAAGGCAACAAAAAACAATTACACAGGAATACTACTATGTACCGTACCAGGAATGAGGGGCTAAAACTTTCAGTATTTCTGCTAAAAGATATATCACATTTCCAAAGTAACTTGACAGACATAGTATTTACCATAAATGTCGATTTTGCTAGTTTAAAAGTATTACTACGATGAAATAACATCATACACCCATGATCGAGTTACACATCTCTCACTCCTGATTTACACAAAAAATATGAAGCTACGGAAACAAGAAACATACTTAATTACAACACTGTGAGCTCCCAATAAAGATATCTCTTACAAAAATAATTGTAGCATAGTACACTACCAATGCAATCACAAGCATTTAACTGAAAAGAATCACAAAGCTACAGGCAAATATTTAAAAATGCATTTAGTGCAACAGCTTTTGTAAACAAGTATTTACCTACAATGCAATGTCGTTTTAATTTATACAATATGCACAAGATTGGATGTTGTTGATCGGGTATAAGCCTACAAGTAACATATTTCTTTTGCAAAACTTTTGCAAATAAGATAGCATTCTGCAAAACCCTTCCTCCCAAACTGAAGACATCTGTTGATGAAAGTCATTGTGGTGCAGCAATGGCATGACAACAAAACTATTATCAACTTTATGAAGAGGAATTAACACAAATTTGCATTTGCAATTATCGATATTGGTTGAACATAAAACTTCACTTAAATGTGAAACCTGATATAAACGTATTAATCGTGAATCAAAGAGACTTTCAAAAAATGACTTTACAAATTCAAACCTAGAGAAAATAACATTTATTTGTTTAGACGGTGAGCAAACGATATTTCTAATAATAACAGGGCAATTATCTAAAAAAAACAATTATCACCAGGCATGCACGAAATTAAAAATTTTCCACAATACTTTTTAAATTGAGTCCAATGGCTATGCTCAAATATTATTGGGCCAGAATAATGCTGCATGTGCAATGAAAACTCAGTGTTTTGAGGCCCTCGCTGTTGGCTTTGTTCATGAAAGCGTCTTACTATTTGAGCGATTGGATGTTGCGGCTTTTTAACTAAACGCTTCAGCTGTCCTAAAGCATTTTCAAATGGAAAACAAGATACATTGTCTAAACGCACATACATTTTCACATCATCAATAATATGCAAGATATTATGCATATTGTCGACTAAAATTTGTTTGCCGTATATTTTTGCAGCATTTGTAACAAAAGAAACCAAAAGTTGCTTTGTATAATCAATATCTATGATGCCTTCTTCAGAACGTAAGACTCTCATACAAATAGAAAGTAGTAAAAAATTATTGTAAATAATACAACTCACTTTTGCACGCAGTACCATCATGTCAGTGAATAGCAAAAATTGTCTATGTTCAGTAGCCTTCCACATTGCCACTTCTTTTAAGGACCTGGGCTTTCCAGCAAATTCACCGGGGATGTGAGGACGAATAGATATTAGATCTTCTGATATCAGCATTACCAGTCCATGGGGTAATCTGGTTACCAATGGTCCATTTAGCCATAAATATATCAGTTTTCGTGTTATACCCAAGCACACTAGGTGCATATAATCCAAAGGAAAGTTGCTGACAAGACCTAACTCCAAGTCGGCAAAAAGAGAACGACAAACATGATGTGATAGATCTGACATCTCTTTAAAAGAGCAATCAGTGCGCAAAGGTGCATTCATTCATTAAAATCATTCTTCCTTGATGCCAAACACCTTCTTGACTGCACCTTTCACAAGAACTGTAGCCATTATGATTTTTAATCCCTTTTATGAAAGCTCTTGCAGGTGTGTCATATATTACCACTTTTAACTTAACAAAAAATTTTCTTTCTTTTATACAAATCCCATTTTGAGCTACCTCTTTGATGTCTTCAACAAATTCAGACAAGTACTCTATGAGTGATGATGGTTTATGGGGCCCAGAGTAGAGAGCGATTACAAACGATGAACAATTTACTATCTCTTTGATGGTGCCCAAAATTGGCTACAATTGGGTGTTAGAGCTTTTAAATAATGGTATCCCACCCATGTTTACATGTAAAGTTAGTTCAGAATTAGATTTGCATAGTTTTTAAGGGCAGTTTGGAAACCAATGTAGCAAAATGAACCACCACCAGCTTCCTTAACTTTATAAGATGTTGGAGTTTTTAATAATGTTCTAGGATCCTGGGGAAGGTCAAGCCCAACGCGTCTTAAAATTATCAACAAAGCAGCTAAAGCTGATAATGAGATACCAAACAATGCTACCCACTGTGCAATTTGAAAAGAAATATCATTATTTTTCTGGTCAAATTTTTCACCAGAAATAAACTTCAAATCAGTAGAACAATCAGAAGTTTCATTAGTAGTCTCCATATTCTTATTCAAATCAAAATTACTCAAATCACTGTCTTCATGGATACATGAACCAATAGCATCATGAGCTGCTGTCTTCAATTTGGCATCCCCATTAGAATCTATCATAGATTCGTTTCTATGACTAGGCATGTTATCAGATATGGGAACAATATGAGCAGATGATGACGGAAAACTGCTATTGATAGAATTTGTCATGTTTGTGCTGGATGCTTTCACTTTCTTCTGTTCACTAAACGCTTCATCGCATAAACGACGAACATTTCGACGCCTCATTCTATCACTGATTGTTAGCATGCTAACTTTTAAGATATTTCACAAAAGTCTTCGTTTAATTAATGACTGCGCTTAACACGAAGCTCCCACCTGGCAAATACTTAAGTAAAAAGACAGCAACTTCAGAAAACTAGGAAAAGCAATGTGACTAATATAAATAAAAAGCAACGCTTCCAGTATAAAATTACCAAACAATCATTCTTTTATATTTTTTAAGGGTTTGTTTAGTATCGGATTTCGGCTAACAATTTTACTAACGGCAAAGTAAACAAAAAATAGGAGCACCCTTAATTAAATATTCAAAAATTTAATTCAAACATTCTGTGTTATATAAAGCTATAGTTTTTGAAAGAGAGATAGCCCAAGCACTTAAAGGCTTGCAAGATTACAACCCACAATACAATAAAAGGATTTCCAGGTAAGACTGGTTGAAGGATAGGAAAAGGTCTTGCCGTTTAAAGGTTACCAGTAGCAGCGGTGAGTGCTTCATTAGGAAGATGGTGATTCAATTTCCTATAACATTAGCTAAAATATTTTAAGCTTAATTGACGGCAAAAGACACAGTAGTGAGTGGGAAAACAATTAGGTGCTGCCCGTTTGTGAATTTTGGTACAAAGTCAAACAGATCAACTAAAAACTACGCTTAACTAAGATTATGAAAATTTATTAGGTTTTGAATTTTTCAAAAAAACATGCTAGCCGGAACAGTGAGATGTAAAAGAACGTATTTTTTCCGAAGCAGTAATAGTGTGTTCTTTGAGGGTCTTGATCCAATTCTGGTAAGCGATTTTGCGAGGGTCTTTATTACATGCAGTCGCAGGGATGACGGAAAAGGTTTAGCATTAGATTTACAAATAGGTCGACTAATGAATTTTCCTTATAAGTTTTATTACCCATATTCTGCATAAAGGTCAATTTACTTTACCAGCTTGGCGGCAAATTCGACCCGATACCTTTGTCAAATTCATAAGCAAATAACTTCACTTGTCTTAAATTAATCAGTTACATCAGTGATCTCTTATGCGCTATACCAGTGTGTCCATTTTGCCAGTCAGAATTCTAGGTATTCTTTGTGTTAACTTATGGTTGCTTGTTTCAGTCTAACTTGCTTGAATTTTGCTACAAACTGTCGCAAAAGTGGTTTAGGTTTAGACCAGATCTTATCAAACTTTTTTGTTTTGCAGCCATACTTTAAAACATAAAATGCCACCTGTAGCGTCAGAATTGTACTTCTGCTTAGCTTCGCTACATAAAAGCTGAAACACTCTTATGTAGCGAAGCTGATCAAAAGTACATTTTTTTTTATCTTTCGTAGCTGGTCAGCAGCAGCAACACGTATCCTTTCACTTTTTTTAATGAATCGCAATTAAGCACAGCCAAAAACGGGTTAGATGGCAAAATGATTGATATTCGAAAAACAAACATAGAAAACGGTTTCAAAGTTTTTGTCCAATTCCAAAGTTGAAATATTTTGATTAATATGAATGCTTTAGCAAATACAATTGCAGCATTTATCGCTGCGATGCTCATATTTAGTTTCAAAAATAGCCAACGGTAATCATGCAAGCTGTTCTTAAAAGCACACGCACACAAATGAACATATTGCAAGCAAGCTGGCTTAGAGCTAACACAAAACAGTTAGATTTAAGCCTCTCATTCTGGCTCGGATCACCGGTTGGATTCCAGGAGTAGACGCAACACCACCCATTGGTGGGTAGCTTAGCCTAGACGTTATCAAGTACACGTCTCTAAGAATCATTTAACGCCGTATTTCTAGTTGGTATAACCTGATCACTGATGGAAATATGGCGTTGTATTGCATAGGTGGCACAAGAAAAATTGTTTGTCTACATTTCTATTGACAGAAAAAAATGTTGTAACCTCTTTCATTGTCCTACATATTTGTGACAATTCTGTGCAGTGAATTATGAATTCGCTTTTTTGGAGGGTAATTAAACGAAACATCTGGTCTCTTTTATCAAGACTAGTGACATTAAAAGCTGTTTCACAGAACAAAACTACATTTCAGTAATTAAGAATGGCCTGCGACAGTCACTGAGATTGTTTGCTTTTTTCGGCAGACAAAAGATAAGCAATCAACTAAAGATAAGCAAACAAAATCAATCAACTAAAACTAAAAACCAGCTGCGAGAGCTCTTGAAATAGCTCTCCTTTTTAACTAAAGACAACAAAAGCAAGCAATTAAAACTTATTTTTGAGCAACACGGAAAACTTTTAAAGGTAAATCTACCAAGTATAGATTGTGGTAGTTGCTAGTAAGTATATTTCAGCAGGCAATCACCTATTACAGAAAGCCCATTACCGGTAATATAGTTTGTGTGCAATAAATAATGTGGGCAACCCTAATATTATTTGTATGGAAAGCCCCACAATAATTTGACTTACAACACGTTGAGGACAAACCATAGAATATTGATGGAGGATACCAACCAATTACTTTTTTTACCAAATATTATGGTCAACTCATATAATATTGAGGTAGGAAACCCATCAATATTTTGACCTACCAAATGATGAGGTTTGCTCATGCATTTTCTACGTAGGTAGCCTATCAATAACTTGACCCACAAAATAATGTGGGTAACCCATACAATATTGATCTAGGAAACCCATCAACAAATTCATCCACAAATTATTACGAAAAGCCCACATAATATTTATATTGAGAGCCCGTCAATTAATCAAGTTGCAAAATCAGGCGGTCAACCCATACAATTTTGCTATAAGAAGCCTATATAAAAACTTGTATCAATCACAAAATCTCATAATAGTTCAAATTAGATAAAATACAACAATTTAGAATTGAATGACATTACTTGTGCAGTCAAAAATTTATGTATTTATTAAGTTTATAAAAAAATAATTTCTCTTTATCAAAAAAGGATGGGCTTCTATGCAGGTCCCATATGGTTGTCCCATACAAATCCCACTTGCCCACCTATCCCAACAAACCCATCTATATCCCAATAAAAATATATGTGGGCATGCTAGCTGGGTATAGAGTTATTTTCAACTGAGGAGCAAATGGTACTTAGATGGCACTTCTCTTAGTGCAATTATTTTTAATTGGCACACAGTACTAAGCTTAAACTAGCAGACTGAAAGACCTAATCTCAACCAAATTGCTTTTGATTAAATTTATTTGTTTCCGAGCATTCAACCAACAATAATTCATTCCAATTTTTAAATAATTTTTCATTAGTTTTTAAAGCAATCCCAAAAGTTGGTGTTCGCCCTATACTTTTCCAGCATAAATTACAGTGTTTGGTCAGCTACTTTTTTTGGCGCGAAATATGTGATGTCATATGCAATCTTCCTATTCCTTCTTCTTAACTCCAACGTATCTGATCGAAAGAAATAATACTATCGACTCGTTTAGAGATTCAAAAGCAACTAGGTATACGGACCCAAAACTAAATTTGTAAAAATTAATAAATTAATAATATCTCCTTTTCTTTGTAAATTTATAAACGATTGCTTTAGTAAATTTTATCACAATTTGATAAAATTTTAGAAAAATTAATTTACTCCCACATCATTAATTTCATTGAAAAAATTATCTGCTCTGTGAAAATCAGTTTGGCTTTCGGAAAAATTCTTCAACTATATTTGCAATCAACTCAATATATGACAAGTTTATAAACAATATTGATCAAAATTTATATACATGCTATTTGTTTTTGGATTTATCAAAAGCCTTTGATACAGTTGATTATGAGGTTCTTTTATATATATTGTATCGTAACTTTGGAGTTCGTGATAAACCTCTGGGTTTATTAACAAGCTACTTAAAAAACAGATATTAATACGCTAATGTACGTAAATTTATGTCCTCATATACCAAAGTATCATGCGGGGTACCCCAGGGATCTTGCCTTGGGTCGCTACTTTTTTTTGTTATACATTAATGACATTTCGTTGATTTCCAATTTTGACACCACATTATTTGCCGATGACATCTGCTTGATGATGGCTGATAACAATCTGAAAAACCGGGAACACAAAGTTCAAATAGAACTCAAAAAAGTTAACTCTTGGCTCTGTCAAAATAAGCTATCACTAAATACTAACTACATGATAATAAACAAGCAACTCCTTAAAACTTGTCAATGTAATTTTAAAATAGCTCTTAACGGTATTACTAGTAATAAAGCGCATACTGTCAAATACCTAGGGTTGTTCATTGACGATAATCTCAAATGGACGTCGCAAATAAATTATTTGTCCACGCAGCTTGCCAGATGCACGGGACTCTTTTACAGATTGCGCAATTTTGTTTCAAGAGAAACCCTTTGCATGCTATACTATAGTCTTGTATACAGCAGAATTCAATATGGAATTACTGCGTGGGCAAAAGCAAATAAAACTTCACAAGAAATAATTCGGGTAAGGCTTAACAAAGTTTGAGAATAATATTGTTTCATAATTTATACACGCCAATTTCACAAATGTATAAAGAACTTCAAGTGTTAAAAGTAGAAGACATATATCAACTTGAGTTAGCTAAATTGATGTATCAACTGCATCATAATCAATTGCCTAAAAACTTTTATCATTCTTTTCGTAAGATAAATGCTATTCATCAACATGAAACGAGATTGATAAATTCAACTGCCTACTACCGCCCCCAAATAAATAAATTGTTTAGCCAAAAGCTGTTTTCTCACAGAGTTCAAAGCTGTGGGGTAACCTCAAATCAGAATTAAAGAGCATGCAGTGGGTTTCTTTTAAAAAAGCATATAAACTAAAATTATTAAACGAATATTAACTCTTGCAAAAACTTTCGATTGTGTAAAAAACATTTATTGTTATTGTTTGTTCCGTTTCCTTTTTTTTTATTTTTTTTATCATTTGATAAAAACTTGAACTCAACTCTTTTTTACAAAATGTACTCAACAGTATCACTTAGTGGATTTTGCTTATATCTCAATCTGCTGAGATCAGGGAGCATCTCGACTCGATAACCGAAAGATTCCTCGATGCTCCCTGGCTTTTGCTACAAGTATGTTTTTTGTGCATTTATTAGTCTGATTATTGTGTCGGTGCGCAAAGTAATATTAATGAAGTTCTCTCTCTCTCTCTCTCTCTCTCTCTCACTTCACACTGTAAAAACTGAATTTTGGTCCTCCAAGACTTTTTAAATATTTTCAAAACGATGGGTGCAGGAGATTTATGAGGTCAATGCAACTGATCTGTAATGAGAGACAAGAGAGAACCATCAAATATGAAAGCTCGATAATCTAACAGTTACAATGGTTTCCAACCGGAGAAGAATATAACTCACGTAGCACATACTTATTGAGCTTAGAAAGGTCTACACAAATGCAAAAGTCCTGAGAGTTCTTTTTTTGGGGTCACGACTATGGGTGCACACCATTCCGTGAGCTCAGTTACAGGTTCAATGATTCCCTGCGCTCAAAGGGACTGCAGCTCCTTTTGTACCTTGCCACAGTATGCGTAAGGTATTATACGTGATGCGCTCACGCAAAATAGTTTGGCATTGTTTTTCAGGTGGATGCGGAACGTTTCTCAAGTTATCACTCGCACTTGCACATTGAATATCGACAGAAATTTGCTGACAAAGTTCTCAGCTGTCAACTTTTCTACTGTAGTTGTAACACGAATTTGTGTTGAATAGTCTTTTGGTAAAATGTTTAATTTTTTAACGGTTTTCCACGAGATCAACATGCCGCCAGGAATGGAAGGAAACACTTGAAGCGTGTCCGTAACGGTGATCTATCCCAAAGTGATCTGTATAGTCATTTAATCAAGCGATTGAATGCTAAATCCATCTACTAAATAAACTGTCTCGTGCGTTGAGGGCAATAGATTTCCATCGTGTTCACCCAACTACGCTAAAATGTGTACTTCGGCAGCTGTAATATTTGCTCCAGATTCTGGCAGAACATTCAGTGTCACATCATCATTTGACCCTCGCACAGATACTTCAACGATGGGAGCACTGCCCAAACTTTTCATAGGCAGGATTGAAAACAATTGTCCCTGTGGTTGTTGCAGCTCATTAATTCTAGTCGATTTTCTGCGACATTGAGATGCAAAATGTCCATGATTGTTACATTTATTACAAAACTTATTAATAGCAGGACATTACGAGGGATTTTTGTGCGGCGATTTGCTGCACCTGGGGCATGTTCGGGTATCGAGGTTGCTCTCGGGGTTGTCTCCGGTTTGGACCACCATGACGCTTATGCTGTTTCGCCTTGTATGTGGATGAGGCGCTGATGGTGAGGCTGTAACCTTTGATCTGATCGCGCTGATGCTTTGCAGATTCCCGTGCTCTGTACATTTGGATAGTTTTATCTAACATTAAAGCTTTCTGGGGTAAGAGCTCTTCAATGGTGTCGCCATCTTGTCAACCTTCAATAATCTGGTCTCGCAGGGCTCTACCTACGCAGTCATTTGCTGCGCAGTAATTACAGATTTTAATTAAATCTCGCAACGCAACAAAAAGTCGTCGAACGATTCTTGGTTATGTTGACTCCCCTTTCGGAAATTTTGCCTGTTTCATTGACGGCGCCTTCTAAATGCACTTTTAGTGCTTGTATAATCTTATCAATTTTCTTATCTTCCTCAAGTAGGCCTAAGTTATCAACAACGACGTCTGTTTCGCGAGAGAATGCCATGCTCAACACGTGATTTTTGGTATTGCCATTTTCTTCGCTTAATCCTGACACTGCAATATCAGCCGACCACTCTTCAAGACAGGCTTTGAAGTTATTGCCACGGTCCATATCTAGATCCAATTTTGGAATATCACTGTGTCTAAACGTGAACGGCTTACTATAGGTTCTTTTGTGTGAAAAAACAACTCGCAGCGCCATGTTTTACCTCGATCTCAAAAGATAAGCCTAGTGACCCACAACGCGTCCTTTATTAAGCTGAGCATGTTCGAAGAGAATAAAGCTGAACGTTACAGCGAAAACAATGAAACGTGCACGAAGAACTACTGGTGCTGACACAGACGGCCCAAATGTAACGCCAAAGGCAATTATAAGGTTTCAACACTAACATTGGCTTACTATTTTTGTACCAAGATCCACTTATTCGCTTTCTGACAGTCGCGAGAGACAGACGCGTTTTCTTGTTTTCAAAGAGAAAAGGACAAATGACTAAAGGCAAACAAAAGTTTGACAATTGCAACTGTAAAATGAGCAGTTTTACAGAAGAAGATCGTCAAAAACTTCAAGAAATTAATTCTTCTTTTAAAAAGTTATTGCAAAAAGTGGCTAATTTGAAAAATGATTTTGCTATTTATAAACAGAAGTTAACTGAAGCTGAAATAGTAAATGAAAGACTAAGGCAGCAGCTCAGTTTAAGCCTTTATAAAACTGATGCACTAGAACAGTGGTCGGCAACCTGTGGGCCTTTTAGCAATTTTTCGTGGGCCGCGGGTTATTCGGTTTTACACAGTCTTTATGGGCCGCATCCTAGCCGTACGTGCATAGTAGTTTTAAATGCGTAGTGTATAAAGTTCCAAACCTGTGTACGTAAGCTGATAATCACTACAGTTTGATTTCGCAACACTACAATGTAGTGTTTCATTTTAGACCAAGGGTACTCAACACGGTGTACGTGTGCTGCACGCCATAAGCTTGAACGTGGCACGCGAACGGTTTGGTAAAAAGTAATTCTTGTATTTAGAGTTAAATGTAATAAATCACGCTTATATCGAAATAAACTTAAATCGCTATGTTTATTCAAACGTGGCTAGCTCGTGGCCGTGTTATCAGAAGGAAGTAGCTGAAAATAAGTAATTAGGATAGCTGATTACTAATTTTTCTTACACGGCCCTACGGTAGCAAGCGGTTAGGCAGGTAAATCGTGATTTTTCTATTTGGCATAAATCACAATACAGCTCGTTTGTGTCCTAATAATTTGAATCGCCAAGTTTATTCACACTTGCCTAGCTCCTGGTTCCATCAGAAACTAACAAGTTACCACTGCAGTGTTAGTGTTACTGTGTGATTTGACGACATTTATTACACTTTTGCATTCTTCTGTTGCCAGGAAGGTTAGTAGGCTACCATTAGCTTTCTTAAGACTTAGTAGTAATACTAACACTGAAAAGTTTACATTCGCACTATTCGCCTGTTTTAGATATACTGTTTTTATCTATAATCTTTTAGAGTTAGCCTACGCCAGACAGCAGGTTCGATTTGATATATTATTTATTTAAATTGTTTTAAGACGAATAATGTCTATTGTAAAAAAGAGAAGAGTAATTCGAAAGTGGAATAAAGAATGGGAAAAGAAGTACTTCCTCATTGAAGGAAAGAATGAGGATTCTCAATGTCTTATCTGCTATCAGACCGTATCTGAAAAGAAAGAAAGAAAACTAGAACGTCATTTTTCTAGCAAGCATAAGAATTATGCTGAAAAATATCCTTTGGGGTCACAGTCACGAGCTGATAAGTTTAATCAGTTACAAAGAGCTTTAGCGCAGCAGCAATCGGTGTTCAAATTACAAAGAGGAAAAACAGAAGCTTTAAATGTAGCTTTAAATATTGTGTCATGGGAGATTGTTAGACATATGAAGCCCTTTACAGATGGTGAATTTATCAAAGAGCGTATGATTAAAGTTGCCACTCAGTTGTTTCCAGATAAGGCAGATATACAAAGAGCTTTTGAGGATATTCCATTTTTCTGCAAAGACAGTTGCACGGCGAGCTGATATGCTGTCAAGCAACATTGAAGATCAGCTGGATGATGACATAAGAAAATCAGAGTTTGTAACTTTGGCTTTGGATGAATCTACTGATATTACAGGAAGCGCACAGCTGCGCATTTTTATTAGATACGTTTTTGAAAATTCGATAATAAAGGAAGAATTGCTTGACTTGGTGTCTCTACCAAAGACGACTATTGGACAGGACATCAGTGATGCGTTGATTGAAGTGTTGAAGAAACACCATATGCCACTGGGCAAAATATCCTCAATTGCTACAGATGGAGCCGCATCCATGGTTGTAAAAAACAAAGGAGCAATTGCATTACCAAGAAAAACCAGCCTATTGTCTGATTTTAAAGCGTATCACTGTTTATTGCACCAACAATCTCTTTGCGCAAAACCCGTTGCAGTTGAAGACGTTATCACCACTGTGATAAAGATTGTAAATTGTATTCGTGCACAGCCACTTTCCCGTCGTCAATTTCGTGTTTTGCTTGATGAATATAGCAATGAGTATGGTGATCTTCTGTTGCATACTGAGATTCGATGGTTATCCAAAGGTTATGTATTGAAACGATTCAGTGAGTGTTTGCCTCAGATACTTACCTTTTTGATCGAAAATAAGAAAGAATTTCCTGCATTAAACTACCTGCCTATTTTTAAATACAGACTGGGTTACCTGACAGACATCACGTCAAAATTTAACGAATTAAATTTGATTTTGCAAGGCAAAGGCCTTTTGTTATGCGACATGATGTATCAAATTAATTTAATGAAAAGGAAGCTAATTCTCTTCAAAGAACAGTTGCAAAATGGCGATCCCACTCATTTTCCAAGCTTGCGTGTAACTGATGAAAACGCACAGTTTTGTAAAGAAGAAATGAAGGCATTTCCACAAAATCTTTATCACGTGTATGAAGAAATGGAA
Organism: Trididemnum clinides; assembly: GCA_963675345.1. NCBI lineage: Eukaryota > Metazoa > Chordata > Ascidiacea > Aplousobranchia > Didemnidae > Trididemnum > Trididemnum clinides. Next base: position 37,968,345 of record OY776291.1, read on the forward strand.
GTCAATTTTCTGAATTTAATGAACTTGGTTTTTCTGAAAAATTCCTTCGCAATCCATTTGATACTGATACCAGCAACTTCAGGCTAAAAGAAGATGACGTAAGAGCTAAACTTCAAATGGAATTACTGCAACTTCAATGCGACATGGATCACAGAGCAAAGCCCCCATAAAGGATGCCATTGGTAATTACAGTACATCTGTCCTACAATTTGGGCAGGACATTGATCATGAACTATTTCCACATTTGAAGAAAGAAGCTAACCGAATTGTATTTATGTTTAGCACTACTTATATGTGCGAGCAATCTTTTTCGGCAATGAAACGTGTAAAATCAGCTAGCAGAAACCGCTTGCTAGACGTAACCTTAAAGAGCTTACTCGTTGCGACAACGACAAACTTTCTGCCTGATTTTGCTGCAAATGATTGCAAGCAATATCAACAATCCCATTGGTTGATTAAATCGCATTGAATAATGCGAGATTGTTTGATACAACAAAAGCCATTGACCTTTTTTGTTCAACAGTTATTCGTTTTGTAGTCGTGGTTTCAAATGTGGTGGGCCTTCAACACCTATTGAAGGGTGATCTGGGCCGCGTTAAAAAAAGGTTGCCGACCACTGCACTAGAACAATATGGCCGACGAGAAACTTTAAGAATTTACATCGTGCCGGAATCGAATAGCAATATTGATGATGGAGAAGAAATAGCATTACATATTGCAAAAAAAATAAGGTACTTGTGGGTTATCTGTCACCACTTTTTTTCACCAGGTATTAAATTACTATTTATCCCCCACCCTGTACACTCCCTTGCTATATTACAAGAAAGGCAGTGTACACTGAAGGGGCAGGCCCGGTATGTAAATGTACGGGGCAGTGTACACTGCAAGGGAGTGTACAGGGTGGGGGATAAATACCTGGTGAAAAAAAGTGGTGACAGATAACCCACAAGTACCAAAAATAAATGTAAATCTGACCGACATGGAAATACAACGTGCGCATAGATAAGGTCGAAAAAGAAATGGAAAGCCAAAACCCATAATAGTCAAATCAATGTGCTTCAAAAAGCGAAATCAAGTCAATTTATTTCCTCAAAAAAGAAGTTAAAGGATAGCGTCAAATTCTCAAACGTATATGTTGCAGAAGATTTCACCTCGCTGCGAGCCAAATTGCAGAGATATGTAAAAGACGAATGCAATAACCAATTTGAACAAATTCACACAAAAAATGGTTCAATCTCAATGAAGACATTTGCAGAAACAGATGAATCGCAACCAAATGAAAGAAAGGGCAAATGGATTAAAATAGATTCATCAGATGATCTGTACAGGTATAGTATTGACATTGATTTCAAAAAACCTGATTATATGCCCCTTCGTCAAATCAGCGAAAATTTTTTGTTGCATTAGTTCTGAAATCTAGAAACCTTGATATTTAGTTCTTATCTTGTCATTTTTATCTGTGAAAAACGGCTTATCGCAATCAATGCACAGTTTGTTACAATTCCTTTATCAGTAACGCGTGTGTAATCTGCAATGTTTGTTGTGAACGTGTGCATTTGTCTTGCAGTGATGCGTTGAATGACCTCGGCCTTACTGATAACCTCTGCTGCAAACGTTGCTCTAATAATAAGCCTTGCTCGATTCCAGTTGATTTACGCAAAAGTGTGACTCTGGTGATGGCATACCTTCTGCAAACGTGCGAGCGCCTTCTAATCAATTAACTAGCAGATTTACGCAGCATCACCTGGACATTGATAGTTCTAATCCAGAAAATTCTTCTAATTTTATTTCCCTGAATGATCTAATAGATAACGTTACAATGAATGATAAAAGTTACATCAAACCTTCTATAAATAATGCAGCAAACGTGAGTTATCATACTTCCCAGTCAATTAATTCGCTTCTTCAACCTTTCGATAACCAAACAAAATTTTTCTTATTTGTTTTGACTGCATCAGCCTTCAAAAAAATGCAGATAAATTGCGATTGCACCACGATAATCTGGCCTATAAACCTGACATAATAATGGTAAGCGAAACTAAGCTCAAGCGGGATTTACTATTAATAAACATAGAAATTAAAGGGTACATTTTTTTCATGCCAATAGTACAACCAACGCTGGGGGAGTAGGTATTTATATCAAGTGTAAATTTAATCCTTGTATTTACGGTGATGTTAGCCAAATTCGTGGTAGTGAATATATATTTATAAAATTACGATTAAAAACATTAGATTATGTTTTTGGTGTAATGTGCCGTCATCCTACCTATTCTTCTGAAAACTTTCAAAAATTTGAAAATTTCTTTAATGACGTTATTGAACACTTAAACTCGAGTGCCTTACCGTATTGTATAGCAGGCGACTTCAACATTGACCTCTTAAAATATATGATGGACTCCAAAATCAAAGCAAACGACTTATTGCGTGTCTCAACTTCTCACGAAATAAGTGCCTTGTATGATGACCTACTTAACAATGCAGATTAAAAGTATTATAGCTGCTGCTTATTTTTGGACTTATCAAAGGCGTTTGACACTGTGGATCATAATATTTTACTACAAAAAACGTCTGACCAGTTTGGAATCAAAGGATTGGCAAATAAATTTTTTGAAAGTTATCTGTCAAATCGCTTTCAGTACGTGTGTAGCGGTTTCGAACCCGGTTTTTATGTTTACAGTGTTTTTGATCTAAGTTGTCTTGTATCACCTTATCTTTTCAGCGCTTTTGGTTGATTTCTTTGTGTGCGCAGTTTAGTTGATTAGGGCACATTTTAAGTTTCTAGTTTTGCTTTGAGCATGTCTTGGAACTCTTTAAATCATTTGACTTTGCTTTTACGTCACTCAATTCAGTTCAAGGCAATTCAATTCAGTTCAGTTGGTTCCGTCTTGTTTTGTTACATTCAGTTCGGTATTTTCTTTTCAATTCGTTAATAAATGGATCCATTCTTTTGTTAAACAATTTGATCAAGGAGAAGCTGCAGCAAAGATCGACAGTTTTGTGTAAGATCGCCAGTTGACCAAACTGGTGATCGCTACACGTGCGTATAAATAACTCTAGATCAAAAAAGGCAAAAATTATTTATGGGGTTCCTCAAGGGTCGAACCTAGGCCCGCTATTGTTTTTGATGTATATAAATGACTTACCAAAATCTGCTTGTTTTAGTACCACTCTTTTTGCGGATGACACATATCTATCATTATGTAGCAGTTCGTTGATTCGCCTTAAAACTCAAGTCAATAATGAAATAAAGTAGACAAATGGTTTCGATCCAACAAACTATCCCTAAACTACAAAAAATCTTATTTGGTAATAAACAAATTTTCACAACAGCCCATCGATATTGATCTCGAAATATCCATAAGCAATATAAAAATTATTCGCAGTAAATACGTAAAGTATCTCGGTTTGTGGCTTAATGATGATTTAAAATTCCATACCCATATTCAGCACTTGGAAACACACTTGGCAAAATATATTGGAATGTTTTACCGAACATGAAGTTACCTCAAAATTGATGCAATGATTACTCTATTTTACTCCTTTATTTACTCTAAATTACAATATGGCATTTTAACTTGAGGTTCAGCCAAAGACTTCTAAACCAAGGACATGCAGGCGCTAGTTTCAGATCAACCTAGCGAAGGCTACTGTATTTTCTATTTATGCGCAGAGCCAATAAAAGCTTATTGTTACATCATAGAGCAGACCTTGTCTGATCTACAATGCAAACTATGCTGGTAGGTTCATTTAAATTTTATAAGCGTGTATTGTACCGAGAAAGGTGAATCCTAGCCTGATGTATCTAGTCTAGTTCTAGTTTTATTATATGTAAAAAGATTAATAAGAAATACAGTTTAATGATTTTGTAAATTACATGAGAACAGCATTAAATTTACTGCAAACTGAGCAAAGTTAGGTGGAGTGTCAAAACTGGTTGGCGATCTCAAAGGGATAGGCAAGTTTCAGGTAGGCCTATTTACTGGGGCTCGTAAAGAGAAAGCCGTATGCCGTACCTACCGGTATTATTTTGCTGAGCTTACACTTATTTTTTAAATTTTTGTTGTGGTTGGAACCGGTCGGGATTTTCGTGACCCGAACGCAACCGGCAACGCCATTCTCCGACCGGCCAGTTGACCGGCAAATAAAAGCAATGTTCTGACCGGTAATCGACCGTTTTTTTAGGGGGTGTCAAAGCAACGGCGTCGCTACGAGGGGTCGTAAAACGTAGTGTTACTTCAAAGCTATCAAAATTTCACAGAAAATCTAGGTGACCTCCAAAAAAAGGTCTTCAACTGTCGACAACTGAACTTTTTTCCCATCATTCTCGGAACTGAATAATGACAATTGAACTTGCAATGCATATTGACCACTTCCTTCAATTTTTACAAATTTGCTCACACTAAGAAATCGCACTGTTAAATAACTTTTGAAACAAAACATTGCATGAAATGACTTTAAATGATATGCTTTATACTGTCAAAAAACAAAAGGTTTCGACCGGTCGGTCAGGACCGGTTAAAGTTCCCGATCCGACTGGCAACCGGTGCCGCTCGACCCGACCGGTTTTCATCTCAGAGGCCAAATCTTAGCAGTCAACAAAATGATTGAATAAAATTTTTGTTGATCTTCAATTCATACTATTTTGCACCTTGTAACCGGGAGTTGGGGCAATGTACTGACAACAGTTTAGGCTGCATGTAGCTTTGTGAGAAATATATCGATAAATAATTTTTTCTTTTTTCGAAGAGCATTTATTTTCGTAATTATGCCGAACAAATGTGGAATTGTGAATTGTAGAGGAAACTACAACCTTTTGTCAAAACGTAGAATATTCAAACTTCCCAGCCTTGATCCTGAAAGGCAGAGGTGGCTTGCTGTGATTCCTCCTCGCAAAGACTTTGATATTGCAAATGCCAAATCTTTTTTCGCTTGTGAGAAGCATTGGCCCCAAAATCCTCCAATGAAGAAACTGCCAGGTGGAACAACAAGACCAGCTGTTGCACCAAGCATTTTTGATGTACCTGCTGCATGCCTGCCGACTCCCCAAGCCCCTCCTCGCCCAGCAAAACAAGTAGACAAGCAACTTGAGGTTTTCATGGCCAGAGACAGGATTAAGTCGTTTAGTGACTTCGTACCAGACAAGAAAATTAACAAGGACTATGACAATGTTGTGATTACCAGAAGATCTGACAGATGTGCTTTTCTTTTCATGTCGCCTGACTTTCGTGAATGCGAAATGACTGTTCTTGTTGAAAACAAATCAACACTGTGTTCTCCCCTTACGTGTTTTGCATACAAGAGTGGAGTTCGCGTGCCACTAGGGACTATATTGAACCCCAATAATGGCCTCAGTTTCTATTTGCAGTTTTATGCTGTTGTACATACTTGCTTAAACTACAAAATCCCCCTGGATAAAGTGTTGATGAAAGTAGTTACTGTACTTCAGGCTCAAGAAACCGAAGACAAAAATAAGGCAAAAAAATTGGATTTTATCGTCAATAACCTGAAGCTTCTAGTTAACAAAAAGTTTACTGTCAAAGACTACTGCTTTGCTGAGGGATCGTTTCCACACTGCAATTATGAAGTTCTCCGTGAGTATCTAGTTTTGCCAAGTAGGAGAAAAGTGCAAGCCGTCGTTTCTTCAGTGAATGTGAGGGACATTTTATCAAAGACGTTTGCCAAACTTCAAAAACCTCAACAGAAAAATGTCGTTCTCTTAGTTGACGAGATAAAGATTCGGCCAACAGTAGCCTTCTCCGGAGGAGTCCTCAGTGGCGTGGCCAAGAATGACCACGACGCAAAGGCCACTTCAATGCTTTGCGTCATGTCCAAGTGCCTTCATCGAGGCCCCAGCATCATGGTATCTGTCACACCTGTCCATAAATTGACCGCTTCCTTTCAGTTTGAGGTGGTGAAGCAGGCTGCCATGGTTGTAGAACAGGCTGGATTCACTGTCCTTGGGTCCATCACAGACAACCACAAGATCAACCAGCTCTACTGTAAGATGTTTGATCGTTCATCAGAGTCTGATTACCCTGCCACTGCTACTCATCCTTTAGATGGCACACGGAGTTGGTACCTACTGTTTGACACAGTGCATCTACTGAAGTGCATAAGAACCAACTGGATATCAGGTGAGTCTACATGTATTATTCTTGATTTGTGGTTTGTAACATATTCATACAAATCTTGAAAAAAAATTTGGCAAAAAATTTTTTTATTTGAAAGGACAATCTTTAGTTATAACTTAATTGACAAGTAACAATAATAACAATTCGGTTATTTTTTTCTTTAATCTTTAATTGTGTTGGTATTCACGCCTTGGACTGCGTTTTGCTGTATATAGGCATGTCTGTATGTGAGAGTTTTTTTTACGCAATGAGTAGTTTTTATAATTTTGATTGTTCTTGATAAGATATTTAATTATTATTATCTATTCAAGGACATCTAAAACCTTTTATCTATTTGGGTTTAGAGGTCCTTGTAGCTATTATACTATTATGATTTATAAACAATTAAGTATCAACAGCAAACAATTATTAGCCTACTCCTGATTTTACTTAAGATAACGGAGGAAAAGCTCTTACAAATTATTTCTAGATGTAGTTGATACGTGAAAAAGTTTTTGTTTACCCAGTGACAGAAAAAAAACTGAATACTGCAGCACCATAACAAAAATGTCAGCATGAGATGATTTTACTGTTTGTCCTTTTTTTTCAGAGGCCTGTCAGAAGATGACTTTCGACAATCAAGTCACTGGTTCCTTCAGCGATGTCAGAAAGCTATATGATGCTGAGAAGGCAAACCTCTTGAAAACCTCTCCCCTAACAGATGCTGCTGTTCGACCTTCAAAGCTTCAACTGCAGAATGTCCAGCACGTGTTGAAAGTTTTCAACGACAAAGTTGAAGCTGCCCTCAGACTCCAGAAGTGTGGCGACACAGCCGACTTTATTCAATTTGTGCTTAATTGGTGGAATGTTGTGAATGTGTCGTCAAAACATCAAGAAGCGAGGCTCAATGATCCGCATCGGCGCGTTCAGGACCACACCTCTACCAATTTGTCCGACTATCAGCGGATCTTTCAGAGAGCTCCTTCTGGGCACGGAAAAGGCAGAAAGCAGTGTGTAACCCATGACACTAAGAAAGCACTTGTGCAGACCATGCAAGGCCTGACTTCCATTTGTGCACACCTCCTGAACCATGCTGGCTTCCAGTATGTACTTCTTCGGGAGCTGCAAAGTGACAGGATAGAGGGTGAATTTTCCGTGTACAGGCAGTCGACGGGTGCAAATGCTTTTATGACTTCTGGGGACGTTTTGACTGCATGCAAAAAACGCCTGGCTAGTCATGCCGCTTCTTACCTGGAAACCTTGGACGTGAATGGGGAGACCAAGGCTCACACGTGTGTTACCACTGCCATTGATGTTGAGGACGCCACCTTCATTGAGGACTGCACTGAGCCTTCAATCTCCATACATGAGGAAAGCAGTGCAGCCTATGTGGCAGGGTGGCTGGAAAAAAAGTGTGAGGAACACCTGATCTTCAATGAGGAGGATGAACTGGTGTCATTAGAAATCAGTGCCTTCATCTCCGAAGTTTCACGAGGCTCCCTGAAAATTTCCCATCAAACCACTTTTGACCTTGTGCGGTGTGGACTTGCCTTCATCACCAAAGCCAGACACAGGGCCTGCTGCTGCAGGAGACTCATGATGATTCTGCAAGTGATGGAGGACTACAATAACCTGAACACCTGTGACAAGCTCCGACGACACTTGGCAAATGTACTTTTGAAAGGTCTGCATAACTTGGAGAAGGACCAGCAAAAGAACTCCGTCCTCCTCCAGACATCAATCAAGAAGGCGCGCTTGTCAAATTAAGTTTATAACCAACTCGTGAATGTAATTTGATAACGTGTATAAATTTTTATGTCATTTTAAATTCTTATGTCTATTTAGCGCTATATGGCATATTTCAGATATTTCACGCTCGGGTCGTTCTGTGGGCATGTTATCACATATTTAGATATTTACCCCCTTAAATATGCATTTTAACGTTGTAATGTTTTTGTTTGAAGCAATTATGAGCCAATCATTAATTGATTTCAGTAGTACAATAGCAATTTTACAGTGAAGGTGATGGCCTTGTTGTTGTTGTTGTTGTTTACCCGACCCCTTCCGAGGGATGGGGGCATGGCGGAAGACCATGGAGCCCCAGAAGCCGGGCAACTCCCCAGGGTCTGGACCAGAGGTCATAGAGAGACAGAGAGTCGCCAAAGAGTGAGCGGCGCAAAGAGTCCGTAGCTGGACAGTGCAGAATGAGATGAGAGATGTCCTGGGGCGAGTGTCCACAGGCGCTGCAAGAAGGATTCTCGATTCTGCCAATCCTGGAGAGATAGGAACCTAACAGAAGGCTGTGTCCATTGCAGCGAAGACGAGAGAGGACACAGCGAGCATGACGAGGGAGCACAAGTTCCTCGGTGGAAGTTGAGGGAACCTGTGTGTCAAAATACTTTGAAGAGACAGTACGCCTCCAGTCCGAGATAAGACGAGAGTGGATACGAGAGATAAGAGGAGAGAGACTACAAGGGATTGCGGAGGGCGCAAGCAGCGCTCCCCGTCTGGCAAGCTCATCAGCTGTGTCGTTCCCCGGGAGAAACGAGTGTCCGGGGACCCATTGTAGCATGATAGAACAGGAGGAGAAGAAGGACAGTTCCTGCCAGATCTGCCACAGAGTTTGAGATAACAGGAAAGGTGGAGGAGAGGACAGGGTGGCGAGGACAGAACGAGAGTCAGACAGGAGAAGAAGAGAAGAAAAATGGCAGACTTTATGGTGTTGCCGAGACCAGCGAAGAGCGTGCAGAATGGCGCAGGCTTCAGCGGAAAAACTGGAACAAACTGGACCTGCCGAAAAGGAAAGAGTGGCCTCAGTGCCACAGAGAGAGCAGCTGGCAAGAACGCCGGAGCCGCCCTTGCCAAAAGGAAAAGGAACAGAGCCGTCTGTCCAGAGTACCAGATCATGAGGGGGGAGAGAGTCAAGATGGGCGAGAGCCGCACCTTGGCGAGAGTGAGGGGGATCAGAGCGAGAGCATGGAGAGGAAAGGGTGGACTCGACCGTGAACGAGGGAAGATTCCAAGGAGGAAAGGGAGGGCAAGCAACAAGAGCCTCCCTAGAACAAGTAGAAGGAAGCATGAGCGGGTGAGTGGACGCAAAAGCTCTCCAGGACGATCTGCAGAGTCTTGGTTTCACTCCTAGTCTGGCCAAACCTGAGATGGGAAAGGAGGTTGGGAGACGAAGAGCCCGCTCATAAGAAAAAAGAGTGAAGTGAGTCAGAGTGACTCGTAGGGGAGGTAACGAAGCCTCGGTGAGTAGTAGAGGGATAGGGGACGACGAGAGGCAGCCGGTGATGGCGCGACTGGTTGCTCGGTGAAGGCGTTCCAATTTGGTGAGATTGGTAGCGCTTAGGAAAGGAAACCATCCGGGTGAAGCGTAGGTGAGAAGGGACCGAAGAAAAGATTTATACAGAACAGAGAGGGACTCCTTAGAGGGGCCCCAAGAGGAAGCAGAGATACAGCGTAAGGCCTTGAGACGTGGGAAAAACTTGGCCTTCAGCGAAGATACATGCTTAGAAAAGGAAAGAGTGCGGTCGAAGGTGACCCCAAGAAAAGTTGGAGTGGGATTAAAACGGAGGCGGGAGCCGAGTAGGAGGAGGTTGGGCTGGAGGTTAGCTTGGTGGGGATCCACTGAGAAGAAGGAGGCCTCACATTTGCTCGGATTGAGAGGAAGACACCAGTACTCAGACCAGCGCTCCAATCGAAACAGAGCTCCTTGTGTGGCCTCCACCGCATTGGGGACCGAGGGGGAGGAGGACCAAATGGCCAGATCGTCAGCGTAAAGAGAGCAGCTGACGGAAGAAGGCAGAGAGGCCGGAAGATCATTGATGAAGAGGGAGAAAAGTACAGGACCAAGAACGGATCCTTGCGGAACACCTCGACGGACTCGAAAGGAACGGCTTTTGTGATTTTGAAAAACCACACAAGCGCGCCTGTCAGAAAGGAAAGATTGAGTCCAACGAGCAAAGCAAGGAGGGAGGCCAGCCGAAATAAGTTTGTGGAAAAGGGCGGGGTGCCAGACAGAGTCAAAAGCTTTAGAGAAATCGATAGTAGACAGGATCGTCCGAGAGCCCGGCCTGGGTTTGTTAAACCCATCCGAAATGGACTGAGAAAGGTACAGAATTTGATCAAGTGTAGACCGTCCAGGGTGGAAACCGGCCTGGCGGGGAGAAAGAATGGAATTAGATTCCAGAAAAAAGAGAAGACGGGATAGAATGATGCGTTCAAAAAGCTTTGATACGCAGGAGGTGAGAGAGATAGGCCGGAAGGAAGCAGGAGAGTCGAGAGGTTTTCCCATCTTATGTATGGGAATAATAGAAGATGTCTTCCAGATGGAAGGAAAGGAATGTGAAGACCAAGAAAGATTGTAGATGTGAAGAAGAAAATCCATGCCAGAGCGAGGAAGATGCTTTAGCATGGGATAGGCAACTTTGTCTGGGCCAGTGGCAGTGGATGAGGAGAGGTTGGAGGCAGCCGCAAGAAATTCAGCGGGAGAGAAGGGAGAGCAAAAGGACGAGTGAGACTCCACAGAGCACGTGGCTCGGCGGAGCTCAGTGAGGTAGCCTCTGGCTCTGCTGCGCAGGGCCTTTGGCTGAGACACGGAAAAGTAAGACCTCAGGTAAGCGGCATAGACCGAAGCCGATTCCCTGGGAGAGGAGCAGTTAGGAAAGTTAGGAGAGGAAGAAGACGAGGAAGGAGAGCCAGCGATAGAGCGAAGAAGAGAGTGGACAGATTTGGGATTAGATTTAGGTGAAAGAGAAGTGCAGGTCGTCTGCCATGCCTCAGCCTTGGCCTTGGCAATGACCGACGAGGCACGTCGAGAGGCAGAGATGTAAGCCTGGCGATCTTCATCACTTCTGTGAGCAGTAGCGAAAGCCTTGCGTCTTTCACCAACCGCTTCTTCCACCTCAGCAGACCACCAGGCTTTAGGAGGGCGTTTGATGCGGCCGAAAGGAATGGAAGATTTGGCCGCATTCATTGCCAGAGAGGTAAAGAGAGCAGCTGCAGAGGAAAGAGAAAGAGACGAGTATTCCTCTGCAGAAGGACAGTGAGAGTCAAAGTAGGAGGCAAAGTCATCCCAGCGAGCTTTCTGAAAATTGAAGGAAGGGGGGCGCTCGTTGGGGTGAAAGACCGGAGAGAGAGGGATAGATAGAAGAATTGGTAGGTGGTCAGAACCCAGGTCCTGAAGCACCTCTCAGGAGCAAGACAAAGCAAGAGTAGAAGGAGCAAAGGAGATGTCAGGAGAGGAGCGACTGCCAGAGGAGCGATGGAGAAGGGTGGGTGTGTCAGGGTCATTGAGGGGGAGGAGGTTAGAGGAGATGACCCAGTCGAATACTTCCTCCCCGCGGGGGTCGGAAGTACCTCTTGAGTCCCAAAGCGGGTGATGGCAATTGAAGTCCCCCAGAATGAAGAGATTTCTGGAGGAGGGAAGAATAGAGAGAGAAGGAATCGGTTCTGCCATCCGTTGGGGAGGAGCGAATAGGGGGGGCATACACATTAAGAAATGACACCGAGGAGGATTTGTTTAGAGAGATGTTGACCCCTACATAATCAGAGTAGGGATCGAGCGAAGAAAGAGAGGTGGTAGAAAGTTCAGAAAAGGATAGGCCCTGTCTGACGAAAATGACAACGCCGCCACTGGCATGCGAGGCATCAGAAGAGAGAATGCCAGACCGGGAGTGAGTACGATCAGAACGCAGAACAGAGAATCCAGGAATCCGGAAAGAGGAAGAGGAGTTAAGATTGGATTCCTGAATGCAGATAAGATCGACAGGATGGGATGAAAGAAAGTGAAGTAGTTCAGTGCTCCTGGCTCGAAGACCTCCAGCATTCCATTGAAGAACCCTGAGAGAGTCAGGGGGAGGAGAGGAGGCAGGAGGTGCAGAAGTATAGCCAGGAGCAAGGGACGGTGGTGGAAGGGCAGGGGAAGGAGATATAAGATGGGCAGATGGGGGATAAGAAGTTTGGAGACGAGGGTGGGGCAAGAGTGCAGCATTAGCAGAGGGGGGGCCAGATTCCACAGTGGAGGTATACGTGCCGGAGGAGTCCGAGGAGGGGGAGTCACAGTGTTACAGCAGGGGGGGCAGCTCCAAGAGTGAGAGCTGCCAAGAGCTCTGAAGTTAGATAAAGAAAGTTGTGAGCACCTTAGATGGACCCATTTGGAGCAAGCGCAGCATTGCACTGACTTGCCCCGCCAGGTCACATTTCCAGCGCACACAGAGCAAGGGAAGATGGGGCCAGGGTTAGGATGAACGTTACCGCTCATCAGGAGAAGAAGAAGAATGAGGAGACGAAGGAGGGCAAGAGTAGGGCAGGAGAAAAGAAAAAGTAAGAACAGGCGACCGATTTTAAAGATGCTGTGTGCTGCCCTTCTGCGGTCGTTCAGGGGGCAGCATAGCAAAAAAATGAATGGGGAGTGCCCGGGGTAACTGGGACCCTCGGGAAGGCCAACAGCCATTTCGACCCAACCCAAACGGGGCCGGGGACCGCACCACCACGTTGAGGCGGCTGTTGATTGGTGCAGAGGTGATGGCCTTCGCTAGCAAAGGCTGGACATAGGCAATGCGCGTCCTTGTTTTAGATGTCCTTGGGTTCAGCTAAAAAAATGAGCTAGGAGCTTTTGTCTACTCGCCTTAATAAAATGATTAAAACTATTACTTTCGCAAAAAAATTCTGTCACGTATCACCTATATTCAAAGCGCTCAATCTTTTGAAAATTGTTGATATTTACCAATTGGAATTAGGAAAGCTCATGTACCAGACATTTAATGGTAACATCCCACAAAAAATTGATAAGGACTTCATAAAACTCAGTTCTGCACATAAACATTATACCAGACATACCATTAATAAATTCCACTTACCCCGAGTAAATAATTGCTACGGTCACAAAATGCTGTCATTTGGTGAAGTTAAGCTTTGGTCTAAACTAGACCCCGATTTAAAAAGTCTTGGCTGGATGTCCTTTAAAAAACATTTCAAAAGAAAACTTTTGGAAAAGTATGATGATTAGAGGTTGCTCTTAATTTTATCTTAAATCTCTTGATTCGGGCCGTACCTTTTGTTGCCAGGTCAAATCATTATTTGCTGTTACTGTAGCTGTTTTTTTATATGATCAAACAGGCTTTTGGTTTCATCCAATAAATATCTCCTTTGTTTGTTTTTGTACTTTTTTTATCTTTTCAGTTTTTTATTACCTCTGAAAATCGTACATGTCTGCTTATGTAAGATGTTCTCAGGAGATACCTGACTTGACAACTTGGCGGTTTTTTCGGTATCTGCTGTTCTGTAAATACTTTTGCTTTTGGGTGCGCATCTTCATATTTCATTGCTATTTTGTATTGCATTCGCGTCTTTACAGACAAACCGAATAATAAACTGAAACTGAATTTAGAAAAAATGTTTTGTTTGAAAATAACTTAATATGATGGACTCCTACTAGAATAATGATAAATAAATTTGGGGAAGGCATAACCACTTTTGTCACTATACTGGAAACAAGGCAAATAGCGCAGCCAAAGGTTCCAGCAGTGCAAATATAAATATGAAAAGGGTCACATGAAATCGCAAAATAGGCTTACCATTGAATACTTTATTTCCGTAATTGTAAAAACACTCACCATTTGGTTGCCACCATTATTTTAGACTGCTTTTCAATCCTTTCCCCTTCATATTTTTTACAAGTATTAGTGGTAGTTTGTGGCAAGATTCTTTGTCTGTGAGCATTACCAGTCTTGGAGATTAAGATGATCACCATTACGTGCAGAAAAATTATGAATGTGCATAAAACCCAGAATTTTTTTGTTTCTAATCACACAGGAGGACAATGGATGAAGCCGGCAGAGCCGGGTGAACTGATATTATAAACCCTGACATTATTGCTGGGATGAACGTTATGAAATGAATGTTATGTTATGAAACGAAACTGAAGTTAAAGTAAGCCAAGAAATGTTAATGTTTATTTGTTATGGCCACTAGCTAATATAGCTTTATGGGCTAAACATGCAGGCTTATTTGAAGTTAGCTTCTGGTAGGGTTTCATATTTGAATAATCAGCGTAGTTGGGTATATTAAATTTAAGTTAATTGCAATGTGTAACTTATACATCATACTAAGTTGCATAAGTTTACTAAAAATTTGTAAACCTAAATTATACTGTGGCGTAGATGTCAGGGCAGACTTTTGTACCGTTTGTCATGTGTTGAATTAGATATTAATGAATAAAATCGCCAGTCCAAAAAATTTTTTGTCAGTAGTGCTTGCAGACCAGTTACATTGATTAATCCGATGTAATTTTGTGAACTTCACTTTTCCTTAAAAAATTGCTTGGACTATTGCCTCGGCTACTGTAGTACCAAGTAGGCGAAGGATAATCATAAGCTTACCGTACTGGTAGTAATGATCTGATAACGGCTGATTTTGCTGATGTACCATCGGTTATGTAATTGGCATGGAGCAATTTTTAGCAGTTGGGTAAAAATGATATTAAATATAGCAGGCATTTCTCGTTTGTCGAGTGTAAAGATATTACAACCAGATCAATTCGTTCTTTCGACAAATTTATTCTTCAAAATTAACGTTTCGCTCGCCTAAGTTACCGGGGAGCTTCTTCAGAACACGGTAGATGTTAGTAGTGTAACATATAAACTGTACAACATAAAAATATAAAGACGACCTGTATTACTAAACACTAAAAATTATTTACCAACAGCGCAGGCAATCACGTAATAACGAAAACATTGTTACACCACAGATACAGGAGTGGGCAAGTAAAAAGTGTTGTGAGATACATAAGACATTATTTATTGGAGATAAACACACTACAAACAGCCGGAAAATTTGCACCGTCATTGCGATTAATTACATTACATAAACAAGCCTTTTGATTTATTAAAAAACTTTCCGCCACGCGACGTCTGTATGCATGTGATTCTGACTTCAGTATTTTGACATTAACCCAATCTATTCTATAATCGAAATCTATAACATGTTGACTCAGCGCTGACTTTTTAGTGTTAAAAGTGTTGACTGCATCTGCATGTTCCCGTTTTCTGGTTTCAACTCTACGTCCTGTTTCACCTACATACACAGCATTGCGATCCCGGCAAGAAATTTAATACACCAAACCACGATTTTGTTCGAAATTAATAGCATCTTTAGGTTTACAAAACAACAAAGACAACGTGTGATATGGTTTTAAAGCCACTCCGATACCAACTTGAGTCAAAATTCGGCCAATAGGTTCGGAGACACCTTGCACGTAAGGAATCGAAGTAAACAGTTTCAGTTTTTCTGATATTATGATTTTTCAAGTACTTCTTAAAACTACATTTTCTACTGGGGAATCCGTTATTTTCTAAGGTTTTTGTTATCTGATGAAACTCTTCAATCTTTTTTTCGTTATTGGATGTGATACTGTTGGCTCTGGAGAATAATGTACGAGCCACACTAACCTTTTGATTAACCGGGTGATGAGACGAATACTGAAGATACCTGTCCGTGTATGTTGGTTTCCTGTATACGCATGTTGCAAGGGATCCATCTTCCATCTGTTGTACGCTTACGTCCAAAAAGGCTAATTGTCCTGATTTTTCCAATTCTTTAGTGAACTTTACAGAAGTAGATATTGTATTTAAGTAATCATAAAAGAGCTCGACCTCAGTTTTTCCATAATAGCATACACATCATCTACATTACGTAACCATAAAGACCGAGGATTCAAATACGTGTTCAAGGCTGTTTGCTCAATCTCTTTCATAGCGATGTTTGCTATTATTGGTGACAAAAGAAAGTCCATCGGAAAACCAAAAATCTGTTGATAAATGACGTCATTGTACACAAAAAACAATTGTAATATAGCTTTGAAAAAAGCTGTTTTAGCCATGAGCTTTTCGTGACGCTCTCATCAGTGGCGGTATCGCGTCAAAAGGGAAGATCTAGAGTGAATGAGTCTTTTATGTGAATAATTTGGATGTTACGTAATCAAGACAGGCCAATGATTGCGTTTGTATTGCAAAGCGCGCGAAAGAAAGATTTCGCAAGTGCGAAAGTTAAAGAAGGCGCGGCAGGAGGCCAAATGCTACGATTATCGAAAGAGTTTGAGAGTGTAAACAAACTCTTTCTGTCTGCATAACACCGGGCGTCGGGTCTTGATATAAGTAGCCTCTAAAAGATTGAGATGGAAAAAGCTGCGCGCTGCGGCAAGGATTGAAAACCGCTTATCATCATAGTTTAATGCGCATCGATCATTATCTAAAAGATGCTGACCAATGGCGCAGTCACAATCCGGTTTGGTGTCGGCTCGTTTGCACGATCTGTGTGGTTGAGATCGGCGTGGACGAGTCAATTGCTGTCTTAACCATTGCGGAACATGTTGCTTGATGCGATCGTGTAGTCGTTGAGATGTTCGCCCTACGTACCGACTATCACAGTGGCACTTGTATTCATATATGACAAAGCTTTTCTGAATGGCAGGTAGAACATCCTTGCGGGCCACAGGCAGCATGCGCTTAGACGTAAAGACCAGGCGGGTGCTGACGGAACCATAGCAGCTTTCCACGGCGGTTTTGACTTCTTTTTCTAAGTTTGTAGATGGCTTACCTATCCAAGAAACCCTCAAGTACACAGGACACTTTTCAGGGCCAAATCGCTTAAGGGTGGAGAACTGAGCAATTTTCTTGGTGATCTGAGTGTTGATGATGTTTTTAGGATAGCCATTGTCCAGTAATATCTTCTTAATCCGTTCTATTTCTTCATTGAGTCTACGCTTGGTGCAAATCATTAGAGCTCGATGCACCAATGTAGATATTAGACTTATTTTGCGTTTGAGAGGACTAAAGGACTCCCAACGCAAATACTGGCCAGTGAAAGTGGGTTTACGGTATACACTGGTCTCCAAGCCAACATCTGTTCTTTCGACGTAGACGTCAAGAAACGGTAGACATTTCCCTTTCTCTTTTTCAAAGGTGAACTTGAGGGATGGATGAAGGCAGTTAAGTTTGGTCAGAAATTCATCTGCTTCAGCTTCGTGATCGAAGATGGCAAACGTGTCGTCAACATATCTGAAGTATGTTGAAGGCTTTTGCGTTCGAGAAAATAACTTTTCTTCATAATATCCAACGAAGATGTTGGCCAAAGCCGGACCAAGTGGTGATCCCATAGCTACTCCATCTGTTTGCTTGTACATGGTGTTATTGAAGCTGAACTCAACTGAGGATGTAGCGCTCTTCATCAATTCAACAAACACGTCCTTTGGAATGACTGGTCGGGAATTAGACTGGTCGTAGAGGGCTTCCGAACAGATTTTGATGGTTTCCTCAAGGGGAACGTTGGTGAATAAGCTGGATACATCAAAAGAACACATGAAGACATTAGGGTCGATGTCAAGATTTTGCATGGTCTTAGCAAACGTAAACGAATCTGATATGCAGTGTGACGAAAACCGCTCCAACACAGGTTGTAATAGGCTAGCCAACCACTTGCCAAGTTCATGATGGGACGAACCTGTCATAGACAGTATTGGGCGAAGTGGAGTGCCTTCTTTGTGTGTTTTCGGCAAACCATACATTCGAGGTCTTTTCGATCCAGTTGGTCGTATTGCGTCATATATCCACTTCGGCATGTGATCGGCTTTGACTAAGTCAAGCAACCGCTTCTGAAGGCGCGATTCAATGATGGCTGTGTTGTCATTGCTGGAGACCGGACCAAGTCTTCTAAATTTCGATTGATCATCAAGTATCTTGTTCATTTTATCGACGTAGTCGCTTTTGTTTAAAAGGACAACGCCGGAGCCTTTGTCGGGTTTGGTGACAATGATATCATCATTCTTTCGTAACCGGTTGATTGCACGAAAGCACTCTTTGTGCATTGTGAAGTCACATGAGTCTATCGTGCTGTCACTGTACAAATGAGCAAGGTCGGCGAGTCAGGCTTTCAAAGCAGTGCGTTGTTCAACAGAACTGGCACTGTGATGTAAAAGCTGTGCCCACAGTGACTCAAATTCGGCGAAGATTTCTTCTTTGCACAGATACCTGGGTGGCAACCCAAAGTTAAGACCATGCGACAGCACGAAACTTTCAGTGTCAGACAAGACATAATCTGAAAGATTCAGAACATGCCTAGTAGTATCACCGAGAGCATTGCCGAAACGGTCACGTCTGAGTAAAGCAAGCAATCGCTCGTTTTTGTTCTTCCATTTTGATTTTGTTCTTTCATCAAGTAGTGCCAGGTATCTGCAGAATCTGATTGTGTCGAAGAATGTTAGAAATTCGCGGGCCGCCCGCCAATGTGATTGGTTAATTGTTTGAAGTTTTCTTGATTGCTCTGTTAGCTTTTCAACATCATCTGTTAGAAAAGCGCGTTCCATCTCTGGGCTGTGCCTGGCTCGTGATCGTTCAATGCGAGTAACGATGTACTTAGGGGCAACTCTTTTAGAAATGCAAGCCTTGAGAAAGGCTGCAGAGAGTTCTGACTTTTCCTCTAGTTCTTACCACATTGTTCAAAACAGCTATTTGCTGTTTGGTGTACCGAAGGCGAAAGTACACAAAAATCTTGTTGGTGGTACAAAATTTTAATATAGCTTTGAAAAAAGCTGTTTTAGCCATAAGCTTTTCGTGACGCTCTCATCAGTGGCGGTATCGCGTCAAAAGGGAAGATCTAGAGTGAATGAGTCTTTTATGTGAATAATTTGGATGTTACGTAATCAAGACAGGCCAATGATGTTACGTAATCAAGACAGGCCAAAAAACAATGATTGTAAACAGATATCTAATGCTTCCATGAGTTCCGGCACTGCGAGTCTTGTTCTTTCTCCCAAGGTGCAATCATCGCCGACTCTACTAGCCATAATGGTTTTGGCGGTTTTAAGTGAAACCGAAGTAAACAAACCTACCACAGCAAACGAAACTTGTCATTCAGATTTGTTAAGTCTAATGGATGAAATCAATTCTACAAATTCAGAGGAATTCTTGACCATGTATTGAATGTTTCCAAATAAGGGAACAAGAATTTGCTAAGGAATTTGGCAAGCTGGTAGGTAGCTATACCAATGAAAGGAAACAATAGGACGAAGAGGAACATTGGATTTATGAATTTTCGGAAGTTCATATATTCTGTGTATTCCATGTATTCTGTATATTCGGAAGTCCATATATTCTGCTATCGGACAACATCTTTTACAAAACCCTACATGCGCACGTGAATATAATGATAACAAATTTTCTATTCTTGCCCGTGGCCGTACTTCTTTTCATCTCTCCACTCTTAAAGCCACGTACATCAAAACATCCAAACCAAATTTATGCAAACAAAAGGGATTCGTTTATGGTCTAAAAATTACACATTAGTTTCCGCTCCTTCCATTGGTCGCTTCCTTTACCAATCACGATATAGCTTTTTTTTCCCTTTTTCTTTTTCGTCAATTGTGTCTCTATATAAGTGACTCACTTCACCTTTTCACTCTACTTCCGACGAATTCTCTTGAAGAGTGTCAGACGAAAAGCTTGGAGAATGAATACTCTACTTTCTAAAAAGAAACGTTTGTTTCCAAAACGGGACGCAGATTTTTAAAACACTGTGCATAATCAAATTGCTGGAGGCCTCAGCATAGATTTCACGCATCTGGCTATTGCCGGCGAAACTAAAATCTGTTAACGTGAAATAGACGATCCTGAACCAGTGACGCAAGTTCTTGGCCTGGATGCTAATTTACTGTATTTCCATGCTATTGCTCAGAACAACCCTACTGGTTATTTTTGTTGCTACAAAGAAGAAGAAAACTATCGACCTGATCCATGTTCAAAATTTGGTCTTCAGGCATATCAATGGTTGAGTTATGTATCCCATACTGAAGAAAAGTTTATTCAGAGCAGATGCAGCATGGGGGAGTGACGAGTATTTACACACAGCTCACACAAATTCTGTTTCTACACTTGTGCGGTCTACCACATCCAAAAGAGACTGCATCATCTTTGTATCCAAAATGTTGCTATTTTCAGATCGAAGAGCAGAGACAGCAGCATATAGTTTTGTATATTGATGTCTGAAAGGCACGTTTGTTTAATTGAAGACTTGATCCAACGTGCTACAAAATCATCTCCGCATTTCGTCTTTATTCATTTTATTATTTCTGGTTGTTACTTCGACTACACAGTCTTGTTGCAACAAACTATCACGTCGTGTTCACCTTAAATGAGCATTATATGAGCAATGATCTTATTCTATACATCACAAGATTTCTCTTCTATTCGGAGATTAAAAAACATTTTCAAGACAGACCGCAGCAAGTGTCATCACAGTTGATAAATTAATATTTTCAGCCTTGATTGCGCCACAACTGTACAAAAAATCGACAACGTCAAATGAGAGCTACGTTGAATTGAACGTTATTTTGCAAAAAAATCAAAGTTTTTTAGTACTGTTGTTAGTTGTCTTGTTACGCAGTGCTCCAAACAAAACAAAAAATTTACAGCAGCCAAAATAGGGGGCATGGCGCTTTGTAGCGACGGCCCTGGCTAAAGCATTAAATCTATATTTGAATTTTTAGATTTATCTTTGCTCTGATGAAGTCTCCAAAAAGGAAGGAAAAGCTTTGTTTCTATTGTTTATGTTAGTTTTCTGAAGGTAAATTTACTATGTTCAATAAAATACTTCTTTTTGCATTAGTTTGGCTAATTAAATTATGGAAAAACTGTTCCTTTTTCCTGAAATACTGTATGTTTTTACGTTTAGTACCGTATTTTTTAAAGAAATAAAGCAAACAGGTAGCTGTGAAAATTTTTGAGCAATTAGAATAAAATGTGGAAGTGCAGTAATCTGGGCATACCCCGCCTGCACCTGCTCTAAACTCATTTGGTGGACAATTTATGATTTGTTGAGGTAACTCTAAAACATAAAATAACGAACAATGTGCTTACCTGAATGAATCTAAACACTAATCAACAAACTAACTTTTTACAAAAATATTGAGCCCAAATAAGTCCAGAAACACAATAGTTGTAGAGAGCCTGACACTCGGCCAAAGTTACAAATGCAATGATTAGCTACTCAAGACTAGATCAAATAGAATGCCGTTAGTTCCAATACAAACTTTAGGTGATAAAACTATAAATAATTTTAAGCAAGTGCTCAGCTTGATCTGGGCATATCCCGCGTTCTCCTGCTCTAAACTCGCTTGGTTGACAATCTATGATTTATTGATAGAACCCTAAAACATAAAATAACAAACAATGTGTTCACACAAATGAATCTAAACACTGTTTCGCCAATTGCCATGTAGTTTTTCTCAACAATTTGACTTCATACAGCGTAGTCGCTTGAGAACGTGACCCAAAGACTTCATAAGCAATTTCCTACAAAATTGATTAATATTGTGATAAATTAAGTGATCTCCTGTTGTTTTGTTGGGAGTTAGAGTAAATATAGCTTCAAATCAGACCCCTACAGCGAACCGAACAGTTAGCTCCTACTGAGAAGTAGTAGACGTTATAATCGGGCTTCCTGCGGACTACTTCTAAAACCTTTCCTTTGTTGTATTATATCTTTCTTTGGTCTTTAGTTAATATAAGGCCACATGTTGTGCATCTGCTCTCTCACACACACACACATATATATAGTGACCATGTGTGTTTTCGGTATTCTTGTCAAAACGTGAACGTGGTGAAAAGAGTAGTGAACCTTCGTTTCAATCTGATTGTGCCTCGGATTTCTGTTTGGACCTGAGTGTTGGTTCCCCTGCTTGATCGTTATTAAGGCTGTGTGGTAGCCTTTATTGCCGCAAATTTTCGTTCTGCGCATATTTGTAAATAAAAACTGCAAGTGAGCTTTAGCCGTTTCCTGTTTTTGTTTGACGAAGCAGAAAGGATCTGTAGAGCCAATATTACTAGCTCTACAAAGCAACTCTTATAGTTCAGTGCTAATCAACGACGGTACGCTTGGCGTGGGAATCAGAGAGTTGAAACCTGGACTGCTGCCGCATCATAAAACTAAAACGGAAACTGCTTGATCGAAGATTGAAGCTGTATCAACCACAAAATTGAAACAACAACTGCTCGATCGAAGATTGAAGCTATATCAACCACAAAATTGAAACGTCAATCGAAGATTGAAGTTGTATCAACCAGCAAGAGATCAAAGGCATATTCTACAGTTTTGAAATCTCTCAAGTGAACATGCGCTAGAAGTCGCCAGAAGGAGCAAAGCGACACCCCTACAACGGAGATACTGATTTTTTTGTATAATTGTGGACTGCTCGAGATGGCTTAACCAGTGGTGGATATTGGGTGAGGCAAATGAGGCAGCCGCCTCAGGGCCCCTTTTTTGGAGTTGTCGAGAAGCCCCCCTTTTAAAAATTTCGTGTGTAGTTTTAGGCTATTTTGTGTCATTTTAAAATTGGTTCTTGGCTTCAACAACTCTGGAAGTGATAACTATAAATGGCTATTTTGCCGTTGACGGCATTTTACCTTTGCAATTTATTTTGCTGTTCAACATTTGTGTGTCTTCAAAATTGACTTATTTGCTGCAGTGCACATAATATTGATTTGATGTAGTGGATAGTTCTGCCAACTATGAATAAAATGGTTAGAAGTTCGAATCTTTGCAGGCAGGGTACTTCAACATGAAGTGGTATACATCAACGAGGGAGTTGGCAGTTTGTGGATATAAGTGGGAGTGTAAGCTAAAGGCTCCATTTTGGTCAAATCACTTTTATTCACTTTTTATAACTTTAAATACGTGATAGATATTGACCAATCACAAACGACTAAAAGCCACGTTTTTAATATGTCACTGAAATTGACCAATCACAAACGTTCAAGGGAAAATAGAGTGCAGGGGTAAAATGTCGTTGGCGGTAAAGTAACCACTGCCTAAATAAAAATCAAAACCTAAAATCAATTTTTTTTATTTCTGATTTGAGCCGAAGGCTTTCAGCTCTTTTAATAGAAACTGTTGTGACAATATGGATTTAACATAATTTTCAGGGTGTAACCTCATTTTGATGATGTGATCAGTACAACTTATATTTTTAGCTGTTACAGCAGACCAGACTTTGCCTGTGATAATTTATCTATGAAGTCGATCCAGTTTTTAGTTTTATCAAAATGTGAATTAATTAAATTATCTTTTTCATCAGCAGTTTATTGATGTTAGTGAGATACTGGTAAACGGAATTAAATTTGCTTTGAAAGAATAATCGGTCAGTTGCGTTTGTAGTGCAAAATAATATTAGAGATATGCAAGCACAAAAAGTTTTTGCAAGATTTTAAAATGTCATTTAGTTGTTTAGCATCTTTGTACTTGCTGTCTTCTGCTCAAGCCAATGATTTAACGTTAAATTTGATACATTTATATATTTAGCTCTTTAGAGAAAGTTGTGAAAGGAGAATTATTCAATTTATTATTCATGATTAGTACTTGCTATTTTCTTTAGTTATAAATTATAATAGTATAACAATTACACATCTTAGTGGCTCTTTACTTGTTTGGTGAGTCATCCAAACATGAAGTCTGCTACAATCATATTTATCAAAAAGATTTGATTATTCAGATTTATTTGTAAATTATCAGTTCGATTAAGATAGTAGTCCTAGATGTGCTGTATACTTTACCTCATACCAGACAGATGCATCAGTTGAACATGAAGTATTGCATCAAAACGAAGGCAAAAAGAAGAAAGTAGGAACATTAATGACTACTACTACCATTACTACTACAGAACTGAGAGACAGAAAGTGCATCTTCAAGCATCGAGGTTATGGGTATTGATGGAACAGAAAATTATGCCACTAGCTTTGTATAATCAAGTGTTATTGAGTTCAAAGATAATAATCCAGAGGATATTGTTATTGGTGAATTGATTGCTGACCTGTGCTCAGCAAAAAACAAAGCAACAATCATTGTAACTAAACTTCCTGTTTTTTTCAATAGACCTAATGCAATTAAGCAGCGCCAGCAATTCGCGTTAGAATTAAATTCAATGTTTTTTACAAGCATAGCGTTTATAAGCATATGAAGACTCATATTTTTGGGAAGTTAGGCTTTGTCTAGGAGTATGCTTGCTAAGCATATTGTCAGCCCTCATCTCACAAGTAGGCTATGGCATTGCAAAAATTACTAGTTTTTGATGCGTTTAATGGCGTATTTTTTGTGAATTTTTACCATTGCGGTGAGTTATTGTCCATACGATCACTGCACAATAGACCTATGTTGTTTCAGATGTTTTGACAAAAAAATGGCCTATGTTGCTGCACAACATTTGAATATTCTGTACACTTCTGTTTTGCGATGTGTTTCGTGGCAATTAAGTCACACCAAGTTTTTAAGGCACTTGTTTTCCTGCAAATCAACTGAATATTTCCTACAATCGTGCTGTTATTGTAATGCTTTCAATAGCAAAATACTCCAATTTTTTTTTGAAAGATTATTAACTGTAAAATGCAGTGACTAGTTACTGCAAAAAAGCGTTTTAACGTTTCTAACCTATGGTTTTGAATAGAAATTTGTGTGCCCTTTTTCGCTCGTATGCTGCGTTACTAATCAGGTGCAAGGTTTGCAATTTTATATCTTCGCCAATGATTTTCAGGCTAAAATCTTTTTCCTGATGTAACATCTGATGATTTTTTGCAAGGTAAATGTCTTCTTCCAGTAGAACACACTTTCGGTGGCAAGGATTTATTCTTTTCTCATCCAGCACGCAAATTGGGTCCGCAAAAATAAAAAAAACAACTTATTTCTCGTATTGAAAATATGTAAACTAGGGAATTATCAAATACTCTTGCTCTCCATTTACAAGTCCTGTGTATTTGGTTCCTAAAAAGGAACCAGGTGCTTTTCGTTTTTGCGTTGATTATTGTACGCTGAATCCACAGACAAAAAAACAGTGTTTCACCCTACCTCGCATATTTGACGTTCTCACCGCTTGCACGGCCCCATATATTCTCTGCTTTAGATCTAAAAAACGCTTACTGGCAGATAAGCGTTCGTGCTGCTGATAGAAAATATACTGCTTTTTCTTGTCCTCGAGGCACATTTTAATTTCGTAAAATGCCCATGGGCACCAAGAGTTCAGCCTTCACATTTCAAATGGCAATCTCTTACATACTACAGGCTACGGAAAACTTTGTTTTGTATACATTGATGACATTCTAATCTTCTCTAAAGATGAACTAGAACACAGACAGCATTTGCACCAATACTTCATCATCTACAAGCTGATGGTATGTCACTCAATATCTCAAAGTCTACCCTAGCAATCTCAGAGATAAAGTTTCTTGGTCACAAACTTACCAGTAAAGAAGTTTTTACTTTGAAGGATAGAATAGATGTAATTGATCATCTCACTGAACCTACCACAATTCCGAATGACGACAGGCACTGGGCTTTACAAATTTTCAACGAAGGTTTATCAAAGATTCAGCCAAAATACTTCTTCCTTTGACTAAACATTTGTAAGGACATTAAAATAAAAGAGGAACCTGAAATCTTTGCTAATCTTCTTAAATCGTATCCTGCAAGATTAGATGCTGTTAGAAAAAACCATGGTGGTCATACTGATTACTAGTTAGGATTGATTTAATGTACGGAATAAATTTCTATTTTAATATAATTTATAACAATATTTTTGTTCTTTTCCTAGTCCTTTTGGATTGAGCTCTAGGGGGGGTGAATATCTTTGTGATACACCCTGTATGTTGTTTGCTGCGACTTCTAGTCCCACGGGATTAAACTGGTGCAACATTAGTATTGATTATGTACCATTAATCTGTGAAACTGATGCCCTCCCTGTTTGTTCTCAATACGTGCTTCTCTGGTCCAAGTAATTTCTTTCCATACATGTGTCACATTATTTGTGCTGGCATACAGTAGTGATCGAAGTTACCCCCTGACTATCAATTTACATAACAAAATGCTTTACCGCATACCGTTGTAAATATATTTATATATACTACTTTTCTGGTGTGTCATTACTTTGTCTTGTACTGACCAACCTTTTAAAATCATAGAAAGCAAAATTGCTGAAACAGTTTACTGTATTGGTATATCCTAAATTGACCACCTTTTGCATAAACTTCTGTTTTAATTGTGTCATTGTGTTTTCTTTCTGCTTATCCCAGTTATTATTGTATCATATTATTGTACAGATGTGTAGATTGTCATCCCACACCCATCGTTTGATCTTCAGCACCCTCTTCGTAGGGCGTTGGAGATCAAACTTTTGCAATGGGGGAGGCGTGTAGAGATTCCCTCTATCACCTAATAGATATTTTCGATAATAAGTGGCAGCACTGACCACGTTAGAAAACAGAAGAAACCATTGTGGACTGAAAAAAGAACAGTTGTGTATTAGCATTTTTCAGCAAAATAATCATAATCTGAGTGTAATAATTTTAATAATTAATAACTGAACCTCAATTACAAAGAAATTCTACGAGAGTTACTGGACTGGATAGACCGCACTTTATCAGTTGTCAATAATTTGGTGGTAGGTTTGATTTCACTCAAATTAATTTGCTGTGCGAAACCTGCCCTTGTTCCACACCTGTTTGAACTATCCTCTAATTATTCCATTCTAGAGCTACTGGACCTGTAAGCTAAGTTTTTAGATTAACTTCGGTAAATCGGTACCAACACTGCAAAACTTGCAATAGCAACTGGTTTGTCCATTTATTTTTCTGACACTTTTCAAGAGAATCCGTCAGAAATGAGTGAAAAGATGAAGTGAGTCACTTATATAGAGACACAATTGACGAAAAAGAAAAAAGGGAAAAAAGGCTCTATCGTGATTGGTAAAAAGAAGCGACCAATAGAAGGAGCGGAAACTAATGTGCGATTTTTAGACCATAAACGAATTCCTTTTGTTTGCATAAATTTGGTTTGGATGTTTTAATGTACGTGGCTTGTCATTATATTCGTGTGCGCATGTAGGGTTTTGTAAAAGATGTTGTCCTATGGCAGAAAAGGAAGTTTCAGTTTTAAAGCTTCTGATTGGCTTGCAGGGTCGGGCCAATGTTCTTCGGTCCTGAGAAATATGCTTTTGGAGAATGGTTTCTCAGGACCGAAGCACATTGGCCCGCTCTTGCAAGCCAATCAGAAGCTTTAAAACTGAAACTTCCTTTTCTGCCATAGGACAACATCTTTTACAAAACCCTACATGCGCACACGAATATAATGACAACAAATTTTCTATTCTTGCCCGTGGCCGTACTTCTTTTCACCTTTCCACCCTTGAAGCCACGTACATTAAAACATCCAAACCAAATTTATGCAAACAAAAGGAATTCGTTTATGGTCTAAAAATCGCACATTAGTTTCCGCTCCTTCTATTGGTCGCTTCTTTTTACCAATCACGATAGAGCCTTTTTTCCCTTTTTTCTTTTTCGTCAATTGTGTCTCTATATAAGTGACTCACTTCACCTTTTCACTCATTTCTGACGGATTCTCTTGAAAAGTGTCAGACGAAAAGCTTCGAGAATGAATACTCTACTTTCTGCAATTTTCAAATTCTGTACCACAAATCAACTCTTCATTTATTTTTCTCCTAGCATGCTTGTTTTTGTTTGTTACGTTATAGTGATAAATTTGAGTAAATGAATCTTATAATTCGGCACGCGGTATAGTTGAGAAAAAAATTGTCATCCCGTACCCATCAGCCATTATGAGATAACGACTAAAAAACTGGTGGCAAACTCGAGTTGCTACAACAAAAAGAAGTGAGACACAAAGAAGCAATAGATTTTTTGGAAAAGTGTAGCATTTATAATTTACGTCCAAAATTTCTAAGATTTCGACTCTACAAACCTGGATTGACTGATTCCGCTGCAGCGTGTAAATTTCGTCGCACCCTATTTCTAAAAGAAATAAAGTTTCACAAAGGAAAAATTAAAGCCGCCCAACATGATATGACGCTAAGAATACAAGAAGTTCGGAATAAGGTTTCTAGTTTCACAGCAATTTTGGTAAATAGCTTTCTACAAAGAGTAAAAAAAGGAAGAAGAAAATACCGTGCAATTAAATCTTAGAAAGAAACTCAAAAAACCTTGGACTCGTGGAAACGTCGCCTGTTGATGTAGTGCACAATCTTCCAGCAGGATACTGACTGAAGCAGAGTCAAAGCTATTGAACAAAGGACTGGATTTTAGCCTTTATCCTTCTAAGCTAGACGTACAACAAATCCGTGTTGAATTTGAAAATCTTTATTCAAAAATACGTATCCTATTATCAACGTCACAATGCTTGATCTTAAAACAAAAACTTATAAGAATGTACAGCCGCTTTGTGTTTAGTTGTTTTCATAGAAACGTCGCAAACTAAGCAGATCTATTCTCAGTAAAGAGCAAAATTGTGCGTTAAAATCTTTAAGAGAAGATCGTGACATAGTTATTACTATTGCCATCGCCTTTGTCAGGCAATGGCGTAGTTATTTTGAATCGCAATGATTATGTTGACAAGATGCATAAAATTTTAGACGATCGTACTAAATTTATGACTTGCAATCAAGACACAAATCTATCTAATCTCACTAAATTTCAACGATCTCTTTACTATCTTAATTCCAAAAAAGCATTGTGCAGTGAAATCTACTCTAGAATATATCCACTTCTACAACCACTCCTCTATACGGATTACCAAAACTACACAAACCTGGAATTCCCCTGAGACAAATTCTTTCCTCTAGTGGGTCCTTTAATCATGAATGTGCCCGGTGTTTATCGCAATCTCTCGCAAACCTCAGACAGCATCCCACCAACATCCCAGACGCCTTCACCTTTCTTTCCAAAATTTCCAATCATAATTTTGCCAACCAAACCATGGTGTCATTTGACGTCAAAAGCCTTTTTACCAACATTCCTCTCTCATTTACTTTAAACCTCATACTCGAATCCATTTATGTTGATAACACTACAGAGTGGAATGACCTTAACAAAAGTAGATTACTGAAGCTATTGAGCTGGTCAACAAAAAACACAACTTTTCAATTCAATAGTAAATTCTACAAACAGCTAGACGGTGTGGCCATGGGCTCTCCCATTGGACTCCTACTAGCTGACGTCATGATGAATTATGTAATTGATAAAGCGATTGAACGCACGCCTCTGGACCATCAACCAAAGTTCTTTTGTCGCTATGTTGACGATTGTTTTGCTACTTTTACTAATACCTCCTCTATTGACGTATTTCTTCGTAATCTTAACAACAGTGTGCACAGTCAAATTCAGTTTACCAAGGAAGTAGAATCGCACAACTCTCTGGCTTTTCTTGATGTTTTCATCGAAAAAACTGACAAAGGAATTAAAACTAGCACCTATCGCAAACCCACGCGCACTGGCCACCTTACAAAATTTTCTAGCTTTTCCCCTCTTCGTTACAAGCGAAATCTAGTAAACTCCCTTCTTCATCGTTCCTATTCTATCTGCAATTCCTATTCTCAAATTGATACAGAGTTTCGTTTCATCAAAAACACACTTTTGCGGAATGAATTGTAGCAAAGGCTAGTTTGGATAACTGGCAATTGTTACTTACAAAACTAGGAATCTTCGCGCCCGCTTCTAGTTGACCAAAAAATTTAGCAAACGAATGGATCCAATTCTTATTAATCAACTAAGGAAAAACAGAAACAAGTAAACCGAATTCTTGACTGACTTTAATATGAATTGAATTGCCTAACTGAACTGCAGTGGATTTTCACAACCACTTAAAAACAAAGTCAAATGATTTTAAAACAATTCCAAGATATGCCTAAAGCAAAACTAGAAACTTGAAATGTGCCCTAATTAACTAAACTGCGCAAACAAAGAAATCAACCAAAAGCGCTGAAAAGATAAGGTGATACAAGGCAATTTAGATCAAAAACACTGTTAACTCTTTCGATCCCGCGACGGTAATATTACCGGCAATAAAAAATAAGAGTTTCCCTCAAATTTTTTCAAAATGAGTTACAAAATTAGTTTACTGAAAAAACGATTTGTGACTTTATCTCTCATCCGATTTTTATAAAATTTTCAAAAGATCACGCTTAATTCCTAACGCATCGGAATATGTATAATTTGTACCTTAATTCTTGGATTTTCATACCGAAAAAGGGTTAAAAGGACCAAGAACCCAGTTGCAGACGACAAAAATTGCAAAATTCCCAGCAGACACGTGCAAGAGCCAACTACCTTGAATTCAAATCAAGATACCTGGTTTACCACAAAACCAAACCCTTTATCATTGACACAGTCTGAAAACTACTCTTTTGGGGCATCATTTGACAAACTTTCAAGCGATAATGATAAAATTTACCTATTCAAATTTTCAAATGTTTTAGGGGTCTCAAAACCCCCCAAACAAATTTGTAGGGTAAGTAAACAAAGTAGATTTAATGCGCAAAAAATATGATATGTTGCTAAATACCGGTCTCATTTAAAAGCTTAGCAAATTTGCTTTTCAGCAATATATAACTTTAAATAGTTTAGGCTAAGCAATATATGATATTTACTGATCAAAAATGGGTACTGTACATTATGTCAGTTCAAAACCCCCCAAAATTTCTTGACTTACCTTTACTAAATTATAATTTTTAGAAAAACTACACCCTTTAAAATCATAAAATAAATTGCAAATACTTCACCACTAAAGTCGTCATTTCGCATCAAGTTTCCAAGGAAACAAAAACTGAAATACAAGTTTAACAGCTAGCATAAGTTTGGCTTCTCTAAATCAAAGTTTGCTGTATCCCCTTGCTTCTCAACACATGGGAGGGGTGTAAATAAGTTGCTGTTTCATTGTTAGTGACAGCATACTCTATTTAAACTTGATATTTTCTGAATCTTCAAGAAATTCCTTGTTCAAAAATACTTAATGTTACATGGTTTAGGCTAACCTGTAGCAGATAATAACTGATCATATTTTAGATACTACATTTCACTAACAAAATTTGGTACCGGTTAACAAAAAGTTCATGGGCCTCAGAAAGTAGCAAACTGTAGAAAAACTAGGTATTTTGGTAAGTTTTGACTGATGTACTTTAAAAGCTTATGTCCTTAGCATCATCTAGCGACCGTTTCTAAAGAAATTGGTAGAAAAATAAAATCTGTTGTGATCTTTGAGGTAAGGGTACTTTAACTTCGAAGACAACTCAGCACCTGTTGGGGGCTAATTTGCATAAAATTTGCATATTCAAAAAAAATTTTTTTTGTTTTTATTATATTTGAAATCCTCAAGAAATAGAGATTTCAACGATATATCACACTTGATGTAGAAGTAAACAGATGAGTAATGATTTACAAACAAACTTGGATATTTTATGATGATTAATTATCATTAATTATGATTGATTATGACAAATTATGACAGTTTTTCCCTCTGCCACCTCGCGGACATTTTTCTCACAATGCTTCTCACAATGCACGCGGGATCGAAAGAGTTTAACATAAAAACCGGGTTGGAAACTGCTACAGAATATCCATCTGGCCTCATCGATATATGCATCAAGCAATTTTTTAACAAAAAGTTTGCTCCTCGGACTCCTTTCATTCAAAAGAATCCCTCCAAATATTTTTTATTCAAGTTACCTTACCTAGGAAATATCTCCCATCACGTTCAGAAAGAATTAAAAGAATTCATTCACAAGCATTTACCAGATACCATGTTTAGATTCGTACATGTTACCAAAAATCTCAAGCAACAACTACACTTCAAAGATCCCCAACCCCAGTTATTAAGAAGCAAAGTAGTATACCGGTCAAACTGTTCTTGTGGTTCTTTCTATATTGGCCAAACTCGCCGGAATTTAGTAGAACGCCTGGATGAGCACCAGACTAGTCTCAACTCGGAAGTGTGTAACCATTTACAATCAAATCCAAATCACAGAGTTGACTTCAACAACCCACAAATTCTCACCAGCTCTCCTGACAAATTCAAACTCCTCATTCTAGAATCTCTTTACATTCAGCAATTAAAACCTAGTTTAAATTTAAACTCCAAATCCTTTCCTCTCCGTTTATTTAACACGTGACCATCGCTTCTTGTGTGTTCATTTTTGTGTCAGTATGGCGTAGTTGCTAGCCAACCTGTTTGAGGTACATTATTTGCGTTGAAAATGGCACCAGCTGAGGGCCGAAACGTTCGCAGTATGTTTTTAACAAGTTGCTTGGCTGTTATTTTTAAATCTTATAAAATTTTGAAGTTAATGACAAATCGTGAACTATGAAAAGTTTAAAAGTTTTTCACAAAGAAATTCATCAAACACTTACTTACTCAGCGGGAGGAGGAGGGGGGGGGGCACAATCCCAGCGACTCGCCTGGGTACGTCACTGAGTTTAGCCATCCACCTGGTTTGGTAAAGTGCTTTAGGTCTTCGTCATCTTGTGAGATATGTTTATGCAACAACGAATGGTGATTAGGATTACAACCCGTTTGTAATGTTAGCTCGCTGAAATTTTCGCAGTTTAACAGATGATGGAAATCATTGCATGATACGCACTTAGATTCGGCTGACACAAGGGGTTCAATTCGTCTACCACCGCTTCCAGCACAAATAGGTACACCTGCAGTCACTTGATTCCTACTAATACTACGACCTGGAATGTCGACTATATGCAATGAACTCCAACGTAATTTGCTGGACACTGAGCTAGATATTACGGCTTTTCTCTGTACAAAGTATACCAAATCTAGAAAGGTAACTTCCCTTTTGTACTCTTCTGTTTCTCTGAATGACTACTCAATCCACTTATCTTGAGTTTTATCAGGAAGCTTGTCAACGATCTTTTGGAGAGAACCAGGAGAGTTTAGACTGCTAAAACTTTCTATGCCTTCTAATTGCATTGCGGCCTTCTCCATTCTAGCCATACTTCTCAATCCTGACCCATCTTTGGTTTTTAATTTAGGACATTCTAGCAATTTCTCCTCACAACGTGTAGCAACCAGTATAGGACGTCCGAAATGATGGAAAACTTATCCCACGCTTGTTTAAACTCATCTGGTGTACCAATGAAATGATTTATAAATGATTTTACGTGGGGTTTGCAATGTTGTAGCAGGTACGTTAATCGGGCATTGTATGAAGTTATTCTATTTATGATATGAGCTTGAAAACTTGAAGCAAACGAAATGTAATTTAACGGATCTCCGTAGAAATTTACAATTATTGACCGAGGTGTAGGACAATTGTACAGCATTGTGACTGCAATCGCTTGCCCTACATTTAAGCCGTGATTAGATGCGTCATATATTCTGCCAAGATTACCTAGATTGGGCGTGTTTAAGGTCTCGAGCCGTTTCAGATGATATAGCCCGCGATGAACCTGGGCTTGATCCGATTTTCTTGGGGAAAATAGATTGGAGGCTCCCCCAAAGTCAACTTTTGCAGTGGGGAGGGTCGAGTTTTCTGAATGCCATCTTTGTAAAATGTTTTCTTAACAGAGTCATTACCGCTATAATGACTTCTACGTGACTTTGATTTCTTAGGTAATGAACCAAGTGACGAGACCTCATCCCATGCTATAGCTCTCGCCTCTGCCAGATCAATTTCTCGCTCAATCTTTTTTATTGCCAAATCATTTTCGATCTTTTTCTTTTTATTCCAACTCTTTTACTTCTTCCGCTCTCTTACGTACGGCTTCGGCTTCTCTTTTTGCTACTTCTAATGCCATGCGGGCCGCTTTCTCGTCTCTTTGGTTGCGTTGCTCAAATTCTTTAGAGAATTATGCCACCTTCAAATCAAGATGGTCTTTCTTTTTTAAACTAGTAGCGCTTTGGCTGGCACTACTTGAGCAGCTAACAGAACCAACTTTGTCGTGCCCATCCATGCTTACAGCTTAACGCTTCTTTTATTCAGTTCTGTCAACGCTCCTAAGCGTCCCCAGCCGCCCTTAAAAGAAGCGTTAACAAATAGTTCTGAAAATAAGTTCTGAAACTTTGTTAATGCTTCTTTTAATGGCGGGTGGGGACGCTTAGGAGCGTTAAGAGTACTGAACAATAGATCTCTCCGTTTCTTGATATAGTCTTTAACGCGGATTTTAGTTGATTTTATTTCGTAATTTTATAAATTTCAGGCCAATTAAATTATCCGAGTTAAAGACAATATTAAGAAACGGAGAAATCTATTATTCAGTTCTGTTAACGTTTCTAAGCGTCCCCAGTCGCCATTAAAAGAAGCGTTGAGAAAGTTTCACAACTATTTTTCCAGCGGAATCTTTCAAAATATTCCAAATGAAAAAGCAACAAAACATGCAACTTATCGCAAAACTACCTACAAACGCTGGATCAAGTGCATAAATTTCCCCATGTGGGGAAATTTATGCACTTGACAAGGATTAAAATTGCACCCCCAGGTCTCTATCCCCCACCCTGTACACTCCCTTCCAGTGTACACTGCCCCGTACATTTACATACCGGGCCTGCCCCTCCAGTGTACACTGCCTTTCTTTTAATGCCCTGCCAGCTGAAATTCGAACCTGCAACCATGGTTTTCTGGGGAAAATTTTGCACTTGTTGTTGTCTTGGGGAAAATTTTGCACTTGTTCCCAAACGCTTGACTGCAGAAAGCGACTTAGCACTTTATTCAGATAGAAAAAACAACATTCTAATATTAACTTGCTAGTGAATTCCACAAACAAAATGGTTCTAAAGACTTTATAAATAGATTCGTTCAAAGCACTAAAACTAAATCATTACTGCACACTCTTGCACCAACAAACTCGTTAAACAAGTGAACAAAGCTTAATTCTTTCGCTCCCACGCAACTTGTGAAAAAAATGTCACAAAAATCTTCTTGGTGGTACAGAATTTTAATATAGCTTTGAAAAAAGCTGTTTTAGCCATGAGCTTTTCGTGACGCTCTCATCAGTGGCGGTATCGCGTCAAAAAGGAAGATCTAGAGTGAATGAGTCTTTTATGTGAATAATTTGGATGTTACGTAATCAAGACAGGCCAATGATTGCGTTTGTATTGCAAAGCGCGCGAAAGAAAGATTTCGCAAGTGCGAAAGTTAGAGAAGGCGCGGCAGGAGGCCAAATGCTACGATTATCGAAAGAGTTTGAGAGTGTAAACAAACTCTTTCTGTCTGCATAACACCGGGCGTCGGGTCTTGATATAAGTAGCCTCTAAAAGATTGAGATGGAAAAAGCTGCGCGCTGCGGCAAGGATTGAAAACCGCTTATCATCATAGTTTAATGCGCATCGATCATTATCTAAAAGATGCTGACCAATGGCGCAGTCACAATCCGGTTTGGTGTCGGCTCGTTTGCACGATCTGTGTGGTTGAGATCGGCGTGGACGAGTCAATTGCTGTCTTAACCATTGCGGAACATGTTGCTTGATGCGATCCTGTAGTCGTTGAGATGTTCGCCCTACGTACCGACTATCACAGTGGCACTTGTATTCATATATGACAAAACTTTTCTGTATGGCAGGTAGAACATCCTTGCGGGCCACAGGCAGCATGCGCTTAGACGTAAAGACCAAGCGGGTGCTGACGGAACCATAGCAGCTTTCCACGGCGGTTTTGACTTCTTTTTCTAAGTTTGTAGATGGCTTACCTATCCAAGAAACCCTCAAGTACACAGGAATTATTCACATAAAAGACTTATTCACTCTAGATCTTCCCTTTTGACGTGGTACCGCCACTGATGAGAGCGTCACCAAAAGCTCATGGCTCAAACAGCTTTTTTCAAAGTTATATCAAAAAAATGTCAGCAAGATGGCAGAGCGAAAAATTGTCATAAGTGTCATAAATAGTCATTATAAAATACCACAAGTTTGTTTCTAAATTATTATTCATGCCCTTACTTCTATAGCCATTGTTATATATCGTTGAAATTGCTATTTCTTGAAGATTTCAAATATAATAAAAATTTTTTTTGATTATGCTAATTACCCCCTTCATAGGTACTGAGTTGTATTTAAAATTACAGTACCTCACCTCAAAGATCACTACAGATCATATTTTTCTACCAATTTTTTTCAAAATGATCGCTAGATGATGCTAAGGAACTAAGCTTTCAAGGTATATCGGTCAAAACTTACCTAAAAACCTAGGTTTTTTACAGCTTGCAACTTTCTGAGACCCGTGAGCTTTTTTTTGATCAGTACTAACCGGTACTAAATTTTGTTGTTAGATTTAGACCTAAAATATGATCAGTCATTATCTGCTAGAGTCATTATCTAGCCTAAATCATGTAACATTATGTAGTTTTGAAAAGGGAATTTCTTCAAGATCCAGATGATATTAAGTTTAAATAGAATATTTTGTCACTAAAAATGAGACAGAAGCTTTTTACACCCCTCCCATTTGCTGAGAAACAAGGGGATACAGCAAGTTTTGATTTAGAGAAGCCAAATTTTGCTAGCTTTTAAACTTGTATTTCAGTCTCTATCTCTTCAGAAACTTGATGCTAAGCAGTGACTTTAGTGATGAAATACTGTATTTGCAATTATTTTATTTTTTAAAGGAAATAGTTTTTTCAAAAAGTCTAATTTAGTGAAGATAAGTGGAAAAATTTCTAGGCTTTTGAACTGATATGATGTATAGTACCCATTTTTGATCAGTAAATATATATACCGCTTAGTCTAAACCATTTAAAGTTATATATTGCTGAAAAGCAAATTTCCTAAGCTTTCAAACGGGACTGATATTTAGCGACATATATTTTTTACAAACCAAATTCACTTTTTTTACTTACCATGCATATGTTTTGGGGGTGTTTTCAGACCCGTAAGTAATTTGAAAATTTTAATAAGTTTTTTTATCAATGCTTAAAATTTTGTCAAAAGATACCACAAAAGAGTAGTTGTCAGACTGTGTTAATGATAAAGACTTTGGTTTCCTGGTAAGCACGATGTCTCAATTTGATTTCAAAATAGTTTGCACGTGCTGAAAATTTGGCGA
Source organism: Trididemnum clinides (assembly GCA_963675345.1). Taxonomy (NCBI): domain Eukaryota; kingdom Metazoa; phylum Chordata; class Ascidiacea; order Aplousobranchia; family Didemnidae; genus Trididemnum; species Trididemnum clinides. The sequence goes on from OY776291.1 coordinate 38,005,320, forward strand.
TCTTTATTGTCTGCAACTGATTTCTTGGTCTTCTTAACTCTTTTTGGGTATAAAAATCCAAGAATTAGAGCACAAATTTTACATCTTCCGATGCGCGAAGAATTAAATGTAATCTTTTGAAAATTTTATGAAAATCGGTTGAGAAATAAAGCCATAAATTCATTTTTTAGTAATCTGCTATGGTAACTTTTGGAAAAAATTTGAGGGAAGCACTGAAAACACGCGGTTATCAATTGATGACCGCGGGAGCGAAAGAGGATTGCCGTGAGTTTAGAGCTCTGCAAAGAAATAACGCAGCGCTGATTAATTGGCTAGCGATCAATGCGATTCAGATCTAAAGTGTAAAGAAAATATCCAACAACCGGTCTTACGCCCTACGTCACTGCAAAATATTATTTACTATTTTCCTTTCAAAACTACCCAATTAATGAACTCGATGTCAATCCATGTTTTTCGAACTGGAGTTCATGTTTGGGTTTCCGTTTGGCTAATAAAGAGCGAGTTCTTTAAGTCCGCAGCCCTGATTGAAGCCAAAAATTACTTTTTCCATCAAAAAACAATTAAAAAATCTATCCTCAATAGTGATGTCATCATGACGTCGCCAACTTCCTTATCACCGTCACCTTGCTGTGTTGATAAATGATAGTGAGTTTAGAGGGTACTTGTCCAATAGTTTTGGAAGAGTTAAGCTTAAAAAGTTGGTCAAACAAAAAATTGCTTGTTCTGTCGCTACTAATCCTAAAATTAAAAAAAGCTTTGTTTTGGAAATCATGTTGTTGATATCTCCCAAAAAAGCGGTCGACTGCGTTTTCACAGTAAGTAGTTTTTAAGAAATTAAAGAAAACCATTTCCTTCAATTTATTGCTAATTATGACGGCATCATAATTTGTGAAAACATTACATTTGTTTGAAGTTGACAAGTCGAGTGCTAGATTTTATTTAAGATCACAATCGTATTTTCTACGTCAAAACATGCAATTTTTAAAATTATATCTGGAATTATGACATCATTAATCTCCTTATGACCTTTGCCTTGCTGAGGTGATAAATGATATCAAGTTTGATGGTTGTATGTCTAGTAATTTTCAAATAGTTAAGCTTAAAATAACAGTCAAACTCAAAATCGCTTGTTGCGTCGCTAATAATCCCTAAATGAAAAAGAATTCTTTTTGGATTCATGTCATTGATATTTCCCAAAAGAGTAATCAACCATTTTTATAAATTTTATAAACCACTCAATAATAAACATGATGTTTGGTTTTTGCAACTGTTTTGCAACAGAAGAAATTTTTCGAAATGATGAGCACATTTTCAGCTGCTTTACAAGCAAGTGTTCCTGTCAGGCAACAGCAAGAACCAGCTTTGCCTCAAACTACGCCGAAGTTTGAAGCATTTGATTCTACTACAGAACTGTGGACAGATTTCGGGTCCCGTTTCTCTACTTTTACGAAGGCAAATTCAGTGCCTGATGCTCGAGTTGCTAAAGTTTTTCTTACAAATTAAACGGCAACTATCTACAAGCTGCTTTCCACTCTTGCTGCTCACGAAACCCTGCCAAGAACTGTAAATGATCTCACGATGAACAAAATTCAACAATAAATGATGAATTAATTCCACCCAAAAGGGAATAACTGTTTAGCAGGTGAACTAAGAGGTTGCTGCACCGCTAAAACATTTTATTTTTTATACAAGCTTTACATTAACACGTTTGGGGTCATAAAGTTGATTCGTAACTACATACCAAGTACTGATAGAAACCATATTGCTAAGCTATTGTTGCAACAAATTATTAATGCCTACTTCCAACTAACTAAAATTTAACTGTTTGGTAACGATTCAAATTTAATTGTTACAGGTGCGATGGTCGTGCCACTATCTTTAAATTTAGTCAATATTCGTTTCATGTGCACCACGTTTTTGGCATATATCGTTTTGCTGTCGTCTCTTTTTTTTGTCTACTGTTGTCAAATGTTATTATTTTTTAAAGTTGACTCGGGCAAAAATTAGGTGAATGATTGATTGAAACTAAATTTAGCACTGGCACAGGCAGCTTCTACGTTTGAGCTTAGTAGACAGAAATTTAGTGGTCTGAGAACGGCGTTTCCACACTGCCTTGCACTAACCTGACTTGACAATTGACGTTTCTACTCTAAATTCTTATGTTCAGCTTCTGAGGAAACATAAAGGGATAGATTGTAAGTTATCTCTCGCGTAGTAATCTCACAACACGATTGTGTTATTATTGTTGGGACTTCATAATCTGAAGTGCTATTGAAATTTTGTGTCATCGTTGTTGTGACTTCATAATCTGAAGGCCATTTTTCAAGGGGCTCCCATACTTAGATATCATTTAAAAAGTTGTGCTTTCCCACACTTCTTTTTTTGCACTACACCCTTGAACTGACTTCTTTGTTTCTTACCTACTTTTCTCCATTACTTTTCAGCCTTGCACGGGGGCCCACTTTTAAATTTTCAAACTTTGAACAAAAGCAAACCTTCTTTCAAGTACTAAATAAGGTAATTTTTTGAAGATATTACCGAGTGAAAACTAGTAAACTTTTAATTGTAGTGCATTAAATTTTTCTACAATTACAATTTTAAGAGGACGATGAATACTGCTTCAAAAGGTAACAAAATAAAATGAGATAATTTTTGTAAATATCAATGAAGCTCTTTCCAACTTTTAGTAAAATTAAATATGCACGACTTGAGAATTCAAAAAGCTATTAATCGAAAAATTTTGCTTGAAAGACAAACATACTGGAGCTTACCAAAAACGCTTTACGCACGACTGATTTTTATAATTGCGTCTTGTAAAATCAATATACTCTCACTTAAATCTAAACGTTTGTTCAAATAATACATCACAGTTTATAAAACACACATTTGTCTTTCCAGGTTTAGATATTTTACTTCGTTAATAATTCAAATTTTAACTCAAAGCATGCAATGTTTTCATTATGTATTGTTTATTATTTTTCACACTTCACTGATCACAAAAGCATACATTTTTAATTGTGTATTTCTCAAAATTGAATAATTGTTTAAAAAAATAATTTCACTTTTGGACCAGAAACTAAATTGTTTTTTATAATTGTTGAAAACTTTCGCAACTCTATACCGTGGTGACACCCATTGGCGCATTTGACATGGAATGACCCATAATGTCTTGAAATATGACGTGGTAGCAAAGATCTTTTAATGGCTAGTTTTTGAAACTATACACAATTTTTTGTAACCACACTCGAAAACCCACCGCTAAGCAGTAAATTTAGCTCTTCCTAAATTAGAGCGAATGCGAGCTTTAAGCAGACAATTCCAACATACTAGAGTGGCACTAAAGTCGATGCTAGATTGCACGACCCAGATGCAATTTTAATTCTGATCAGAAACAAAAGGACTTTAAAATTACATGTAGCTTATGAACGTAAACACAAATCTGCCAAAGTTTTGCAATTGTTTTGTCTACTTATTTTGCAAGCTGCAAGATTAACTTGGGCATAATCAGTATTTTACAGATTAAGCAACCAGATTACCTTTGGTTAATCAACTTATTAATGAGCAATTTACGTTTAAACTAAACTGTTTGCGTCGAAAAAGCCTAACTGTTTATGGCCGATGTTGTTTTACATCTGTGCCAATTGTGCAAAATCCCAATTCCGGTTACAGTGCTGTTCATAATTCAGGAGCCACCTGGTAAAAATGCTCATTTTGACAGTTTGAAGTAAAATTTATCTTATTTATACTACTTGAATATGAACAAATTATACATTTTTGCAAAGGTTTCACTACAGTTATTTCACAAAGCTATTTTCTTTTTTTTAAATTTATTTTCTAAGCCAAAATGCATTCCATAATGTGACGTCATGCATAAAACTCATTTAGTTCATTAGTAATAGTAATGCAAAACATTATAATTGCAAACTGCATCTGAAGAAAACGAGGTCAACCTTAAGTCATATCATGCTTACACTGCGATTTACTCTTTGTGACGTCATTATTCATGTGATGGTCTTGCCTACCCTTAGGTCTATATAAAAATGAGCTGGTTACAATTTGGGCAAAGAATTTGAGCTTCTTTTTCGTGTGGGCAAGATCTTTCTTGTTTTGGAAATGCTTCTTTGGTTATTACCTTTTTTTAAGTCTTCAGTCAGGCTGGGCTACCACGACCAGTACACTGCTTGGCCCGGGCACCTGTCTGCTACATAAAGATGGATGCATGTCGTTAAGTGTCTTGTCCAAGAACACAAGCAAGCTTCCCGACTTTTCTCCACGTAATCCTTTTTGGGTTGAGCACCAAGCAGGGAAGCTGTGAATACCAGCTTTTAAAGTCTTTTGATATGATTTGACTAATGAATTTAATTTTACATCAGTGGTTTTCAACCTGTTCCATACCGCGACCACTTTAAGCAACCTGTAGCGATCGTGTAACCTTTGCCCTTAGGCCTACCCCGCGCGTGTTTGTTTTCGTGTATTGCTACCTCGTGTTTTTTTTTCATCTTCGTAGAAACGTGAGTCATGCATTCCTTTGTCTTTCTAAAGTGATTATGTAACCTTTGCCCTCACCTCACATCACCTCACCCATGCGCATCTGTTTCAAATATTGTTGTCTCGCGTTTCGTCATGTTTTCGTAGAAATGTGAGTCATGCATTCTTTCATATTTCCAAATATTAATCCTCGTGCTTCGTTTTGTTTTTCTTAGAAACATGACTCATGCATTGCCTCGTCTTCACCTCACAAAAAATTATTCCTCGTGCTTTTTTCCATTTTTTTGAGATATAAATATCTCTTGGTCTTTGGATAAAACAGAAAATAGAATTAACGTTTGGACTGAAGATGCCGCTAAATTTTGAAATTGTACAATAATTTTTGGTAAAAGGTTTAATAAACGAAACAGAAAAATTTGTGTCAACTGAAAACTTAAGGAAATAACTCGATGTCAAAAAACTCCCGTTAACTTAAGTAATTAAGTGTAAGCCAGTAGGCTCACGGTACAGCACGCCATGCCTCTGGCGCTACAAACCCAATGTAACCACACGACCCCTTTCAAAAATTTTCATTCAGCCGTAAGTATTACTTTTGTGTATGCGCAATAGCAAAAGACAGATGATTAAAATTAGCATATGATACCACTCAGTTGAACATAGACCTGTTTATTGAATTCATGCAAAAAGCAGCATCATTGAGACGTCCGGTGATGTCTCTTGGCGATAAGCTTGTCTATGCGTGGCCCTGTTGTTGCCACAGCACACCTTAGATCTGGCTTTATTACTATTTTTTTGTTTTATTGGTTTATTCCTGGCCTTGTCCTTTATGTTCAGTAATGCTGAAAAGCCAGCTTCACACAGCCAGGTCGACGGAAAAAGTATCAGAAGTGGAATGGCTTCGCTTGCAACTCTAGGGTATGAAAGTATCATGGCTGAACAATATGCCGACAAAATCTGTATCCGAGACCAGATACAGATTTCTAACGAGTGCCAAATCATCGTTATTGTGTTGGGGAAATGCTGGACAAACTCATAGCGAAGAGATTGAAGGCTGTTGATAATCTTTGATTTGACATTGCCATCATGCCTCACATCCTCGGTGTCTTCAAGAAACTTATTCAGGGTATGAAATATTCCATTTCCGTTTGTTGTACCCCTGCTTAAAATATAAAGACTTTGATTGATTTTATACTTGGCAACACTTTTGTCATGTGAACTGTACAGGCTAAAGCGTAATAATCTGATTTTGTAAAAAGCTGATGTGCTGCTCAGTATCACATAGTTTTGCTGTTACATAATGCTAATTACTCTTATTGTGTTTTGCTTTTTATTCTATTTGAATATGTAAACTGATAAAGATAAACTTGTGTAATCTTTTGAGTAAATTAAGTTATAAATGTAACACCGTTCATTGTCGTCTTTCCCTCCCGAGGATCAAGTTTTGCCTGAAACGCTGGGAGTACATCATGAAGTTGATGATTGTTTTGTCATGTCCTTACAAGGCAAGATTTAAATCATTCAGTCTGCCAAAAATGTTAACAAGGTAGGCTAGTGATACCGCATCTTGTTGCAAAAATTTTACCAGCTGCTTTTTGTTTAACTGTGTTGAAATGTCCCTCAGCTTAATCGGCAGTGCAAAGACCCTCTTAAGCATGTTGCCTTTTGTTAGCCATCGCATCTTAGCATAGACGTAACATTTTGTAGTCTATGGAGGAGGGGAGGGGAATAACGGAAAAAGACTATTTTCCATCTCAAGTCACCAGAACTTGTTTGGGGTCAACTTTTTGAAATGTAGGCAATTGGGCTTGACATTATTCTGAGGAGGAGGCCGATAACAGTGGGGTATGCAGCACATGAATCTTCCTACTTTTACGGCTATGCCTCCCAACAAATTAAAATTCTTAGCCGAAATCAAATGTGATCTCTAAGAGAAAATTATTGCCATCTGGTCTACGCCGTAAGCATAAAAACTTGTAGGCCAAATTTGCCCCTGAAACAAAGGTAAAAACCAAGTTAGTTATCATAATTGTCTCTAAATTTTAGTAATTTTTGCGTTTTTTCAGAAAGTGAAGTTAAAAAAATTACTAAAATTTAGTGCCAAAATTCTGAGAAAAAAATTTTATCAACTGCTCACCCGTTCTATCTTAGTTTCCCAATATTGTCACAAAATTAACCATGAGCTTATCAAAAAGGATGCTTTTTGATAAAGGATGCTCTGGTTGGAAACCAGGATTTTATCAAAAAGGCCAGATGCAAATCACAGTCTAAGAGAAGATCTGCCCTTCCTTCTTCCAACACAGAAAATTTCAATATCCGAAGATGTGAGTACCGCTGTACCAAATCATTGATAGGTACACTGAAGCTGACATCAACGACATAGTCAACAACGAACGCCTCCCTTACTCTGAAAGCCTCAAGCTCATTCACTCCCTGGATGACCGACCAAGTCATCGATCCTGCAATCGAAAACTGAAATTGCATTACTCGTAAGCAAATTAAAATTAGTCGCTGATGTTGAACCCCAAGCCGTTTAGCTAAATGGCTTGAACACATATTTAAGTTAGACCCCTCATCTATGAATGCATAAATGAGATTATGTTCGACGGGGTCATTTGCCCACACCTTAACAGGTACCACCTTCAAAACGACAGACACTGCTTCCTGCGAAAAGAGGCAATCATCCTTCTGCGTAGCAGCACAAACTACCGAACCCGAATCCTGTTCCATTTCCCTTTCTTCAGACAAGGAAACTGCTTCACCTTTTTTCCTTGACCTACGCTATGGCGTAGTGGTTAGAGCGTTCGCTTCGCATCGGTAGACCTGGATTTCATTCCCGTTGTTGAGTCATACCAAAAGACTTTAAAAAATGGTATCCAAAGTGCCACGAATAAAGAAATTTGCCTTGTAAGAGTAGTTTTCATATGTGTGTAAAGTGCTGTGTCATTTGTTCGCTCGGCTACTGATTGAAAAAAAAGACCTTTTTTCCTCACAATTGGATTTGCTGTAAGTACGCCTTTATTACGTCACAATCGTTTATGATATAATAAAATTCCAGATTGATCTAGTGATTCTAGCCTCTTCGAAGAATTTAGATAACCTATTACATAACTAATAGGGCTTTTTTTCTTTTTTCACGTGATTTCGTTCTAGCGTTTTCTGGATTGTTTTTTTTCGATTTATATATAAGACGACGGGATTTTTGTAGTTAGAGTAGTATAGAGAAGCGTTGTAGCGGGGAAAGAGAGAGATTAATTGACGGAGTAAAGAAGGGCTATTGATTTTTTTTGTGATAATTTATTGTGGATTCTGTAGACGAGGCGAGTATTAAGCAGTTATTGGTGAAATTAGTTTTGGGCGGTTTTCCTGATTGTGTAGTAAAGTGATTAATTCTGAGATCGTTGAGCGAAGAAGCTTGAAGTCGTGAAGTATTATTTCTGTGAATACATTATTCTGTTCTTAATGGGGTTTAGGTGTTTTTAATGGAAGCCAATCTTTTCCAAGTTTCATTAAGTTGCAGTCAGACCTAATTATCCGAGCGATTATCATACGTCACCTCAATTTTAAAAGAAATTTAAGATTGAGATAGAACCGAAAAGTTCTATTATATCAAAACGCGACACAAAGCTTCCCTGCTTGGCGCTGGAGATTTATTGGAGGTTGTGGAGAACAAGCCAGCACGTTCACTTGTGTCATTGGGCAAGGCACTTAACGGGAAGCCCTACCTTGATATGGAAAACAGTTGGCCCAGACACCTCGGAAATGGCAACTTCCAAGCGAGTGCGGACATACCATCCAAAACATAGTGATACAATTCGCTTTCTCGTGAATGGAGGATAAATATGGTAAATAAAAAAAAAGGCCCTGCGGTTGCAAATGCCAATGGAGCAAGGTATTATGTGTCTTACTACACTTTTTACTAACTATTTAACCTACACTGGGACACCCAGTGTCCAGAAAACAAGCAGTTGAAACATAACTCTTTCTCTTTTAACAATGCTTTCCTTTCTTCTACGGTCTTAACTTCAAATGGTGCACATTTTTATAACTTATAGCAACCATTGCAATATTCACAAACCCAATGTTGGGATGTAGAGCCCACATGCTCTACCACCGAATGAGCAAAATGTTGAGCTGCACATAAACGATAATTTTTAGTAGGACGGTCTTGTAGCCTCAAACTGCCTTGACTTGTACAATAACCTACCATATTCGCTATCGGCCTCAAATGCCGCCTTTTCCATCAAGGTTCAAAGATTACTGAAAGAGATCAGGTCGTCACTACTGCTAATAGTCACAGATTGCTTCTTAATTCAATGTGGCAACCTTCCAAATAAATCATGCATCAAGTCTTGAGAATTTAGCATCCACATTTTATCCAAACCGTCAAAGATTACCTCGCATTGGCACATTCGATCAGCTTCGGTATCCCCATCCTTTATCGCTGGACCGTTAAGGAGCTATCCACGCAGATGCTGCATAAGCTTTTTGGCATCACCAAACCATATATCTAACCGATCCCAAGCTCTCATGTACGCAGTGCGCTGTCAAAAAGTATCCTATGCTTGCAATTACTTCATGAGCTGTCCAGAAAGACCATTCTGTCATCATGACTGGGATAAACATCCTCAACGGGCCTTTTGAATCGTTTTTTGAAATCTCAATATTTGATTATATCACCTTTAAAACTTACAAGAGTTAAACGTGGTGCAGGCTGTAAGGGCAGTTTCACGTCATCAACGGTTGCCAATGGGTGACCGATATTTCTGCCAGAAAACGGAGGAGCTTCTGGATTCAGAGAATACCGGGGTCGCAGATCAAAATTTCCAACAACTCCTTTCAAATTAATCTTTACGTAATTAGGTGCCAGACGAATAGAGTTGGGTTGAAGTGGCGGTGTATAATGATTATGTTTCATGCTTGAAGACTCATCCTCACCAGATTTACCATCTACCGGAATGTGTAAAATTTCACTACAAGCTGGGCTGCTTAATCGTCGTCCTTTTGGGCTTGACCTAAAATTTTGTCCTTTTCTCAGTTTTGTTAACTTGCTCTTTAATTCAAACAACACGTCTTCGACTCTACAAGCTAACTTATCGAGGTGTGTGTGTGTTTACCCCTCCTCTTCCTTGGGATGGAGGTACGGCATGAACGATAATTCAGTTTCATGCCGTCAACCTAATTGATATTAGGCTAGGGGAAGATGGCAGCCCATTTCGAACCAGTCTTGAGTGACTGGTAGCCCCACCACCAACAAGGCGGACTGCCACTGGTGGGTACCCAAGAATCGTCTGACATGCTGGGTTAGCAACTTCACAATTATAATCCGGTGAAGTACGGGTGGGGCCACCTGTCTGCCACATAAAGGTGGAGGCGTCCCGTTAAGTGCCTTGCCCAAGGACACAACAAGCAAGCTTGCCGGCTTGTTCTCCACACTATCCCTTTTTTATGCTGAGCGCCAAGCAGGGAAGCTGTGAATACCATTTTTTAAAGTCTTTCGGTATGACTCGACTTAGGGAATGAACCCCAGGTCTACCGACTACAATGTGGACGCTCTAACCACTGCACCATCGCGCCGGTAACTTATCGAGGTCGTCAATATCAACGTTTTCACCACATTCCAGAATGTCAGCGTGAACCAATGACACTAATTCAAAGCACATATTCCATTCATAATTAAAGCCTTTAGCAACCTCAATTGTGCTATTATTACTTTTGGAGGCATCATTTAGCTGCCTTCTTAAGGCAGAAGCTCCAACTAGTGGGAAAAAAAGCGAAATGAACTCGAATAATCTCGCAGGTGACATCACAATTGAGTATCAGCATCAGTTCTGACGATCGTTATAGGCTGCGGTTACAAAAATGCTCTTTAACGCACCGTTGACTTTCTTTGAAAAAGGTTTTCAATAGTTGAAATTTTCCGCGCTTTGACCAATCGCGGGCAATCTCAAAGCTGGAACTTCTCAATTTTTCCTAATGATTGCCAAAATGTATGGAGGGCTCAAAGCAGACTTGGGAGGATGCAGCCCCCAAGCCCCCCAACTTTTTCTCATATGCACCTCGATGTGGTAGAGAAGATTATAGTGATCTGCATTTACCTTTTCACAAAAACGTCGGAGCAAACAAGTGTTGAGTGCATTAGATTTTACTGTGTTTGTGAGCTTTGTCACGTGCTTTAGCACTTTCATCAATTCAGGTCCCAATGTCTTTGAAGCCAGGATCTCATGGAGTATCATACAATGTATAAATGTGCAGTCTGTGGCTAGATATACATAAAAGCCTGAGCTATGGCCCGACTTGGCCGAAGCAACATCGGTATAAAATCGGTACAGCGGTTATCATTAGATATCACTTGCCTTGAAAAAAGTAACAATATTCTGATAAATAATCAAGTCCTTTAGTTCTCGACGTAAGGCTTATAATGCACAGAAACTAATCCTTGAACTCACCGTTGTAAATGTAACGCACGATTACAATTAGTTGTGCACAGAATGAAACATCCATGGACTCGTCCAGCTGCAATGCAAACTGGCCAGCTGACTTCAGTTGATCGATGAATTGATCTTTGATGTGCTCAGAAATCATTGAAATCCTAAGTTGCCCTGCGTTATTCCAGAATGATAGTATATTCAGTTTTCTCTCTGTTTCTTTTCCTATTAATAGGCAATCAATGTCTTTCGCGCATGGCAATATCAACTCTTCAGCGATTGGGTGCAGCTTCTTGGCTTTAGCACAGTGGTTCTCAACCGGGGTGCCCTTTGCAATTTGCTGGGGTGCCGCGAGCTATCGCACATTTTTCATTTGTCTAGGAAAAAGGTTGAATGCTATGATATTATTTTAAGGTGTAAACTTTAATTCATTTTGATAGAAAAGTGACCTTCAAGTTCATGCTTAGGTGAAAATTTGAGATGGCTTCAAATAATTGCTTTACATTGACGATGACGCCATACCAACTTTTCAGTTTAGTCAGTTACTGTTCAAAATTATACTGTTCTTTTCAAATTTTGAACAACAATGAAGCCTCATTATGACGTTTCATACTATCTCATTCATATTCCCGCTTGTATCAGATAAGTTCATTGAAGAAATATTAATTTGCTGACTGAGAAGAAAATGAATAGTTTGATAGAGAAAGAAACAAAACACAGTGTTTGAGGTTTTTTTTTGCATTAATACAATGGAGAAATTTATCACGAGGAAAAGAAAGTTCAGCATTGATCAAAGCGCATTTGCAGTTGCTGAAAGTGAAAGTACTGGTAAGGTTTCAGTTTCATTTGCTGAAACAGAAAGAACTAGTAAGGGTACCGGTACATTAGAAAAAAAGAAGAAACACCGGCTATATTGCAATAGTTATTTGAATTTCGGCTTTACTTGGTGCGGCGACGAAGAACAACCCGTACCAGAATGTTATATCTGTCATACGAAATTGTCAAATGAGGCTATGGTGCCAAGTAAATTGAGTAGACACTTTTCAAAAAAACACGGAAATCTTTCTGACGAACCGGCAAGCTATTTCAAAAGACTTTTGGAAGAACGAAAGCAACAAAGTGTGACATTTACCAAAACTTTTCAAGTTTCTACGAAAAGTCAACATGCCAGCTATTTGGTAGCAGAAATAATAGCTAAAAATTCAAAGCCTCACACGGAAGCAGAAAAAGTAATTTTTCCCGCTTGCAGTACCATAGTGAAAACAATGTTTGGGCCCGAAGCTGAGGAAAAAATAATACAGATTCCTTTGTCAAATGATACCACTCGCAGACGTATTTGTGACATGTCAACGGATATACAAGATACTGTTATTTTTTCTGTAAAGTAAAGCAAAATGTTTACGATGCAAGTTGACGAATCAACTGACATCAATGGGAAAGCTCAATTAATAGCTTTTATCCGCTTTGTCAGTGATGGAAAGATATCTGACCAATTTTTCTGTTGTAAAGAACTTAAAGAAAGAACGACTGGTCAAGATATTTTTGATACTCTTGGTAAGTATTTGGAAGAAAATGAATTAACATGGAAAGAATGTGTAGGACTGTGTACGGATGGAGCTCCATCTATGATTAGGTTAATCAAAGGATTTGTGTCACTTGTAAAAAAAGTTATAGTAAAATCATAACAACCCACTGTTTTCTTCATCGTGAAGTGCTTATTGGAAAAACATTGAACTCGGACTTAACACAAGTGTTGAAAGAAATTATAGAAATGGTAAACTACATCAAAGCTAGACCACTTAAATCACGATTATTTACAAAGCTTTGCAAAGAAATGGAAGCAAATTATGAAAATCTTCTGTTACACACCGAGACAAAATGGCTTTCACGGGGAAAAGCATTGTCACGAGTATATGAGCTAAAAGAGGAGATGTTAGCTTGTTTTAGTATTAAAAGACAAGGAGAATTTTGTAATTTGCTTTGCGATGACAGCTGGAAGTCCAAATTAGCATATTTGGTAGACATCTTTGACCACTTAAATAACACAAATTCCAATATGCAAGGCAAGAATGAAAATCTCTTATCTTCAGTAGACAAAATGAGAGCTCTACAAGAAAAATTGAAAGTGTGGTCATTACGAATACAGGAAAAAAACTCTGACATGTTTTTTCATTTTTCGAAAACGAATAACAAAGAAATGGTTTCATCGGTTATTAAACACCTCAAGTCTTTGCAAGACAAAATTGAGAAATATTTTCCAACAGTGTCCACTGAAAACTATAAATGGGTAAGAAATCCATTTTTACCCCTGGATACCCATTGTATTTTGAATCTGAAAGAAGAAGAACTTATTGACATACGTAACGACGGTAACATTAGGTTGTTGCACATGGAGATGCCTCTAGATGAATTTTGGATTAAAATTCAAAATGAATACCCTAACATTGGAGAAAAGGCATTGGTTATTTTACTTCAATTTTCCACAACGTACCTATGCGAAACCGCATTTTCCGTTTTAGCAAACCTAAAAACAAGAAAAAGAGAAAGGGTACTTGTTGTGGAGGAAGAAATGCGAGTAGTATTATTGGATGTGCGCCTTAACATTGAGAGAATTTGCGCTAAAAATGAAGCACAAATTTCGCACTGACTTTTAAAATAAATTAAATCATTTTTATGACATTTTTAGTGTTCTGTTTAGCTGTTATTAATCAAAACTGTTTCAATATAGTGTGTTGATTAATTTCCGCCTAGTCTCTCCTCAAAAGCTTAGGCAAATCCTATCAACAAATGTAGAATTCTTGTCTCGTACTGATAGACTTCAACGGAGTTATACAATTCCAAAAACGTGAGAAATAAATTTAATGACGGAAAATTGATTATTCGGTGTAATTCCACAAATTATAAAACGATTGATTGAAAGATGAGTTTGGGGTTTTGTGCTTTTCCTAATATGTCCTTAAACATCCTTTAACGTCCGTTTCTAAAAATAAAAAACTGCAATCACTTAACTGCAAAACAATTACAAAAGACAATTGTCACGTACCAGAACTATTTCCCAGACAAGAATCGAACAAATGACCACTTGAATTTCTGAGTAAGACAACACTTTTAAATTGTATACACTTATCTCAATTACTTATCAGTTGTCTTACTCTACAAAGACCAATATAAAGATTAATATGTTGACTAATTACTTATGTGACACAAAACTCAATAATAACAATTTGATACTTGAACTAAACAAACTCTAGCGCCGTTTTCTATTACTTCGCATGCAGGCGCGTTTGCATTTGACTGGGCAACAAAAGCGAGGATTTTAATGAGACTACGCGTTGACTACTGCGTCAAAAAATGAACCATTAGGCGCAACAAATTCCACAAACTCAACAGAAGGTTACAACAAAAATATTTAACATAGTGTTTTGATGCAAACTTCACTCTTAAAATTGATTTTATTAGAATCGGAAGCTCTTAGGTTGAACCGGGTGCCGCAAAACGTTTTTGGTGGCTACAGAATGCCAATAGCCAAAAAAGATTGAGAACCACTGCTTTAGCAGTTTGCAATCATATTTAAAAGAACTCTTCAACAGAAGCTCGATTTCGTAGCTAGAATACTCCGGAGGTGTCCAGTCGTAATCGCTTTACGCGATTTGCCTTTCGCTCAAACAAAGTTAAGCCTGTGTCTCTACAATCGTCACATTTTGATTCTAAAACGCCTTTTGAGCTGTGGTGGTTTCATGGATTCAGCCTGAAGAACTTGCATGCACTGTACATGCTGTGGTTTTTCAGTGGCATCAGAGACGATACGGACAAATCCATATTTCAAAAATGATTTCAAATAGCTTCGCTTTTTTGGCATTAGCCGACGTCGTGAAGTTCCACCAATTCTACTTCGTAAATTATAAGCAAAGGATAAAATGAGTTTAAAGCTGCTAATATGGTTACATTCAAACTGAGGTTTAAATACTAAGCTAGCAAGTAGCTGTAGGTGTAACCATGCAATAAGAGGCTATCCAAATCTCATATAACATTATTTCAGTCAATTTTGAACCCTTGGTTACTCGCCCATATAACAATTTAGGTTTATGCTACCATACTTGTAGTCTAGTGTTTCTCTAACTGAGCTATTTTTTTATTTATTAGACTAAAATCTGCCTCAAAGCTAAGGGAAAGGGTTTAAGCTAGCTAGCTCTTTCAGCTTTCTGAGTTCTGACACTAATTGGTCAACCAGCCTCACCATACCGGCACGCTCGACCAAGTCTTCTCAACACGACTACAAAAGAACTTTGTTAAAATTATTTTATTTTGTATATTTTTAATAGTCTTTCAATGGCCAACTCTATTGTTTTGTCAGCTGTTGCAATATGTTGCTGTTACGTCGTATCTATCAATAGTTTTAGTGAGTCTTGAACCCGGGTTTTTCAAGCTACTGTTCCGCCCATGCCAAGACTTACTATCGTGTAATCACTTAAGCCTTAAACGCGACATCTAGTGTAATCATTGGAACGTTTTTTCTATTGCCTAATTAATTTTTATATGAATCAATTTCATGTAAGGACATCAGTTTCAGTTCTAGTTCATACTTGTACAGTTAAGAGTAACATCAAAGGAATCCTGGTTCAAACGTAAACTGTACGTAAGTTTTGTGGATTGTTTGGGTCTGAATCTTGTTTATGTTTTTAGAAAACCGCTTTCGTTTATCCGCCTTATATGCTTGTTTACGTGAAAAAGACACAATAAACTCGTCGTGCTGTTGAGGGTGAACCGGTGCGTTTCGTTACAGTCCTATGTAGGATATTGGGCTAACCGGGAGCCGCGTAAAGTATTTTGCAGTTGCCTTGCATCTCCTTTTTGTTTTAATTACGTCATTCCTTGTTTTTGAATGTAAGAACTCTGCAATCTCACTGTCTGTTTCGACGTTCGTTTGCCCACGTCGCTCAGTGGCAATTGTATTGAACTAACAATTTTCTGTATAGTCGCGTAATAAAGCGTTTATATGTTAATTTTAATGGTCATAACCACACTCGAAACAAGTTTGAATGAAAAAGTATGATCTTTGCAACGTGGTTCTATCATTTTGGCCACGACTGAAATATATGGATACCCACCATATTTTTAAGTGAAGAGCTGAAGTTGAGCTTTTCCATTTCTGTAGGTTAGAGAGGTCCTTGCACAGGGGTGGATTTTTTCGGATTTAAAACCAAATCTTCTGTTACTGTTTGGTTCGTGTTCGTTTTGGTTATCATAAAAGAAGGCTTTCCATCTGAGACGTCTACAAAGAAGATCTAGATTACGAAAAATTATATGGTTTAACCCACCACACAGTGAACACGTTCGTACCAACATCAATAGGGAATTCCGCCGACTTCTAACCACTACAGAAATAGATACCCACCATATATAGATATAGATATCCTCATGATTCGAAATGAATTTTAAGAAAATAATTATGAATGTTATTTTGCTCAAATATGATATTTTTTTATTGTTTGTAAAACTCTCTCTATCCGCAGAAAAAAGGCAAATGACTTTCATGGCGCTCGCGACTCTCAGGTTGAAAATCATTGCGCTTGACAGACCGATTCAGTAATAGCTTGTAGCATAGACTACAGCAAATCGATTACTAAAATTGTATTTTAGTAAGTTATTTTTGGCAAGTCAACCGTATAAGTTTTACAAAGACTCTAAGGTACGAGCATGTAAAAAAATAAAGAACCACCGAGACAGGCCGTCACCAAAGAAACATAAAACAACTTAAAACAAGAAGTTTTCGAACAAGGTTTTTTAATATCTGTTGCTTTCGCGAAAAACATGTCGGTTTAAACAGTAGTGTGAGATATTAGAAAAAGTTGTTGACCATTTATAATGCAGTCGGTGCTTTGCAGAACAAGGACTGTTATTTCCAGCGAATCTAATTGACCTACAATACTCTTCAACACGAACACACTTGAAAAAAACAGGCTACTATGATTTATTAAGTATTCAACTTTTCTCTTATCTCAGATCTATTTGCTGCATCATCTTACTTACGCTTCATTGATCATTGTAGAAAAGTAGATAGTTAGCATAGCGCATAGATAGAATCCTGCGCGCGCAAGCCACACAGTTTCGTCACGGAGATGAGCAGACAATTGCTTCAGGCTCAAGCGAAGACATCGCGCATGCGCGTTAGACTATTGTCGGTAACATGATGCTTCAGTAACAAAATCGGGTAACGATAACAGCTGGAAAATTAAGCTCTTGTGTGCAAAAAAACTTAAGCAGGGTTAGTCTATCCGTTGAGTTCAAACGAACCTCGAAAATTATACTGCAAGAAGATTCGCTCTAAAAGTACAATTTTAAATGACAAAATTCTCCTTCATTTTGTTATTGCAATGCTCTTCAATTAGGGCTATTTTTTTACGATCATTTTTTAGCATTAACAATGAGATAATGTATTACGATAATGTGGATATTATGGAAGAAGTAATTCAAAAACGACAGCGAGACGAATTAAGAGTACAAAAGCATCATAAACTAGAAAGCAAAATTGTCAAAGATGAAACTGAAAATGCAAAAAATAAATTAGAAAAGACTTATATTCAACAGAATTTGAAGTACAACATTTCAAGTGAAGTTAAGCAACCATTTGATGATCATATCGATTTTCGAAATGCATTGGGAAAGTTTGAAAGAGAATATCAGCAATTAAAAGCAAACAACGATCAGAGAGAAGAAAAACAAATTCCACCAAAATTACCTCCCAAACAAATTAAGTTTAATCGGCAACAAGTAAATTATGCTACTGATAAGCAATCCAGCTCAGATTCAATCAGTCACCACATGCTTGGTGACAATGAAAGCAAAAATCAGCGACTCTTCAAAAAGCAATTTCATAATCGAATGCTGTGTTCAGATGATATGCGTCGCTCTACATCTGATACATCTTTACAAGCACCTGTTAATTTTACCATAGCATCTACAGTTCAAAATATGCAAGAAATTCAATTATTATCGATGCAAGAATGCCAAATAAATCAACAAAAATTGCTGTCGGCAGAAGATGCGCGGGCAAGACAACTCGTTGATGAGCCGTTAGCTCCAATCATCGAAGAAGACAGTCCTGATAGCGAATCTTCCTCCTACGCCTCTTCAGTCGCCAGTGACGAAAATTCTGTGTTCGTGGAAAACGTTTTATTAAAATCTTCAAAAAAAAATGCATTTTCTTTACTTGAAATTTCAAATTTGCAAACAGCAAATAAAAACAAAAGAAATTCGAGTACTGGAAGCTCCACCGAAAGTGAATCCACTTTTGCTGGAAGAAGTTCATCACGTTCTTCGCTATCTACTAATTGTGACGTAATTGGTTCATCAGGGCTGCCGCAAAAAAAACTTGGACAAGCTAATCAACTGGATAGCTTCGACAACTCATTCAGCAACGTGAGTAGAAATACTGCAGCACAAGACGCATCAACATCAATAGCAAAAAAAAATAGTGCAAAATGCACTCATCCTCTAATTAGTGCTGCACCTAAGACTAAACTTTCTGTTGCAAAACATCTCTTGCGATCGAGTGAAAGTTGGGAAAAAGCATTGGGTAGTTTTAGTAAAATAGATGAGACGCTTAAAGACGTAAAGCCTTACGGAACGGTAGATTTATCAAAATTGCAAACAAATTTTCGAGAAATTAGCTCCCGTGACTCTCAAGTTATGTCCTCAGAAGAAAAGCTAACTCGTTCTTCAATCGTACATACTGCCAATCATCTTAACACCTTTTCCAAAAACATTGCAACGAGAGATTCTGAGAAAATCAGCAACAAAAAAAATACCTCAAATGATTTTCGAATTGTTGTCTCAACCTGCGAGAACGTAAAACCAGACATGAGTTCATCAACAGCCCAACGACCCTGCAAAAACCAATCAGTTTCTCAATATGTAGTTGAAGGTGATCAAATTGACTATGACAACTTAAAGAATTATGGAGGTTTGTGCAATGTGACAATTTTATACTTTATTTGTTAGATTTCAATTTGAACGGTTATGTGGTAGCTTTGGCTAAAATATTTCGAATTTTATGAACTAGCTAGTCAACTTTTGCAACATATAAACTTAGAAAAGGCCTTTAGAGCTGTTTCAGATAGAAAATTTGGGGCTTTTAGAATTTCAAGAGTGTACCCAGGGGGGCCGCTTGGGACCGTGGCCCTGCCCCCTTCCACTGAGTAAGTGTATAATAAATTTCTTTGTGAAAACTTTTAAACTTTTCATAGCTCACGATTTGCCGTTAACTTCAATATTTTGTGAGATTCATTTACTCAAATTTATCACTATAATGTAACAAACAAAAACAAGAATGCTAGGAGAAAAATAAATGGACGAACCAGTCACGATTGCAAATTCTGTAGTATTGGCACCGATTTACCGAAGTTAATATAAAAACTTAGAGTACAAGTCCAGCAGCGCTAAGATGGAATAATTAGGTGATAGTTCAAGCAAGTTGTTAAAGAAAGGACTTGAGACTCGTAGTTACTCACAGGAACTTTAATGGAAGGTACAAAGGATCAAAGCTACTGTATAACCGGGCGTTAGTCAAGCTAGAAGCTATAGCGTAGCTGCTAGCAATCAAAGAAATAGCCGGCAAGCCGGTTTACTCGGGTACTAGACCAGCATTTAGCATAGATTACCGGTATCAAATTGGTGGTGTTGCAAACTGAAATAAGTTTTCTACAAAACTTCAAAAATATTTTTTCTTTGCAAGTTGTAAGCGCCAGTAACAAGTTGTGTACATGCTTTGAGGGAGCTGTAGAATTTTTTATAAGAAGTGTTGAACCATATTTAAAACTTAATCAGCGTCAATGTGCAACGAAAAATATTTTCGTCCTTGGGTAAATAGACATAACAGTAAGGTTATAGCTAGTTGCCACATGATGAGCCGCTTGGCGAAGCAGCTGTTTTATTAGTTTATCCTGACGTGTAGTGTTTTATATTATATACGTCTAGCTCTAACCATGGTCGTTACCGAGCGCTGTGTCCACAACGTGAGACTTACTCTACCTAACAGAAAGGCTACTCAATCACCAAACGGCTGCCATTTCAGCCTTGGCGACGAAATTAGCGGAGTCTAGAGCGTTTTGGGACGCTTAACCAACCGACAGGTTAATACGAGCTGGAAAAACCGTTCCGTTTGTGGTACGTAACGACTTCTCCACACCGCATCGCAGAATGCTTAAACTGCATAAACAATGAGTTACGCATAACAGTAAAGTCATATTCTTAAAGTATGTTTGTTAAACCCTTTTTTGCAAATGGCGAAGTTATAGTCGTGCGATTTTGGCTTCGCCTCCACAACTCTGTTTCGTACACAAGTTACATACAACATCATAATTCATATCCAAACTTCACTCTCAAAGTAGTGTTACTTTAGCAGCCGATAGTTGACAAAACTAAATGCACAAGCGTATTGAAAGATTATCAAAATGCAAAGTTGTAAGTGTAGCTTGGCAGTTTTAGTTCAAAATTTTTTTCATAATTCATATCGCGTCAATAAAACATTATTTAATAAGCTTAATGTACCGTATTGGGGTAATGTAAGACAATATAATTTTTCAGCACAATAATAACGTCCTTTTAGGTTGCTTTTAAATTAAATGGTGATGTTGGTGACTACTCTACTGTAGAATTAAAAGGGTTTGGGCCTAAAAGAGTATTGTGTGATTGCTCTCGCTTATGGGGCGCCATTTGTTCACCGCTGATTACACATGTTTTAGGACAACATTTATGACTAAATCAAATGCATTTGTTTAAATGCACAAATACATTTAACATTTGTTTAAATGTTTTTAACATTTGTTTAAATGCACAAATACATTTAACATTTGTTTAAATGTTTTCAACATTTGTTTAAATGCACAAATACATATGTCACTCAACCGTATCATTCACATATGTCACTCAACCGTATCGTATCGTTCTTTAAAGGGAATGTACTGCGAATAACGCTTTTCCGATAAATTTGGTCATTGGACCATCACGCGATAGGTTTGCGACAGACTCGTTTGAAATGGGCGACAGGCGCGACATAGTTAAAATTCTTGAAACATGTGGTCTGCAGCAAATTAAACCACCAACCGCAAAAGTCCGAGTCTCTTACTACAAGATGTCTGCTGGATAGGATATAGGGTGACTGCTGGAAGCAAAAGTGCAACATAGGCTGTATAGATTTATACTGTTAGTCAATGAACTCAGTCTGCCAGTTTCTTGCAGAAAATAATGATACTTATGAAAGACTATATATGTATATATATATACATCATAGGTAGGCTGGCCATTTTTCGAAATGCAAAACCGGGACGCTTATAGCAGACTGCTATTATGACTAGGTAGGGTGGCCATACGTTCCGATTTAGGCGGGACAGACCTCCAATTGAGCGTCCCGTTTTTGCATGAGCAAATAACGGGACAGTGGATGGCCGCCTTTCACGAAGCCAAATAGTTGGGCTTACTATAGACTCTAGATCAAAATCGGGACGCTCAAGACCGCGGTCGCGCCTACGGTGGGGTGGATCTCCAAAAAAAAAGGTCACCACCTATTTCGCTGCCCGTTTGTTGTCATTTTCGGCCGGAATCATCATTCAGGTAGGGTTCGCTGCCAACATGCCCTAGTTTATCACGGCTAACTTTGGCATACCCTAGGTCAAGCTGTGCTGCATGACTGAGCGAAAACACCAGACATTCGATAATTTAACTGGGACAGGCCTGAAAAAGCGGGACTGTCCCGCCTAAAACGGGACGTATGGCCACCCTAATCATAGGATAAAACATTAAAAAACCTTTTTAATTTTATATCCTATGATTTATATTTTCTTTATTATCTTGTTTAATCAATTTACTGTAAATGCCGACTCGTTTCGGCCATGCTACATGCAATGTAACTATAAGTGCTAAACTCGCAGTCTTTTTATGAATAAAAGTTACAACATCTTTGAGCGATTTATCATTCGCCAAACTTTTCCTCTGCTGATGATATATTATTATGTAAACTCTTGGCTAAATTCGACAACATAAATATTCTTCTAAGTAAATAATTAGGGATTTTAAATTTCTCTGGATTTGGTTGGGTCAATATTTCTTATTAACTATGTCGCGCCTGTCGCCCATTTCAAACGAGTCTGTCGCAAACCTATCGCGTGATGGTCCAATGACCAAATTTATCGGAAAAGCGTTATTCGCAGTACATTCCCTTTAAAGAACGATACGATACGGTTGAGTGACATATGTATTTGTGCATTTAAACAAATGTTAAATGTATTTGTGCATTTAAACAAATGTTAAAAACATTTAAACAAATGTTAAATGTATTTGTGCATTTAAACAAATGCATTTGATTTAGTCATAAATGTTGTCCTAAAACATGTGTAATCAGCGGTGAACAAATGGCGCCCCATACTCGCTACCGTGCTATGGCAAAACGACAGTCTACCATGCTAATGTTTTTTAAAAAAGCTGACAGAGCAAGTGCCTGATTCGTTGCATTCTTTTCAGAATGCTCGTCAAGTATGCCTGTGCCTACTGCCTACAGTCCCTCATCTCCAATGCAGTACTTCGAAAGTACTAGGCATATAGCACATCTTTAAATTCCTCTTTCATACCTTTGGTGGGGTTATCATAAAATGCCACTGTACAGATTTATTAAGCTCATGCTGGTTGTACCAGTTGATTTTTTCAGCGGGAGGAAACTATATGTG
Organism: Trididemnum clinides; assembly: GCA_963675345.1. NCBI lineage: Eukaryota > Metazoa > Chordata > Ascidiacea > Aplousobranchia > Didemnidae > Trididemnum > Trididemnum clinides. The sequence continues at coordinate 38,027,953 of OY776291.1, forward strand.
TGTATAACTGCTTGTTTGTATGTGTTTTATTTTTTTGACGTTTCTTTTGATATGGACTATCGGAGTCCTAGGTAAATAAAGTGTAGCGTTAAACTGCAACGTTGGGCAAATGCAGAAAACTACCGAAGGCTTAGCTACGCCAATATAAAGAACATGAAACTATTAAATGCTGGAATGTAACGAAACGCACAGGTTGAGAGGCGAAGCCCTGCATAAGTTGATACAAGCGAAAAAGCTTGTCCCAGCAAAAAGTTTCAACTGTCTAGGTTTTGGATTCCAGTCTTTCTTTGAAATTTCTGGACACGCCCCTGGGCTTTTAGGGCATTTAAGGCTGTTCCAGATCAAAAATTTGCTGGATACAAAAGGTGTTAGATATTATTAAATTGCGGATCTTACAGGATGTCGGATAACCAAATATCCAGCAACCACATGATTTACTTTATATTTTTTTTTCTAATACTGGTAACAATACAAGTACTTCTTCTTCTTTCGTTTGAGGTGTTGTTGTCTGATCATCTTCAGGGGATCAAATATCCGGGCACACATTGAGGAGCCAATCGATGGTGTTATCATCCAATATCAATAACCCGTCTTTTCTGGCTAGACTGTATATAGGGCATCGATACAGTAAATGTTCCGGAGTTTGTCGTTCTGCACCACAATCACATACTACAGTTGTTGTCAGTCCCCATCTATGCATGAGAGATCCAAATCGTCCGATGCCAGTGCGAAGACGATTTAGCCGAACCCAGGCTAACCGGCTGAGTTCATGACCTGACGGTAATGGTCCAACATCGGTAACGAAAGAATGAAGATGTGTGATGTTTTTTGTCCAGTTTTCTTTCCAGGTATTATGAATCCATGTTGGAGCATTAGTGTTTTGAGCCAGCAAGCCTTGACCTTCGATGATAAATGGTTTCCTTGATTTAAGGCGCCTCTTTGTCATTGGTCTTTTGAAATAGTGATAAAGAGTATGGCGTGGTTCTAAAGACCGACTTGCCAGTGAGAATGTGACAGCTTTACGGCAAAGCTCAGCAGGGGGAATGCCAGAGAGAACTGGAAGATATTCAGTTGGTGTTGGTTTCAGGTATCCTGTCATCATGCGCAAGGCATTATTAATAGGTCTGTCAAGCAAGTGCGTATGTGCACTGCGACTCCATACTGATGCGCAGTACTAGGCGGTGGAGTAGACAAAAGCCAGGGTGGTGATGGGTAAAGTTGTTGCACGTGCTCCCCAGCCAATACCCGCCAGTCGACGGATCAGGGCGATGCGTGATGTAAGTTTCTTGTGCAGGGTCTCCAAGTGGTGTCGGTAGGTGAGGGTCCTGTCCAGGGTGATCCGGAGATAGGTAGGTGTAGGGTTGTAGGGCAGGCCATTTCCATTAACTATGATGCTAAGTTCACGCTTGGCCTCCCGGTTGTTCAAATGGAAAGCTGTCGACACGGTTTCAGATTTGCTGAGTTTTAATCTCCAATTTTGGAGGTATGATGATATTGTTGCCATGTCCTGGTTAAATACAAGTACTTTACAACTTGGAACATTTTTTGACACACCAGGCAGTGAAAAAATTTTAAAAAAGAACACCATATTTTCTTACAAAAAAAAATATGAATGAGTACCTCTGTAACTGATATGTAAGCTCTTTCTAGTACTGTAGGTAGTTACGGATCTCTTAAAAAAATTGTCAGCCCTGCAAATCCCTATCTAAATTTAGTTAAGAAGTCGATGAATGTACTGCATCATTGATTATTATCTTGCCGTTCAACTCAACTAATTTATTTATTATTACAGAATAACAATTTCATACTTAGGCGATTGCAGATGTCATAGTTTTGCACAGATCGTGCAAAACGAAACGACACCAAACCGGACTGTGACTCTGCCATTGGTCAGCATCTTTTAGAAAATGATCAATATGCATTAAACTATGACAACAAGCGGTTTTCAATCCTCGTCACAGCACGCAGCTCTTTCCACAATCTCTTAGAGGCTGCTTGTATGAAGACTCAGCGCCCGGTGTTATGCAGACGGAAGAAGTTTGTTTACACTTTCAAACTCTTTCGATAATTGCGGCGTTCCTATTTGGCCTCTTGCTGCGCTTACTTTAGTACAGGGGTGGGGAAACTTTTGTAAGTCGAAGGCCGCTTTTCAAATCACAGGCAATCAGTTAGGCCGCAACTTAAAACAGCAGTACACATAGATAAACTTGTCATGCATAAAAAATAACTTATAAATACACAAAAGCAATTTTGTAGCATCTAATGACTACAGTGACGCTGTTTGTTACAAGCTAATGATGCGATTTTTGGTTCCAACATTGTTGATTTTAGGATGAGTTGGTCTTCCAGGTGAACATCTGTTATCTGAGATCTCAAGCGATTCTTGATTTGTGTCATGTATGAGAATGCTGATTCACAGCGGTAGGTTGTACCAAAGCATGATACAAGCAGCCTCTAACGGTAGGTTGTACCACACTGAAAATCCGAAGTTATAAGACCGATGAAAAATAGCATTTGTGCCGAATCATTTATATCAGTCGCTTCATCCAAAGCAATCGAATAACACACATCTTCGTTTTGGCATAAGGCGTAAAGTTGCTCAGATACACTGAGCGCTAATGCATGTTGCTGATAAGTTATGGTCCTTCTAGAGAGGGGCAATTTTTTGTATTTGTAAACTTTGTCGGAATCTAAACACGTTACCGCTTCAATTATGCAATCTTTTATAAGTTCAGCATCACTATATGGTTTGCCTTTCTTGCCGAGAATGTACTCTATTCTGTAAGTTGCTTCAGTAATGTTTGTCTCTTACCTTGATACTGACTGAAACACTTGCCACTGTTGCTGATTATGAAGCTTCATCTTCTTTAGTGCTTCCTTACGGGCCTCACCTTCCAATGCAACCAAGAACCCAGTTGCAGACGACAAAAATTGCAAAATTCCCAGCAGACACGTGCAAGAGCCAACTACCTTGAATTCAAATCAAGATACCTGGTTTACCACAAAACCAAACCCTTTATCATTGACACAGTCTGAAAACTACTCTTTTGGGGTATCATTTGACAAAATTTCAAGCGATAATGATAAAATTTACCTATTCAAATTTTCAAATGTTTTAGGGGTCTCAAAACCCCCCAAACAAATTTGTAGGGTAAGTAAACAAAGTAGATTTAATGCGCAAAAAATATGATATGTTGCTAAATACCGGTCTCATTTAAAAGCTTAGCAAATTTGCTTTTCAGCAATATATAACTTTAAATAGTTTAGGCTAAGCAATATATGATATTTACTGATCAAAAATGGGTACTGTACATTATGTCAGTTCAAAACCCCCCAAAATTTCTTGACTTACCTTTACTAAATTATAATTTTTAGAAAAACTACACCCTTTAAAATCATAAAATAAATTGCAAATACTTCACCACTAAAGTCGTCATTTCGCATCAAGTTTCCAAGGAAACAAAAACTGAAATACAAGTTTAACAGCTAGCATAAGTTTGGCTTCTCTAAATCAAAGTTTGCTGTATCCCCTTGCTTCTCAACACATGGGAGGGGTGTAAATAAGTTGCTGTTTCATTGTTAGTGACAGCATACTCTATTTAAACTTAATATTTTCTGAATCTTCAAGAAATTCCTTGTTCAAAAATACTTAATGTTACATGGTTTAGGCTAACCTGTAGCAGATAATAACTGATCATATTTTAGATACTACATTTCACTAACAAAATTTGGTACCGGTTAACAAAAAGTTCATGGGCCTCAGAAAGTAGCAAACTGTAGAAAAACTAGGTATTTTGGTAAGTTTTGACTGATGTACTTTAAAAGCTTATGTCCTTAGCATCATCTAGCGACCGTTTCTAAAGAAATTGGTAGAAAAATAAAATCTGTTGTGATCTTTGAGGTAAGGGTACTTTAACTTCGAAGACAACTCAGCACCTGTTGGGGGCTAATTTGCATAAAATTTGCATATTCAAAAAAAATTTTTTTTGTTTTTATTATATTTGAAATCCTCAAGAAATAGAGATTTCAACGATATATCACACTTGATGTAGAAGTAAACAGATGAGTAATGATTTACAAACAAACTTGGATATTTTATGATGATTAATTATCATTAATTATGATTGATTATGACAAATTATGACAGTTTTTCGCTCTGCCACCTCGCGGACATTTTTCTCACAATGCACGCGGGATCGAAAGAGTTATGGTCCTTCTAGAGAGGGGCAGTTTTTTGTATTTGTAAACTTTGTCGGAATCTAAACACGTTACCGCTTCAATTATGCAATCTTTTATAAGTTCAGCATCACTATATGGTTTGCCTTTCTTGCCGAGAATGTACTCTATTCTGTAAGTTGCTTCAGTAATGTTTGTCTCTTACCTTGATACTGACTGAAACACTTGCCGCTGTTGCTGATTATGAAGCTTCATCTTCTTTAGTGCTTCCTTACGGGCCTCACCTTCCAATGCAACATATTTATGGTTTTGGTGAGTTGTGTAATGCTGATTAGCATTGTACTTTTTCACAGTTGTAATCATAGAGTTGCAAAGTAAGTACAGTAGATTCCGCTTAATTGGGTCACATCGGGACAAGCACCATTTGGCCCGATTAATCGGCTGACCCGATTATCCGAAGTCTTGCAGTATCCGTGCCAGGGTTGTCCTTGATACACCAGTTATCTCAGCTAACTGGTTATGACTAATGTTTGGAGATTGCTCTCTAATTTTTTTTAGGACAACAATCCTTTCAGCAATTGTTAAATCTTCTCGTGGCATCTCTGCTTGGGACTTCACAAAATTTGCAACAAAACACAACAATTACCATGTTCAAGGGCATGAAATGACAATATAAGTTGCACCTGTATTGTTCAATTGTTACATAATATAGTTGACTTCGTGATATTGAGTTCTATTACATTACAAAGGCGGTTTTGCAATTACACCGGTGTATGTGTAACTATAGTTGTGGCCCAATTAACTGGAATAGTGGCCCGATTATGCAGATTTAACGTAGTGCATTATCTTTGATTGGATTTCGTTCTTCACAATTTGGCCCAATTAAACGGCTGACCCGATTAACCGGTGGCCCAATTAAGCGGAATCTACTGTACATCATTTCATTCTTTACAGCAACTACATAAAACTGCAACTCCCATTCCTCATTGAATACTCTCCTTTCTTCCTGCAGTGTTCTTTTTCTAATGTTAGGCTTTGACATGGTCTTTTTACAGAAAATAAAAATAGTTTTGATACTCAGATATATTGACTACTATTCTTAGTTTTCTCACACCACGCTGCAAAAAAACTTGCGGGTTTGTGAACCATGGTACAGTTTTGCTGGCTGCGTACCTAGTTTTTTGTCAGTAAATTCCAACGTTAAGAAAACGCAAGAAGTAACTTACACTTCGACGCACAAGTGCAGCACATTGCTGTACAACTAAAATACCTGCTGTATAAATGCAGGTTGTTGCTGTATTGCTAAAACTAAACTATTTCTACCACGCACAAGTGTGTCATCTTGCTGAATTGCTTTATGACGTCCGAATATTTCCAGGCAAAGTTCACTGAACGTTAAAGTTAGTAACATCGCAGACACGGCATGGCAAATTCAAGTAGAAGGTAAACACCGTCGGACCGATTGCGCTATAACTAAAGAAACAAAGCCATTGTTACGTCATCTCATTTTTCGATTATTTCGATATAAACAATGTTACCTACCACACTCATGGGATACTCATGAGAATGTTCCAGAAGAGTGTTTAATATTACTGCACACAATGATTTAAAGATTTTCATTTTCGTGAAACAGGTTTTATATAAAACTTGTAAGAAGAACTCTGTGCTGTTTCAACTGGACTTGTTTGAGAGTACGACTTATACACACGAGCAAAACCTAATTTAAAAAATATGATAAAGTGAGCAAACAGTTAGAAGGCCACACAAACTCTTCGAAAAGGCCGCACTTTCCCCACCCCTGCTCTAGTATTTCGGTATTGCGAAATCTTTCTTCGGCGCGCTTTACAATACTAGCGCTATCATTGGCTTGTGTTGATTGTCTAACGTCCAAATTAATCAGATAGAACACTTATTCACTCTAGCTCTTCTCTTTTGACGCGATACCGCCACTAATAAGAGCGTCACGAAAAGCTTATGGCTCAAACAGCTTTTTCCAAAGCTATATCAAAATTCTGTGCCACCAATAAAATTTATTAAAGTTTTAGCTTGAAAGTTCTGTAGTAGGCGAAAGATTTTTTTTGCAACGAATGAACCTTTTGCAGAATGTATAAACTACTTTTTGCTTTTGAACAAATCAACCACACAAAAAAATTTTGTACTTTGATATTGTTACTGAATAAGGATTTCAAAGAGGTCTAAGCTCTAGACCAGCGGTTCTCAACCTTTTTTAGTTCCAGAGTCAAATTTCGAACCTCAAGGTTGTGAGAAGCCGCATGCAAACTACGCAAGTTAAAATAGCAACAGAACAAAACTGAAGCATGTATTGTAAAATAACAACAATAACAAAACTCAGGCAAAGTATGAAAACCAATTCAATGTGAAACTTGACATTGGCTTTAACTTTTAATAAGTTTCTCAAAGTGGGACGCAACTGTGGAAAACGCAGTGCACAGAAGCTGCGTGAGACGATCATCAGTCAATCGGTTCTTGATTCTGACAATTTGGCTGAAAAGTGCTTGAAATACGCAAGTTGATCCAAATACAGAGGCATTTTTCAATGCGTTGGCTATCAGGTTGGGATATTTTTTCTCCGGAACTCGACTCCAAAAGCCAAGTAGGCCATCACTTTAAAATGGTTGTCTCAGCTCGACATCTGACTGCATATCTAGCAGCTCCAATTGAAAATCATCAGGAGCGGTCATTGCATCTATTGACATAGGATTTGCAAACATTTTCATCAAAGACAAGAAAGAATTCATTTCGCCAATGCGGCGCTCGAATTCATCAATCAAATTGCTAATAAGTCTGTAGTTCGCATCGAAAAATCTGTTGGTTTTATGATTTGAAAGTGTTGGAAAATGTGTTGTTGCACCATTTGCAAGTTGCGTTTTCCAACGACAAAGTTTTTTAATAAAGGCAGATGCCGTGCTGGACCAATCGTGGTAAAACTTATTGTTTCCTTGTAATGTGCGATTTAAAGATAAGATGTGTGGTGATATTGACCATAAACGCTTAATCAGCAATCCATTCTTCGATGCCAAGCTGAGGAATGTCCTTCTTTCTTCGAAAAATGTTTTGATCTCCGGAACAAGATCATAAAATCTTTTTAGGCATGTAGCTCGGCTTAACGATCGTACAGCATCGAACATGGCCAGGTCACCGTAGTCATCGTCAGCATCAGCGAAAAACTTTTTGAACTTATGATGGTTAAGTGCATTTGCCCGAATCCAATTTACTGTTGAAATTACTACTCTCGTCACATTAAACATGTCCAAAGACTTGGTAGCAAGACTTTCTTGGTACAAAATGCAATGATGCCAAGTCACAAGAGCAAGATAATTTTCTTCCGCTTGTTCATGAGTCCTTGAAGTCCTTGATTTGCCCCAAGCATGGAAGGATACCCATCGGTTGCCACTACAAACAACTTTGATGGGTCCAATTGTGTTTCTAATATAGTAACCTGAAATTTACGAAATATATCTGGTTCTTTTGTTGATCCATAAATGGATCGCAAAGTGAGATGTTCCTCGTAAATGTTAAAGTTTGGCATGACTTCCCGGATAAATACAGCCAATTGCTCTGTATCGGTAAAGTCTTTTGAGGTATCAAGTGTGACCGAGTAGTAAACAAAATTTTTGGACATGTGAAAAAGCCGGTCACGTTGATCGTTGGATATACATTCAATGCGTCGAGTTACCGCAACATTACTCTGCTGTAATTTTTTTAGCTTTAAGTTGAATGCTTGCAGAACAACACTCTTCAGCAAATATAACAATAACTTGGTTCATAATTTCACCATCTGAATACGGTTTCATATCGTAGGCAAGTAGATGGCTCACCTTGTAAGACGTCTTAGCTATTTCTTCGGATTCATTACACTTGACATACTCGTTTGCTGCTTGTGTGCTTACTTAAGCGACTCCAACTTTCTATTCCTTGGTTCTCCTCTATAGCAATCATACTTTGCTGAAATAAATTTTGTAGTGGCTCTCCACATTAAAAGATTTAACACCACTTATCACCGCAAGCCACAAAAAGCAATGTACTTTGATATCTATTTCAATTTGAAAATATTTCTCTTCCCAATCACTTTAAAACGCTCGATTTTCTCGCTGAAGAGTGCAAGTTTTTTTGAAGGTTTTTTGACATTATGTTTGACATAACTAACAGCTAAATATTTTTTACAAAACTATTAGTTCGTGGGCTAACTAGGCCCACCGTGCACCCCCCCACCAATAAACGAAACTGTGTTTTCTGGCAGTTTTTTATGTGCTTTTTGATATTAGATATGTTAATATTGAATAAACTCTTACGCACTACCGGTTTTGAGCCACTTTATTTGTTGTATCAACAAAAATTTTTTTTCCGATTTTAGGGGGGTAATAAAAACATGAATGGCAATATTTTTGTATTGAAATATCACAAATACACAAGTGACCACTCAAAATGTTAATACTGGAGAGCTCTACAATGTAAGTTTTGCTTTATTCAAGGAAATATTCAAATTATGCAACTGGAATGTATCAACTAAACGCCTATTAATCATTAAGAGGTCCTCTTTTTATGTAAATTTTTGTGTGCTTTGATTTTATTTTTAGTCACTATCATGGTCTGTTTTAGATTCAGGTTCTTCATCACTTTCATCGTCAGTCGATATTTTGTCTACGCTTCCATCAACTAGTCTATGCTCATTCTTAATCTTTGCGCTTTGTCCGAAATGTCAGCGAGATGAGTTCGGAATATATCCCTATCAGACTAGTTTGGCTCAATGACTTTGCTTACTAAAATCCATCCATTGTTTCCAGTTGGTAATGGAATAACTGGTTTGGAAATACGGAATCGTTTCCAAATTGCCTCTTGGTAGTTCACTCTTTTTAGGTGTTCTCTTAAGCAGGCTCTAGGGGGTGGAAGGAATGACCGTTCGGCACTCTTCTTTAGATTCAGTTGATTTTCTTTGCCACAGCATTTCTTTACAACCATTTCATAGCGAAGATCATCAACAGTTAAATGGCTACCTCTGGGCTTGTACATGGAACACGTGAATTCTTCCAGCTGAAGAAAAAGATCTTCTGACACATCCAATGACTTTTTAGAGTTCTTGAAAACAGCCTGAAAATGTGGTTTCTTTTGAAGGAGTTTTATTGGCTTCACTTTTCCAAATGCGTTTAAAAGCATTGGCTGTGTCACATCTTGAAAAAACATAGAGACTCAACAGAGCATTTTAGTAAAGAGGCGTGAAGTCATGTGTCAGTTGAGAGATATTTAACAATCTTCTCTTGCACCTGGAGCCTGTGTCAAACAGGAGAGTGATGTTTATTTTTGATGCATAACAAAGGAGAATGAAGAAAATATCATTATCTGCGCTTCTGACTCGAACATAGTTATATTCTTCATCGACTGCATAGGAGCAATATAGAACAACCCTTGTGTTTATTTCCTCTTGATCAGACTCCAACTTGGAAATCTCTGTCATCATCACTAATTCTCATTGTCTTTAAGTAGGTAGGCCTTCTCTTCACAGATAAATATAATCTATTTGTTTCGAAGCTTCCTCCCGAAATCATCACTGCTTCACACCTTTAGAAGCAATCTCACAAGCTGCTATTTGTTAGAGTCGTTGCTAAGAAATGACTTCCAGTTTTTAGGTCGTTTTGTACTATCGCCTTTAATTATGCGTTTTTGACCACTACCGCGGCTTGTCCTTTCCAAGCTCTTGATAGAATTTTTCTTGTAGCCAACATGTCAGTGCTAAATAGGAGATCAGTCTTTCCCATGATACTGACATCGTATATTTTTTGGCATATCTGTTTAAAGGTTGCTGGCACTTCTTTCATGCAGTAGAAAATTGCATTTCTATCTTTAACATTCAACGTTTTGGCATTTGACAGCATGGTAAAGTGATCTAATTCTTTTGTGAGATAAGTAAATTCTTTGCTCTTATCTGTCTTCAAAAGGTAGCCATCGGGCGTTGGCATGAGTGGATATTTCATCAGTTCTCTCATATCAATCTTTTCTGATTGTTTTTGTGAAAGCATTAACAATTGAAATGCAACATTTGCTTGCTGCTTGTACTGAGCTTCACGATTGCTTAATGTCTTTACAACTGATGCCTTCCCCATAACCGCTAATGTTTTTTAGTTCAGATTTTTCATTGGCTCAAAGAACTGCTCTCTCTTTCGCAACCTATTACATATGAAAGCTTTCTTTGCTGCAGTACCAGACAATTCAGCATTCATGATACTGTATCTGATTCTATGTAAATGGCACTACAGCACCAGATGAAACGAGGTAAAGTTTTTTATCCATCTCTACTTGGCATTAGTCCATGAAATTCTGAATTGCTTTCACTGTCTTACCAAATGTTGCTTTTTCATTTTTCTTTTACTTGCGATGGCCGAGTATCACGGTGCTTTCTGCCACTACCATCATCGGATATATTTGCTATCTGGAACATTTCTTCAGCATATCTCGATCTTTCGTGGGCTGTACGTGCCCAACGACGATAAGCTTCATAGTTAATCAGGAGACCTGAAATGTCGGCACCCAGCCGGCCTGAGCCAGCTTAAGATTTGGCATGTTGCAAAAATGTTTCTTCAATGGTTTTATCTACTGTACACTTGTTCGCTGGTATGAATGACCTTGCCACACTTGTTGCATCTAATTTCAGTAACTCCGGATGAATTTTCACAATGTTGACCAAGAACAACGAGAAGTAGCAGAGATATCTGGCATGATTTTGACCATCAAAGCTGAAAAATAGATCCACCATTTTACTTAAACAAGCACCATACAAGTAGTAATCATTGGTTTTCACAGCATACAGCAAGGAAAGGGCCAACGAAACATGATTCATGTACGCCAGCCCAAATTGGGCAGTTTTACCCTGGCTTCCGCCACGGACCTGCTGCCCGAACGAAGAATATTCTTCAAGAAAATTAGCAAGCGCTTCGTTTTGCATTGCAGCATGCAAATTTTCTGAAGCTCTCTCATTAATAATATGATTAATACGATCGATTGCTTGTAGCAGATCACCTGGCAAGTCTTTTAAACATCTAGTTTCCAAATATCTGTCAAGAAGCAGTCTTTCCAGGCTTTTAGCCATGACTTTGTGGCAATTTAATGCATGACAGTAGTTTTTGCCGGATATCACACCATTAATAAAACCAATAGATATAACCCCCTCTTCCAACAGCACATCAGCTAATCCGGACTCATTCATTTTTTTACTAATCATTTTTAGGTATGCACAGATCAACTGAAAGGATCCTATATTACAATGTGGTCATCATAGAAGTCTGGACTCTTCCAAATAATAGGCTAAGCTTTCATGCACAAGCCTAAGTCAAATGTTGTGACAGCGTATTTCTGACCGACCTCTCGCGAGACATTTTTTAATACTCTAAGTCTAAGGCAAGGGTGCAAACTCGTGGGCTTCTGGGGGCTACATTGCATGTTGGCAATCGTGCCGCATGATGTTTTTCAATTTGGAGATCACCACTTCTCCGGGCAACGGTCTCTACAATGTAGCCTGTAGCGAGATCGATCTCAAAAAAAAGGTCATTACCTCTCCAGCATTTCCGCACCATCGCCCTTCTTCAGGCTTTGTTAATCAGAAATCGAGTTCTGTGGCACGAAGTAAAATTCATTAAGAATTTTAGAATCGTCTCGCGGGCCGAATTAAAAGGCTCCGATGGCCGCGAGTTTGACACCCCTGCTCTAATCCACTCTTGTGCAGTGGAGTAGTCTGTTGTAAGGTGATCAATGATTGGGTGATAATCTATTGTGGTAAAGCGCTTCGAAACTTGTCTAGTTTCAGATATGAAGCCCGCTCACCCAAGTATATGCTGAGATATAGTACTGCTATGCAAACGCCAGATACACCACAGAAAATACTTCAACATCAACTTTGACAGAGCATTTCATATTCTACCAATGTTTGGTGAGAAATCGTCATTTTTGAGTTAAACTTCTTATTCCTGTAGCATGAAGGTAGGGTATCATTTGCCAAAAATTTCAGAGAGCGTACCCTGTCCTTGGCAGAGATAGCAGGCTCTCTGCCTGGTTATCTGTCATGTTCTCATCAGCTGCAGGCTCAGAGGGAATATTTCGTAACAATATCCCACGGCAGGTGTGATTTGAATCTGCAGCAAAAATATCATTAACAAGTTGATCAAAATTATCGAAGTTGCTGCAAAATTGTGATAGGTGATAAGGATTTCGTATTATTTGGGGTGTTAGTATGGTATGAGCCTCTTCAAGAGCCTCTACAAGTGCGGTTTCAAGTTCTAATGAAAATCAGTATCTCTCTGAATGACCCAATTTGTTCATTAATATGCTCAGTTTCACACCCTGGAATAAGTAGCTTAATGTCATGCAAAGTAGAATGTGTTTCGGTAGTGACCACTGGCCTTTAGTTGCTGCCCGACACAGGTCCTGACCAATGGATGAAACGAAAAGGTCTATTTTCTCTGATTCTGATCTCTCAGCTTTCCCGTTAATGAGAATGCGTAAGAAGAGTTGCAAATCGTTTAGGGGAGGGTTTTCAGTTGTTAGGCTTGAAAAGATAAACTTTTGTTCCAAAAACTAAACTGACAAAATTCTTGCTATACTTCCAATATACCTTAAGTAATTTGTTGTAAATATTTAGGACGTTTAGAAGCAATAATTACGGTGTTGAATTCTCTTTACGTTTTAATCTTGTTCACCTAGAAAAACTCGGTTAGTCATCCAAAATCCAACAAAATCACTCGAAACAACTTTCAATTACTACAAACTTAATTGAATCTGTGACCTAGCAGTTTGACAACCGTTTACAATTGCACTAGTCTACTAAACACCATTTCGATTAACACGAGACAAAGAAAAACAAAATAGCCCTTGGAAGTGTTGCCAAACAAAAAGTAAAGAAACGAAAGTTGACAAGCTTGATGAATTTCAACACAAAGCATTACAGTAAAGATTGCTTTAATGTAAACACACTCCATTGTATGTTAAACTGTCATAAACAGAAACTACGTATCAAACTTCGAAGCGATAGTTAAAACTGGTGAATACATAATGGCCCTTGTTGACATACTTTTTATCGAATTTGCTTAAATCAAAACTTACATTGTAGAGCTCTCCAGTATTAACATTTTGAGTGGTCACTTGTGTATTTGTGATATTTCAATACAAAAATATTGCCATTCATGTTTTTATTACCCCCCTAAAATCGGAAAAAAAATTTTTGTTGATACAACAAATAAAGTGGCTCAAAACCGGTAGTGCGTAAGAGTTTATTCAATATTATCATATCTAATATCAAAAAGCACATAAAAAACTGCCAGAAAACACAGTTTCGTTTATTGGTGGGGGGGTGCACGGTGGGCCTAGTTAGCCCACGGACTATGTCTAAACTGTACACAGTGTACGGGCTAGCTAACTTGTGATTACTGAAAAACAATGTAATTAGTTGTACAACGAAAAATTAGTGTGAAAAAACAATCGAAAAAGGAACTATGACATCATAAAAAAAGCTGAAAAATTACACTCAAAAGGACTTAGCTTTAGTCTAGCCTGCTATCAGGACATTAATTCAACTATTTGTTTTGCATCGCTCTTATGTTACTTCAGCCTTTGAATTTCAAGTCATTGATCAATTTTCAATAAATATGATTAATTTTCAAAGGGTTAATGAGAGTCGCAGGAAGGATAGTTAAGAGCCGCGTTTGAGAATTATTGCTCTAGACTCTTCAAAAATATATGCGGAGATTTAAACATTAATTTCGTTTTTATAAAATTTCAGATAAATTTCGCTTCGTAAGTTGCATGAAGTGGGGTCAATTGCTATTATTAATTGACTTCATCCACAAAAATAAAGAATAAATCAATAAAATTAAAAGTTTAAGGAAAAATCGTAAAGCAATCATACCTTAGTCTGCAATAGCATTGAAGGTGCAAACAACATTTTTTTTAGTAAAAAGAATAAAACCAAAATGCAGGTAAACATTTTATTACAACGTTTCACTTTTACACTAAAAGCGTCATCAGTTAAATAAATGGTCACTTAAAGCTAGGCTAAACAGATACTCCATTGATAGCTAACCGCTTATTTAACTGATGCTGACTATTTATTTAATAGGTGATGCTTTTAGTGTAAAAGCGAAACGTTTTAATAAATTGTTTACCAGCATTTTGGCTTTATTCTTTTTACTAAGAATTGAGAATAAATCCCATTTTTATGCTCCTAATATTTTTTGTTTATACAAGTTTTAAAATTTTGGGAAAGGCCAAAGTTCTTGTTCTGTGCCCTACCTCCGAACATCTCTATGAGTGCCCACGCATTAGTGTTAAATTTGAAATACATAAATTGCAGTGTTTTTTAATTAAATCACAGCACAGATTTGCGGTCAGAAACTATTAAGTTGTGGGTGTGTGCAATAGTTAGTAGGTTTTTTGCCACTACATAAAACTATTACTCTTCTTCAAATGATTGTCACCTTTTCGTAGTGGAGAAAATGTTGTTTTTTTATGAGCCTAAGAGTAAAACTATGGAGAGTAAAATTTTTGCTCACAGTAGGATCACCCATGGTGGTATAGTCAAAGGGCAAAAAAGGACAGACTATAATTGATGAAGAATGCAATTGATCAGAAGTCGTAGAACCTTTGTTCATGTTACATAAGATGTCGCGCAGGGATAAAAGTTTACGTTCGAGGTTTAGGTAGAGGGGCTTATACGAAGCTACATTCTACCCAACAACTTAGAATTTTATGTGACTCAGAGCAAATTCGTCGAGAGTAAGTTTTTGCTCCCAATAAACTCACCCATGGTAGTATGACCGAAAGGGTAAATCAGATAGACTACAATACGTTAACAAAAGCATCAATAAAAAGACCTAAAATCATTACTCATACTACATAACAGGTTGTAAAGGAAAAAGGTCCATGTTCGAATTTTAGGCGGAGGATTTTATGCGAAAATATGCTACGTTATACCCAACAAGTTATTTATTCCCAAAATTCCACCAATACGCTTGTTACGTTTTGTGGAGGCAAATAGCTGCAGTGCAACTCAGTGGTGTTATCGTATGAGTTTGGCAATTAGAATGCACTAAATGTGGATGGGAAAGAACAGGAACTTATCTTGAAAGCCAAGCGACATCAACTGGACTTGGTTTGGTTTCTCTTTTACAAAACGCCATGAATCTGAAGAAGTGAACGGAAGTGATGTTTAGAAGCTTTTTTGTTCTGGCGTTGGTCTGAACAACATTTGGTCAGGCGGATCCATTATGGAGTACAACGTAGAATAAAGATTAATTGAAAAGCACTATTTATCTCATGTGGAAATGACTGGCTTAAATTTGTAGGTGTACATGCAATAGAATCGTTGGAACTTTCCGAAAGATTTTTTGCTGTTGTGAAAAGAATCCGACTATTCTTTTTTTCGGCATTTACTCACACATGGGAGTAAACCTGTGCCAGTTGTGGTTAAAAAAGTAATTGAGACATATGGACACATGGAGTGTACATTACCAAGCTGTGAAAGCACTTTTTCAAAGCATTCATGCTGCAGTGCATTAAACGAACTTTGTGATCAAAAAGAAAATATTGATACGCGAGGTTAAGTTCGTGACATATTAGATGCGATTTAGCATTTTTTGTTTCTTTCTTTTTTACAGTTCTAGAGTGAAGTTTTGAGCGAGTCTCACGATACTCAAAAATATTTACAGCGAAAAGGTTTGCTGCTGGAAAATTGCGCTCACAAGATGATAATATTTATAGCTTTTTTGATCAATGAACGCAATGCTCTGGTTAAGCGATGTGTTGGTAAGGCTCTCAAAATTTTCGAAAAGCAACAAATTCCAATTGAGAAGCGACGTGTCCAAAGAAAGAAAAAAATGCCTGGCAAACATGCAGCAGACCTACGTCTGTGTACTGCTAAAGAAATAAAGCGATGCCTGGTGGAACCTGTGGATCAATTTCGCAGTGAAGCAGAAAAAGATTTAGTAAAATTGATTTGGTAGATGAAACTTTCAGCTTTTCAAATCCCCATACATTGTCGCGAAGCAGAAGCATTGAGACAGATATGAACAAATTTAAAAGCATATATACGGATGACGTTGACATTCCTAGTTATCAGTAGAAATCACTAGGTTTAAACGACTAGTACAAAGCAACAGTACCACATTTCAAAGCGGTGCTACAGCGCTGGATGTGCCACAGTGGCTAGCCAAATGTCGTTTGTGAGACGCACCAATGTATTTATTTTTGCGTCTTAAACTTTACCTCACTGTTGCTGTTTCTATTGTAAGTTGCGAGAGAAGTTTTTCGAAACATAAGCTGATAAAATCGCATCTACTACGGGTGAAAACAGATTGTCTGCATTATCAATCCGCTCAATTGAAATTGATTTTGTTCAGAAAATACCTTTTGATGATATAATGTACTGGTATGAAGTTTGCTTAAGTAAATCTCGATCAGTTAATCTTTGAATTAACGATAGCAATATATTACATTAGCGTTATTTTTTGTATTGTGTGTGTATCACCTCGTGAGTTGGTTATTGAGGGAGTAATAGTGTTAAAGAGGGCGGCATTGTGTACTAAAATCCAAAGGCGGGAAGTTGTGCTGCTACGTTACTAACTCTCGTTCATTAAACAAACAACGGATTTCTTAATTAACCTGCAAGCAATTGGATTTGTACCAACCAATTCACTGTCAGGTACAATGGACAGTAGCTCTTTGTATATTGATATATCTCATAACATTAGCTCTTTGTATATTGATAAGTTTGACAAGAACTGCATTCACGAAGTTCAAAAATGCACATAATGCATCTTAGAAAACAATATCTTTGCATTCAATGAACAGCATTATCTACAAGTTAATAGTACAGTGATGGGAACAAAAATGGCTTTTAAACATGCTAATGTTTTTATCGCAATGTTTGGCAATATCCTGCTGAACAAAATATCGTATCAACCAATTGGTTATTCACGTTTTTGGATGACATATTCATGATATGGTCAGACAGAGAATGATCTTCAAAAAATCTTTTTGGTTTGCTAATGACATTTATCCATGAGCCAAATTTAACAAAAACTACTCTACATCATGTATTTATTTCTTAGATACAACGATGCATATAACGAATAATAAGACCAAAACAGAGCTATTTTTTAAACTTCTTGATACGCACTTATATCTGTTACCTTCATTTGCCATCGCAGATATGCAAGTAATAACATTCTATTTTCTTTGCTACTACGAATACGGCAAATTTGCTCCACAAGTGAATATTTTGAAAAGCTCGCGCACATTCCAATTCAATAATTGTTATGAAGAAAGCATAAAGATAGTGTCAGTACCGAGGAAATTGATGAGGCAAAAACTACGACTAGGGAATCTCTATAGAAAGGCTGCATATGACGTCGCACATTCGTCACACGAAAAAAGTGACTGGCCAAAAGCTGTAAGCGATGTTGAAAAGTTATAGGGCGAAGATAAACTTTTGAAGTTATTTCGAAAACAAATGTGAATTTAATTACATGCCAAAAGGAATTAATGCTAGTTTCTTACTAGGAAAAAAATGTATTTAATCAAAAGTGATTTGCTTGAGATTAGGTCTTTCAATTGGCGAGTGCACACTTAGTAAAGCGTGTCCATTCGAAACAAAAATTGGCCTTATGAAAAGTGCCATCTAAATATTATTTATTCCTATTTTACAAATAACATCATACCATTTAGATACTCGTAAGTACATTAGCAAAATCAACCATTATCTGATCATAACTATCAATATCTTAAGCTTTTTTAATTGCACTTTACTTGATCCACCAGCTTAAGTAACAGCCCAAAACAAATTTCTTAAGGAATGGTTAAGGTCATAAAATTACGTCCGAGATATCAATGTCACTGGCCTGCAAACATTTTCAAAAAAAATTTTAAAGAACAATTGATTTTACTCATCAATATCAAATGCAACATGTGTTAAAGTGTACAGGAGTCGGCAATCTCATCTAGGCTTCAGTAGTCTACAATCTAGGTCTACCGTTCTTCAATAGCTTTTACAACTTAACATGATGCGCAATACAATTAACTTAAACTCATTTTTTCAAATTACGCTATTTATACGAATATGAACTCTTACCAGAAGCTGCCTACAACCGAGCCTGCATGCTAGGCCCGTAAAACTAGACCAACAATCAGCGATAAAAAGTAAACCTTAACACTTTTTACCTTTCTTTGACTTCAGATTCATTTCATAACATCTGTAAAAAACATATTTAGCGTGTATTTAAAAACTGTCTACTTTATCGATTTTATTCGCATAAAACAATATCACTCCTATACCGTTCAATGCAAAAATCCTGAAACTGGTCAGCCATTTATTGTGAAAGTGAAATTTAATGACGCTTGATGACGTAAGTAAAACCTTCCTATAGTGATACAAATCAAGAGCCGGCTACATTAATTACCACTTTTCACCTAATTTTAGGCAGATTTTTGACAAACATTTGTACATTTTAAAAACAACACACACTTATCTGAAATCTTTGATAAACCACTATTAGTTTCATAAAGAAGAGGACCAACGTTACAAAATATGCTGGTGAAAATAGTTTTAAGTCTAATGATAATGATACTGTTCGAGATGGATTTTCGCTGTGCTCCGAACCAAACTGCTCAACATGTAAATGTTCAGCTACAGCTATCAATTTTAATTCAGCTATTAGTACCAGGGATGTGGAAGCGGTTATTTTTCAAACGCTTCCGCTTCCGCTTCCACACCTATCGCTTCCGCTTCCGCTTCCACCAACAAAAAACGAAAAAACGACCGTTGACAATTTTTTTTAACTTTTGTGGGTCTGTAGCCTGCCTTCTCCTACACTTCATCATTTTGAGAAAACCAAAACCTTCATTTATTGCTATTACTTTACCTACTTCGCTTAAGCTTATTGTTTCGAACTACTCTGTGTTTCTTTTTCTTAGATATCAGAACTCGCGTTGAATGTAGAACAGTGCTTTTCAATCTTTTTGTCATCGCGGAACCGCTAATGTAGTTTCGCGTTTGTCACGGAACTCCCACTAACAAAAATTTAGAAATCACAAATTGCTTGCGAGAAAATCAAATATTTCGTTACTACAATTCAAAAAATAATTAAACACTTCAACAAGTAGACAGTTATTACAAGTTCCTTCACTACTTACAACTACTTTTACAACAGTTAACTTAACCCGTTTCTTACCAATGTTACCATGTGGGAACATATAATCAATCACGTATTTCTTTCTTAAATAACGAATTTTTGTAGCATTAAAAAGCAGCAAAAATGATACAAGGAAACATTTTTCTTTAGCTTTCTACAGTTTTTGGTGTGGTTTATTGCATTGTTTGAGAAATTTTAAAGGTGGAAAATGCCGTGAAATAAGCTTTAATCACGTGATCAGTTTCCATGGCAATATCACGCTTGGGTAACATTTTTGGTAGTTAGCGAAAGTGTTTTATTAAAAAGTCTTTATACCGACGTGTAACTCATGCTACTACTACGTCAGAAGTGAGAAACCTAGTAGAAACAATAGAAAGAACAAGAAGTGTAGTTCTACTCACTCCTGCTGGTGGTGATGAATGTGATCAAGCAAGTGATAATGAAGAAGTTCCTCAAGGCTTTGAAACGGCTTTTGAACCTGCTGGTGAGCTCAAAGTGAAAGAACATATAGATGATGTAGAGGAGGATCAAATAGGTTTTCTGACCGAGAGAACCAAAAAAAGAAAGCGAGCTTCAAATAAAAGTACGAGTTGCGACTAAAAGCATGTGTTGAGGCGTGTACCACGATGCATCCTGCTTGTAATTTTGAATAAAAAGTAAAAAAAATATTTTACAAAATTTTTTATTTTTGAGTTTTTTTGCTGCAACCCGCCAATGTTCCCATATGGGAACATATGTGTATCTCAAAAACCTTTTTAGCTAGAAAGATAATTTTTTGTATATCAAATCAACGGTTCAGTTTAGTCTTATACAGCGCAATTGAATAAAAATAGACAACTGGAACATGTAGTGGTAAGAAATGAATTAATGCTTCTCAGATCTAAACCGTATGATTACATATTACAGCTCTTGACAATAACTTGTCGTCACAACAACAAATTACACAGTATAGCGTTGATTTTCCTTCTCTATCCTCAACTAACTCTGACTTTGAGTTAAATTTAACTCTAATTATCATTACCGACCTTCTATCCGTCCTCAAAACACGTATTGACTCCGATCTTTTTGGATAGTGAAGTGCGAAATTTCTGTTGTATATATAGTATGTACATTTAAAGCGAGCAAAATTAAACTACACCAATCAACAGTCGCCCCAACGTGGCGGTGAAGTCCCAGACCCGTTTGGATTGGTTCAAAATGGCTGTTGGCCTTCCCGAGGGTCCCAGTTACCCCGGGCACTCCCCTTACACCAACCATTTTTTCGCCGTGCAGCCCCCAAACGACCACAAAAGGGTAGCACGCAGCCTCTTTAAAATTGGCCTGTCTTCTGTCTACTCCTGCCTTTCTCTTGCCCGTCTTCTCATTCTTCTCCTTCTCCTGATGAGCGGCAACGTTTGTCCTAACCCTTGCTCTGTCTTTCCCTATTTAGTGTGCACTGGAAATGTGACCTGTAGGGGTAGGACAGTGCAATGCTGCTCATGCTCTAATTGGGTTTATTTAAAGTGATCACTACTCTCCTATTCTAGATTCAAAACTCTTGGCAGCTCTCACTTCCATTCTTCCCCCTATGTGGAAGCGGAAGCGGTGGAATTTTTCGCGCTTCCGCTTCCACAGAAAAAGACCGCTTCCACCGCTTCCGCTTCCAGCTTCCGCTTCCGCTTCCACATCCCTGATTAGTACACAGCGCTTTAAGATCGTGAAACCTATCAATTATAATTTTGCTAATGTTACGTGTTTGATTTCTTGTAAGCAATGCAAGCAACCCTATGTCGGTTAAACTTGCTGTAAGTTAAATTATCGTTTCACTGAACACTTGCGCAACACTACAAAAGAAGATTACACTTTCATAGCAAACAAGAGCGCAATCGGGAGGGGGCTAAAGGGCTGAAAACTCCCTTAGCCGTGTCACTTTCACTTAAATAATATAAATAATTAATTTAAAAACCGTAACTTGAATTTATGCCTTAGGCCTATGTGCTCTGTTCATTGCTGATACGAACCCAAGGGAGCCTTGCATGTCCCGTAGTTAGGAAGTAGGGATTACATTTCTGATATTAAGCTATTCTAAAGCAAAAGGGCAAAAATATCTTTCGTGTGGTGCGATTTGACACAGTGACGCTGTTTTCTTTTGATTTTCCCTTAAACTTTCTCAAGTCCTCGGTGACTACGCATTATGTAGCATGTTCTTTTCTCCCTGCTTGACGTGCCCTGTGGGGTTTAAAGTGTCCTTGCTTCTCCTGAAATGTTTAGTTTGACCCTGGTAGCTCTATAAAGCTATTATAAAGCAAAATATTATTAATATCTTCCATGTGGTGCGATTTAACACAGTGACGTTGTTAATTTTGATTTCACCTCAAACTTTCTCAAGTCCCTGCTGGCTACGCATTATGATTCATTTTGTTTTTCCTTGCTTAGATATGCCCATAGAAGTTAAATAAGTTCTTGCTTTTCCCAAATTTTCAGGTTTGATTTCGGTAGCTCTATAAAGCTATTATCAAGCAAAATAGAAAGATGTTTCTCTTAAGTATGGTGCAATTTAACCCCGGCAGTCCATACTATCACCCGCGCCCATTTAAAACGTATCAGTTAATGCAGCTGCGCCAGCTTAACCGTAATAACATTTGTTAGAGCCACAACGAAATGTTTCACTTTTTTCAATATAAAAACTAATATTAATTGTACACTATCGGAATCGCCTTGAAATAACCTTTAATTTGTCGGAAAAAGTTTGAAAATCAGTTGAGAAATAAGGTCACAAATCAGTTTTTTAGTAAACTAATTTTGCAAAAAGGTTGCAATTTTTGGAAGTATCTTCATATTATGATCTTCGGTAGCGAGCATTTGTGTTAATCGTACGAGACATATTGTGACGTCATAGAGCCAGTTTAAGGATACAAGCGAAATAGAGAAGAAAAATTGCGTAGAGGGCTTAAAGTGCTTTAAATCTTTCGCTCCCGCGATCATCGATTGATGATCTCGTGTTTTCAGTGTTTACCTCAAATTTTTTTAAATTGAGTCACAAAATTAGTTTACTATAAAATCGATTTGTGACTTTATTTTTCATCCGATTTTCATAAAATTTTCAAAAGATCACGCTTATTTTCTCACGCATCGGAGGATGTATAATTTGTGCCCTAATTCTTGAAATTTTATACCCAAAAAGGGTTAAAATGACCAAGAGCCCAGTTACAGACGACAAAATCGGCCAAATTCTCAGCGCGTGCCAACTACACTAAAATCAAATTGAGATTACATCTTTACCACGAAACCCAACCCTTCATCATTAACACAGTCTGAAAACTACTCTTTTGGGGCATCATTTGACAAACTTTCAAGCGATAATGATAAATTTTACTTTTTTAAATTTCCAAACTTTTTAGGGGTCTCAAAATACCCCCAAACAAATTTGAACGGTAAGTAGATAAAAGTAAATTTAGTGCGTAAAAAATATGATATGTTGCTAAATACGGGTTACATTTGAAAGCTTAGGAAATTTGCTTTCCATCAATATATAACTTTAAATAGTTTAGACTAAGTGGTATATGATATTTACTGATCAAAAATGAGTACTGTACATCATGTCAGTTCAAAACCCCCAAAAATTTTTTGACTTACCTTCACTAAATTATGATTTTTAGAATAGCTACACCCTATAAAAAGATAAAATAAATTGCAAATGTTTCACCATTAAAGTTGTCATTTTGTATCAAATTTCCAAGGAGACAAGAAGCGAAATACAAGTTCAAAAAGCTAGCATAAGTTTGGCTTCTCTAAATCAAAGTTTGCTGTATCCCCTTGTTTTTCAAGAAATGGGAAGGGTGTAAACAAGCGGCTGTTTCATTGTCAGTGACAGCATATTTTATTTAAACTTGATATTTTCTGAATCTTGAAGAAATTCCTTGTTCAAAAATACATAATGTTACATGGTTTAGGCTAACCTCTAGCAGATAATAACTGATCATATTTTAGGTACTGAATTTAACTACCAAAATTTAGTACCCGTCGGTACCGGTCAAAAAAAGGTCATGTGCTCAGAAAATTGCAAACTGTAGAAAGCCTAGGCTTTTAGGTAAGTTTTGAGTGATGTACTTTGAAAGCTTATTTCCTTAGCATCATTTTGCGACCATTTCTAAAAAAATTGGTTGAAAATTAAATCTGTAGTGATCTTTGAGGTGAGAATACCTCTTAAATTTTTAGACAACTACCCCCCAGTTGGGGGGTTAATTTGCATATTCAAAAAAATGTTTTTTTTTCTATTTGAAATCCTCAAGAAATGTAGATTTCCACGATATATCACACTTAATGTAGAAGTAGACAGCTGAGTAATGATTTACAAACAAACTTAAGGTACATAATTATGATTAATTAGGATTGATTATGACAGTTTTTCGCGCTGCCACCTTACGGCGCTTTTCACGCGGGAGCAAAAGAGTTAATAAAGCAACACTCGTAACATTGTCAAATAGGCATTAATTGTTCTGAAGTTGTTTTTATCGAAAGCAGCTTATAAATATCTTCTAAAACAATGTTTAATCGCTTTTCTGTGATGAGTGCTTTTGAGAAAAAACAAAAACAGATTGTTCGATAAATTGTTGATTGTGACGTCATTTTAGACCCCAAATAAATGAAAGTTTTTGAAATGTGTTAAGTCGGAAGCTGGTTTTTGTTTGAGCAAAAAGCGGTTGTCCTCTGTCAAGTAATGCAAATTCTAAAAAAATATTTTTGGTTATGGCGTTATGATGACGTCACGAATACCCTTATGACAGTCACCAGGGGGTGGTGAACAATCGTGCCAAGTTTGATGCTTGTATCTCTAGCAGTTTCAGTGGAGTTAAAACAGACATACAGGCAGAATTGCGATTTATATATTAGATGCCTCCAAGCAAATGGGGCTAAAACCTTAGTCCCCTCACCTCCCACCAATATCGTGACACAAAAATAAAATTGGTGTAAAATGTAAATAATAATATTGTTTAGACATGGCATTGACTTGAAGTTAATTTGTACATCAACTGTATTATCGGATGAAACGCATGATTTACGAAAGTAGATCAAAGGAGTAAAAAAATGTTTGTCTCAACTTAGTACACAACGCAGTCTGCCTTGCTTTTTGTTTTCAAAAAACTTGTGAAATCTAACTCCTGGTTTACAGGGTGGCCCAGATATAACCAAACCCGAATTATTATGAAAAGTTACAGTTAAATAAAACAAATTTTATTACACAACGTTACAGCAAATGTTCTAAATGCAAACCATTATTTGCAATACAATAATGACATCGTTTAATGATTGATTCAGTTACTTTTTTGCACATTTCCGGAGTAATATCTTTCAATGTGTTTACAATGTTCTCTTTTAGATCATTGAGGGTCTTTGGTTTATCACTGAACACTTGATTTTTGAGTACTCCCCAAAGAAAAAAGTCTAAGGGATTCAGGTCTGGAGATCTTGCAGGCCATTCTATGAAACCGGGGCGGCCTATCCATCTATCTGGAAAATGGTTATCAAGCCACTTTCAAACCGATACAACATAATGAGCGGGGGCACCATCCTGCTGAAGGTACAAATCAGCACAATCGTCACGTTTAGACACTATAGGCCACAACGTTTCGTTTAACACTTTTAGATACGATTCAGCCGTCACTGTGTTATCAAAGAAAAATGGGCCAATTAAACCAGAACTACAAAGGCCAACCCAAACAGTGACACCAGGCGAATTTAGCTCCTGTTGCAATATCTCATGTGGATTTGAATCTGACCAAGAGACACAATTACGTCTATTCACCCGTCCGTTTAGTTTGAAACAGACTTCATCTGACCAGATAATGTGGTTCAAAAAGTCAGGAAATTTTTCACAATAAGCCACAAAAGATTCACGAAATTGAAGACGTCTATCTCCGTCATCTTCGTCAAGAGCCTGGAGTGCCTGCGGACGATATGGGCGCAAACCGATATCCGACATGATGCGTTGTACAGACGATCGTGATATGCCAAGCTCGGCAGAAGCACGTCTCTGAGATTTGCGAGGGCTGTTGTCGTATGATAATTTTATTAAATCTTGATTGGCAATTGTTCTCACTTTTCTTGGTGCACCAGGTTTATTCGCGTCGGCGATGCTGCCAGTTCGTTCAAAATTTTGTATCAATTCATAGATTGTTGACTTTGATGGAGGTGGTGTATCAAATGATTCATTCCAATGATCAATAACATTTTTATAACTTTTCTTCAATAACAATAGAAAAGTTTGCTCAAAAATGATCACCAGCATCATACGGTACCATACAGCAATCTATTACATCATGTCAATAACCAGCGACCGGTTTCGACCTAATTGGGTCTCATCAGGCGGATGTAAAAAACACTCAATAATAAACATGCTGAAAAAACAAATTTGCTATTGGGTCCAAAAAAATGTGCAATACAAAACAATATGATACAGCAATACCCATATCATGGGGGTCACATTCAAGGACACACACACATGACACGGACAACAAGTCACATCGGTAAGCCCTAATAGGGGTGCAGGATCATTGTCAAGACTTATCATTAATACAGGGGTTGCTAGTCAGCAATTTTCAAGGCGATCTCCTATTAAGAGGGATCTGCCTCCAGCATCAAAGCACAATAGAAAAGTTTGCTCAAAAATGATCACCAGCATCATATGGTACCATACAGCAATCTATTACATCATGTCAATAACCAGCGACCGGTTTCGATCTAATTGGGTCTCATCAGGCGGGTGTAAAAAACACTCAATAATAAACATGCTTTTTTTACATCCGCCTGATGAGACCCAATATGGTCGAAACCGGTCGCTGGTTATTGACATGATGTAATAGATTGCTGTATGGTACCATATGATGCTGGTGATCATTTTTGAGCAAACTTTTCTATTGTGCTTTGATGCTGGAGGCAGATCCCTCTTAATAGGAGATCGCCTTGAAAATTGCTGACTAGCAACTAGCAACTCATGTATTTTCTTCATTAAATAATAATTTTGAACAGCATAAATACGTTCTTCCAATTGTAAAGTGCGTCTTGTGTAGGCCATGTCTGAAATAAAAGGGGCGACAATAAAAGACAAAAAAGACTCACGACTAATGACTAATGAAGCAAACTTAAAGTCAATGATCATCAACCGAGTTTTTGGCTTCGGTTATATCTGGGCCACCCTGTATTCTAACCCAAACCCTGTAATGTAGAAGCATGCAGGCACAAATGCCAATAGACATTTTGATTTTAACCAAACACTAGCAAAGCGATCGATTTGACAATTTAATGTATCGGGTTACTGTCGTAGACTACCTCCGGTATCGCACCACCAGATTACACAGTTTTCAGTTTTCGGCCAGCCCGGCAGCGCTGGGTGTTTTATCTCAACATGTCACTTTATAATAACTTATATTTCAAAAACTGTTGAAGATATGAAAACCAAACTTCTATGTTTTGAAAACTAATAATCTCGAGTTTACGCGCGCGGCAAAAGTCTGACTCCAAAAATCCGAGAAATGAATGATTTATTCAACTTTTCACAAATGTTCAATATGCGAATTCTTGGTTACGCGGTATATACGTATTTCATTATTCTATCGAAATGAAATTCCATTTCTTGCCAAACTCAAACGAGTATATGGCGATCAATGGTTGGCAAGGCCTCAATTATCTGAGTTTTAGATCATCCACTGATGTTGGAAGAGGAGGAACGAACACCAAGCTTTTTATATAGCCCCAGAGAAAAAAGTCACATGGCGTTAGGTCTGGAGATCTAGTGGGCCAATGTAAGAGCTAGCATCATTTCGGGCACGTCTGATCCATCTGCCTGCGGAGTAGCGTTCAGACACTGTCTTACAGTGAGACTCCAGTGAGCTGGTGCCCCATTCTGTTGAAAAATAAAGTCTGCTCGCTCTCCATCAATCAAAAGCCTCATCAATCAATTTTGCAGCATAGCAAGGTGAGCTTCACTGTTGACCGTTCTTCCTATAAAAAAGTAAGGCCTGTGCACACCCTTCTTCGATATGGCGTAGAACACGTTCACTTTAGAGGAATCTCGCACATGTTCCAATATTAAATTATGATGCTCAGTTCCCCATATGCCTGTATTATGTTTGTTGACTTTGCCAATTAGTAGGTAAAAGGTCGCTTCATCGCTAAACACAAGATGGTCATCAAATCCGTGTTGTTCCGACATTGCCTGCACTTGGGTACAAAAATCTTCACGTTCTGGTTTGTCGGTGTCCTTCAAATGCTGGAACAAATGCAGTTTGTAAGATGTCATATGCAGGCGTTTTCGTACCACTTGCCAAATGGTTTTTGGGTACATCTGAAGCTCACGACTAGCTCTTCTAATTGACTTCCTGGGGCTCCGCTGGAAGGTGTTACGAACTCTTTTAATTGTTTCAATCGAAGGTAATGGGGCAATTCTTTTCCAGGAGCGCAAACATCCCTCTTAAATTTTGCATGCCATTTGTGTATGTTACGTCTGTATGGGGGATGTTTTGAAAATTCTGTCTGAAAGTAACTTGAACACGTGTCCATGAGTTATTTTTATCAAATTCCAAAACAGAAAACGCTTTCTTCCTTCCAGTAAAAGAGATTAAAAGCAAAAAAGAGAGAAATTATTGCAAATGATAATTTACACAAAAAGCTAAAACCTTAATTGTGACATAACAATGGTCTGGCAAGACTACCGCTAAAAAAATTTGGGTGATTTTGCCTTTCCTACGAAACCAGTTTTGTCGTGCAACTTTTGCCAGGTACGCAGATACGAGATTTTGCAAAGTGACATATTGAGATGAAACGCCCTGTATATTGGTAAAAGCAATGCAATTTACAAAATTACGAAACAATTGGATGTAAAACTTCGCTTAAAGCAGAGGTATTACGTTTATCAAATCATAAATAATTGGAAAAAATCAAGCCAATAAGAGTTTAGCATAAATGCTTGAAGACCTTTAGGATAAGATTCCTCAAGTTTCTTCAAACCACTATGTTGAGCAATATTGAAAAAAGCAGTTTTGTGGTTGCTTGCTGTGTGATTAAAAAATTTGCTTGGATATTTTTGCCAGTTTCAAAAATCTTGCCAACAAAAACTAGATGTATTTTCAATTAATGAATTAATCAAAAATATGCCATAAGCTCTTCACAATGATAGAAAAAATTGTGAAGAATCTCACAAACAAATTTACAAAAGTCAAACACCTCTGTCAAAAGTATGAGATTCCATTAATGATTCCGAGAAGAGCCAATTGTTAAAATCACCAAGAAAATTATCCAATTAATTATACTTATGTAGAAAGGTATGATCAGATCAACGGTTGACCGGCCTTGCTTTGTTTTCAATTCACCTGGAAGAATCAATTGACACAGACAGTGTTTTGAATGAATATACTTAAAGCTGTAAATGTAATAGATCTGATTTTATTCTGTGGTTTAACGATACTTTGTCTTGCAACCAAAGAGCCTCAGGTTAAATTGTCTCCTTTGCTCTCTCTCCATGGAAATCCATGAAAGTATAACCACTTTTGAAAATTGGTAGAAGTATTTTAAAGCCATTTGATACTTTAGTTTGAATACGTTTTTGTTGTTGTAAACTTTAGGTAATGCCTATAATCGTGTATTTGTGTCGGGCATCAAATTATCAGTTGACAGTGACCTTGATCACCTTGGCTAATATACAGTACAGCAAGAGCTTACTTGCAAAGTTAAAAGCTAAAGACATGACGTTGAGGTTTTGCAGTTTTTATCATTTTTGCTTATCTTAGGCCAAGGCCGAAGTATTAAAAGTGGGTATTGGTTGAGTGAGATAAACACAAACAGCAATATATATTAATATTATTTTGTAGGCCCATTACCCATTAAAATAGACTCAGTTCACCTTTGAGCTAATCAGAATTTATTACAGCAAAATTGGTGGTCAGTGATTACGACAACACGAATTTAGTCAGCTTCTCCCTTACAAAAATCTTGGTTGCGTGCCTAATAGTCAATCATTTCAATTCATGAGGACGTGGCTTGAATGATGCAATAACTAGCCGGCGTTGCCCGCATGGCCCTCCCATCAGTAACGCCAAGGTTAACAATATCGGTTTGGCTGGCCAAACTGGCTTCACTTGATGAATAGTTGTGAAAAAAGTAATAAAAATTTATGCGGCCCAATCTCGTTCCAAATCAAAACTATCTATCGTTCTTTGAAACACAATGGATTAAAAAAAATTATCGGAATTCGCGCATAGCTACTACATGTCTTCCAAGTTTTTCGTGTCCTTTGGCAACATCTTATATTTGCCCTGTTTCGTTACAGGCGTCATTAAACTTGACAAATTTTATTCGTTAAATTGAGCAGGTGCTTGACAGCACATCAAAGTTGTGGAAGAGCGCCAAGGTTATTGATAGGTAGTTTTAGGATAAGTTATTAGGGCCCATCAGGGCATGCAGGCACCCACCATTTAGAGTCCGCCAGCAGGGCTTCCATCAGTAATGTCAAGATTGAGAATATCGGTTTAGCCGGCTTCATCCAATTGATTTTTGTGAGAACAATAACACTAAGTTACTATGTTGCTGACCATTCTTTTTCCAAAATAAAAGTACTGTTTTTTTAAAGGAAATCGATTAAGCCAAAAAACATTGTAGTAGGTTGCGAATAGCCGCTGTGTTTCTCCCAAAGTTTCTGGAGTTTCTGGCTACGTCTGGCTTGCTCTGTTTGGTATTTAGGAATTGGACTTAATCACAATTGAAATAGCCAACGATTTAAAAAGTTTTATTTATTCATTTAATGAAGTGCATTGAAGGATAATTTCAAAGTCACGAGATACTGGGGTAGCGCCAAAGTAATAGATATGTATTTTCAGAAATGGCCCATTACATATTAGGGCGCTACTTAAGATTTTTTCTTAATTGTATGCCTATTCGTGCGACCTAAATTCTTTGGTTGCACGCATGTGCTTGGTCATCACATAAATGCAGCCATGCAAACTAACCCTAAGTAAAGCAATCTCACACAAATTATTGCAATAGCTGGGCCCCCATCACTAATGTCGAACTAAAAATTTAGGTGGTATGTAGCTCGATAGTAATATTTTGTTGCAAAAGATAAAACAGTACCATTCTTATCTCTCTCTTTTCGTAGGGGATCACCAATTTTTTGCTTGAAGATGGCTACATCTAAAAATTTTTAGAGGCTTCATTTTTTGATGGTTGTTTTTGAAAATTTAGGTTTTAAATAGATAATGCCATAAAACCATGCTTTTGAGAAAGATTGGCAAAAGGTACAAAAAACTTAGTTTTTGTTGAAATTACAATCTTGTGAAGCTCAGCCATCAAAATTTTGAGCCTGTTTGACTTGTAAGCTACATTTCAAAATTGTTAGAGGCTTCATTTTTTAATTAATTAAAAAAAAATTTCGATAGATAATGCCAGAAAATCATGTTTTCGAGAAAAAATATTCGAAATGTTCCAAAGAATAAACATTTTCTATATTTTGTAAATTTATTACCTCTAGTACAGGAGTTCTTGAACTGGAGTCTATGTAGCTTTAAGCTGTCCGTCGACAAGATTCAGAAGTTCCACGGAGTTCCATTGAAAATGTTAGTACAACAGCAGCATTTATTTTTCTTTCACAACAAAAAAGCGTTGAATTTAAATGGAAAGGGTCCAGACAAGCCAGAAACTAAATTTAGTGGTCCGTGTTGAAAAAAATGTAAGAATCGCTGGTGCAGTAAGAAAATTTTTCAAAAAGGAAAAAAAGATGTATGGCAAACATTTTTGATCAGCGATTACAAACTAATCCTTTGCCCTAACTAATTAGAGCCACATATAGCTGGAAAGCTAATTTCCTTAGCTTTCAAAAGGCACTAATTGTTAGTACCGTATCATAATCTTTATGTATAAAACTAACCTGTTTTCCCTCAACTTACCACTCTTTTGAGGAAAGTCAAAATATTACGCTACAGGTCTTAAAGTTTAATTTTTTTAGTACGGTAAAAAAACAAATAGTAAAGATGGTTGTCATATATTATCAAAATGACTTTGAAACAATCTTCAATTTGCTAATAAATCTTTATGTGGAAGACAGGTGACTCGGAAATGGCAACTCCCAAGCGAGTGCGGACATACCGTCCAAAACATAGCGATACATTGCTTTCTTGTGAATGGAGGATATATATGGTAAAAAAATAAAAGTTTGAAAATCGGTAGAGAAATGAGGTCAGAAATTAGCTTTAACTAAACTCATTTTGTAAAAATGTTGCAATTTTTGAAAAAAGTTATCATATGATCATCTATCATAGCAAAGAGCTGTGTTGGTCGAACCAGAGTGCATTATAACATCATAGCAGCTAGATTGGAGCGTGCAGGAAAAAAGGAACAAGCACGCTTAAAAACTTTAACTGGTTAAAAAATCTGTTGTTGCATAGTCAATTCAGCTTTAATTGTTAAAGTGTTTTTTTTTTATCAAAAGCACCTTACCAATGTTTTTCAAAAAAGTTTACAATCGCGTTTCTACAATCAGTATTTTTTGAGAAAATATGGATAAAAAATTGTGCAATCAAGTGTTAGCGCTAACGTCATCTTAGGTCCTAAAATGATAAAATTGTTTGTAAGTTGGGGCCTGGCTTTCGTTTGAGCAAGAAACGGTGTTCCTCTGTTAAGAAATGGAAATTTTTAAAGATCGCCTTTAATTATGACGTCATTGTGACGTCACGGACCTTTTTACGACGCTTATCCGGGGATGGTAATCAATTGTGCCAAGTTTGATGTTTGTACGCCCAGTAATTTCGTAAGAGTTAACACAGACACACCGACAGATTTGCGCTTTTTCATGTAGAAAATTGGTATTGATCATTCTAAGTGGGACAACTATAGAAAAAGTAAGAACTGTTTTGGATAAATAAATTGCATACTCTTCAGCCACATGGAACGAATATCAAAGAATAACATTTTGTAGACTAAAACGCACTTTTAGTTATTCCGACATATCATTTTATGGAGATTTTTGTATGTGCTTTGTTCTCCCCTTTGATTTCAATTTTATTTTATAATTGGATCTTCTTTTATTGACTTATTAGTTATTACCTGATGTTAACTGGCACAGTAGGCCGCGTAATATCTATTCCATATTTTGTCATATTTGAACAGCAACCTTTCATTTTTATTAGTAATTTGGTTTCTAATGATTTTGCTAACAGCAAAATTGTAAATTTAGCAGTTGATTTTTAAAGGTGTTAAGAGTGAAAGAGCTACCGTTTTTGTCATTTTGCAGATCGCACACGGCAAGCTGCCAGCCGGCAGTTAAAGCTTTGCAATTTTGAGATTAATGTAATAAAGTTAAGCAATAGTTATCTAAATTAATTAGTTCGTTGAATATTGGTATGACACCATTCACTGCATCCTTTGTGATAACGCAAATTATTGGAAAAGGAAGTTATAAATTCTTGCTCTAAATTACTAAAATTTTTGAGTGCTATTTTTCTAACCGCCAAATTTTGTAAATAAACAATATTTGCACGTAATGGTTATGTTTTGTATTAAATGTTATATTTTCCAGTTTATTGTACTTGGTCAAAATTGGTGTTCGAAAGCAATTGTCAAATAATAATAATGAATTTATAAATTTTTCGGCATTTACGTAATGCCCTCTTCAGTAACCGGAGAGCTTAATCAAAATGCAGTAGTGCAGTAGTTCTTATATCCAAAGTGATATAAGAACTACTGCACTACTGCACTACGGGGTCTCCAGTGAAAAATCTGGGGGTCTGCAGAAGGAATGCCAAACTGTATTCTTTCAACACTCAAATGCAGAGATAAGATGAGATTGTCAAGTTGCTACAAAGTTCGCCAATATAATAAGTGCTCAGGGTGGACGACGAGAACGTAAAGCAGCTCCCACCCCAATTGGAACACTAAATACCCAATTGGGACTCTGAGTGCGATAAACGGTACAAAGCATACCTACAATCTGAAGAAACCACCGAACAACAAAAGAATGCAACTGCCTTGTTGGATTATCTTGACAGCAAACATCACAAACGTTGGATAGACACTATTACAAGTTTCGATTTTACGCACTCATCACGAAAGGCTTGGAGAACCTTAAACAAAATCACAAGAAGGAAAAAAACGCCCAAGAAATGCCCTGTACCACCAAACCACCCAGCAAAACAACTGCAAGACAATTGAAGATACCCCAACGCAAACAGAAAATTTATGAAAGCGATCCTAAAAGGATCAGACGAACTAAAAAACAGAAACACCCATTCAGATTATCATCACATAGAAAACGACATCACAACTTCTGAGGTATCATCTGCAATTAAATCACTGAAGTTTGGCAAAGCACCGGGTCCAGACGGCATCCCTAATGGATTTATTAAGAATTGCGGAACCAAACTGGTACATTGGCTAAATTAATTTCTAAATATATGTTATCGCCATATACGGATCCCAAAGCAGTGGCGTCACGCCAATGTTATTAGTCTTCTCAAACCAGGCAAACCTGAAACGTCTCCTCGAAGCTATTGCCAATTTCCCTACTGTGCACAACATACAAACTGCTTGAACGAATACTCTTAACACGACTTGAACCCATAGTAGACAAGCTATTCCCCAAAGAACAGGCAGGATTTTGAAAGAGTCGCAGCACTGTCGACCAAGTGGCTAAACTTACTGAAATAATCGAGGATGCATTTGACAAAAAAGAGATAACAGGATCAGTGTTTATTGACTTCACCACTGCCTATGATACAGTCTGGCATCAGGGCTTGCGTGTGAAACTGCAACAAATGCTTACCTCCAACCACTTAATTTATTTCATAATGGAATTACTGTACACTAGGTCCTTCACCATGTTCACAAGTGATGGACAAAAAAGCCGGTCCTTTAGATTAAAAAATGGCGTAGCCCAAGGATCCGTTCTAGCCCCTACTCTATAAAACATCTACACAGCTGATTTCCCCAAAACATCTGGCAACTGCTTCATGTATGCAGACGACGTAGCAATCACCTATTCTGCATCAAGTATTGCCAAAGTCGAAGAAAACCTATCTAATGACATGAAAATCGTATGCCAGTACCTACATGACTGGCACTTAAAGCTTTCCCAATCAAAACCGGTGTCATCACTGTTCCATCTTAAGAACCATCTGGCTTCGAAATCCATTAAAGTAACCTTGGACTCCAACACAATCCTGAACTGTGAGCGATATCCTACATACCTTGGAACCACCTTGGATCGGAGTCTAACGTACAAAAACCACTTGCACAAACTGAAACAAAAAGTGTCTTCACGAGTGGCACTGGTGAGAAAACTGTAGGGAACTAACTGGGGTACCTCATTTGACACTTTACGAACCTCCACTACAGCACTCGTATTTGCACCAGCTGAGTATTGTTCCCCTGTTTGTTGCCAAAGTACCCACACAAAAACACTAGACGTAACTTTGAATGAAGCAAAGCGGATTGTCTCAGGCTGTATCCGCCCCACCCCTTTGAATTTCTTGCCACCACTATCGGGAATACAGCCACCAAGCTGTCGCCCGAAAAAACTCAGTAAACGCTTATACTACAAAGCAGATAACACTGACCATCTTCTACACAACATTTTGTACAGCAAAACCCCTACCAAAAGGCTTAAATCACGCAAACCTCTTTGCCCATTTCTGGAATCACCACAAGGCTATGACCCTTAGCAAGAACCAATCCCACATAAACTGCAATCACACATCCAACACTGGTCAGACAAACCCCCTAGGACATGGCCTCCCTCGGAAAGCCTTGGTCCAACTAAATAGATTGCGAACCGGGATAGGAAAATTTGGTGACTCAATGGTAAATGGGGATTTGGTGATGACAATCTATGCCAATGTGGAGAACCCCAAACTACATACTACATTGTCAATGACTACAAATCAACAGGACCTCCTTGCAACCTAACAGATGTTGACCATCCTATGCTCAAACGATATCTGATAAACTGCAACTTCTGATGAGATTGTCATACGAACGAACGAACGAACCCTCAAATGCACAAACAACAACGACCACCACTTTGACTAATAATAACAGTGGCTTTGCAGTAACATGCTACCTATAGTCAAACGTACGCAGTATTACATCGTTATAGTGGTGAACATATTATTTGTTTTAGTCTGATGCAATGGGCCATTATTTTTATTTTTTTACTACATATTATGATGCAATAGACCAGAGTAAGAAAAGCAATTCCACTGCTACACCTGTTTCAAAGTTTTGTAAAAGAAAGACTGACGTTTGTCTCTTCCAGATTTAAAAGTTAGTTAGATGGATAAAGCTACTTAGTGGTGATTCTTTTATCAAAGAATACAGTTATGTAAGCTTAGACAATAGCATTGAAGAAGTAATTGAAAACTGATTGCAGTAGCTAAGATAATTCTGGTAAGAATGATGCAACTAACGCCTCTGGAGAAGCATATGATCATCCAACTAGTTGTTTCTGTATTGAGGGCTAAACATTAAATCCTTAGTCATGAGAGATAAGGTTTAATAAAGTATTTGAGGGTTGAAGTATAAAAGTTGCAGTTGTGGCACTTTTCTCTACCCACAACTCCACTGCGTAAAAGGAAGGAACAGGAAAATTCAGGTACCGCGGGATACCAGTGTGTCTAATTTTCTCCCAGCAGCTTTTTGGTATCTGATAGCTGGTTGCTACCGGTATGGGGATAGAATTTTACAACCAAAACAATGAAGGAGCCCATGGAATTTAAGACAATCACTGCGCCTGTTTCCTTTTAGTATTTGCTATATCATTTCTACATTTTACCTGCGATTTCCAAAAAAATGAATCTGAATGATTTAGCCACTTTTAGTACAATTAAGACTTTTCAATTAGTCATTATTTTTGCTTCCTTAGGTCATAATCATTTTGTTTACTAATGGCTGCGAAAAATAGACATGAAATACGTTTCTGGGACGATTCTTACGTTCAGTGTGGTTTCACAAAAGTTGTTGGTTGTGATAAACTTGACAATGCTTAGTGCACATTGTGCAATACCATTTTGGGCAACGATTCTTTAACTCTTTCGCTTCCGCGATCATCAATTGAGATGATTTTTGCGCTTACACCCTCTTGCTCCCGCGAAATCATCAATTAATGATTTTTTTCAAAAGTTAAAAAAAATTAGTTTATTTTAAAATTGATTTGTGACTTTATTTCTCAATCGATTTCAACAATTTTTTTTTTAATTAAAGTTTATTTTAAGGCAATTTTGATGATGTTTTACATTTGTCTTAACTATTTGTTTTTATTCTGAAAAAATTGACCTATATTACCTGTTGTCGAATTTTTTTACCCCCCAAAAATTTGGTAATCTAGTATAAACAGATAAATTTATTACATAAATAATGCAATAACCTGACTACTGTTAATATAATTATAACGCTCAGGAAATTAGCTTTTCAGCAATATATAATTTTAAATAGTTGAGGCTTGAAATTACTTTGTAATGGCTGATAAAGAAGTAGTATGCATACACAATTTTTCATTTTTTGTTAAAAATTTTTTCGACGGTACTTCAGAAAATTGCAATTTGTAGAAAAACTAATTTCTTTGGTACATTTTGGCTATTTTTCCTGATATTCATGGTTATTTAGCTGTCTGCATCTAAGTTTTCAGAAAGATTGATCAAAAAATAAAGTCTATGGAATTTTTGATAGATAGCCGTCACCAAGCAAAAAATAGATAATTTTCTGCAAAAAAAGGGAGGTCAGCATGATCCTGTATCATCTTTAGCAACAAAATTTTTATCTCAAACTACATATTATCGGAATATTGAAGAAATTTTCTTTCCAAAAATATATATAGTTGCATGGTTCAGGTTAAGAGTTATTCTATAATGACTGATGAAATTGGCAAATTTCGTAGGCCTAATCTGTTTTCAATACCGGTGAAAAACATTCAAAATTTGGATTTTTGAGCTTCACAAAATTGCAATTTGTAGAAAAACTAATTTCTTTGATACATTTTGACTATTTTTCCTGATATCCATGGTTATTTAGCTGTCTGTATTTAAGTTTTCAGAAAGATTGATCAAAAAATAAAGTTTATGGAATTTTTGATAGATAGCCGGCTCTAAAAACATTGAAAGCAAAAAAATTGGCGATCTTCCTACAAAAAAGGTAGGGAAATCAACATAGTCCTGTATCATCTTTAGCAACAAAATTTTTATCTTAACCTACAAATCATCTTAAAGTTTAAGAAATTTCCTTTTCAAAAATACATATAGTTGCATGGTTTAGGCTAAGAGTTATTCCACAATGATTTATGAAACATGATACCTATAGTTATCTTTAGTACCGGCCCAAAACACTCAAAATTTGATAGCTGGACCTCAGAAAATGCAAATCACACAAAAAGTACTCTCTTTCCAAATTTGAAATCATGTTTATACGCTTATATAACTCAATTTTTCCCCCTGTATTAAGTTTTCACGGAGCTGGTCTATATCAATCACTTTTTATAGATTTTGCAAGGTAGGGTACTCCGGGTGATAATCTGGTTCTCTCCAACAAAAAAGGAGGGGTGTAAAAATGGTCCTGTTTCATCTTAGCAATAAAATATTAGTTTTAAGTTTTATATTATCTAAAAGTTGAAGAGATTTCCTTTTAAAAATATATCATAATACATATTTTAGGCTAAGTTTTGATTGGTAAAAAGGCTAGCCTACATGATAAACCCTAAATTATCTTCGGTACCGGTAAAAAAAGCCCAATTTTGGTGCTAAACCTCATATAATTGCAAATTGTAAAAAAAGTACACCTTTTAAAAATCTTAAAACATTTTTATTGATTTGCGCCCCTCTTTTACCACGTTGTATCAAGTTACCAAGGAGAAAATGCAAACAAAGCACTTTTTATTTACTTTGACAGGTGGGCTATAATCAATCAAAATTAGCTTTCTCCCAGCAAAAAAGGGGGAGGGAAAAAGTAGCTTATGTTTCACCTTAAGCAACAAAATAATCTATTTAAACTGCATATCATTTGAATCAGGAAGAAACAGTCTTTTCAAAGATAGGCAATGTTAGGTGGTATAAGCAAAGAGTTATTATATAACGATTGATGAAAAGGGTAGTTGCAGTAGATTTCAGGACCCCCAAAAAGGCCAAAAATTTGGCTGCTGGGCTTCAAAAAAATTGAAAATAGTACAAAAAATTTGTCCTTAAGTAATTTTTGACATTTTACCTCAAAATTATGATTCTTTTACATTATCTAGCGGCCATTTTTAAAAAAATTCATCCACACGAGGCCTGTAATATCTTTTAAACTTGGAGTAACATTGTGTTCCCCCACCAACAAAAGAGGGGGGTAAAGATGCTTTTGTTTCATTTTGAGTCACAAAGCATTTGCTTTTAGAATGCACATCACGCTAAGTGGGATGAAATTTCCTTTCCAAAAATATATTACACTACGTAGTTTGATTTAATCTTGATTTCATTTTGATCGATCAAAAACGCAGTTCCAATACACATCTTTTTGTTGTAGCCCAAAAAGATCTTGAAATATCTGAGGTCCTGGGTCTCAGAAAAGAAACAATTGCGGAAAACTAAGTAACTTGATGCATTTTGGCTATTTTTCCTTGAAAGCATGGTTCTTTAGCATGATGTGTCTAATTTTCGAAAAGATACATCAAAAATGAAGTCTCTAGAATTTTTTAAACCTACAGTACCTTATTTTGAAAGTAATTTACTCTCCCAAAAAGGAGGGGATTACTTTGCATAAATTATATTTATGGGCAAAAAAATTTTTTTGGAGGTTAGCATAATCGTAATCACAATGAAATTTCCTTTTCAGCGATATAACATAATTGATATAATAGCCAATCGTCTAAAACCAGTGAATGATAAAAGTAAACATGATTAATGTTTTTTTTATGCAAATTTGCCGTTTTTTGCATCTGATACAAAGAATTGCAGAACTGCTTTGCGGAAGCGAAAGGGTTAGTTAAAGCCTTCGAAGTCGAAGAGGCACAAGAAACTGAAGCATAAAGAGAATATAGACTCAGTTGAAACGTTCAAAGCGAAAAGAGCTCGTTGTGATATTAGAGGAGAGCTCCCTGTGTTAGGCTTCTCCCTAACTTCTCAACCACTCCTGCGCGCTTCGAATGAAGTTTCTTTGATAATAGCAAAAGCAAAAGTACCTCACATAGCTGGTGAGAAACTAATGAAGCCAAGAGCGGTAGAAATGGCGCAAATATTACTGAGCCGAAACAAGGCCAAAAGAATAGACTTAGTTCTCTTGTCCTATGACACTGTAAATAACAGGATTGCAGATATAGCAAATGACGTTTTGAGTCAGCTTATCGCTTAAATCCAAGATAGCCCATGTGGAATAAATCTTCAATTTGATGAAACAACCAATATCAAGTCAATTAGTAGCATACCGGTAGGTGAGATTTGTTAAGGGAAACGCAATTGTGGACGAGTTTTTATTTTGTCAAGAGATGAAGGAGAGAACTAGAGGTAAAGACGTCTTTGATCGCGTTAAATGCATTTCTTCGTGAAAATTCAAGATCATGGAACAAAGTGGGATCGGTATGCACAGATTTTGCGCCGGCTATGATAGAGCATTGATCCGGTTTTGTAGCCCCACTAAAACAAGTTGCTCCGCATATAGTATCAAATCACTGTGCTATTCATAAATACGCCTTAGTTTGTAAGACCTTCCCTCTTGAATTGAAAAGTGTTCTTGATTCTGTAGTAAAGTCTGTGAATTTCATTCTTAGCAGGACTATGAATTTCCGATTATTCAAAGCATTTTGCGACGACCTTGGAAAGGAGCATCAGTGCCTTCTTTTTCACACCAAAGTGTGATGGTTACCGTAGGGAAAAGTGCTCTCCCGTGTTGAAGAACTTGTCACTGAAGTTGCCGTGTTCTTTCGTAAGCATGGGCCAGTGGAACTTGCTACATTATTTGATGACAATAGATTCCAATTGAAGGTCTTTTATTTGGCAGACATCTTTAGTCTTTTGAATGAGCTCAGTTATTCTCTGCAGGGAAAAACCAATCTCAGATAGAGGCTGCAGAGAAGGTCTCCGCCTTCAAAAAAAGTTATCCCTACGGAAAAAAAGAGTAAGAAACCAGAATTTTGCTATGTTTTTACTGTTGGACAGTAAAATTGGTGATCAGGAGACTAACGAATGGCTGACTGCTTTAATTGATGATTACATAAGCAACCTCAAGAAAAAAATGGAAGATTACTTTCCAATATCTGAGCCTTCTTCAGCATGAATTCAGATGTCTTTTATTGCTGAGATGACCGACAACGGGCAGCTCAACCTTCATGAGCAACATCTGGAATTGCAGAGTTCTCAAGCTGCAAAGACCAAGCTCAGCTCCTCCTCACTGACAGAATTTTGGTGCAGTATGTTGCAAGTATATCCTGAATTGATAAAGAGAGCTCTAGAAGCATTAATTTCATTTCCAACGACATACCTTTGTGAAGCTGTCATGTCTGCTCTAGTTAATATCAAAACTACGTACCGCAATCGCCTTAGAGTTGCAAATGACACGAGAATTGCTCTCAGCAATATTAATCCCCGTATTGTTGAGCTTGTTTCGAAAAGACAAGAACAGAGGTCACACTGACTATGTTGTGCTGTGTTTTGCCGAGTAAATTGTGATATTCCACTAAGCACTTGTGCTATGTTTTCATGAAGAGAGTTTTTAAATTAATTAGAGATCCAGGAGTAAACAACTTATCCGCCTTATCACAATAGTGTTTGTTCTTTCAACATACACCTCCTTTGCAAGTTGTGCAGACAAGGGGTCCCCAAGCCAATATCTTTAGGAATAGGGGTCCCAAGGGTTGGAAAGGTCAAGAACCACTGGTTTAAAGGATCTATTCTTTTGACAAACGGAAAATGTCGGCTCTATTTTTAATTTTTTGCGCTTTAGCTCGATGTTACTGGAATACTGTTTTGTGCCCTGATTATGTTGGCCGTGTTGGATAACAAAACTTCAGCTTAAATGCAGGCACCACGATATTAGTTCATGTGGCATTTTACCAGTATAAGTAGGGTAACCATACCGTGCTTGTTTTTAAGATTTGTGCTTATTTTTAAGGGTACTGTCTTAGAAAAATGTGCTTATTTTTTAAGATTTGTGGACATTATGCAGTTGTGTGCTGATTTGATTCAGGAAATTGTACTCGCAGAGAGTAGGAGGACCCGCGAAGACTTTATGTGTCGCACAACCCTAGAGGCCGCAACAAATTGGGCGTAGATCTTTTTTTTTGGAGGACACTTTCGTGTCGGCGAAAGTGGCTTTATGTCTAAGAAAATTGACTGATTGGCCGCATGCTATTCGAACAGAAAAATATAAATGGGGATGATTGTCTTAAATTTTCGGCAAAAACAACTATTAGCAACAGCGTGCTTATTTTTTGTTTTAGACATATGGTAACCCTGCGTATAAGTAAGTTAAGGTTAGAGTGACGAATTTTTAATGCAGGTAAACAGCAGCTCAAAATTTTTTACTGTTGTTTTGTTGGAGAAGTTGTCTTGCAGCAGCGGTAACTGTATAAAATGTGTAAAGATTGTAGGCGGACGTTAAAATGGTTAGAACTTATAGGCATGTTACTATAGTGTCTAAAATATTTTGTCGTTTCTTACGTCCCGCGATGCAGCTCTGTGTTAATTTCAATGTCACTTAAATTCATTTTCACTGAAGGAAACGATTTTACAATTGAAATGGAATAGCCTGTGTGTGAAAAAAATTTAAAGCTTCAAGTCTCTCCAAACTTTTTCTTTGCCTCCCCAATTTAAAAAGAGTGAGGATACGAGCTCGCTCACGTAACAAGTCTTTCCATCAAGAAGTGCACAGGATGAATCAAGGCTATCTCATAGTAACAATAATTTTTGCTACTG
This sequence comes from Trididemnum clinides, assembly GCA_963675345.1. Lineage (NCBI taxonomy): Eukaryota > Metazoa > Chordata > Ascidiacea > Aplousobranchia > Didemnidae > Trididemnum > Trididemnum clinides. Next base: position 38,070,209 of record OY776291.1, read on the forward strand.
CTCTAACAAGCGTTATTAGGGTCAACGCAGCCGGCAGAACCAATATTTTTTGACCTCTCATAACCAAAAGATAACTCTGTAGAGCGACCCCGGCAGATGGGACTACCGGGATTTTCCGAAAGGCCGCCCTGGGCCGTTAATTGTAAAAAAGACAAATTGGGAAAACGAGACGTAAACCAAATAACCGCCAGGGCTGTTATAGGGCAGTTGGCTATTGCCTGTGTTTGAACCACTACACATGCACACAAGACCCACACCCATTTTTGTAAGAGGACTAGAGCATTTAAAAGTTGTTAAGGTAATACTGTAATTAAATAATGAAGAAATTATAATCTACATTTAGTGCAAAATTGTAGTCAAGGCTATATAATTGTAAGCGATCGTAAAGTCAAACATGCAAACACTTTACTATGTTTCACTACTTCAATAAAAACAGAATGTTTCTTGCTGTTCAACTCAATTATTGGCACCACAAAACCGCCCTCCTAAAATTAGCGTTTATGGATGGACTGACGATTGGGCGGGCTTCCGGAAAACCTCAGTAGTATCTAATAATAAGATCAAGCTTTATAAGTCAGGGCAGCAATGTTTGACAGGTTTAATCTAAATCCAGCCATGTTTGACTAAATTTTTTGTGTGTTAAATATATTTAAACAGAAAATTTTGCTGATTCTTTTTTCTTGGGTTATAGTTTTGTCTCCAGAAAAATTTTCGGTTGCCCAAACATATGAATAAAAGGCGCAATGCTAATCAAACTGCTTTTAATAATTTGCAATTAATGTAATTAAAATGTTAGTGTTTAATTGTTTAGAATCCGTTAGAGAAACAACGAACTTGGAAAAGGAAACGGTTTTTCTTGAAAATTACTCGCCTGCGTTATCTATGACAAGTAATATTTCTCAAAAAGCTGTTAGCGAACATGATAGTACGCGTGACTTTACATCACCTGAATCCTGTCTTGTTAAGCAAGCTTCCAGAGAACGTTCAAGTTTTCTGCTTCCAGCAACTCCAGAAAGATTATCACATCATAGCTCAGCAGTGCGCGCTATGGATCGCCACAGTGGTAACATGAAACGTGTGAAAGACGTGGAAATTTTGAACACTTTTTCGAAACGTCCTAGTTTTTGTAAAAAGCAGTCCCCCGACACTCAGGTGATTTCTTTGTTGGATCAGTCATCAACACTTCCACGAGCTCATCACCAAGTTCTCCGCGACGTTTCTACCACTAACCACCAAAATGATTTCAACAATAAGCACCACAGTGTGGATAGTATCGAGATTCAAGATATCGCCGATATTTCAAATTCCAAAAAAGCATGCAACAATGTTTGTAAAAAAAATATTGTTCAAAAATGCGTTGAAGAAAACATTGACCTTGATTTATTTCGTGTAAATTGCCATGAAAGCTCGGACGATGCAGTTATAAATCCCTATGAAGAAGTTTCTTTCGTTCCGAGCGCAAAGATACCTGCTACTGATGACGTAGAAACACATTCAGAATTTGACGATCAAAACAAGGCAAAGCATAAAATTCAAGAAATTATGGACAGCGTGAAACTTTTGAAATCAGCATATCGTCCAAAACTTCCTGTTCCGAGATATCCTGTTTCTTATGATAACATTAATTTTGATAGTAATGATTGGCAGTCTTCACTTGATCTAAGCACAAAACCATCAAATCTGCATCAGGCCTTACAAAACAATCAAAAAACACTGTCTTCTACTTTTCAAGTTTTGTCACCAAAAAAAATGAATTTGAAATCATCTGAATTTTCTAATGGTCCTTTAAAACCTTCTAATTCAGGTTTGACAGGCTCTTCGACATCTGTAGAGTTAGCTAACAAAAATGAAGTAACACCGCCAAGCTCTATGGAAAATGTAAACGAAGTATTGATTAAACTTCCTACAGTTGACGACAGAAATGAAAAATCATTTGTATCCTCGGCCAGCGAAAGTCATTCTTTCGGATCGCAACTTCGCTATTTGCTCGTTGGTGGGCAAGATGATAAACATGTATCACCAATCAATAAAAAAAAATCATTGCTTAAAAGATCAAAATCCCCTGGTGAAAAAAGAAACGTCAAGCCTATACCAAAAGAAGATTGCAAGAATAGGGATGCCATATCAATAAAATCATGCAAAAAAAATGCAAAAGCAATTAAAAGGTAAGTTTGATAGTGTGATACTAAAAATCACACTTTATGTTTCGTTCATGTATTTGAGCTCATGTTCCATTTGCTAGCTTTAGTTAAATTAAACTAACATGACGAGTAGACTGCTTACCAGCTCGGGCCCCATCACCCGTCTAGCACATAAAAGCGCAGAATTTCCATTTAGTTCTTTCCCAAGAATACAAGCAAACTTGCTGGCTCTTTTTCCCCGTTATGCCCATTTTGCTGAACAGTAACCAACAAAACTGTGATTACCATTTTTAAGGCTTTTATACATACCTATTTACTTGTATAGCAATCTCAAAAAAATTTAATTTGAAAAATGTATCTATTAACTAAAATACATGAGTTGCTAGTTGCTAGCCAGCAATTTTCAAGGCGATCTCCTATCAAGAGGGATCTGCCTCCAGCATCAAAGTACAATAGAAAAGTTTGCTCAAAAATGATCACCAGCATCGTATGGTACCATACAGCAATCTATTACATCATGTCAATAACCCACGACCGGTTTCGACCATATTGGCTCTCATCAGGCGGATGCAAAAAACACTCAATAATAAACATGCTAAAAAAAAACAAATTTGCCATTGGGTGCAAAAAAATTTTTGAGCAAATTTTGATCATTGATCATTGTGATCATTTTTGAGCAAATTTTTCTATTGTACTATTAACTAAAACAACAAATTTAGCAGAAATTTCTTGGCTTCGGCAGCCTATTTAGTTACGATCGGTCAAGACAATATCTATGCAATAAAGGGCGATTCTGTCTGTGACTGCACGCGTGTACTTTAACTCTCCTGAAACTGCTGGGCGTACAGACGTAAAACTTTGCACGATCGATCTCCACTGCAAAGCAAGTGTTTCGATAGGGCTGGTAACGTTGTCATGACGTCATAAATTGAAGATAGTTTTTTAATTCGCATTTTTTGACGGAGGAAGGCGGTTTTTTGCTTAAGCTATAGCAGTGGTTCCCAACCTGGGGGTCGCAGAGCATTTTAAAGGGGGTCGCGAAGCTGTTGCTAATGCAATAGCAAAAGTGAATGTAGATAGGACTAGGTACCGGTCCGCTGGTAGTATGTGCTTTGATGTGTGTCACTTTTCATTGAGCTATTTCATTCGGATAGCTTTGTAGCACAACTTTTATTGCATCAGTATGCGTCCACTGTGATGTAATAAACTATGACCACGTGACCATAGGATTAAGCGTGCAGTAGCTGCAAATTGAAACTCTATTAAGTTAACAGAGTTTCAAAGTAGCCTAGTATATTATACTAGAGATCAGTCAAGACTTGAGATTGCTAAAAATAATTAAGGGGAGCATCCTACGCCATGGAGAAAAAACGAAAATACATTGAAGAGTACATTAATCTTGGCTTTACTTCTTTATTGACCGATGGTGTAGAGAAGCCACAGTGTGTTCTCTGCCACGTTGTTCTTAGCGCGGAATCATTGAAACCATCAAAATTGAAACGCCATTTAGAAGCCAAACACCCTCAACATGCTAAAAGGGATGCAGCATTCTTTAAACGCCATGAAGCTGGTCTCAAGCGGCAACGCTTGACGCTACTGGAAACTTTCATCAGAAAAATGTGGCTGTACTTCAAGCGTCCTATGAAGTCGCATTGGAAATTGCCAAAGGAAAGAAACCTCACACTATTGGGGGAAACACTTGTTAAGCCATGCTTGTTAAAAACGGTAAAACTGGTTCTCGGGATGCAAGTGCGGCGAAAGTTAAACAAATTTCTCTTTCTAACAATACCATCAAGAGACGCATATCGGATATGGCCAAAGATGTAACAGTGCAAGTGATACAGGAGATCAAGGGTTCTCCGATGTTTTCATTTCAGCTAGACGAGACAACAGATGTTAGCTCATGTGCTCAGCTTCTTGTTTTTGTCAGGTATATCAATTCCGGTGACTTCAAAGAGGAGTTTCTTTTCTGCAGTTGAGCTGGACTCTACTACAAAAAGTGCAGATGTTATGAAGAAGATGACAACTTTTTTTGAATCTGCCCAACTTGAATGGACAAATGTTTGTGGAGTTTGTACCAATGGCGCCCCTTCTATGTTGGGATCGCAGTCTGGCTTTCAAAACAAGTTAAGGAGCTGGCACCTGAAGCAAAGGGCACGCACTGTTTCATTCATAGATATGCGCTTGCCAGCAAAACATTACCAGCTCAACTAAAGGATATATTGAATTCGGTGGTGAAAATCGTAAATTTTATCAAAGCAGGAGGTCTCAGCTCACGTCAGTTCAAAGAACTTTGCAAGGATATGAACTCAACACACGAAAACGTTGCTTTTCCACACAGCTGTTCGCTGACTTTCCAAAGGGAACGTTCTTAATCGCGTTTATGAGATGAAGGATGAGATTCAGGCATTTTTAGAATTTAAAAATAAAAGGGAATTTTTGTCGTACTTCAATGATGATAAGTGGATGAACAGCCTGGCTTATTTGGCGGATATATTTGAAAAATTGAACTGCCTAAATTTGAAACTTCAAGGGAAAGACACAAATATTATACAACTCAATGATAATGTGAAGGCATTTGTCTCAAAATTGAAAACCTGGCAGCGAAAAGTGCATATTGGAAACATTGCTATGTTTGACAGATTGTCCAGTGTCTCTTGCATTGAAGAAACGGGCGAAGAGTTTGAAGATTAAAAAAAAATAATTGTGGCACACCTGCAGTCCATGGAGTGCGAGTTCCAACGTTACTTTTCAGAACTCGAAGAGCAAGAAGCTATACTTGTACAAAATCCTTTTTCCGCTTCTCTGGATGCAAGCGGCATTCCTGACGAAATCCAAGATCAATATTTTGATCTTAAGAATGACTCATCTGCTCGCATTCTCTACCATGAAAAGTCACTCTCTCAATTTTGGTGTGAAATGTATGATTCATACCCACAGGTTTATAAGCTGGCTTTTCAAGTATTACTGCCCTTCGCTACGACGTATCTATGCGAGAGTGGTTTTTCAGCTCTTCTGCATATGAAAACGAAGGAAAGAAATAGAATGAATGTGGAAGACGACATGAGACGGGCTCTGTCTAGCACGCAACCTCGAATTTCACGGTTAGCTGCAGACGTACAAGGTCAACCATCGCATTGATTTGTCAATAAATGCAAGAAAAACATTTTTAGTGCTTACTTTATAATTATGCATTTAGGAAGGAATATAAGTGGGGGTCGCGGTATCTACGAAATGTTTTAAAAGGGGTCGCCAAGACAAAAAGGTTTGAGAAACCACTGAGCTATAGCCAGCATCCGACTTATCAACTCATGAAATTTCACTCGTTTGGAAACGGAGATGACATTTAATTATAAAATACATTTTTCATTTTTTTCAAGAAATACTGACTGTGGAAAACGCGGTTGAAAGATTTTGGGGAGATATTAACAAGGTGTTTCCAGTTAGTGACAATGCAAAAAAACGATTGAAAACAACAACAGATACCGGGTGTACTTATTATTCACTGTCATCTTGAAAGCAAACATAAATAGTAAAGTCATATGCTGACTCTTATAGTACAGTGATATCATGCGACACTAATATACAGGTTTCAATTTGTTTTTTAATAATGCAGTGGCAAGTACAAAAATTGTAATAAACAGAACTGTAAGTGGACTCCGCGTTTAAATATCTTTGTAGTACAGTCATGCAGCTTGCTCAAGTACACTTAACCCCAAAAACATTTTTATCACTTGTAGCAACCTGGAACAAAACTGTAGAAACCATGTTTGTATTCTATTTACTATGTCTGCACTAAGGTTATTATTGTTGTACCACTATACTTGCTGTATCTCTATATGTTCTGCACTGTGTTTACTATGCTTGCACTATACCTCTATGCATGGTTAGTACCACCCTTCAAAATCCAGTTTGTGCTATCGCTGCTTGCGTCCCCATTTAAAATTGGCAATCACTAAGTTTTGCATTGAGTTGCCAGAATATGTGCACAGAGACATTGGTGTTTTCAAAAGGCATTGCGTGGTCATGCAGTAGTCCTTGGTCAATGTGCTTGCATTTTGTTTGTTGGTGCTTGTTTTACCATCGTTTTTTAAGAGCTAATTCATTTGTTTGTATTGATAACAAGTGACCAAGTAAAGTATTTACACTAAGTGAATTGCGAAAAGAATTTGCTGAGTGAAAACTTAACCGACGCGATGGCGTAGCGGTTAGAGCTGTCGCTTCGCAGTCGGTAGATCTGGGGTTTAATTCCCTTGTCGAGTCATACCAAAAGGCTTTAAAAAATGGTATCCACAGCTTCTCTGCTTGGCGTTCGGCATTTAGGGATGGTTGTGAGAGAACAAGCCGGCAAGTTCGCTTGTTGTGTCCTTGAACAAGACACTTAACGGGACACCTCTATCTTTATGTAGAAGATAGGTGGCCCAGACACATTGCAAAGGGCAACTCCCAAATGAAGGCGGACGTTCCATCCAAAATATAGCGATACAATTCGCTTTCTCGTGGGATTGAGGATAATCAAGACGGCAATATAAAAAGAAATTGTACTTATAGAACACAAACATACAGTGGATAAATTCAGGAGTGCCAGAAGGATCCCGAGACCAAGCTTTAAAAAACTAGTTGCCACTTTTCCTAGGGGCCATTTTTACTCAACTGTTATACCGCAATTTCAATTCTATTTCTTGTACTTTCCAGAAAAAATTTATAAACAGACTATTAATTACATCAATAAACGTTGCAGGCTAATTTTATTTAATTGCCCCGTAAAAATCAGAATGCAGCATTGAGTGGGTGACAAATGACGTTAGGTGAAGGGCTATAAACAATATAAATGAAGCCATTAGCGTAAAACAGTTAGCATGGCAAAAAATGAAAACAAAAAAAGTTTTATCGCACACAAAATATAAAACAAATGCAGCATCCACATTTTCCACGTTTGCTACAATAAGTAAGTGAATCGTCACAAATTCATCTAAAATTAACAAAATTTTGAAAAAACAAGTTTAAAGTCCTGTTTGTTCAAGAGGACATTTATTTTCCCTTTGCCCACAGTCTCAAGTAAAACGGCAGGGAAGCAGTTGCTCTCCCGTTCCCGCATATCTAGATCAACTCACAAATTTCTTTCTAATTATGTACAACTAGCGTATGCGAACATTCCTTTCCATCTTCGTTGTTAATCAAAAACGATGAATGATCCTGGCATCCTGCTTGGAAAAAGTTTATAAAGAGCTCTGAGTTTTCTTTTGAATATTAAGCCAAATGTACAGTGATATTGTTACTCTCATTAAATTAAGCACAAAAGCCTCATTAGAATTGTAATAAACCATGAAGTGTTTTTGTGTTTGCTTTATTTTTAATTATTTTAGGTTGAGGTGTGCTGCTAAATTTTTGAGGTTTACTGAATGTGCCTCAAGTAAAAAAATAGTTATGGAGCTCTGCTCCTGACCATCTTGACGCACATAATCACGTACTAGCAATGGCGCAACCGGGAGGGGGTAAGGGGGTTGAAGCCCTTCTTAGCCATGTCACTTCCACTTAGTAAATATAAATAATTTAAAAGCCGTAACTTGAATTTATAGGATATGCTTCCAAGCAAATGGGGCTAAACCTTAGTCCCCTCACCTTCCACCAATATCCTGACACAAAAATAAAATTGGTGTAAAATGTAAATAATAATATTGTTTAGACATGGCATTGACTTGAAGTTAATTTGTACATCGACTGTATTATCGGATGAAACGCATGGCTTACGAAAGTAGATCAAAGGAGTAAAAAAATGTTTGTCTCAACTTAGTACACAACGCGGTCTGCCTTGCTTTTTGTTTTCAAAAAACTTGTAAAATCTATTTATTGATTTATCGATTGATTTATTGTATTGATTTATTTTTTTTTATTTATTGATTGATTATTATTTATTATTATTATTAAGTATTATTTATTGATTGATTTATTTATTGTAACTCCTGATTTATTCTAACCCCAACCCTCAAATGCTAATAGACATTCTGATTTTAACCAAACACTAGCAAAGTGATTGATTTGGCAATTTAGTGTATGGGGTTACTGTCGTAGACTACCTCCGGTATCGCACCACCAGATTACACAGTTTTCAGTTTTCGGCCAGCCCGGCAGCCCCAAATGTACTGCATATTGGTAAAAACAATGCAATTTACAAAATTACCAAACAATTGAATGTTAAAACTTTGCCCAAAACAAAACACTCTATAATTTGTTACAATTCTAATGAGGCTTTTGTGCTTAATTTAATGAGAGTAACAATATCACTGTACATTTGGCTTAATATTCAAAAGAAAACTCAGAGCTCTTTATAAACTTTTTCCAAGCAGGATGCCAGGATCATTCATCGTTTTTGATTAATAACGAAGATGGAAAGGAATGTTCGCATACGCTAGTTGTACATAATTAGAAAGAAATTTGTGAGTTGATCTAGATATGCGGGAACGGGAGAGCAACTGCTTCCCTGCCGTTTTACTTGAGACTGTGGGCAAAGGGAAAATAAATGTCCTCTTGAACAAACAGGACTTTAAACTTGTTTTTTCAAAATTTTGTTAATTTTAGATGAATTTGTGACGATTCACTTACTTATTGTAGCAAACGTGGAAAATGTGGATGCTGCATTTGTTTTATATTTTGTGTGCGATAAAACTTTTTTTGTTTTCATTTTTTGCCATGCTAACTGTTTTACGCTAATGGCTTCATTTATATTGTTTATAGCCCTTCACCTAACGTCATTTGTCACCCACTCAATGCTGCATTCTGATTTTTACGGGGCAATTAAATAAAATTAGCCTGCAACGTTTATTGATGTAATTAATAGTCTGTTTATAAATTTTTTCTGGAAAGTACAAGAAATAGAATTGAAATTGCGGTATAACAGTTGAGTAAAAATGGCCCCTAGGAAAAGTGGCAACTAGTTTTTTAAAGCTTGGTCTCGGGATCCTTCTGGCACTCCTGAATTTATCCACTGTATGTTTGTGTTCTATAAGTACAATTCTTTTTGTAATTCACTTGGTGCAAATATTTTACTTGGTCACTTGTTATCAATACAAACAAATGAATTAGCTCTTAAAAAACGATGGTAAAACAAGCACCAACAAACAAAATGCAAGCACATTGACCAAGGACTACTGCATGACCACGCAATGCCTTTTGAAAACCAATGTCTCTGTGCACATATTCTGGCAACTCAATGCAAAACTTAGTGATTGCCAATTTTAAATGGGGACGCAAGCAGCGATAGCACAAACTGGACTTTGAAGGGTGGTACTAACCATGCATAGTAGGTATAGTGCAAGCATAGTAAACACAGTGCAGACATATAGAGATACAGTAAGTATAGTAGTGCCATAGTAGGCATATGTAGAAGTAGTACAACAACAATTAGTATAGTGCTAGCATACGAAGCATAGTAGACAGTGTATATAGGCCTGTATGACAATTGCATTATGTGAACTGAGGGTGAACTTCGGTTGAAACTTCTTTTTACAGCTGCATTGCATGCCTGACTAATCTTAACTCGTAGGAAATATCGCTCACGTGAACAAGCTGGATTGCAAGGAAAACGTGCATGACAACAAACATTCAAAGTACAACGGCAAGCAAAAAGCTTACTGAAGAGATAATTTCAATGATTTTAGTTCCAGATATTTCTTTTAGTAATTGAGTAATCCCGCAGTAAAATTTTTGTTAACTGTATGAGAAAGATTTTGCCGTCTGAGGCTCAAACAAGTGACATCAATACTTGAAAATAAATTTGTTAGTTCCAAAAAAGTTGAAATCTAATAAAAATAAAGTCAAAAATTTTCTTACCGGTGAAAAGTGAAATGACCCTAGCTATCATTAACCAGTGTTTAATATCTTCGAATGCACTCGTACGTATTAATATTGAACTGCGCTAAAAACAGTACAAATTGGCTTTACGGTATAGACAAAATGTATAGCGTAAAAGCAATAGGAAGAAATGATTTACATCATTATATTGACAAGATTGCAGAGGATAATGGCAGAGCATCCAAATAAAACCGAGATCTATACCTTGAATTGTATTCTGTAATCGTAGTATAGGAATTAAGTAAAAAAAATCAAAACTAAATTTTACTTCAGAGGCACAGCGCAAGAATTTGATAAAATGGAACCTAAGCTTTTCCTTTCAGTGTTAACATAAAAATGGGTTTTTTTCAACATTAAATGTTTTGCAATAGCGAATCACTGGAAAGTGTGCTAGACGACCCAGATTCTCCTTTTTCTACATCCCGTTCAGCATCGCAAAGGTTGGTTGATCGTAAAGGAAGAGCTGCTCTCCAAAAATCAAAGTTCTCAGAGGAAGATTCCGTAGATCTAAAAGAGACGAATAACTGCTATTCGAAGGGACGCTCGAGCAAGTTTCGTATGTCTTCAAAATGGAGGCGCTCCAAATCCCAAGATCGAGACAATTTTTTGCCGGAATCGAAATCAAAGGAAAAACAAACGTTCAAAAGGTTAGAGGAAATTTACGATTTAAAATTTGTTTCTTGGCAAACGTGATGGCTTAGGCCACTGGCTTCTAAACCTTTGTTTCATTTTAATTCACTTACTAAGTAATTAACTAGATTTCTCCCCACCCAAACACAAAAATGTCATCAAATATTTATGAAATAATTAATGAATTGTAAAAATACAAATGACTTGTAGTTTGCAGCGTTTAGCCTACTATTACTATAACTACATGCCACACGCCCAGATGTAGCGAGCTGAGCAAGGCCCATATCTTAAATTTCTAAAATTGAAGGCGTGGAATTTTTTGAGATAACCTGTACATCAATAAACTATGTGTTTGAAACAACCTTGATTGTGGTCAATGATCCATTTTTTGGCAGCAAATTAAAATTCTCTCCTGATATGTTTTTCTACGCCAGTCAACACAAGTGTATTGACTACGGCTGCGCACGCACTGAAAACCGTGGCAAAGAATAACACATGTATAACTAATGATTAATTTACCCGCTGGGGTAAATGTATCCCAGATTAGGACATACTTTTCTAGGCTTGCATGTTAGCATGACTGTGTCAACTTAAACCTTTCGAGAAGGTTTATATCCTGTTTTGAATTATTTTTTAAAAAATATCTTGTTGCGAATTATTTCTTGCAGACGCTTTGGCGACACCTAACTTGCGTATAACCACGGCTGCGATGTCTTGATTGCTTATTTAACGTTTCTTTAACGCGTCTTGTAGGGCTTTCTTACACTAACTCCAGGCTTTGGTTCGAAGGAATATCATTTAAATATAATGAACCAATAAGAGTAAATAATTCTGAAAGAATAACAAAATACTTTAATTTCAAACGCGAAAATTAGCGTTAACGGTTCAAAACCACACTGTCACGAGCCAGAACGATACAAGACGATTTCTACAAATTAACCTCTACAGCCATTTGTCAACATACGTTGACATACTTTTAAGGATGATTATTCCAACTGCTAATGTTTTGTGTCTTTGTTTTTTTCTCAGATTGAAAAATAATAAACTATTGATGTGAATAATAGTGATTTCAAAGATTACTTTGCTTTTTTGTTGTCTTTTCGTCTCGCAAGATTGGATAAAAAATAAAAAAATTACGTCAATTCTCAACATAGGTTGGCATTGGGTCTGTAGAGGTTAAATACACCAGAGTTAGTTGCTGTTACTCTTAGTCACAATATACTTAGAAAGAAAATTGATACGTATCCGAAGCAACTGTGCCAAACTTAATGTAAGCAAACTGCAGCAACACGCTCTATTATCATCAACTTCATCGAAATTGTAATAGATTGTTACGTATCCGTACTATCAGCTTATCAAACACGACAATCTTGTATAGATGCAACTGCTGTGCAATCAGTTACAACTGTTAGCTTTTTTGGCTTGGTGCAGTTGCAAAAAACGGTACAGAGAGACAATTTGCGCTGTGCTTGAATGGCCACGTGATCATATGGTCAACAAAAACGATGATGTGAACTTAAAGGCGGCTTATAGAAAACGTGATGGCAGAGACTAAATAAATATTTAACAATCTAGCAAAATCAAAGTAAATGCAGGTAATGTAGAACTTTTGGCATTTTGAAAATCTGCTCTCTGAGATGCACTCAATCGTTTCACCGAGGCAACACCTAGCCTTCCCGAGGGTGCCAGAAAACACAAGAGTCATTTTTTGAGGCGCTTCTCTCCGAACGACCGCAGTAGAGCAGCCAAAACTCTCTCAAAAATTGGTCAATTGTCTCTTCATCTTTTTCTGTGTTGTCTCTGTCTCTTTCTTTTGCCCTCTTGGTTTTTGTTTTGTTTTATTTGCCATTTTTATCCTCCATTCACGAGAAAGCGAATTGTATCGCTATACTTTGGACGGTAAGTCCGCACTCGCTTGGGAGTTGCCTTTTTCGAGGTTTATGGGCCACCTGTCTTCCACATAAAGGTGGGGGCATCCCGTTAAGTGCCTTGCCCAAGGACACAACAAGCGAACTTGCCGGCTTGTTCTCCACAACCTCCCATAAATGCCGAGCGCCAAGCAGGGAAGCTATAGATACCATTTTTTAAAGTCTTTTGGTATGACTCGACAAGGGGAATGAACCCCAGGTCTACCGACTGCGAAGCGGACGCTCTAACCACTACGCCATCGAGTCGGTTCTGATAAGCAGCAACGTTCATCCTAATCCTGGCTTTGTCTTACCCTCGCTTTGTGTGCGTTAGCAATGTTACCGGAAGTGGCAAGTCACTGCAGTGTTTTACCTTCCTAAAATCGGTACATTTATAGTGCACTTTCCTCTCTTCATTGGTGTTCAATTTGCTATCCAGCTCTCACTGCTGAAGTTGTCACCCCTGCTGCATTTGGGTTGCTTCTGAGGGCATCCCTTTTTGTTCACAATGTGTCTTTGTGTTTCATAATTCTTATGCACATATATCTTCTTAGGTGGTTGTAACTCAGTTAACTTTTCCTCTACCAAGGCTTTTTTCCTCCTCACCCTTGTTTATTATCTCTTATTGCACTACTGCCCAATACTGAACTCTTTTTTTAAGTCTTTGGCGCCTTTTCCAACCTCCACCACTTTGGCGCTTTTTCCAATCCTAGTGAGCGTACAGTACAGTTGGCAAGAAAGTTGAGGCTTTTCAAAACTCTGGTGTAGGCTACCGCTATAGGGGTTTCCGAAGCAGAGCTTAAATTGTCCAGACAAAATTTAGTTCAGTGTAGAAAATGATTTCGGGCAAGATTGATTTTAGCATATAAACGCTTTGCTTTAGTTTTGAAGGTTGCAATGTCTTTGTTTAAATACTTTTGTAATGTAAGTAGCAAAGAGTTTGATGCAGCCCCAGCCTCGTCATCTACAAATGAAGTTAATTCTGCTAAGCGCCAAAAAACAGAACTAAAGCGACGAAAATGGAACGACAGTTACATAAATTATGGATTTTGTCGCCCAATCGGTAAAGAGGAAAATTTTTATTCAAATGCTCAATGTCTTTTTTGCTCAACCATGTATGGCAATGTTAATCTTGTTCCATTAAAGCTTATAAGTCATCTGAAAAAACAGCATTCAGAACACCAAAACTAATCTAAGAAGTTCTTTCAGTCACACCTGGCTGCTCAAAGGAAACAGAGCAATTTGTTGGATAGGCAAATGAGACCCCAGTTAATTCATAACAAGAAACTGCTATTGGCATCATTGAAGATGTCACATCACACGATGAAAGTTAAACGCCCATACACAGAACTTGAACGTGTGGCGCTACCATGCTCAGAAATTGCTGCTGACTTGATTCATGGCGGAACAAAAGCAGTTGATAAAATCAAGCAAATTACACTTTCTGACACCACTGTTGGACGACGATGTGCTGTTATCAGTGGTGGGATTCAAATTTTTTGACAGCCGGTTCCATTACAAAAGTCATATTTTTCAGCCGGTTCCGTTACAAAAAGTCATATTTTTTTAGCAAATAAACTGATTATTTTTAATTACCTCCTAATTAACATTTCAAAATAATGGTTAAGTAAGCTACATTATGTCAAAATTAGCATGGAAATTTTTGATGAGGTTGAGGGTTGTCTATATTGCTGTATATATTATATACTCGTTGATAATGAATTTAAAAACCTGAAGGTGAATGATCTACTGAAAACACATGCTTGAGTGTTGATATTCTATAAAAATGCTGTTATTCTTTAAAAAAATAAACACAAGAAATCTTTATCAAAGAAAAAAAAGCTTACTAAAATTAAACTCAAATTTTGCAATTTTTTCATCATATATTTCCAAATGGCGACCTGATTGTCATCAATTTCTTTATCTGTCTTTTTTTTTATCCTGTTGTCATCAGCAGAGTGGTTTCTTCTAAGCCATTTCTTGATCGAAGGAGTGGGCTCCCACGAGCTAAACGGGAGACCAATCAGATTAATTATCATAAGATTAGTTACATTCTCAACAGTAAAGCGACTCCTTTTATCTGAATATATGATATTCATTTTTGAAAACCCTCTTTCTGCCTCTGCAGAACTAACAGCAATAGCACTGATAATATTTTTAGCTTTCTGTACACTTGAAGGAACCTCAGCCTTTGCAAGGTTGCTACAATTTTGCAAGACATTTTCCACATAGTCTCGAAATTCATTGATACTGATTTCATGATGAAAAACTTTACTAAAGTTCCTCAGCTTTTCTTCTGCAGATAACCAAGGTACAACTACTTCCTCAATATTCCAAGAATTGGGATCAAGAAAATTAATCAGATGGTGAAATAAATCATCTTGTTCATTGTTTTTTGATATTAAATTGTCACAGTTCATCAGCCTCTTTTTCATATTTTCTGTTACTGCTTCAAGTAGCTTTTGACGAGGAAGGCTAACGACATTGTTATTTTCAACAAAATGAATGTCCTTAAAAGATTCTGAAGCAGCAATATCATCGATTTTTTTTTCATAGGTTCCCTTGCTTTCTTTAAGCATTTCAAATACCTTAATGGCCCTTTTTACTAGCTGCTCAGCTTTTGTCAGTGTTAAATTTCTGGCTTGAAGAGCATCAGATAATAAGGAAATTTCTTGAAAAATATCTATCATTAGTGCCAAATTCTCCAAGAAATACCTGTTGCAAAGACGTGCAGCCATACCTGAATGTTTTGCTGCTCTAGAAAAATATTTGTACAATGCTGGATATGCACGCCACACAGCAAGCGCAGATCTTAGACTGCAAGCAGCCCACCTTGGCCCTAGAACTCTACCTATTTTCAAAATTTGTTGCCCAAGCATTTCTGAAATTTTGAAGTTGCATTTGGTTTTTGTTTGATTGGTGAAAAATTGTGTAGATTTTATCCATAAATATTTTGAAATGATTCACCTGTTTTATATCATTGACAGAACCGTCCAAAATAAGTTGCAAACGATGATTTAAGCAATGCCAAAGGATTATGTTAAGATAATCATTTTTAAGTCTAGTGCCTACCCCGGAATTGCGACCAAGCATTACACTTGCTCCATCAGAACAGAAAGCAATCAAATTGTTTGTCAAATATTCATTATCAAACCCTCCATCATGCAAACTCTTTAACAGAGACGCGTATATTTGTTCAGCTCCTTGTCCTTTCAATTCGGCCAAATCAAAGAAAATTATTGGTGAGACACCACAATCTTCAAACTTCAAAAAAATTATAAGAACTGGTTTATTAGATATGGTTAATGCTTCATCTACGATGACACAAATTTTTAGGTTTTGTGCAATGATTTTGGTAAATATTTCACTCTTGATATCCTTTGAATGTGATGAACTATTTTTACTGCAGTTTTCCGAGAATGAAGTCCAACACCCATATCCACCCCATTGTTTATTTGAAGTTCAATCTCATCTTTAATATCGGAAAATGGCCTACATCTTTTTGTCAAACTGTAGACTGTATTAAAAACTCTGCAAGTCGAGGCAATATATCTCTCATTCATTTCATCAATGCTTTTTGTAATTGCATCACATGCATGATACTCTTCTTGCTTCACACATAGCTTATGTGCCTTTGATGAAAAGTGTTCCTTCATTTTTTTTCTGAGAGACGCTCGCATAATGGTTGTAGTCTTTCATGAGCCTTCGACTCTGCAGTTTGTCTATTCAGTTAAAACTCGAATTCCTTTTATGTTTATAGAGTCACATTTTGCACAATGATCACAACCAAGTTTCTTGTTACGAGCAAGCAATCCATCATATTAAAAAAAAAAGTTCTTGTATTGCATTGTGCTCCAGCAGTCTGGCAGTAATGCTGCTGCATCTGTCTGATCTCCAGGTGATACAGTAGTTGCAATACACTTATCAGATGTAGCCGTTGCATCTGTCTGATCTGCCGGTGACACAGTATCAACAGTAGACATATCAAAAGCCGATGTTGCATCAGCATTATTCATTAAAGATGGATGTATATCATCTGCTGCAATCTCAGTTGCTTCTTCCACCGAGCTTTCAGTTCTTGGGATTTTACGCAAGAAATTTAGTATATTTCTATGTCTTTTCATTTTAGGGCTGTAATCTATAAAAAAAACGCAATTCCATAGTACAATTATCCTAACAGTTAGTGGTAAAATTTATTTTTTTAGGAACAGGTTCTCTTACTCCAGGACTTGCTAACAACAGCTTCTCTCACTATCACATTCTTTAAAACCAAACTATCTAACAACCTATTCTTGACATTAAAGTAGTTGCAAGAACAGGATGCAACCCCAGGTCCCAGCGAATGGTGCGAACCGGCTTAATTAGGCTGACCATTTTTTCGAAATGCAAAAACGGGACGCTTATAGCAAACTGTCAACACTATGTAAGTACAGTAAAGTACTGTATATTTTAGATACAATGAAATTGATCTTTTTTGGCAAATCACCAGTTAGAGCAGCGCGATGGTACTAAACACAAAAAGAAAACGAATTACGGTTGATCAACAAATAAAATAATCATTGATATTTATCTGTACCTATCACCTTTTTTAATAGCACAACGTTTGATTTTATGTTCTCATAAAATTCGGTACATGTCAAATCAATGTTACTTTTGCACACGAGGAGAGCTCTGACATTTTTTTCGTACATACTGCTTCTGTCATCAGACCACATATTTTTCATTATTGAAAAAATTCTTTCAACCGGAGCTGATGTTCCTGGTAAGCAAAATACAAACTCGACTAGTTTCTGAAAGTTTGAAATGGGAATGTCTTTATCCTTAAAAGCCTGAAGCAATTGAGTCCACTTTTGCTCATAAGATATGGTTGTATTTTTCCATCTCTCTTTTCTATCGCTTGCAGAGATGTAGTTTTTCACCAGAACGTGCTCGTTGAAAAGAGCGTCAATATCGATTATTTGCTTCGCAAACATGGAGTTGATCTTTTCCGCTGATGCACATACAGGTTTTCAGGATAGATCTTCACTTGAGTTTGGCCAAAGATGAGGTGTCACACCTTCGTAGGCATGTCGATAAACATCCAGGTATGATTCACATTTCTCGTAAAAGCATATAGTTTGATTAAGAAAGAAGTTTGCATTCACTTCTCCATCTCTCTAAAGCTTTTCCAATATACACTTTGCTTGGTGTGGAACAAAATTACTAACTCTTTTTTCGTGTAGGTTTAACTTCAATTCTGTAAGAATAATCGCCACATCCACAGCACTTGTCTTTTGTCTCTCCAACTTTAATATTGTTTCGTTAAAGTACTTCAACTGTCCATAAACGAACCACAGATAGAGTTCTTGGGTTGGATTCTCAAAGCATTGGCGAATTATAGTTGCACAATGTTCTTGTGAATTAAAGTAGCTTTTCAATGCTTCAAACAACTCTTGTGAATTAAAGTAGCTTTTCAATGCTTCAAACAACCTAGGTTCACCATCTGTCATGAACATGCTTGCATCGCTTGTCCGACGCATGTTTGCTTTTGCATATGGAGAAAACGAGTTTATGTTATTGCAAATGAAGGGTTTAGTTTGGGGGACGGGACAGGCCCTGCTGAGGAGTCCAAGAGGACGAAACGCGTCCAGGGATGGTCTCGTCAAATTGGGTTGGGTACATTGTTTGCAATACACACTAAATTGTTTTCAATATAATGTTTGTGGTTTATGTCGGTGTGAACCTTCCAACCATCAACTAACCTTGCATAACGTTATCTAATGAAAGAATGTATAAATTTTTACGACAAGGCTTGCTACGCATACTGGCAAAGTATCCACAGCATGCTGGAGGCAGTTGTGTACGATGTGAATTGTACATCCTATGCCTACAAGGTCTCGTTTAATGTTATCTTTAACTTTATAGAATACATTATTATGTCCTTTTCTATTAACACCGCCAAAGTTAGTGTTGCAATTGTCCGCGAAAAATCCAATCAATTTATCTTTTAGTTTTGTTTGGTCTAGAACTGAAAGCAGGTATTCACTTAATATTTCAGCTATTTCTCCGGGAACCGATTTAAATTCTAAAAGTTTTACCTTAACGCCACTTTCTGTTAAAAATTAGCAAACCACAATCATCACAAGTTTCACTTCTTTCATGTTCGACGCATCAATTGACACAGTGACAAAGTTAATTTGATCTAACTCTTGGTGAAGTTCATCAATACACATCGGGGCAATGACCTTAACAACTATAGCTTCACACTTAGTTTTCCCTAATGAGAATTTAGGTTCAAACAGTTTTGAGACCAACTTGGATGTACAATCAGAACTTCTGAAACTTTGCCCGCGAATAGCAGTATGATAAGCAAAAGTTGCTTCTTTAGCAGCTAAAGCTAGGCTAGCAACGGAGGCGGAGCCAACATTTTTAAAAAAAGAAGTCACTCGAGATGAGGATGCAGCTGCTTCAACAGCGACTTTGTGCTTTTTGCTCCCTAAATGATTATTAACGTCTGCACGTCCACCATGGACTATTGAAAATACAGAACCACAATGATTGCACAGCACTTTACCATTTCCAGTGTCTTTCAGATAAGGAAATTCTTGCTTCCGCTCATTTGTAAACGTACATTTTCTTTTGGGCATAATGTCTTTATAGTAATGCTAAAAATTAATCTAGTTACTGTTACGTTATGCGGCTACATCAACTTCTGCCAACTTTTACCGAAATCCCGCGGTCAATTTGCTTGCTTAGTCTAGCTAAAGTTTTTAATGACAAAAAACAGCTAAACAGCTCTGTAGCGTCTCCTTACAGCTCTGTGACGTCACAAAGCTAGGAATTTGTGCCTTGCTGTTAATACAGTATAACAAATGGCTCGTTTGTGTATCGTTGACATACCGTATTAACAAAAGCAAATTTTGAATAAAAAATTCCGGGACAAAGTGGTAAATTGGGCGGGACATCGGGACCAAGGCCTAAAAGCGGGATTGTCCCGGTGAAAACGGGACGTATGGCCACCCTAGGCTTAATCCCATCACCGCCAAGAGCCACACTAAAAAGCAGCAGTCGTCTCCTGACTTGTACTTATGACGCAACAATTCAATTTTCAGACAAACAATCACAAAAGGAAAATTACTACAATTATAAAAATTAACACAATGTATAACTGTTACGTATGAACTTGACCATTGTACATTTTGAAAAAACATGTGAGCTACTTGATCTCAAAAATCGGTGTGTCAGATAAGATGCAAAAATCCATTGACAGTAACCAGTAATGCTAACCGGTTCGCTGATTTCATAAAATTCCGTGAGACGGTTCTATAGAACCGGTGCGAACCGGCTGAATCCCACCACTGGCTGTTATATCTGCAGATTTAAAACAACATTTAATTCGGAAGATATTGAAAGCCCCCTCTTTTGACATACAGTTGGACAAAAGCACTGATGTAAGCAGTGAGTCTCAGCTCATGGTATTCCGTAGATTTTCCGACGTAGAAGCTAACAGAATAGTGGAACACTCTCTATTCTGTCATCCAGTTGGAGAAAAAGCAACTTCTGAAGCGATTTTCCAAACAATGAATGAGTTCTTTGAAAAAGAGAGGTTAGTTGGGTCAAAGTGTAAAGCTGTGACAACAGGTGGCGCTGCAGCGATGCAAGACTCACAGAAGGGTGTGATCAAGAAAATACAAGAACTGTCTTCAAATTGCGTAGGAATTCATTGTATTCTCCATCGTGAAGCATTAGTTACAAAGAAACTTAAACTAAACGCAGATAAAACAGGTGGTCAACCAAATGAATTAAGCAATGTTTTGTGGGAAGTCGTACATGTTGTAAATTCTATTCGGAAAAGTGCAAAACAGCAGAGGCTTTTTTCAAAACTTTGTAGAGAAATGTCCTTCTCTTCAAAAAACTAATTTTGCATTTAGAGGTTCGATGACTATCTCGTGGAAAATTTCTTTCCCATGTGTTTCAACGTCGAGAAGAATTAGAGGCGTTTTATACTGAATAGAGTAACCCTAAAGCTGATAAATTTTACGACATTTTCTGGGTTGCAAAATTGGCGTATTTAGCATCAATTTTTGATCGTTTGAACCAACTAAATATCAGTCTTCAAGGGAAAGGGGGTGATATATTTTGGTCAACAAGCAAGATCAATGCGCTGAAAATGAAAATTCCACTCTGGAAAAACATTGTTTTGTCTAAGAACTTCAGTGGTTTTCATTTATATATTAAGCCAATACATGAAAGAGTCTGAATGGAAGTTTCATGATGTTTCTGTAGAAAATAATTTGTGTACCCTTATTGATGGTCATTTGGACTTACTTCATGATAATTTGAAAGCGTACTTTCCTGAAGAAAACGACCATCGCCTGAAAGCAAACATATGAATTTTACAGCCTTTTAAAGATGCACTAACGGAAGATGACGAATTATTGAAACTCCGGGCAGATTTAAATCAAAAAGTCTTATTTCAAGAAATGGATTACTTATAGTTTTAGACTTTTCTTCTTGAATTTTCGGAATACAAAAATCTAGCAAAAAAGCCATTGCTGTCGTAATGCAAATGCCTACAACGTACTTGTGTGAAGAAGGGTTTTCCAGTCTAGTTGAGATCAAGTCGAAAAAAAGAAACTCAATACTTGATATTGATTCTTTGATGAGGGGAGGAGTTGAAAAAGAACTAACATCACATTATGTTCAAATTGCCGAAACTATGCAAGAACAAGCAAGCCACTAAATCTTTTTTGTCACTTTTAGGCGTTTAATTGTCTATGCACAGTACAACTGTTGTTTATTGATAACATCTTGGCAGACCACCTAATTATTAGTATTTTATACTTTCTTTGTACAAATAAACATTGTTCTTTGAGGTATACAAAAATCCTGAAAAATTGAAATAAGGTATACCACGGTAAAAAAGGTTGAAGAGCACTGCACTATAATACATGATATATCAAAAGACTCGTTCGTAAAATGTAATTGATCGTAATGATAGTGCAGATTTTCCTGCTGATTATAGTGTGTTTTACAGTTTCAATGCAATATTGCGGTATAACCACTGTAACATATAAATAATGTAGGTTTTCTTGATATCATTACGTTTAAAAGTAACTATGTTACACTAGTTATAACATCTACCCTATTCTGATGAAGCTTTTCAGTTACTAAGGGGAGTGCAATGTTAAGTTTACAAACAAAATCGTCGAAAGAACGACAATATCTGTTTATGATAGCAATATATTCAACAAACCAATAATGCCTGCTTTATTAATTCAGCCTATCATGGCTGAAAACCCTCTAGTCGGGGTACAGCATAGAATTGTAGTTTGTCTAGGCACACGTTTGGTGTAATGGTAGATTCAGAAAAAACGAAAGTTCCAATGACTCTGTTGTGCATTAGACAGCATTAAACAGTTTATCTTACAGCTATATTTCTGGTGTTCCACCACAATGTGTGTGGATTCTCTGATATCCATAACCTGACGTGTCTGTTAGCTCGTTCACCGATGTGGAAAGTAGCCTCGTCAGAAAATGCAACACGCTATGAATAATCATTATCTGTGTCAATTTTGTCACGAATTTTAGCAGCAAAGGTAGCTTGCTGGGGAACATCATTTCGTTGCAGAGGCTAAACAATTCGCATTTGGTATGCCCACAAGAGTACGCGTTTGTGCAAAATCTGACAACACTACACTGTGCCACTCTCAATTCTTTTGAAGTTTTGCCAGTTGATTTCCAAAGACACCGTTGAAATACGGTGCGCGCCATGTCGATAGTGTCATCTCTTCAACTTGGTCTGCTCATTCTTTTACGTTCATCAACGCTGCTAGCGTCTTCAAGTTTGTCATACCAGTTTTTGGCACATTTAACACCCGGAGAGGAGGGAGAGTTCGTCAATATTTTTTCTAGCATTGCGTTGATCCGTAATTGCCAGTCTTGTTTCGTATAACCGCAAAACACATTGCAGTTTTTCTTTCATTGATGCCATGCTCATATCTTGATTATTCCCATTGCATATCTATAGCATTGCATATTTATGATATACAGGGTGGGCCGTAAGTCACGCACCAAAACATTTAAAACAATTTAATTATATAAACATTATTTTATTTAAAACAAGATTATCTAAGAAACTGATGACACGTTATACACGCTGATACAATCACAAATGCTCAAAATGATCATAAATACTAACTCAACTCGCTCGTTTATTGTTGAAGGTATATCTGAAAATTAAAGAAAAAAAATTTTAAATGCAAATCATACCTAAAAAACTTTGATTATAATTAAATTTGACAGATATAATGACTGATACATTCAAACGATGGTAAATTACTCTATGAAAGAACATTTATTATACATCAAAAGAAAGGAAAAGATATTCTACCCCAATCATTTTACATTGTTTCGCATCATACTCCACGTAATTTCTTGGTGCGCGACTTACGGCCCACCCTTATTATCTATACCTGCTGTGAAAGCTTGTGATAAAACATTAGCAGGCATACTGATACAGCATCCCCGCTTGTTAAGACCACCTAGAGATCCGACGATTTCTGGCTTATTAAGCAGATGGGCTTTTTAACCGGGGAATAAATTTTCGTCACTCTCATGCGCATAAATGTATATGTTCGACTGCACTATAGCTAAAAGTTGCTAAAAATAAAATCTACAGCACACCATTTGTCTTGCCAATTCATTACGGCGCAAATAAACAATTTGTGACAAAACAGTTGAATTAAGAACTATAGGTCAGCAGCGTAACGAAGTGTGAAACCGTCGAAAGCAAGGTAAAGACGTGTGAGTTGCGACGTTTTTTCACCCAAGTTTAGGCAAATGGGCTATTAAGCGGGGTTTTGGGTTTGTAAAGCGGATTTTTTTGGTACAGGAATAAATGGAGTAATTCCGGACCGGAGAATTTTGGACTTATTGAGCGGGTGGGATTATCAACCGTGGGCTTAATAAGCGGACACTATTGTTTATGTTTAAATGATTATCCCGGTAAAAATTTGCTAATTTTATAGCAGCTTTTGGGCAATGATTTGCATTTGTACATTCACATAGCATCACATATTTTAAATTACAAAGAAAAGTAATTGCTAATTTTCTTGATTTTTTCCAGGTATTTGGAAAAATATAAAGTTTTTTTTACCACACTTGAGAAATACACACAGTAATTAAGAGTACAAAAACGTATTAGATGTTCAAAAATCAGCCTTTAGTGTAAACAGCGAGTCGCTCGTTATCGTGGCCTGTTACTGAGATCCCTATGAAGTAAACCCGTTGCAGCTATTTCTTTCTTTCACTATGTCGTTTTCTTTTGACAATTTAGGTGTCCTAGGTAGGCTATTAAAAGATTGAAAAATTTTGTCATATTGTTCTATTCTCTAGTCATGAAAAAATCTTTTGTCAGTTAAGTTAGAGCATCGTCGTGTTATGGCCCGTTTCGGAGTTGCCAATGCTGCTAACACGGTGTATTTCTGTCACAAGTGGAGGAAATTGCTTTATGAAGTTCTTTTCTACATTCACAACAGGGCAGCCACGGTGTGGTTGAAACTCAAGATTATTGTCGCCATAAACGACGCTTCAACCCACTCGACCACGTTTCCGGTTACCTGCAAGCAGATTGAACATGTCGCAAGCATTTTTTCATTTTCAATGATGACTATAAAAATAGACTATCTACTGATATCATAAAGCGAAAACATTTGTCAATGCGCGCTGTAGAGTTGTCTCTAGGAACAGTTTTCCTGGTGCTATTGCGCACTCTCAAGCAATCGTGTTGTGGACAGTTTTAGCGTGGAAATCAAGCCCAGCGATCGGAAAAAGTCCAAACCAACAAAATACCACGCTTATTGTAGACCAGGCTTAATACTACATCAAGCTTTTACTTTATTCAAATCATATTTTAGAGATAGTTATTTGGTGTTTGGCTGCTTATGCAAATGTGCTTAATTGAAAAGAACAGGTTGTTTACTTAAGTCACAAAAAGTGTTGTAGTTCAAGCAAAAAGTAGGCTCTAGCCAGCTAGCAAAAGCAGAGGCCTTATGGAACATTTTAATAGCTAACCTAGTTTTGATATGGTGCCGGCTTGCCGGTACAGTAATCTTGAATAGTAGGCTATTAAGTAGTAATGTAGTAAACTTACACCAATCCCTAAATTACATAACAATACAAAATGAGTCACGGAGGGCTTTTCCCCCATCGTATACCCGTAGCCTTCAATATTAAAAAAAAGCAAGGAATGTTGGACAGATAACTGGTAGGTTTTAGATACCATAGCGTCATACCCATGACCTTTGAAACGGCAAGTAGGTTTAAAACTATTTCCTCAGTAAAGACAATTTTTTAGAGATCATTTAGTACTTTTGTATAAAATGAATATTGGCGTAAATCTAAAGATGAATTCATTTGTTTTTGTGACCAGAGGAAAGGGGCCTAGCTTATTGTCTCCCTCGCATGCCATTGCTGGTAGTCTATTAATGTCGTAGAAGAGATGTATTTACTGATACTTGTCTGACCTATAAAATAATACTAAATTGATGTCTAAGATGCAATGTAGCTCTGGCGTACGGAGAATTTATGAAAGGGGAAGAGGGCAGCAGCAGATTTCATTTATTTTAGTTTAAGCGCAGTAAGCTTTTTTAAAATGAAGTGATAGAGGTCTTTTCGCTCCTTTTTTGAGTAAATGATCTCTTTGAAAAATCAATAGGTTCTTGGATCCCTTCCTCATCTTTTCGTTGGTTTATGTCAAGACTCAAGAAGGGCTCATAGTAGGGCTGAATCAACCATTAAAGAAAATAAGCACGTATTCAGGGAACGAGGAATCGCGGCACCAAAGAAATTCTTCGTTGTCGAATTTTAGATAGTGTTTCAGTGTTTAAATGACGTAAAATATTAACCCTGTATAGAAGGCTAAAGACATTGGACAAGTTTTGCTATTTTTTTGTTACGTTCCTTCCGCCCCAAGCCTGTTGCAAAGAGCAGGCTACTTTGCGTGTGCTCTTCAAGCTTTAAAGCTGTTTCTTTGTGTTTGATTTGACTTTGAATATTCTCTGATATCATTGGGTACCACTGATTGGGAATATGTATTAAAGTGTAACTTGCTGATATGTATGATAGTATAAAGTCTATTGCAGGGCTAGTCAAACCGCAGCCTGCGAGCTGCATGCGCTGTTTGAGTCCTTGATGCAGCTCTTTTGACTCATGCTGTTTTTGTGCACTGTGATGAAGTGTAGAGGTGAGCAACCTGTTGTGCGTCACGTTACGTTTTGTGGTCGATGGAAGGGTGCAAATGCGTAATTTCGGGCTTTCAAAATGATGTTCTCCAAAAAAAGGTCATCATCCTCTGTTTGGTCATAAAATGCGTCAATTGAAACTAAGGGCCTTATTCACCAAGTCGAATCAAAGTAAAATCAAATCAAATCGAGAATCAAACTCAAATCAACCAATCGAGAATCAAACTCAAATCAACCACGACGCGATGGCGTAGTGGTTAGAGCGTCCGCTTCGCAGTCGGTAGACCTGGGGTTCATTCCCCTTGTCGAGTCATACCAAAAGGCTTTAAAAAATGGCATCCGCAGCTTCCCTGCTTGGCGCTCGGCATTTAGGGGAGGTTGTGGAGAACAAGCCGGCAAGTTCGCTTGTTGTGTCCTTGGGCAAGGCACTTAACGGGACGCCCCACCTTTATGTGGAAGACAGGTGACCCATAAACCTCGAGAAAGGCAACTCCCAAGCGAGTGCGGACTTACCGTCCAAAGTATAGCGATACAATTCGCTTTCTCGTGAATGGAGGATAAAAATGGCAAATAAAACAAAAGAAAAAACAAAAACAAACACCAAGCACGATCAAGGCTGATTCGAAATCAAACAAATATCAAATCAACCGATTTTAGCCGAAAATTTGACTCGCTGTTGTAGGTAAATCAAACTAGAATCAAACAGCTAACAGCTATGGGTTAGTACAAGGCCACCTAAAAAATATGTTCTAGGTGGCCTTGGTTAGTAGGAAATTTTAGGATTTTAATTTTTTTGCTATTTTGGCTTCTTATCCTAGCAACATAGGATTACTTTCTTCAAGCGTTCGCATTCTAGCTTGTGCTAGCGGTACTTCAGGCTTTCCCGCGAAAGTAGGCTAATGTGTAGATTTGGATAAGTGTAAATAGAGCTTTACTAAATTGATTGCTTTTACTAATTGTTAGTAAATTAACAAAAGGTACTACCAATGTATATAACCTAATCCTTCAAAATTCATTTAAAGCTAAAATTGTGTTATATAAATATAAACCAATTTCTTATACATAAAGACAAGGCAGTGGCTATTTCGCCGTCGACGGCAATTTGCCCTTGGAATCTATTTTGCCGTGATCATTCACGTGTGTTTATATAGCCATATTTGCTATTATCGCACCAGTGACTCTGTGGTGTAGAGGATAGAGCGCTGGTCTTGAGATACCAAGGTATCGGGTTCGAATCTCAGCTGGCCAGGGCTTTAAAAGAAAGGCAGTGTACACTGAAGGGGCAGGCCCGGTATGTAAATGTACGGGGCAGTGTACACTGCAAGGGAGTGTGCAGGGTGGGGGATAGAGACCTGGGGGTGCAAAATTTTTTTTTTGGTTTTTAAAATTGACCAATCAGAGACGACCAAAAGTCACATGTTTAGTACGTCATTAAGATTGACCAATCACAAACAACTCACGGCAAAATAGTCTCGGAGGGTAAATTGCCGTCGACGGCAAAATAGCCACTGCCTAAAGACAAACAGTTTACTTTTTATACAGTTTTATACAATATTAATTGTTTAGGATTAGGCTAGACAGCGTTAGATATTAATGTATAGTTTACGTAGCCTTTTAAGTAGTAGTTTTATTAAGATTAACTAGCTACCAGCAGGCTAAGAAATTAGGCCTAAGGCTAAACACAACAACAAAAAAATAAATGCAAAAAAAGTCTGAGCTCAGTGATTTTTACTGCTGTTGACAGTGATACTAGGGAGAGAACAGTCTGCCCATGTGACACCTAACAAAGGAACTTTTGTTTGTCCACAATGTGATTTCAATCTCAAACAATTTTGAGCACTTCACATTGACTGTTGGATGTGAGTAAAAGACTGCACTTGGCACTATCATACACTTCATTTTTGTTTTAACCCACTTAATTAATGTCACAAGTAGCATGCTAAGCAATTAGGCCTAAGGCTAAACACAACAACAAAATAATAAATGCAAAAAGAAAGTCTGAGCTCAGTCATTTTTTCAGCTGTTGACAGTGATACTAGGGAGAGAACAGTCTGCCCATGTGACACCTAACAAAGGAACTTTTGTTGGTCCACAATATGATTTCAATCTCAAATAATTTTAAGCACTTCACCAGACTGTTGGATGTGACTAAAAGACTGCACTTGGCACTATCATACACTTCATTTTTGTTTTAACCCACTTAAGTCATGTCACAACTACTACTATACTGGCTATATAGTGCTGCTTTAGCAACTTACATATAGCTGCTATAGCAACTTAAATGTTATTAATGTATTTCAACAACAATGATATGTTTTGAAAAATTCTTTAAATTTGTTTACTTCAGGTTGTTGTCAATTTTGTAAGATGGCTCACAGTCTGTATATATAGAGAGAGACTGTGGATGGCTTAACAATACCTTCTACATTTGTATGATGTTGTAGGCCTACATTTTTAAGTGCCAAAGAAATGGCATATTACCCAATCAAGGTAAAAGACTTTAAAGGTAAACAACAAGGTAAAAGTCAGGATTATTGGCAAGGTGTGTTTGAAATACTATTACTTTTTGTAAAAAAATGTAAGCAGCTCTTTTACTCAGTCCTTATGCGACACTTCATTTGTGGCTTATTTAGGATTGGTTATCATGTTAAATTAAGCAATGTATTTATATATACACTTTTTCTAATTATTTTTTTAAATGCCAAAATACATGTATTATCATTAATTTGCATGATTAGCATATGGCCTTACCAATACATGTATCACAATCGTTTCCATCTGTAGAAATGACAGATGCAAAGCAAGCCTCCCTTGATATGCCCTGGTTTTATATATATTCATTATTGGAAACTCCAGCCAATATAAGTTTCAAAAATCGTTACTGAAAGTCGCACCTCATATAACTAAACTCGTCTTTGTTTGGCAAATAGAATGTAAATTTTTATAGAAATAAATGAATCATTTTGACTTTCTAAAAAAACATGATGTTTTTGTGTTGTCAAGCTTGCATGCAATATCCTACATTTGGCAATTTTTTGATTAAACTCCTAAACTGCTTGTCATGAAAATAATTTTGGCAATTGTACTTCTTTATTAGCTTACTCTTTGGTTTGCGTATGGTAAACATCTTCCTTTCTACCACTCCATATGGTTCACAATTTCCTTAGACATTTGTACTTTATGCCACTCACTATGAGAAAGTTGATGAAATTGAGTGTATGGGTTCAATGCCAAAGGACACTTTGTATGCTTTAGCAGGAAGATTAGCAACAGCTTTTTCCTGTAAAAAGCCACAGTCTTTGCCTTGCCAAGCCAAGAGCTTCCTGACAGGATCTTGTCACCTTATACACACATTAGCAAGAGGAGTCAAAACGTATATTTGCCCATTTAGTGAATAGAACTGGGAGCTCAAAATTTGATTAAACTACAATTTTTTTGGGCAGGCCAAGTAAAATGAATAACTTTAACTAAGCCTAACATCTGTAATCAGTATAATGCCCTCAAGAAAACACTGCCCGATAAATGAAAACTGGTTTTGCAGATGTTTTACAAACACTTTTTGTCGTTGCTGTACAACAATCACTAACAAACGACCTTTTTTTTTCCGGAAGATAACAGCTATTGTAAAAATTGTAAATTAGTTTTGATAATGGAAACTGTAGATTTAATCGAGTTTGTGGAATTTCCAAATAGACGTGTCTTGCGCGACAGAAACAACCCATTTGAATTTTATAATGAAGAAGAGTTCAAGAGCCGTTATCGCATACGTAAAGAAACAGCTCAAGCTTTGTTGCAGCTTCTTTCTACTGACCTAAATCATGTATCAAGTAAAAACAATTGTATTCCACCAATTTTGCAGCTTGCTGTTGCTTTGCGATTTTTTGCTACTGGCCACTTTCAAACTACTGATGGTGATTTAGTCGGTGTTTCGCAACCATCAGTTTGTAGAATTATACACAGAGTGTCAGCAGCAATAGCAAGGAGGCGGAGACGATTCATTAAATTTCCTGCTGCAACCAATCTACAAATATTCAAAGAAAAATTTAGCTTGGTTGGCGGTATGCCTGG
This sequence comes from Trididemnum clinides, assembly GCA_963675345.1. Taxonomy (NCBI): domain Eukaryota; kingdom Metazoa; phylum Chordata; class Ascidiacea; order Aplousobranchia; family Didemnidae; genus Trididemnum; species Trididemnum clinides. The sequence goes on from OY776291.1 coordinate 38,100,029, forward strand.
TGTAATTGGATGCATCGATTGCACCCACATTCCTATCGTTTCACCTGGTGGTAAAGATGCTGAACTGTATCGCAATCGCAAAGGATTTTTTTCGATCAATGTCCAAGCTACCTGTGACCCGGATCTTTTTTTTACAAGCATTGTATGCAGATGGCCAGGGTCGACACACGACTCCCGCATTTTTGACAACAGTAGATTATGTGCAATGTTTGAAAATAATATGGTTAATGGAATACTGCTAGGCGATGGCGGATATGCCTGTCGTGAATATATGATGACTCCTGTACCCAATCCTGTGACAGCTAAACAAAAACGATACAACGAGGCCCATATTGAAACACGAATCAAAGTTGAAAGAATGTTTGGTCTGTGGAAGCAGAGATTCCGTTGCCTTATGATCCCCCTTAGAACGCATTTAAACAAAACTTTGACCATTATAGTTGCTACCGCATGCTTGCATAATTTTGCATTGAGCAATGGAGATTTTTTTGATGTAGAAGAACCCGCGGAGAGAACGGCTACCAGCTCGACAGACAGTGGCAGTAACAATGCAAGCATAGCAGGAAATATTGCACGACAACAAATTATTGATAACTTTTTTTGAAAGGTGTTTTATTAGTTACGACAGTAAAAAATGCAAGTTTAAAAAATTTGTGCCTCATTGTAATCGATATTTTCGTAGAACAATATAAACCACAGTAGGCCTGCATCATTGTTGATTAAACAATAAAACTATTTGGTATTGTTTAGTGAGGACAATTTCTTTTTTATTTCTAGTTCAATTTCCCATATTTCCATCTGCTTTGCATGCTGAATCCTCGACATATGCAGTTGTTCTTTCAGAAGAGTCATTTTCATTTCGTTAATGTCTTCTTGTGTTATCGCCTTTCTTTTTCGTGTTGTGGTTCTGCTGGTTTTATGTGTTTTGTCGATGAAAGACGATTCATTTATCGTTTTGTCTGGGTCTTCGTTAATAATTTCCTTGCCTGAAATGGATTGCATTAGTAAATAAGAGTGTACATTTCATGACCGGTTCTGTTTTACTAAAAGTCATCAGACGGATTTTGGTATCGAAATCTCGACTGCTGCAAAAAGGTAGATAAAGTAACGGCTGCCCAACGCGTCTTTTAGCAACTGTCATTTTAATTCAGCTATATAGAATTTTAGCAGTTATAAATTTTTTTTCTAATATGTTCCGACGAAAATGCAAAACAATGTAATTACCATTGCCTTTGTCGTTTGTTTCAGGTGCACTTTCAAAACTTTCATTGCCAACCACGACTGACTTGTCTGCATCACAAAACAAAAAATTAATAAAACCAATGCTTTTCACGAGAATATGTTTGAGTGGGTCAATACTTGATGATTGTATTTTAGCCTTGTTACCAGTGGTCAATTGAAAACTTCACTTTTATTGTATAAATTTATCAATTTTTTGTGTTAAGGTAAAAAAAAAGCTTTAGTGAAGTGTCGTATAGCACCTGTAAAACACGCTGTAAACGCAAAAATTTACCATGAGAAAAAAACTGCAATTATAAATAATCTGTTTCGTTAACTAACTTTGCTATTTGCTCGTCACAAGTATTTCTTAACTAAAACGCATAACTGTCTAGTGTCACCAGCAGCATAAAGTGCATAGCTTTAACTAAGAGAACTGTGTTTGTACCGATTATAAATATTTTTTAAGTTTTTGGTATGCTGTTTATAACGCTACTGTTTACCCTACTACAGCAATGAAGTGTAAGGAAAATTGTTCTCTCAGTAAAACCGCCATGTCTTGAAATGATTAATTGTGCAAGCACTTGTATATATGAGGTCGTAAAGTTGCATGGTTTTCTAGCAATGGGATGGCCGAGAACCTCAAGTTTAGAAAGCTTTTGACTTTAACGGTCTAAAAATGAATGAACACGGTGGTAGCTCTATGCACAGTACACAAAATCCTTATGTACCATTACCCAATGTAATGCATTCCAAAATGACAGTGTCATCAGAAATATCAGTGCTCGTTAAATCTAAAATGGAATCATCATCATACGGGTTAGTGAGGCACTGTATCTGGCTTGGTACGATTCCTAAAAAAAAAGTATTGCTTTGCTAAAAGAAGTGTATTCACAAAACTATAAACTGTAGCTCTTTTGTTTAACATTTCGCAAACAGAGAATGGCTACCTCAGCAGCTTGTGAGTGTGATGCAGAGGAGCCAACTGCAGACCACGGGATAAAATATTGCCCCACTTACCGCATCCAAAGCGGCTTGTGGTCTGACAACCGTTCATAAAAACATGATAAGCTGGCTATGCAGTCATGCAGTGAGTGGGTCATTTGTCAAAATCTTCCCCATGCAAAAAAGAACGCAGAAAAAATTGAACAGGTATTTCAATTTCTTGAAGACAAATTTATTGTAGTTGCAATTAAAAAAGTAGCTTGGCACTTACTTTGTACAAGCTCGGTTTGTTCTTGCAATTTTGGTGGTGGCCCTCCTCCAGTTTTAATGCGCTCTCTTCTAACAAAAGCAGAGTCTGCTTTTGCTCGTGCCTTAATATTTTTCCAAACATTTTGTAATGTTTTACTTTCTCTTTTCATGTACGATGATGCTGCATTGAACTGTGTACACAAATCATTCCAGGATTTATTTTTTTCAGCTGTTGTCTTCGAGTCGGTTTTTTTGCATTCAATAATATTTTTATGCTGCTCGACCAAATTGAGGAGTATTTCTTTTTCGTGATCAGTAAAATTTTTCGATCTGTTCATTTTCGTGATCAGTAAAATTTTTCGATCTGTTCAATTATATTAATAAAATATAAATTCAAAATAGTTATTAAATACCTAAAGTTAAAAAAGCTAATGACAATTAAAACTTGCAGATTTTTTGTATAGTAGCCTATGGTGTAGGTATTAAAAAAAACAATTATGAATTTATTGGGAGCGGTGTATCAACTTACTTTCGGTTTATAATGCTTTATTTGCTTATTTAGCCTACCAGCAGTTTAGGGCTAAAAAAGAATTCAAATTTAAACAACTAATATTGGTTTCAATAGCCCACTATGTCGTAAAATATTTATTAATACTGTACTAACACAACTTAAACAGTCTGTCCCGTGTCCCTCGTTGCCCCGCTTTCCCCTACTTAGCTTCTGCCACAGTCATCTCTCAAAAATTTTCCAACGTTCTAAAAAGCTGCTGAATTTATTAACCCTACTGCTTTCGACTGTCTCTAAATTACTATTGTAAGCAATGTGGGCAGTGCATCTTGCTTTCGCTTCCTACCTACCCCACACTACCCACTTACCCTACACTACCTGTAATCTTCGATCCTTCCAGCGCCTCAATGAACCGAAGTGATGCTATCTGAATAAGTGCGGATACGAATTTCAACTCACTTTCTCGTCTCCCGGTAATCGAGGGCCCAACAATGATCACGCAATTCATTTATTTATGCAAGATTAAAAATATAACACACGTTTCATGGGCCATAAGAACAATTAGAGGAAAGCGTTAAGCGCGAGCTAGTGATTATGGTGTTAAATTCGGGTTATCTTACTTCTACAAATACAAAGAATCATATTACTATTTCTATATCTACAAATTCGTACAGACCAACGTTCAGTAAACGTACCGTACTTAATGCTTTATTAAAGCTGATGGATACTGCAGCATTGCTTTGTAACCAATGCTTTCTTTAATCTGCCGCAGTAGAACTCGGGGCCGTTATTTATAACGATCTTGGGGTTATTTCTTCGAATTGGAGAAAGTGGCGTAAATAATTTGTTTTCTGAGAACAAACCAGTAGTAGTCATAGGAGAAAGCAGTACCCATAACTTGTTTTTCAGGCACAATTCGATCTTGGTCATAATAAATAAGCTAAAAGTGATATCAACCTTTTCCGTAGTGTTAAGTTGTTTTTCATTAGAACTGGAACCTCACCAAAATGACTCATAACATCACGGCCACATAAACACACGAATGTCAATTATAGGCTTTCAAGTCTATGTCAGTTATAAATGAATTGTACATTGGCCTTATTCGTTTGCTCATAATTTAGGATTTTCTCCTTTCTATGATGTTGTTTGTCAGTTCACGTAACACTACCCACACAGCCTACCTTGCCAACATTTTCAACATCGCTTACTTTCCTTTCACTGCTTACGTTGCCTACCCTGCCTACTCTAGTAATTTAAAGCCACCACAGCTTTTGCAGCAATGAAAATTTATTCACCAAACCAATACCTGCGAAAACACCTTGTATGCGTTTATAAAACATATGTCCCAGTGGACTCTATTTCAACCACAACTTTTCAAATAAAAGTCCCTGTGCGATTTTTTAAAAATCGTTGGTTTTCATGCATCACTGAGCAAATTTGCATCTTGGCTACTGTTTGATTCGGCGATCAAAATCAAATCGAGAATCAACTGATTTTAGTTTGATTTTAGTTGGTGAATACGAAACCCAAGTTTCGATCAAAGTAAGATCAGTTGATTTTACTTTGATTTTGATCGACGAATCAATTTGATTCGACTTGGTGAATAAGGCCCTAAGAATTGCGTAGTGGCTCTTTTAATGGTGGCTCATGGCTTCCATCGTTTTTAACTCTTTAGTACAGAAAGTGTGGCCACTCCTGGTCTGTTGGGTAGTGTACAGTGAAGCTGAAACTTGAAACTGCTTGTTTGCAATACATTTCTGACTGTGGTAAACTTAAGTCCTCTTCCTTAATGTGGCAACTACATGAAAGGTAAGTTTGTGCAAGGGCATCTCATTTATTTTAAAGGCAACGACCGTTTTTTTTTCTAAACAATTTTTGGTATTTTTTTGATGGAGATGGTGATTTTTTCGCAAACTTACCAAAAAGATTGTTACCCTAACCTATATAAAATGAGATGAAGGTTGTATTGCCGTGTTGATTTTTTGAAGTAGCAGATAAAAACTCAAGAATGGCAAAGGTAGTCTACTTAAATATTTATTCCTGCAAGCTTTCATGAACGAATAAATTCTTCAGGTAAAAAATGAGAAAGTAATTAATAAACCGTATGAGAGACAACGCAACAAAACATGCTGGATGCTTTATCTCTGTTTGGTATAGAGGCAGATGTGTTACGTAAGATTAATTTTAAAGGTTTAATGAAAGACTCAGCAGTGAAAAAAGCAAGAAAAATATTTCAAATGCAAGTGAAAGATTACAAGAATTTTAATTTTTTTGTTGTTACTGAAATTATTGAGGCTGCTAGTTGCTAGTTGGCAATTTTCAGGCAAATCTATTTAGTGGGATCTGCCTCCAGTATCACACCAAGGTAAAACAGAAAATTAGCTAAAAAATAATCAACAACATTTTACGATTCAATATAACTATACAGTAACCCTCGACTAATTTTGACCTTATTAGGTCTCATCAAGTGAGTGTAAAAATACACAATAACAAAAATACATAATGCACAAGAGATTGTGTACAAAAAACGATCCAAATAATATCATACAATAATACCTACATCAAATGGGCCAAAAAAGACTTACAAAAACGAACAAACACAAACACAAAAAAAATACTGGCGCGAGAAGAATCTGCGGCACAAAACTGACAGACCGTTGAACCAAAGCCAGAGTGCCACCATCAGGAGCCAAAGTCGAAAACTTTGATACCAACACCATCGGTCGACATGAAGCAGAATTAGCCCACCCACAATTCCCAGATGTTTACTCGAGGAACTAAACTCCAAGATCTCGCACTCTAAACCATCAGTGGACATCAGATACAAAGTCCACAAAACCAGAGTTCCACCTTCAGTCGACATCAGATGCAAAACTCACAAATCTCAAGTGTTCCCATTAAGGACTAAACTCGAAAATTTCCAGTCTTACATCATCAGTTGTCTTCAGACACAAAGTATACAAATTGCGGGCGTTCCCGTCAGGCACCAAACCTGTGAATGCAGAGTCCCACACTTTCAGGTGACATTAAGTACGGAACACACGAATCCCGAGCAGATTGTGTACAAAAAATGTGTAATGCAGATTGTGTACTTTAAATGATGTATAGTGTATAATGTTTGTGAGCCAGGTAGAAAACGCACAACTTTCCAATCAATCGTTCACCGTGTTGCCCCTAGACTAGTGGTTTCTAATCTTTTTGTAGTCACGTAAGTCGTATAGGACGCGTCATTTGGTTGGTGTTGCGGCAGAGCTTGTCTCTAACCCGAACCCTAACCCTTACTCTAACCCTAATCATATGTAAAGGAGCGAGCCTTAGGTCTATTATTTTTTTGTAGGAGACCTAACTGTAGGTCGAAGGTGCTAACTCTAGGTCCAGTAATTTTTGTGAGAGAGCTAAGTCTAGATCTAAGGGTGCTAACTCTAGGCCTAATAATCTTTTGTGAGAGAGCCAAGCATAGGTATAAGGGAGCTAACCCTAGATTTAAGAAATTTTATTTGAAAGAGGTCGGAGGGAGCTAACCGTAGGATACTAATTTTATGTGGGGAAGATCTGAAGGAATTAACACCAATCTGAAGGAGTTAATAGCAATCTGAAGGAGCTAGTTCTAACTCGGTGTGAATGTCATGTAGAATATTTCAAAGAGTTTGGCGCAAGCCTTATGATTTGACTTGTTATTACATAGCGGTTTTCAGGGTGTAATTCCTTATTTCACAATCACGACGTAATCGATTCTGTTTTTAACTAGACTATAATTGCACCCCTATTGCACAATCCGTCATGATGTAAGTTTTTAAATAGGCCGTGGGAATATGATTGCATCCCTCTTGTGCAATCCGTAATGATGTAAGTTTTAAATAGACCGTGGGAATATGATTGCATCCCCATTGCACAATCCGTCATGACGTAAGTTTTTACCTAGACCGAGGGCATGTGATTACATTCTCATTGTGCAATCTATCACGGTGCAAGCGATGCTATATAAAGCAAGATTTGACCTAAGAGCCTTCATTCTACAAAATGGGAAGGTATAAGTGTGGCGTATGTGAAAAGTATTTACCGAGAAAAGGAACTTACTGAGACATGAGAAAAATCCACATGGTGAAAAAAACCGTTACCTGTGTGAGTTGTGCAATAAAGTTATGGACGAACAGAGGATTTGCGTAGACATAAGGCAAGTATACACTTCAGGACTACTGAGGTGCAATGTTCGAAATGTAAGAAAACGTTTGCAAGAGCAGACAATCTGAAAAGACATAAATGTAAACTGGATCAAGAGACTGCATGTTCATCTGATTCAAAGGAAGCGGCTCCAGATGATGTGACAAAGGAACAACCCACTAAGAAGACTCTTGTTAATATGTTTCCTGGCGAAGCTTCTTTTGCTGATGAACCACCTATTGGATCAAGTGCATAAATTTCCCCAAATAAAAGGTGATGCAAATTTCAAGCATTACTTTCTACGTGAACACCCTGAAAGATGTTCCTCTTGGAGCAGGAGGGTCATTACCAGACTACATCACAAACAATCACGGACTTGCAAACGTTTCAGCTGATGACAATTTATGCTTTTTTCGATGTTTGGCTGTTTATCAAGGAGCTCATAGACGTCGGTGTGAACGTGAAGCCAAAAAACTGTTTAATGATTATGGTTTTCATTTCAATATTGTGCCCTACAACTTTGTTGGTGTAAATTTATTTAATTTTGTTGAGTTAGAGGATTTTTTCAAAATTGATCTTATTGCTTACGAGTTAGAGGGGGTGTAGCCAAATTGGTTCAAAGAAGCGGGGAGTTATACTCTGAATCAATAAAATTAAATATTTGGAAAAATTATCTCAGTCTAATTACCGACTTTGAGCATTAGTGTGGGATATACAAATGCATTTATTGTGATAAGTTATGGAATCGTAACTGTGATTATTATAGACATACCAAAACTGGCAAAACCGCAGTTTGTGATATATTTCCAGGGGGTATTCACAAAAACCTACCCATGATATTTGAACAGCTTGAAAAAATCGGTATTTGTGTCCCTGCAAACGAAAGGTTTTTCCCTTATTTTGGTTGTTACGATTTTGAGGCCTACTTTTCTCAAGAAAATTTACCCGGAAATGGGCCGAAATTAAGCTTTGAAGCAAGTCATGTACCCTTGAGTGTCAGCATTGCCACCAACGTGCCAACCTTTGAGAATGGAGTGTGCTTTGTCACCAACGGCGACCAAAACGATTTGGTACAAAAGATTTTGAAATATTTGGAAGATGCATCAAATGCTGCCTACGAGATTACGAAAAGAAAATTTGATTGTGTATTCAAGCAGTGTAACTCAACGAAAATGTTAGAAAATAGCGATACAATTCGCTTTCTCGTGAATGGAGGATAAATACGGCAAATAAAAAAAATGAAAATTTAACTAAAGAATTTGAAGCGTACGGCCGAGCATTGATTGTTATTGGATTTAATTCTGCTTCCTACAACTTAAATTTAATCAAGCCAACAATGATACAGCAGCTATTGAACAAGATCAATTTTGTAATTAAAAAAGCAACAACTATTTATGTATTAGAACTGAAAAGTTGAGATTTTTGGATATTCACCATTTTCTAGCACCTGGTTTCTCTTATCGAAAATTTCTGATTGTTTATGGCAGTGTTCAAACAAAATTATATTTTCCTTATGAATTCATGACAGATCTGACCAAATTACAAAGTGGTTTGCCAGAACATCAAGCTTTTTATTCCTCACTGAGCAAATCAAACATAACAAAAGAAGAATACGAGTTTGTAAAAAAGCATGGTTTGAAAAAGGCTGAAACACTTTGAAATATATGCTGATTTACTACAATATGTTTGATTGTGTGCCGTTTATTACTGCTGTTGAAAATCTGCTTCTACCCTAAAAAAATTAGGGGTTAGATATTTTTAAAATAGCTTTTTCAGTTAGTGGAAGTGACAAAACTACAGATGATTAAACGCATTGAGAAGGAAACGTTTTTTTGTGTGTTTCCAAAATGGCACGCAGAACTTTACAACACTATGCGTAACCAAATTACAGAAGGTCTCAGCATAATTTTCACGCGTCTGGATATTGGTGGCGAAACTAAGGTCTGTTTACATGAAATAGACGATCCTGAACAAGTGACACAAGTTCTTGGCCTGGATGCTAATTCACTGTATTTATCTGCTATTGCTCAGAACAACCCTACCGGTTATTTTTGTTGCTATAAAGAAGAAGAAAACTATCGACCTGATCCATGTTCAAAATTTGATTTTAAGCATATCAATGGTTGAGTTATATATTCCACAAGAAATACGAAGGTAGGCTGAAAAGTTTATAGCCTGACTAACACAAAGTATTTAAATTTGACCAAAGTAGGTTTATTTTTCAACATAATCTCCTCTGCGGTCCACACATTTCTTCCATCTGTGCTGCAGTTCTCGGATCCCGGTGGCATAGAAGTTCTCCTCCTGACCCTCAAAAAAGTCCTCTACAGCGGAAATGACGTCATCAGTCTCGTACCGTTTTCCAGCAAGATGTTTTTTCAAGTTTGGGAACAGAAAATAATCCGATGGTGCCAAATCAGGAGAATATGGAGGGTGATCAATCAGTTCAAAGCCACAATCATGCACAGCGGACATTGCAACCAGAGAGTTGTGAGCAGAGGCATTGTCCTGATGAAGCAAGACACCTTTTGTCAGCTTTCCAGGCTGCTTTGACTTGATTGCTTGTCGTAGCTCCCTTAGCAATTTGGCATAATATTCTCCATTGATAGTTTTACCTTTCTGAAGGTAGTCGATGAACACAATGCCTTTTGCATCCCAAAATACGGAGGCCATCACTTTTCCTGCGGATGACACCACCTTGGCCTTCTTTGGAGCAGGAGAAGTTGAAAATTCCAGGACATGGATTCCACTACATGGATTCCACTACATGGATTGCCTTTTGGTCTCTGGTTCAAAGTGATGGACCCAACATTCATCTTGGGTGAGAAAACGCTCAACAAAACGATCTGGGTCTGCATCAGATCTTGCCAAGTTCGCTTCTGACATGACGAGTCTGGTGAGCTTTTGATCAGGTGTCAAAAGCCGGGGCACCCATCGAGCCAAAACTTTTGACATGCCAAGTTCGTTGTGGAGAATGTTCTCCACTCGTTCGCGAGAGATGCTGATAACATTGGCCAAGTGACTAATGGTTAATCGTCTGTCATTCATTACCATTTGATAAATGCGGTCAATGTTTTCTTGGGTGGTAGCTGTGGAAGGACGTCCTGATCTTGGATCATCTTCAAGGCTCTCCCTCCCCCTCTTGAATTCCGCTGCCCACTTCTTCACAGTTGATAAAGCCGGAGCATCATCCTCCAAAGTGGAAACCATATCAGCATGAATTTCCTTGGTCGTTAATCCTTTTTTCTGCAAACATCTGATCACACCACGGTGCCAAATCTTATCCATATTCACAAGATCATCAAAAAACCAAAATGCAAAATTCTCTTGATGTTACAAAATCTCTCTAGTACAACTTTTTAAAGTGCGAAATTACTTATCCAGCATAAGGTTACCTAAAAAAATATCGCAGTCAGTATCAAGAAAGCATGAATTTAACGCATGGCAAGTTTCACTGATCTGTCGCAACTCCTTCATAGTGAGGCTACGAACTTTTCAGCCTACCCTCGTACATCACATGATTCTGTACGCCTTCACCTTTTTGATATTCCAACCATAGTTTAAATTCAGATAAGCTTTAGAAAACCTGTCAGTCTTTATCGGTTACGGTTGCTACTGTAATCAACGAAGCGTGACTCGACTGATTGACGTCAGCAAAAGAATTGACGCGGTTACATTAGCTAGAGTGTATGATTTTATTTCTATTTTGCTGTTGTTTGAATTTGTAGATACGTTGAACACAAGTCCTTAGTTTTTATACATTCTAGTAAACCGGTTTCATAAACTTTACCAGTCACGGTTTGCTGCTGGTAGGAAGTTCCACTGTGATGTAACAAAACAGCACAATCACGTTATGAATAAACATTAGCTTCATTGACTGAAAACCGGCTTTTACTATGCAACAACGATTCAAGCTCTTAGTAAATTAGACTACTTGTTCACTTTTAAAGATGATGCTTGTTACTTTTCTCGCTCATTAAGACAAAGCAACAGAACACGGAAGGTTGTGTATATTTGTTTTATGGCTTTGAAATTTGAAAACCCAGCATCTTTTATTATTAGTGGCCTGCCTGGAATAGAAAAAACAAAATGGATTATACGTTTGGTGGATAATATTGATAAAATCTGTCCTGAATTAACCAGATTTTTTTATTGTTATGAAGTCTGGCAGGGTATTTTTAATGAACATTCTGATAAAATTAGATTTCGTCAAGGTCCCCCTGTTCTTGACGATTTGAAAGAGTTTGAAAATTGCTTGCTCGTCTTAGACGTCATGATGTTCACGAAAAGCAGTCTCCTGTCCAAAATATTTACAATTTACTCTCATCACTACTGATTTAGCGTCCTTTTTACAACTTAAAATCTCTTTCATAAAGGATTAAGAAAATTATCACTAAATGCAAAATTCGTAGCTTTGTTTAAAAACTGTACCGACAAAAAACAGTTTTCTTATTTTTTAAGTCAAATCTATCCTCGGAAATACAAATCTGTTCTCCAGGCTTATATAGACACGACAACAAACCTTCATGGGTATTTATTGATTGATCTTCGGTGTGAAGTAAACCATCGTGAGCAGCTCAGGACTAGCATATTTCCAGGGGAAGTAAATTATATCAATAAATAGATCGTTTGCGAAAATTTGCTCCTACTCTTAATTTTCTTCATAAGGCACCACCCTCTTTGAAGAGAAGCATTATTGAAAAAGCATCTCCAGAGTTAATTCGTTGTCTGTGTGATTGTTCATACAAGATATTGAAAGGAAACGTTAAAATAGCATCCTCTAATAAACGCAAACTCAGCAAGCATAAAACCAAACTTCGACAACTGAGCAATATACAAGTATCTCTGAAAAAGAAACGAAAGATTGTGCAGACAGGTGGCTTTCTTTCAGTGTTGCTGAGTGCACTAGCACCTATTTTAGGGGCAGTGTTTGGAACGTTGACCCAATAGCCTGAAGTGTACCACAACCTTACATCAAAAACGAGTCATGAAAAACCTAAAAAGAAAATTTTGTTTGATTTAGACACGTAAATGCAAGAAATTTTAAATTCAGACCTACCAGCTGCTGAAAAGATGCCGTAATATAACGAAGCCTTACAGAAATCAAAATTATTTTAACAAAAAACTCAGGCGAAATTGAAACGAGTTGAAAAATTATCTGATTCTGCTATATTGGCAAAAGTTAGAAAGAAAACTAAAGCCAGACAGCTCTTGAAAAACATCAAAGAGCAAAAGAATCTAGATTTTGATGATAAAGGTCAAATCCTTTTAGCTGAGCATGTGATCCCTGGCTCAGATATAAATCAAATCTATCAGTGTGTGTTAAACAAACAGACCTCAATCTACCTGGTTTGCGTGAATTTGAAGCTTTGCTATGGGAGAGTTTATGAGCTATTATGATCCGCAAAAAGTTGGTGCATTTTCCGGGGCTCATAGTTTTTAAAAAGTGGCGAAGTCGCTACTAAAATGGTTGAAATTTCAAGATGTCTACACCCTCCACAAGCTTGTGAGAAGACGTTTCCCACGCAGAAAAACAATAATACCAGGAGCAAATTTTCAAATGCTGGCTGATCTTATTGACATTTCTTCCTTGAAACAATACATTGACAATTTCAAATATATTCTTGTCGTGATTGATGTTTTTTCCAAAAAAGGTTTTATATCCTTTCTCAAGACAAAAACAAGCTCGGAAATGATAAGAGCCTTTGAAAAAGTGTTGCCTAAAATCGGTCGTTTTCAAAAGCTCCAGACTAATTTGGGGAGTGAATTCTTCAATCGACCATTTCAAGCCTGGTTAAAACGGCAAAATATTGAACACTTCCACACAAATAATTTTGATACGAAATCCGACATACAGAGTGGATCAGAAGTTAAGGGGCAGTTACAAACAGTTTATATTGTTTGGATCGCTATCTGTTGTGATGCTTTATTTAGGTCATTTTTCTTTCCTTGCAATGTCACAAGCGAGTCATACACTACAATTCTGAGGAAAATTTTTACCCGACTGTTCCAGATTGTCCCGATATTAAGTAAAGATCGTTTCAGCATAATGGAGCCCCAGCGCATTATGCAAACGTGGCTCGTAAGTGGCTGTCTGACACTTTTGGTAATCGTTGGATAAGCTGACAGAGAGGACTTGAGTGGCCCCCAAGATCCCCAACCTTACTCCGTGTGATTTTTTTCTCTGGGGGAGTTATTAAGGAAGCTATGTAAAGATCAAACCAGGTTTATTGGAAGAATTGAAATAAAGAATAACCAACGCTTTCCATTCAATTATTGCAGAGCTTTGTCACAAAGTGTGTTTATCGATGGAGAACAGAGTGTTGAAGTGCATCGAAGTAAATGGTGGACGATTTGAGTGTTTATAAATAAAAGTATTATTTATTATTCATTACATTATTGTGAACAGGTATAATAACTAAAGTAAACTGAATTAATAAATACTCAAGCTTACATTTTTGGTATTGCCCCCTAACTTCTGGCCCACTCTGTAGTTGAAAGATTTATTCGAACTTTAAAGAAAAAGGTTTGGATATTCTTTTCCCACACCAATTCAAGACGATAAGTAGACGTTTTACCGCTACTCATCAACGCCTATAATAACAGCTATCACACCTCAATAATGCGTGCTCCAAGTACTGTCAACCCCGAAAATCAAGAAGATGATTGGCGCACTTCATATTCGCAATCGACATTGAAAGAGCCTAAGCTAAAAGTAAAGGACAAAGTTCTCCTTTCTACAAACCGAATACAATTTCGCAAAGGTTATCTTCCGGGGTGGACATATGAAATATTTCAAGTGGCTCGGGTGCGCAAAGAAAATCCTCCTTACTATAAAATCAAAGATTTGGGCGGCGATATTTTAATTGGCACTTTCTGTGAAAAAGAGATGCAAAAAATCTATGAAGATGATGACGTGTTTCGTATTGATGCCATAATAAAAAAAATGTAGGGCAAGAAAGGTGTTGAGTATTTGGTCAAGTGGTTTGGATAGCCTCCTTCCTTCAATTTGTGGGTCAAGGAAAAAGATTTCCACAATGTCTAATATAAAACCGGCACAAACAACTTCTGACATCATTTTGTTTGCTGCTCAAATGATAGCTGTTTATATAGTCATATCAATCAGTCTCTATAATTTAACACTAAACACCGAAAATAAAGAACTGTGGATTAGCTTGCTTTCAAGCAGTGTCGGTTACTTGTTACCCTCTCCTGTGCTTTCAAAACATGTTTCTCACCCTACCATGTAATTCATCCATTCGTTTTATCCTGAAAACAAAGTTTCAGATTATATCGTTCATTTACCAAAAAAACTAAATTTAACCGGTTTCTGGAAAGTTGAATTAGCTGAACTTATCTATCCAAATTGTTTGTTTGTGGTTACCCCTCCTCTTCCTCGGGATGGAGGTACGGCATGAACGGCAATTCAGGTTCATGCCGTCAACCTAATTGAAATTAGGCTAGGGGAAAGATGGCAGCCCATTTCGAACCAGTCTTGAGTGACTGGTAGCCCCACCACCAACAAGGCGGACTGCCACTGGTGGGTACCCAAGAGTCGTCTGACATGCTGGGTTAGCAACTTCACAATTGTAATCCAGTGAAGTACGGGAGGGCCACCTGTCTGCCACATAAAGGTGGAGGCGTCCCGTTAAGTGCCTTGCCCAAGGACACAACAAGTGAACTTGCCGGCTTGTTCTCCACACTATCCCTTTTTTATGCTGAGCGCCAAGCAGGGAAGCTGTGAATACCATTTTTTAAAGTCTTTTGGTATGACTCGACTTAGGGAATGAACCCCAGGTCTACCGACTACGAGGCGGACGCTCTAACCACTACACCATCGCGCCGGTTATCTATCCAAATTCGTGGTATAGCAATGACATCGACCAATACTGTGTGTAATACCGCCGTGGGTACGTACAGACAAGAACAAAGATTTCGCCTGGTTATTATCAACATTCACAACATCTTGTTGAGCAAATGCTCCAGCAAACGAAACGTCATTTCGAGGCAAGAAATCAGGAACTAATTGCCGATGGGACTTTGCTACAACCAGTCGACTTTCTATTGGATCTACGGTATAACTTTCATTCACAATTAACAGAAATTCACACTAAACATAAACCAGGAGCTCCTGTGCAAATTGATAAGGAAGGCAAGGAACATGCAGCAGTCGCCTTGCGTCTTGCGCCCTTCCTAGCTGAAATCATGGGTTTTAAAAATTTATTTTTTCACGTTGTTGGTGTTTACACTTCAGATTGATTGTTTGATGTGGATTCAGTGTCTGCTATTTACCTGTATTGTGATGTCATTAAACCTCGCACTATGGGTCATACTCTAGCGCCTTTGCTTGGAGTGATATCTGTCAAAGGAAAGTCTGCAGCCAATGTTGCCAAGAGATATGAAAAATTGCAATACCACCCTGTGTTGAAGTAAAATATTTCTGACATATATATTTCGCTTCGTGATGATCAAGGGAAAGCAATCAGATTTCGCAAAGGAAAAGTTATTGTCACTTTACATTTTTGAAAACAGAAACTGAGTCAATTATAAAG
Source organism: Trididemnum clinides (assembly GCA_963675345.1). NCBI lineage: Eukaryota > Metazoa > Chordata > Ascidiacea > Aplousobranchia > Didemnidae > Trididemnum > Trididemnum clinides. The sequence continues at coordinate 38,115,662 of OY776291.1, forward strand.
GGAAAGTACGCAGTAAAGCATCATTATTCACAGCAATTCTGGTAACGTAAACATGCGTGAGAAATATTGTTGCGATTCCCAAGCCTATCAAAATTACTATTTAAACCAAGCTGGTCATGGTCTCCCATACTTCAGGGTTGCAAGATACCAGCAGGGATACGATTTAGGAAATATCTTTAGCTCTATAGGTAAAACAGTTTTGCCTCTAGTCAAGAATGGATCCAAAGCTATTGGAAAATAAGTTCTTTACAGTGGAGTTGGTTTTGCTTCGGATGTTTTAAGGGGAAAAAACGCGAAACAGGCAGCAATTGATCGTGAAAAAGCAGCTGGTTCCAACCTTTTGAAGGCTGCCACAAGAAAACGTAAAGCCATACCACAAAAGAGGAGAAGCAAGAAACATCACGACGTTTTTGATTAGAATGGCGTTCTTGATACATCCCAGCTCTGCACAATCGACCACGTCCCAAATGGATTTGTTCTCTGTTCCTCCAAGCCAAACTAGTTTGGATGACGGAAGTTTTACCGAATACCACCCTGTGTCAGTTTTAACCTCAAGAGGACCTATCGAGTTTACAGTCAGCACTGAAAATTTCAACTACATTGATCTTGCTAACACTTTTCTCTATGTTCGTGCAAGCGTGACTGCGGCAGATGAAACAGATTTGGAGGCGGATGTAGAAATCACACCAGACTGTAACTTTTTACATATGTTGTGGTCACAAATCGATGTTTACCTTAACGGTCCCTTGTCACTCAGTCCAATAACAACTACCCTTACTGTGCATATATTGAAAATCTGCTTAGTTTTGGTCAAGACGTGAAATCACAGCTTTCTGCTGTCCTGTGGTATCGTAATACAGCTGGTCAATTTGACACAAGAGGTGATACCAACTCAGGCTACGCTACACGCAAAAGCACTGGCTGCACAAAGCAATCAAATTGATATGATGGAAAGAATACATGTGGACCTTTCATTTCAAAACCGTTATTTGTTAAATGGAGTAGAGATCCGTTTGTGATTGATTCAATCAAAGGATATTTTTTTACATGGAAACACAGCTGAATATAAAGTGTTGTTGAAAGAAGTTGTTTTGTTTGTGTACAAAGTCAAACCAAACTGATCTATACAACTTGCCCACACAAAAGCTTTGCAACTTGCTACAGCAAAATATCCGTTAAGATTGCACAGAAAGAATGCAATTGCATTTCCACGGTCTAGTTAAAAACAGAATTGATTACATCAGGATGGATTGTGCAATAAGAAATCACATCCTGAAAACCACTATGTAATTATTGTGCAATAAGTAGGGCAAGTCAAATCATAAGGATTGCACCAAACTCTTTTGAATCTTTTGCACGACATCCACACCATGTTAGGGTTAGAACTAGGCCCCTTGTATTCCCTCAAATCTAGAGTTAACTCGCTTGGACCTCCCACCATTTCAGAGCTAGAACTAGAATTATCTCCCTCAGACCTCCCTCACATAAAATTAGTAGACCTATGGTTATCTCCCTCCGACCTCCTTCAAATAAAATTAGTGTCTATGATTAGCTCTCACAAAACATTAATAGACCTAAGTTAGCCTCCTTACATACGGTTACAATTAGGGTTAGGGTTAGGATTAGGGTTAAGATTAGGTTTAGGATTAGATTAGGGTTAGGGTTAGAGACCAGCACCGCCACCAGAACTTCCACAACACTAACCAAATAAATCATTCTATACTACTACTCACGTACTCCTGAAAAGAAATTGTCAATGATGGTGACTCTTACCTAAACGTTTTTTTGGAGCCGTAACGTGAAGGCCTCTTTTCTTTTTTTCTTTTTGGAGATCAATGCCTTTAAAGCCTAGAATTATGAATAGATCTCAAGATCTTTTCTCTCTTTTGGAGACTGATGTCTTTAAAGTCTGTAGTTACAAATTTTCTCGAACGGATAGATGCAAAGGTCCTTTTTTATTTTTTCTTGAAAAATGAGTATTTGTAGTTGTAGGTAACTGCACAAACCATCACAAAAATCGTAAAAAGTTATCATACCATCGAGAAAATTTATTGACTTTAGCTTTATTAAAATTCACCAAGCGTTTATGATCCCCTAAAATATTTTCAAAATCTTTCTGAAATCTTTTCGCAGACCCCCAAGGGGTTTGCAAACCCCCAGTCAGATATCACTCCCCTATATTATCTTTACCTGCACGGTTACCTATTAGTCACCATTTACGAATCGCTGGTGGACGGCTTCAAAAATTCTAACCTGGTTGGACCATTGGCATCCATGCACTTTTGTTGTCTAAAAAATACACTAGGCCTTTGATATTTTAATTACCTGCCAGCATTGTGTTTTTACCACAGACGGTCCAAGTCGCATGAACGTCCAGATATGAAAAATCAAGAAGCTAAAATCAGTGGAAATAATGATGAAAATAAAAGGGGAAGATCATTATTTCGTCCAAGTCGGAGTTCTTCGCGTAAGAGAGACAAAAGAGAAAAATCTGTGGAGCGGAGTGAAGACGAAAATGTGAACGCAGAACGTGGAAGAAATCCTGTTAGGTTTTTAAAAAAATTTTTACGAACCAAGAAAGGTTCAAGCGATTATCACCATATCGCTCATTCTTCTCTACATAGAAGTAAGTTGTGATAAAATAACTTAATTAATTGTTTCCGCATTTTTCTGTTTGATCATATTACCTCTCTAACCATCGTTGTGACGTAGAGCGCACGCTTTGCAATGGATCTTGGTCGATTCCCTTGTGTCATGCCAAAAGACTATAAAAAATGGTGTGTTCAGTTGTTTTACTTGGCGCTCAGCTTGAAATGGAAAGTGTAGCGAAAACCCGGCAAGGTCGCTTGTTGAGTTCTTAGGAAAAGTACTTAATGGGATTCCTCTATTGTTATGAAGCATACAAGTGGTGGGGCTGAGCAGTTTACTCATTGTGGTGGCCCAGTCTGACCAAAGACATGAGAACAAAGCGTGAGCTTATATGCATGAGTGAATTTCTCTACACACCTGGACTGGCAACTGAAGACAAAATGTGGTGTTCGCCAATTTTAGCAGCGATGCAAGTGACAGCGGCATAAACTTGATTAAGGCAGTGGCTCTAAACCGGGATAGTACCGGTATTGACGTAGCAAACATGATAAAGACATATTGAGCATAGTATTAGCGTAGTAGGTACAATAAAATCATAGTTGTCATAGCAGATATGAAACGCATAATAGACACTTAGTAGGCGTAGTACAAGCATAGTTGGAGGAGTGTAGGTATAATGGGCATTTTACAGGTACAGTGGACATAATACCAGCATAAAAGACATAAGAGGCATGTTGCCAAAATACAAATATGGTAAGCACAGTAGGCATAGTGGATATGTTGCACGCATAGTGGGCATAGTGCAGATGTAGTAGAAACAGAGGTCATAGTAGGTATAGTAAAGGCATATTATAAACATAGAGCATGGTATAATCCAGTAGGCGTAACGCAAGCATAGTAGCTGAAACAAAGACATAGAAGTCATAGTAAGCATAATTGGCCTACCACAGGCATATTACAGTTATAATATGCAAAATTCAGATATAGAACAAAAATAGTAGGCATATTTTTGGCATGGTAGACATGATGCAGGCATATTATTATGCATAGTAGGCATGCATAATACTATAGTAGTGACACAGCAGGCATAGTACAGACATAGTAGCCATATTACAAGTATAGATAACATAGAAAACTTGTAGGCATATTACGGTTATAATAAACATACTACAGCCATAGCAAGCATATCACAGGCAAAGTTGGTGTGGCAGTCATAGCACAAGCATAGTAGTGGAAACATATTGATTGCTATGGCTACTACGCCTACTATGTGTGCATCCTACCTAGCATACATGCACTATGCTTAGTGCCTCCTCTATGGCTACAATGCCGGCACTACAACTGTTGTGCTATGCTTGTAGTAGGCCTATGTGTACCATGCCTGTAATATGCTCACTACGTGTCCACTGTATTTACTATCAGTTGTGGACATGTTACTTTTTTTAAAGTAACTGAGTTACAGTTATAGTTACTAAGCAAAAAAAGTAATTTAGTTACAGTGTTAGTCACAAATTTTAAAAAGCTATTAGTTACAGTTACTTTCAAAGGCCAAAATTTGCAATGCAAAGCGAAACAACTAAACCGCAAATTGAAAACGCAGTTTAATTTTGTTAAGGGAGAGCTTAGAAAGAAGTTTCTAGTGCAATAATACCCCCTTTCAATGTTCAAAAGCTTTCTGCAGTCTTGTCAAATGGAAGAGAAAGCAAGCAAATGGAAAAATAAACTTCCAATCGATACCTCTGTACGATAGCCTTTAACCTTGTTGGCGATGTTTTAAAGATTTTTGAATAGAGGCTCAATCTTTGCGAGCTCTACAGTTTCAGCTAGAGTTCTATGGTTCATTTCAATTGCAAAAATAGGTGGTTTTGAAAATTGGTCTCAAAGGATAGTCCGTAAAAACTGCTACGAATGAGATTTGAACTCATTCCGGCACCAACCAGTGACATATACTGGTTTCAAGTCTGCAGGAGCCCTTCACCGTATGACAAGCGTAGAAACACTACACTACCGTAGCACAGTGTTGAACGGTTGATGTAAATACTCTGGGCGTCGGCTTAAGTAAACTGTTACGTCAATGCATTTAGACCGCTTTTATGTCATTCTCACATCTGCTCGCCAATATGACCGGGGCTATAAATATTATATCAATTTTCGATTAAATGAGTAAGACGAAGTTTGTACTCTTTGTATGTTCTACTGATGACATCTACCGTTTTCTGAAGAAGCTCCCTGGGTACTAAGGTGAGCGAAACGTCAAGTTTGAACGATAAATTTTTCAAAAGAGCGACTTGATCTGGTTGTGAAGACCAACTTAACCCTACTCTGGCAGTGGGGGAGGGGCAAATATGCCCCACCCTTTGTCGGTTCATATGAAATTAATCCAAAACGACTAAAGATTTTACTTTTATACTTCCTGATTTTGAATATAATTTATTACGACATGATCTCTGACAATTTCAAGTTAGTCGGTCAAGGTTAAAGGGTCCAAAATTTTCAATTGGACGAAAGGCCTAAACGAGACGAAATTTTTCGACCAAAATTGTAAACTATTTTTTGCTATTTAATGAAAAAATAATGAAATATATTTCTTTTGCTGTAAAAGCATCAAACAGAAAGTAGCTTAACTGTAACTTGTAACTTTTACAGTGCCTAATTGATAACTAGTTACAAATTTTGTTACTTTTGCAATAAAGTAGCAAAGCTACAGTTCCTAAAAAAGTAACTTAGTTACAGTAATTAGTTGCAATAGTGACTAATTACTACCCACCACTGGCTACTATGCATGGGATACTATGCCTACTGTGTTTGTAATATGCCTCCTGTGATGGTCTTTTTGGCTGGCAACTATGTCCCACTCTGCCTGTAATACTTATATGCTTACTACATCTACCATTTTGCACCCGAATTTTTGTGTGCTGTGGTCTATGTCCCAAGCAGTATTGCATCAGCCTTTCTAGCTGTTAGCCTTGTTATACAGAAATAGTCACAATTAACGTGTATCACATATTATTATATCAAGGGTATCAATGATTTGATCATCTTCTTGAGTTCAAAATTATCATCATGTTAAAAATATCGCTAGTATGGCGACTCTATTATAGTATGGCCTAGACGGAACTAGGTCTGGCCATACGGCTTAGTCATCCAGTGTTATTTCATTACACAAAAGTCTAGTATTTTGTGACAAGTTTTAGGCCAACAAATGATTCGAATTTAGGTCAACAAATGATTTTAGTATTGAGGTCAACAAATGATTAGCAAAATAACAAGCGTGCAAACAGGGCGAGAATGTTTATGAGTCACTCACAATGTTTAATTTCAGCAAAAACATCGGTGATCCAAAGTTCGTATCTCGTATAGTCGCCATGCTAGGAGTAGGATTCAAACCCACAACTACATAAACCAGTCGAACATTGATCTTTGGCTTATAGGTGTAGTACATAAGTTAACCCAGTAGACTAATGGACTAATGACATGGCTTGACACCAGTGTTCCCTTTAAAATGTGCGCTTGTGCGCGTGTACACAAGTAAAATAATGCCGCGCATGAAATTTATATATTTTTTCAACACATATTTAGATTTTTTTTAAGAGCGCACACTTTAAAAATTTTCCCGTTCACGACGAAAAAAATTAGAGGGAACATTGCTTGACACTAATGAGCATTGTTATAACGTCTAGAGCAGGAGTTCTTAACCCTGCTCTGGTACCATGAAAAAAATCACGTTATCAGTACCTTGGGGTCAATATGACCCCATTACTGAAGATACATTTTGACACCAGTAGAAAAACTCAATTTGTTATCAATCCGTGTTTATTGCTTCAAAAATGTAGTGGAGTGCACAATACATGAATAATTCACTTCTGACACTGATTACAGACCATCTTGCTGTGTTTTTCGCAAGTGGTGTTATGACATTTACTGTAGGTGAGTCTATATTTTTTGTCCTTTGATCTCGGACAACGGAAGCATCTCTTGCGCGTCATGGACGATGCTGGGTGATGTTTTGAACAGCTAGAGGTGCTTCTGGTAAAATCCTACAGCTGAAAATGATTTGCTTCACTACGTGGGGTCTTTGAGGGGTCACCAATCTGCACTTAGCTTGAGGAACAATCAACGATATGAATAGTTCTTTCATGGGGTCAATATGACACCAAACAAATAAAATATAAAATTTACAAATAGGGCAGTATTGAAATTAAGATTGAATGAATAGAAACAGTAAACAAGAACCAGAAAAGAAAATACAAAGCGAGATGAAAGCTTATAATCTCAAAATTTGGAATATTTAGTCTATCAAATAAGCCTGGAGTCATATTGACCCCGTGGTACCAGAGCAGGGTTAAAGTGTTTGATACGTGCATCCCTTGACAATGCCAACAGAAATTCGTACCCTCATAACGAGGGGCACAACTAGGGGTGTGTTTATTCGGCACGTTACACATCGTTGACAAGCTAGCTGCGTTGATTGTTTACGCAAAATTAACAGGATAATTATTTGGTGCGTCTCCAAATGCTTTGTAAGGAAAGCTATCGCGTTTGTTTACATATCATTGGATATCAAGTGGTGTTTTCGGCACAAAATATTACCACCAAATCGGATGGGAGCAACTATAGGGAAAGATTGATTAGAAAAGAATTTTTCTTTTCTGTTACATTGTGAGACCGCTGTTTACACTAGTTTCGTCTAACCAGAAGTGGTCAGGATCGGGTTTTTGGAAGTCGGAGCTTGCAGGATTTGAAAAAAATTTCGGGAGTAACTCAAAAGGGCATTTTTTCTATATTTACAGGATTACGTCTGAATCAAGGTGAAAAAATTTTGTTAGTTGAACCATAATTACACTAAGGAAAATTCAAAAAATACAAAATTTATTTTATTTAGGAGGTTGGGTATAATAATGTAGCTAGTAGTTTGATATTAATATCCTTCGTTTTATTGTGCATTCATGACCGCATGTCAGATCTTAGATTGACGCGCTGAACTAGTGAACATATTTTTATAGCAATGAACAGGGCTACTGGGGCTTTGTTCAAAATTATCTCGACTGCTCTCCCGGTTTTCCCTTCGTGATCTTTTCCTAATCATGATAAATAGTAATACTGCGTTAAGTATAGTACTAGGGTATTCCGATGTAGACTACCTTTCAGAGCTGTCGAGCACTCACTGGTTAGTGAGTGGTTAGATGTAGCATACCGATATGCATTGAGTATTCACCGAGTTTTTACTGTATTGCCGTACAACAAATAGATGAGCGTAAGCTCACTTAACCATTTTGAATTTGCAAAATGGATAATCTTAAAACACTAATCATATATTAGCCTACTTATGACTCTAATCTTGACTTACCTGCTTACTTTCTAACACAAGTAAAAAATGCTAGGCTAAATTCTAAACAAATCATATTGGCTTGTGTATACTAAAATACTGGTTAACTTTGTATAATCTAATGAAGGCATTGTAGAATATTACTACTACATATTCTTGGTCAGCAATGTTGAGTGTATAGTTTGTTGAAACAGTTTACCAACTTTTAAACTAATATGTTGGTTTAATTCAGTCAATATTTTGAATGAAAATTTAGATTTACCGCATTGGGAGTGTTTTTTAATTGATATATTCTTGAGTATTTTCAACATCCTGTTATGGAAATTATAAGAATATCAAAGAGCAAAAGTACTGGTACAAGTGAGAGTGTACTATACAAGTTAGGAAGCCACAAAAAGCTTGATAGTTTTCTAGTGCAGCTGATTCTTCATAACAGTATAAATGGTTAGCAGATTACAGGGTAAGTAGATTGTTAATGTTAGTAGTATATAATATAAATTTTGATCTGTTTTTTGTGGTGGAGCCGTGGAGCGCTTTGTGGAGCACTACGTCATTTCCGAACGTGTTGATACGTCCTTTCTGAACGTGTTGATACGTCATTTCCGAACGTGTTGATACATGAACTTGAAATACATTGTAACAGCTTGTAAATACAACGTGTAACAACTTGTAAATAACAACTTGAAAACAAATAGTAACCTTACCAAGACAACTTGAAAACAAATGTCAATACAACTTAAAACAAATGTCAATACAACTTAAACAAATGTGAATACAACTTGAAAAGAAATGTTTATAGCAGCTTGTAAATACATGTAAATAGAACTTGAAATTAATTTGTTGTACCCTCGCTTGAGAATACCCCCACTTCAAAAGTTCTCCAATTGATTTCACTTTTCAACTCGTTTACGATTTTTTGTCTTATTGTAAGCACAACTGCTGTAAAACGGAAACATTCACTTTAGGTCGTGACTGCAGCCTTTGATACTAAATCATAACTACTTCCTTTCGAAGCGTAAGCATTAATCGCGCATAATCATTCACATCTTGAAATTGTTGATGACATCATAGAGCCTCTGATCGATTTCTCCTTTTGATTCCCTAGAATGTTGTTTCTTTACTCTTCTAGATGTGTTTTGAAAAGTACCGAGTTATTGTGATGGAAGATATGTGGATTTTTTGAAAAGTACCGAGTTATTGTGAAAAAATGATGAAAAATACGTAGATATTTTGAACCGTACCTATTTTTTGGACACACTGTATATCTTTATTATTTGAAATTATTACATTTACAGATTTTAATTCTTGAAAACGTTTGAAATTTGAAATGTTTATTAAAGTCGCTTGCAGTTTTAAGTATTAGCAAATTTAGAAATAAGATGTAATTGTTCAGAATAACCCATCTCTATGCAGCACAAACGTTGGTCAATGTGAACATCGTGTGATAACCCCAATCAACTTTGTAGTACGCTCTCAAAAAGTTTAGTGAAAAGTTACTTTCTCAGCTGTAAGAACAATATCTGTCAAGGTAATATTATCAATTACTCTTAGATTAATGGCCCCGAGTTGTAAACTAGGAAGTTTTCGCATACACAAAATTGAGGTAACCTGGATGTTATGCAACAATATGTTCGAGACAATCACTAGAAAGATATCAATTTGTACTGCAAATAAACAAAATAGGAGATGAAAAGTAGTAATAGAATGATTTAGGTGTGGGTTGAAGACAGGTGGTTTTTGAAATTAGGTGTAGTGGCGATATAAGTTTACACCTATAAGTTTGCAGCTGGTACACCGTATAGAACCCACCACAAAAAGTTAGTTTGATTTTTAGTTGCATAAAATAACTTGTAAGATAATTGATGTTGTTTCGGTAATCTGTAGTGTCAAATATTAGACTGGATACATAAACTTTTTAGAGTAGTTGAGATAAAGTTGTATTTTACTGCTATGTACAGAGGTAATAATGTAAATATACAGTAAAGAAATTTAAGTTTGAAAACACTATAAGATAGAATTTTTTGAATAAACATACAGCAAAAGTATTACATAGTGCGAAAATAATGCGTGATGATTGAAAAATATTAGTCCGCTCATTGACCGCTGAACTGTTTTGTGGTAAAATCAAAAACCAGTACATTGAGCACGCACAAAGTTGTTTAGTGGTCTTCAACTGAAATATTTCACAAGGGTGTCAGATAAAGATATTTTGTTGTCTCAACGTGTTCAATATTTGGTGAGAATTTAACAAGTGAATAAATCTGAAAGAAATGTTAAAGTCTCCCACTGCATTTTCAACCAATGAATATTATATTTTAAAATTTTGGTACGAATTCAAGTGTATTGACGTAAAAAGTTGAATGTGGTGAAACAAAAACTACATATTTCCAAACATTTGTCAAGTTATTTAATCTTCATTCAGCGTTACCAATATTTCTACAGTCTCCTTTCCACTTTAAAACTTTTGTTGTCTTTACATGTTGCACTCGACATGCTCGCAAGCTTTAAAGAATCTCCAAATGTTGGAGCCAGAATCAGATTTGAAAAATCTTTAAAAATTAATATACATAAGTCTTTGTCATAAGCGTAAAAATATTTAATTCCATGTTGTCCAGGAGGAAGAAAATATGATTTTATCAATTACCCTTATAAACTGTTGCAGATCTAAAACTTACGGTTTTCATGAATATCTTACTTTAACACATCAGAACTGATACAGTGTCTAAAACAATAACTATCAGCAACCCCTCAAGAAGTATAAGTAGGTAAGAAAGGGAAAGAAATTGTGATTTTGAAACTGGAGACTTGTTGCGAAGCACTGTAACTAGATAAATCTGTAATACTTTTTCAAGAAAATTTTACAATCATTATTTCCTACAGACGTTAAATGCATAACATCAAAGACAGTTGCTTCACTTAATAGAGAAATTTCTGGGATTTCAACAAGTGGTCAGTTAGCTCAGTCGGTTATAGTGTCGTGTTAATGTCGCGGGTTCGAGCCCCGTACTGGCCATTACTGCCTCGATAGCTCAGTTGGAAGAGCGTGTTAGACTGAAGATCTAAAGGTCCCCGGTTCAAACCCGGGTCTGGGCACTTATTTTGTATGAGTGTGGTGATGACTGCAGCATAATAGTTTTGAAGTGTCTCAAATAGGTATTGTGATTGGAAAAATAAAACCTACTGTACAGATTTCTACCTAAATTTGTGGAGATGGTGAAATTTTATGTCTGTTGGCTGTGATAAGCCTGAGTTTTTTCTTGTCTGTAAACTATGAAAGTTTTGAATTCTTGCGCTAGATCTGGGGCTTCTTGTGCGCATCTGGAGTTGATGAAAAACATTTGTCTAGACTTTAACACTCCTCCAACAGAAGCAATGTCGTAATTCATGCAGAATTGGTTGATTGACCGACTGATAGAAACGTATTGACTGATAGATACACTACAGATTGAGAGGAATGACTCCTGTGCAAAAAAAGATTTTTAAGGGTGTTTATCCTAAAGATCAGCTACCTACTGTGGAGTATCCTGGGAGTTATGTTGTTAACACCGATCCAAGCACTGCCCCTGGAGAGCACTGGGTTGCTATGTTTTTCAACAATCAAAGATCTGCTGAGTTTTTCGATAGCTATGGTCTACATCCAATTATTTATGATTTGACGGATTTTTAGATTCACACTCCTCATCCTGGACCTACAACTCGAAGACCCTACAGAGTTTGATATCTGAAGTCTGTGGACATTATACCGTGTACTACATCTTATTTCGCTCGCGTGGTTGCTCTCTATCCGAGATATTGACTCATTTTTCCGATAATGTTAGTTTAAATGATAAAACTGTTGAACGCTTTATTCAGAATTTACTGAAAATGTAACTGTTTTACGTGTAATAAACAGAATTGAAGACAATCGAGTGTTTTTTATTAAACAATATAGATACGATTCACATCCAAAATAATCACACGGCATATGGGACATTCCTTTGAATAAAGCTTTGTTGTACAGGTCAGACATCCAAAACAATGTCCACAAGGCATCGTTAAAGAATTAATTCGAGCATCGAAGCACACTTTGCATACAAGTTCTTGAGATGTGTCACACTCTTTTGCTTCAGTTAGGGGGGTTATGTTCGGTTCTTCATTTTCTACTGGAGAGTTTCTCACAATTGTTGGATCTACTGCTTCTTCAGGGGTAGCAAACCCGAATCTCGTTCCCGACAAAAACTCCTCTTCTGGAATGTGGAAGTTACTGTGTTGGTTAATGAAACCAGTTCCAAACGTTCTCTCTAGATACGCACACGCGGACCAGTATTTCGCATGTTCAATTTCTGGGATGTCCGTGTCCGCCCACTGATGAATAGATAGACCACAATAAAAACAAAATGCTCGATCGTCACTGCCTCTGTACAAAAATCCAGCTTTAACCATTCGTTCAGGACTTAAATTATCGACTCGGTGAGGCCAATTGTCTGAGAAGGTTAAGATTCGTGTTTCTTCAGATTCGAAAGAAGGGCACAACATTTTTAAACAAATTTTACTCAAATCTAAAGACGGTTACAAGGGTTAAAAATCACACATTTATTGTTTTATGTTTAGCGGAGAGGATTTTCTCTTCTTTTGATAAAGTTCAGCACTTCTAGGCAGACTACTAGATCGTTTTTTCTTTCCGGCTGTGTGTTTCACCTCTTTCAAGGTTTTTACAAGAGCGGCTAGCTCCTTGCTGATACCACAGTTTTCGTTTCTAATGATGAATCCGGATGATCGATCTTGGAGATGTTGAAAATATTTCTCGGGTGAAAAGATAGATTCCACTTTAAATCTGATAAGAAAGTTTTCTACAGCTGCCTCTTTTTTGAAAATCTCCAATCTTGTTTTCACTTCACAGACATCACCGTATTGACAGTCAGCTGAGAAAATGACCACCACATAAGAACGGGCGTCTGTTGGGCCTTTGAATGCCACAAACGGTAGACCCTCAAACATATGTATACACACTTGAATAAGCTGATCGGTTGAAAAGAGAGCTTTTCCTCTTGAGACAGTCAGCACGCCTTTTCTCAGCATCTCACCGTCTGCGGGTATTGATTTTCCTTCTTTGTCAATGTTGAGGAAGATTTTTCGTATTTTTCTTGCTTCTTCTTGATGTTTTCTTGCACGCCTCAACAACTCTGTTTGCTCCATCAACCCGTCGTAGCATGAGGAGTGGGGATGACTTGTTGTAACGTCGACATTTTTTTTCTTTCTCTTCATAGTCGTCAGCAATTGAAGTGTGTGTCTCGTCGCAGCTTTCCATTGTTCTTCTTCTAATTTTCTCGCAAAACCATACGACTTTTATAGAGAAATGTTAACAAAGAAAGAAGAAAAATCACTATTCTTGCCTAGACCTGCCTTGTTCTTTCCAACAATTGTGCAATGAAAACTTGTGATGTAGTACATATAAAAACACCCGCTGGTTTGTGATTGGTTGAATAAGAGGTAAGAATGTTTATAATTTTTAAAGACGTAACCATCTCCGTACGGTCTATGCTTCCGCTGGCATCCGATTTTTGTTGATAGTAAACCATTTTTGAAGTTCTACATCGATTGTGATTGGTTAAAGATTTGCTGACGTGATGTTGATGTTTCCGCTTGCATCAGATTTTGTTGATAGTAATCTTAGCTGTTTTCGAAAAATATGAATTTTATGTTGGTGGCTTTAGAATTTGATACTTAAAACAGTGTTATAGTAGGATACAATTTTTGTTTTCTAGTTGTATGAAAAGATATTGTAAATTAGATGGATGGTGAATGTTTACAAGTAAAATTTTACAATTGTTGAAGTAGTCTCCAAACACAACAAAGGTTTAATCTTCTTGGTTTAACAATATTTAGTAGTGATTAAAAACTGCTGAATTGAAACAAGCTTCTTTGTTGTGATCTTTTCAAAATGTTTCCACCACTGTACTTCAACTACCTCACTGTCATATGTGAAGCAAATCTACATTTCACTCAAAGATCTGGTCAATCTACTGAAATTTTCTTCCAAGAAAGTGTGAAACTAACATAAAAATTTAACTACCTCACTGTCATATGTGAAGCAAATCTACATTTCACTCAAAGGTCTGGTCAATCTACTGAAATTTTAATCCGAATAGTGTAAAACTAACGGCTAGCGGTACAAGTTTTTGATTGAAATTGTGTCAAATTTGATAGTGTTCCTTTCACCAAACTCACAACGTCACTGCCTGTGATTTTTCTCCAACAAACCTGATAATCTAGAAAACTGTTGGTTATTTTCCTCTAAAACTAACGACTAGCTGTAATAATGTAAATGTTGAAAACTATGAATTTTGTGTTAATGTCCTTGAAATATTGTTAAAAGTTGTGCTTATTTCTATGTAGGTGAGCTAGATAGACTGTGAAAACTATGAATTTTATGTTAATGTCCTACGAATAATGTCAAAAGTTGTGCTTATTTCTATTTAGGTGAGCTGAGGAAACTGTAAAAACTATGAATTTTATGTTAATGTTCTACGAATAATATCAAAAGTTGTGCTTATTTCTATGTAGGTGAGTTGAGGAGACTTTGAAAACTATGAATTTTATGTTAATGTTCTACGAATAATGTCAAAAGTTTGCTTATTTCTATGTAGGTGAGCTGAGGAGACTTTGAAAGATAGTAAAAATTTCGTGTTAATAAGTTTGAAAGTTGCTAAATTTCGGAAAAATCTTTAAACAGTGTGATGATAGGATACAATTTAGATTTCTAGTTTTATGAAAATGAATGTAAATTTGAGATGAATGTTTTATGATTTGCACACAATTAAAACTAAATCTTTTCAATTTTACGATGTAAACAGTAGTGATTTAAGTGAGGTATGGTGTTTAAAAGAAAATGAAAACGCAATTTTAAAGAGAGTGGAGAGAGCTATGATGAGAGCCATGTGTGGTCAGAAAATTATTGACAAAAAGACTGAAGAAAGACTGAATCCATTACCTACCTAGTTCTACTGAAATAGATGTAAATTAATTCCAACCAACTGCAGAAATATCTAGAGTAAAGGAAAATACCTCCAATAAACACATCTATAAGAGTAAAGAAACAACATTCTAGGGAATCAAAAGGAGAAATCGATCAGAGGCTCTATGATGTCATCAATAATTTCAAGATGTGAATGATTATGCGCGATTAATGCTTATGCTTCGAAAGGAAGTAGTTATGATTTAGTATCAAAGGCTGCAGTCACGACCTAAAGTGAATGTTTCCGTTTTACAGCAGTTGTGCTTACAATAAGACAAAAAATCGTAAACGAGTTGAAAAGTGAAATCAATTGGAGAACTTTTGAAGTGGGGGTATTCTCAAGCGAGGGTACAACAAATTAATTTCAAGTTCTATTTACATGTATTTACAAGCTGCTATAAACATTTCTTTTCAAGTTGTATTCACATTTGTTTAAGTTGTATTGACATTTGTTTTAAGTTGTATTGACATTTGTTTTCAAGTTGTCTTGGTAAGGTTACTATTTGTTTTCAAGTTGTTATTTACAAGTTGTTACACGTTGTATTTACAAGCTGTTACAATGTATTTCAAGTTCATGTATCAACACGTTCGGAAATGACGTATCAACACGTTCAGAAAGGACGTATCAACACGTTCGGAAATGACGTAGTGCTCCACAAAGCGCTCCACGGCTCCACCACAAAAAACAGATCAAAATTTATATTATATACTACTAACATTAACAATCTACTTACCCTGTAATCTGCTAACCATTTATACTGTTATGAAGAATCAGCTGCACTAGAAAACTATCAAGCTTTTTGTGGCTTCCTAACTTGTATAGTACACTCTCACTTGTACCAGTACTTTTGCTCTTTGATATTCTTATAATTTCCATAACAGGATGTTGAAAATACTCAAGAATATATCAATTAAAAAACACTCCCAATGCGGTAAATCTAAATTTTCATTCAAAATATTGACTGAATTAAACCAACATATTAGTTTAAAAGTTGGTAAACTGTTTCAACAAACTATACACTCAACATTGCTGACCAAGAATATGTAGTAGTAATATTCTACAATGCCTTCATTAGATTATACAAAGTTAACCAGTATTTTAGTATACACAAGCCAATATGATTTGTTTAGAATTTAGCCTAGCATTTTTTACTTGTGTTAGAAAGTAAGCAGGTAAGTCAAGATTAGAGTCATAAGTAGGCTAATATATGATTAGTGTTTTAAGATTATCCATTTTGCAAATTCAAAATGGTTAAGTGAGCTTACGCTCGTCTATTTGTTGTACGGCAATACAGTAAAAACTCGGTGAATACTCAATGCATATCGGTATGCTACATCTAACCACTCACTAACCAGTGAGTGCTCGACAGCTCTGAAAGGTAGTCTACATCGGAATACCCTAGTACTATACTTAACGCAGTATTACTATTTATCATGATTAGGAAAAGATCACGAAGGGAAAACCGGGAGAGCAGTCGAGATAATTTTGAACAAAGCCCCAGTAGCCCTGTTCATTGCTATAAAAATATGTTCACTAGTTCAGCGCGTCAATCTAAGATCTGACATGCGGTCATGAATGCACAATAAAACGAAGGATATTAATATCAAACTACTAGCTACATTATTATACCCAACCTCCTAAATAAAATAAATTTTGTATTTTTTGAATTTTCCTTAGTGTAATTATGGTTCAACTAACAAAATTTTTTCACCTTGATTCAGACGTAATCCTGTAAATATAGAAAAAATGCCCTTTTGAGTTACTCCCGAAATTTTTTTCAAATCCTGCAAGCTCCGACTTCCAAAAACCCGATCCTGACCACTTCTGGTTAGACGAAACTAGTGTAAACAGCGGTCTCACAATGTAACAGAAAAGAAAAATTCTTTTCTAATCAATCTTTCCCTATAGTTGCTCCCATCCGATTTGGTGGTAATATTTTGTGCCGAAAACACCACTTGATATCCAATGATATGTAAACAAACGCGATAGCTTTCCTTACAAAGCATTTGGAGACGCACCAAATAATTATCCTGTTAATTTTGCGTAAACAATCAACGCAGCTAGCTTGTCAACGATGTGTAACGTGCCGAATAAACACACCCCTAGTTGTGCCCCTCGTTATGAGGGTACGAATTTCTGTTGGCATTGTCAAGGGATGCACGTATCAAACACTTTAACCCTGCTCTGGTACCACGGGGTCAATATGACTCCAGGCTTATTTGATAGACTAAATATTCCAAATTTTGAGATTATAAGCTTTCATCTCGCTTTGTATTTTCTTTTCTGGTTCTTGTTTACTGTTTCTATTCATTCAATCTTAATTTCAATACTGCCCTATTTGTAAATTTTATATTTTATTTGTTTGGTGTCATATTGACCCCATGAAAGAACTATTCATATCGTTGATTGTTCCTCAAGCTAAGTGCAGATTGGTGACCCCTCAAAGACCCCACGTAGTGAAGCAAATCATTTTCAGCTGTAGGATTTTACCAGAAGCACCTCTAGCTGTTCAAAACATCACCCAGCATCGTCCATGACGCGCAAGAGATGCTTCCGTTGTCCGAGATCAAAGGACAAAAAATATAGACTCACCTACAGTAAATGTCATAACACCACTTGCGAAAAACACAGCAAGATGGTCTGTAATCAGTGTCAGAAGTGAATTATTCATGTATTGTGCACTCCACTACATTTTTGAAGCAATAAACACGGATTGATAACAAATTGAGTTTTTCTACTGGTGTCAAAATGTATCTTCAGTAATGGGGTCATATTGACCCCAAGGTACTGATAACGTGATTTTTTTCATGGTACCAGAGCAGGGTTAAGAACTCCTGCTCTAGACGTTATAACAATGCTCATTAGTGTCAAGCAATGTTCCCTCTAATTTTTTTCGTCGTGAACGGGAAAATTTTTAAAGTGTGCGCTCTTAAAAAAAATCTAAATATGTGTTGAAAAAATATATAAATTTCATGCGCGGCATTATTTTACTTGTGTACACGCGCACAAGCGCACATTTTAAAGGGAACACTGGTGTCAAGCCATGTCATTAGTCCATTAGTCTACTGGGTTAACTTATGTACTACACCTATAAGCCAAAGATCAATGTTCGACTGGTTTATGTAGTTGTGGGTTTGAATCCTACTCCTAGCATGGCGACTATACGAGATACGAACTTTGGATCACCGATGTTTTTGCTGAAATTAAACATTGTGAGTGACTCATAAACATTCTCGCCCTGTTTGCACGCTTGTTATTTTGCTAATCATTTGTTGACCTCAATACTAAAATCATTTGTTGACCTAAATTCGAATCATTTGTTGGCCTAAAACTTGTCACAAAATACTAGACTTTTGTGTAATGAAATAACACTGGATGACTAAGCCGTATGGCCAGACCTAGTTCCGTCTAGGCCATACTATAATAGAGTCGCCATACTAGCGATATTTTTAACATGATGATAATTTTGAACTCAAGAAGATGATCAAATCATTGATACCCTTGATATAATAATATGTGATACACGTTAATTGTGACTATTTCTGTATAACAAGGCTAACAGCTAGAAAGGCTGATGCAATACTGCTTGGGACATAGACCACAGCACACAAAAATTCGGGTGCAAAATGGTAGATGTAGTAAGCATATAAGTATTACAGGCAGAGTGGGACATAGTTGCCAGCCAAAAAGACCATCACAGGAGGCATATTACAAACACAGTAGGCATAGTATCCCATGCATAGTAGCCAGTGGTGGGTAGTAATTAGTCACTATTGCAACTAATTACTGTAACTAAGTTACTTTTTTAGGAACTGTAGCTTTGCTACTTTATTGCAAAAGTAACAAAATTTGTAACTAGTTATCAATTAGGCACTGTAAAAGTTACAAGTTACAGTTAAGCTACTTTCTGTTTGATGCTTTTACAGCAAAAGAAATATATTTCATTATTTTTTCATTAAATAGCAAAAAATAGTTTACAATTTTGGTCGAAAAATTTCGTCTCGTTTAGGCCTTTCGTCCAATTGAAAATTTTGGACCCTTTAACCTTGACCGACTAACTTGAAATTGTCAGAGATCATGTCGTAATAAATTATATTCAAAATCAGGAAGTATAAAAGTAAAATCTTTAGTCGTTTTGGATTAATTTCATATGAACCGACAAAGGGTGGGGCATATTTGCCCCTCCCCCACTGCCAGAGTAGGGTTAAGTTGGTCTTCACAACCAGATCAAGTCGCTCTTTTGAAAAATTTATCGTTCAAACTTGACGTTTCGCTCACCTTAGTACCCAGGGAGCTTCTTCAGAAAACGGTAGATGTCATCAGTAGAACATACAAAGAGTACAAACTTCGTCTTACTCATTTAATCGAAAATTGATATAATATTTATAGCCCCGGTCATATTGGCGAGCAGATGTGAGAATGACATAAAAGCGGTCTAAATGCATTGACGTAACAGTTTACTTAAGCCGACGCCCAGAGTATTTACATCAACCGTTCAACACTGTGCTACGGTAGTGTAGTGTTTCTACGCTTGTCATACGGTGAAGGGCTCCTGCAGACTTGAAACCAGTATATGTCACTGGTTGGTGCCGGAATGAGTTCAAATCTCATTCGTAGCAGTTTTTACGGACTATCCTTTGAGACCAATTTTCAAAACCACCTATTTTTGCAATTGAAATGAACCATAGAACTCTAGCTGAAACTGTAGAGCTCGCAAAGATTGAGCCTCTATTCAAAAATCTTTAAAACATCGCCAACAAGGTTAAAGGCTATCGTACAGAGGTATCGATTGGAAGTTTATTTTTCCATTTGCTTGCTTTCTCTTCCATTTGACAAGACTGCAGAAAGCTTTTGAACATTGAAAGGGGGTATTATTGCACTAGAAACTTCTTTCTAAGCTCTCCCTTAACAAAATTAAACTGCGTTTTCAATTTGCGGTTTAGTTGTTTCGCTTTGCATTGCAAATTTTGGCCTTTGAAAGTAACTGTAACTAATAGTCGGGACTGTCCCATTCAAAACCGTATGTCTGGTCAGCCTACTCATAAGGTCTTATGGCAATTTGAAAACCAAAAAAAGGGTTCCTTGTGCAAGTGCTTCACTTGCCTCATCCTATATATCCACCATTGATCGTTGAGTCCAGATCGTTTTTGCTTCAGCGCATCTTTTCATGATGAAAATAAGCGTTCCACTGCTGCACTGGAACGTATGGCAGTGTTATATTTCACAAATAACTCGCTCAACGTCGCATTAGAGAGCAACATAGCAATTTCTTTGCTTTGAGACTCGTGTCTTTTCATGAAAACGTTGTCTAATAGCTTCTCACTGCTGCTGTCTTTTCGTGACTTCTCCGCACAGGCTTTTTTTTAATTCGTCTTCGGAAAATGCACTGTGGCAACCTGTGAACTTTGAACGTTTTGCACTTTTGAGACGATATTTATATTTTGACAAGGGTCGGGCTTACGCTATAAAATTTTTTCAACTATTTTTGAAAAACTTAGCGCAACCTCCGTTAGCACTATTGCGCACAAAAAGTAACGCCCGCTAATATTGTCGCTAGGTTACAACGACAATAGCGGCGCTAAAGCAAACCCTAGCACAACACTAGCGTCGCTATTTTTAGCGCCGCTAGTGCACACCACTGCTTATAATACTTTCCTTTCGCACAATCATGTTTGTGAACCTCTTTTATTCAGATCTACTACCACCAGCCAGTGCCGCAGTTCCCATGAAATCACTTTTACATCCGTTACGTCCTTTCTGTATTTTTTCATCACGAGTACAACATCAATTTTTGTTTCGCATCCACCTACACTAAAAGTGATTTTCCTTTTTTCATTATAAAACCATGTGTTGGCCACGCACAGGGCTTTTTCATCACAAAACTCCAGCAATCTTCCTTTCGCAATTCTTTTCCCAACACCATTTTCCCCATGCACACCTTCAAAACCTTCAACACATTTCCCCACATTTTCATTGAAATCCTCCAAAGAAACCACGATTTTACTAGAACTTCCAAGGTTCCACTTACTCGTCACTTCATCATAAAAACGAACTTTCTTTGTGCCTGGTCTTCCCCTTTGTGGCCCATGTGCACATGTTATTCGAATCTCTTAATTACGCAAAGTTGCCATTACGTTGTTAGCGCAATTGCTTTTTCTTCTAACTTCACAACGTTTGCAGATATTTCCTCTTCCACCAAGATTCTACTTCCTCCAGATCCTGTGCCATTTTCTGACCACGACAGTTTGTACCTTCGCCCTGAGTACTCAGAAAACAGCTTCTTGATCTTTCCATCTTGCTTCCTGCATGCATCACACATCAACTGTTCTCATTCTTAGTTCTTTACACACTTCTTCAAAGACTTTTCCTTCCTCAAAGACTCCCCACATTTAACGTACCAAATCTTTATTCCATGACTTTCATATTATTTTGGAGATTCTACGCACCAGCGGGGCCCATTAAGAGCTGCCAGGAATTGGGGCCCTGGTTTATTTTTCTCGTCATGGAAATTTGTTGGAGCGAAATAGCTCTACGGGTAGCATGCCCTTGCTTACCCTCGACCGCAGTTTTCTGATGTGAGTGGTCCAACCAAGCAATTAAGCTGGCAACCCCACCATTAATAGTCAGACTTCAATTGGTAAGTACCCAATGTTCACCTTCTAACGACATGCTGGGTAAGCAGCTTCACTATTCATAAAACCGGTGAAGCAGTGTAAATATGTTTGAAATCAATATAAAATATTTTTGTGATCTTGTGTAATAGTAATAGGTGAAGAATAATATCGGTGACCACAACGACACGTTAGAGGACTGCTGACTAAAAAGTCATAAGGCTCTTTTGTAGTCTCCCTAACATTAGCGTATTAAACAGGGGAAGAACATTGTGCCAAGCTACCTTGCATATTATGTTGCATCATCTTAGTTATGGGCCACACCACATCTTTCCCATACTATTCATAAAGCTTCAAGCTCACACCTGAAACAACTAAATCATTGTGTTGAACTCGATATTCAAAAAAGACTCTAAACTTGACACAAAATTAATTGATCATAAACTTGAAATTCACCAACCACAAAAACAAAAATCTTAACAAAGATCAACGCCATCAGTTTACGCCAAATTCTGATGATTTTGCCGAACTTCAACTTAGAATTATGAAATCTTTGTAAACTTACCTAAAAAAGTTGATGTAGTATGGGGCTAATTAAACCGTATGTGGAGTCATTTAGAACATATAAAATACAGTTAACTTTGCAAAATGTGTGAAGATAAAATCATAAAATAACCTGAGAAAGTTTCTCGTATCTGCAGTTGACTTGATTTTGCAATTTTATATTGAATAATTTTGAATATTACCTAAACCATTGATACAGTGCAGTCGCCACAGCAAACGAAATGGTAGGGCACAAGCCGAAAGTGAAGGGCATTAAAATAGACTGAATTTTGCATAGTAAAACTGATTTTGTATGGCTACAAATCTTGTGCAATTTTGAAAATTCTGTATTTTTGTTTTAAAAAAAGACATTATAGGGTATTGAATGTTTTGAATTGCATACAATGCGAACCTTTATGATCTTAAAGTAGGTATGACTGATCGCGTGTTGATGATTATATAAATTTATTATATATTGTAACTTGAGATTTTTGCCATACTTGATGTAGTAAACCAAGGCCGACAAATAGATACTTGGCTTTATTCGACTAATAAGGCACTTAGTAATGTTAGCAGTTAGCAATGTATAAAACAGCTGTAAAATAAAACGTTATAAAGAAACTAAAATATAACTTATCAAATCAAAGACTCGTTGGTATTCCCAACCAGCCGACTGTCATTGCAATTGCTTGCACAACGCAAACAATGCGACCGATTGCAAGGCTCGAAGGCACAAGCAAACTACGCATTATCAAATTAAGCGCGCGAATAGTTGTAGTACCAATTCTCACTACATTCCTCCCTACTAAAAAAACTTATGATGATGTAAACAACAGTATAACACAATATTAATTCACATTAGTAACATAGTGACTGATTGCTGAAGAGATGTCAATCAGTAAGATATGGGATTTCCATATCTTTCTGGCTGTTTACGGATGCGTCGTGATCGACGTACACCCGAGTTGTTAATGTTTACAGAATCATTTTGTAACCGTTCATTGTCGAGTTGAGTGGTAGATTCTAAATCATGTTTGTCAGTTTGTTCTAAGGGTTTTTGGGCGTTTTCTACTCCTGCTGTAGTACCAGTTTCCGGTAAGTCATTAGTTGACTCGGAAGAAGGCTCAATTGCAGTAGTTCTCGGGCAGGGAGCCAAATCAGTTGTTGATACTGTGCTTTCACGACCGTCTGGAAAACGGATATGTGCAAAGCTGGGGTTAGCATCGAGTAAATCAACTTCGTCAACCAAGGGTTCATCTTTATTTCGAACAAATCGGCGTAACAAAACTGGTCCTTTTTGCAGTAGCCAAGAAGATAGACTTTTCCCAAGCATGGACCGTCTTTCAAAACCAAAAAATCTTTCATGTGGTGTGCAGTTAGTTGACGTACACAATAGGGACCTAACAGCATGCAAAGCATCGGGAAGCACATCTTGCCACCTTTCAACAGGGATTTGTCGGTCGCAAACCATTAGCTGAACTGTTTTCCAAATTGTTTTATTTGTCCGCTCAACTTGAGAATTACCAGTCGGGTGGTAAGGGGTACTACGACTGGCAGCTATTCCTCGTTTGACAAGATAATTCCTTAAATCTCTGGCCATAAAGGCAGCCCCGCGATCGCTGTGCACGTACATTGGCAGGCCAAACAAAACAAACAGCTGAGTTAGGCTTCTGATTACAGTAGCAGTTGATAGGTCTTTGCACGGAAAAGCGAAAGGATATCGAGAGTACTCATCCGTCACAATAAAGATATATGAAGCTGGTCCAGGCACAGGTCCCTTGAAGTCAATACTTATACGCTCCCATGGGCGTGTAGCTTTTATAAGCGATTCTTGTTCTTTTATGTAAAATGGAGGTTTTATCTTTGCACAAATTTTGCAATTGCTGCATACTCGTTTCACATCATCCACGGAAAATGGAAGATTTTTAGTCCTAACAAAATGAACTAACCGTGTGATTCCAGGATGTCCCAACTTCTTGTGAATGTCTGCGAGATCGCAAGAGTAGGTACTAGCAGCAACTTGTATGCGTGACAAGGAATCGGGAACCACATTAAGTTTTCCAGGGCGATGGTGAATACGGTAATCGAAACAACCCAACTCGGCTCTCCACAATTGAATTTTTCGGTTTTTAACTTTGCCTTTGCTTGTTTTATCGAGCATAAAAGATAGATCGCGTTGATCAGTAACCAGATCAAAACATTTGCCATAGAGGTAATGACTCCATCGCCTAACAGCTTCCATTATAGCGAGAGCTTCTTTTTCAACAACAGGATAAACCTTCTCGCTCTTGTTAAGCGTTTTTGAAAAAAAATGCAACAGGTCTTCCTTCTTGACTTAAAGTAGCAGCCACAGAGTGTTCAGAAGCATCGCAGTCTACTTGAAAAGGTACATCATCTCTGATATATGACAAGCAGCAATTGAGAAGAGTTTCTTTTAGAGATTCAAATGCCTCGGCAGACTCTTTGGACAAAGGGAAATCATTACAAGTAATAGCCAAGTTAAGAGGCCGAATACGCTCAGAAAACTGAGGAATCCAACGTGCGTAGTAAGCAAACATACCTACTAATCGTTGCAGCGCTGATTTGCAAGTTGGCAATTGTAAGTTCATTAGCGGTTTCAGTCTTTCAGGGTCGGGTCGAATAACGCCATGCGATACGCGATAACCCAGTAAATCTATCTCAGATTTAGCAATGATCGACTTCGACTCGTTGAAAGTCAAGTTGTTTTTTGCAGCAGCTTTAAGAAGAGAGTTTAAATTTCGATCATGATCTTCCTTATTGGCTCCCACAACAGTGATATTGTCCAAATAAGCGTATGTCCCTTGCAGTTTGTATTTCTGAATGATTTCTTGAATTATTCTTTGAAAATGCGATACCCCGTTGGTTACGCCAAAAGGAAGTCTAGTATATTGATAGAGCTTTCCATCAGCTTCAAAAGCAGTATATTCCCGATCGATTTCACAAAGGGGAATTTGATGGTAGGCCGACTTTAGATCTAATGTACTAAAAATTCTTCCTCGAGCAATTTGATTAACTTGATCATCAATTCTTGGAAGCGGATATGCGTCCAAAAGGGTAAACTTGTTGATAGTTCGAGAATAATCAATCACCATTCGCTTTTTATGCCGCCCATCATCAGCAATAAGGACTTGAGCTCGCCACGGAGAAGTGGATGGTTCAATTATGTTATCATCTAGTAATTTCTTTATTTCTGATTGAATAAATTGCTGATCTTCCGCATTAAAGCGTCTTGATTTTGTTACAATAGGTCTCACGCCCGGGACAAGATTTTTAAAAATACGAATCGGGTTGATCTTTGCAGCCGCAACTGTGCAAACGGATGAATTAATGATAATATCGTTTCCTTCTTCGTTCACTTCAAATACCACTCGACGATGTCGTTTCATGAAATCTTGGCCAAGTATAAGATCAGCACACAGATTTTGTGTTACTCCAAGCTGCAGATTATACTTCTGTTCGAAAACAGTCAGCTCTGCCGACGTTTTACCCAAGCTTTTAAAAGTAGCATTCTGTTTTGCTAGAGCTACTTCTGTAATCGGCCCGTTGGGCGCCTTCAACTTGAGCCATTCAACCGCGTTTAAGCTGATGTGACTATGCGAAGCTCCAGAGTCCAATAATGCGTAAATAGTCTTTTTATTGATTTGTACTGGAATGGTAGACAGGGCTAAGCAGTTTGGTACTCCAGTTAGCGAAAACAAACAAGGAGATAAGGACGCAGCTACAGTGTCATTACCAGAGCTAATTTGATCATCTTTTTCATCATGAATTCCCGCTGTTAAAGATTTTGATGACAATCTGCATGCTTTGTAAAAATGTCCTTTTTTTCCGCAGCTTCGGCAGTAGCAATCTTTAGCAGGGCATTCCTTTCTACCACCGGGATGCATATTACCAGCACAAAAATAACACCGTTTCTTGTTTTGGCGAGTTTTACTTTGGGAGGAACAAGCGGCGGAGACAGGCGATTGTAGGGGTTTAACAAATAAGCTTCCAGATTGGTTTTGAGCTCTTTCTAAAATTTCAGCTTTTGATATAGCATCTTCTAAAGTTAATGCGTCTTCTTCAAGTAGTCGCTGCTTGATGAACGAGGAAGTAATACCAGTAATGAATGCATCTCGAGTCAATTCACTTTGGAATTCTTGGGCTGACACCGCACGCCAATCACAATCTTTTGCCAGCGATTTCAGTTCGCGAGAATACTCGGCAATTGACTCTCCAGGTTTTTGTTCTCTCGTAAGTAGAAGATGTCTGGCGTAAGTTGCGTTTTTCTGCTTTAAAAATGTTTGATCTAGAATAGTTTTTGCATCATCGTAGGTGGCACTTTCTTCGATCAGATCGAATATCTCTGGTGAAAGATAGCAATGCAATAATGCTAATTTATCCACAACTCTATCCGGAGCATCAGCATTTTGTTCAGCGGCAGGCAGCCGGAGAGATTGTTCAACCGCATCAGCAAATGAAGTAAATGTTTTTATCCAATGTTTATAATGCTTGCAAGCAAATGGATCTCCGGGATCCGCGTTTAATATTTGCGGCTTGAGTAAACGATCCATATGAAACTTATTAGTCGAATAAATTGTAGTAAACCAAGGCCGACAAATAGATACTTGGCTTTATTCGACTAATAAGGCACTTAGTAATGTTAGCAGTTAGCAATGTATAAAACAGCTGTAAAATAAAACGTTATAAAGAAACTAAAATATAACTTATCAAATCAAAGACTCGTTGGTATTCCCAACCAGCCGACTGTCATTGCAATTGCTTGCACAACGCAAACAATGCGACCGATTGCAAGGCTCGAAGGCACAAGCAAACTACGCATTATCAAATTAAGCGCGCGAATAGTTGTAGTACCAATTCTCACTACACTTGATGCGTTTAATGGTGAAAATTTGGGATGTAAAGTGATGTTTGAAACTGAAACTACCGAACTATCGGTGTGAACAAATTTAAAAACTGCTAATGTGGGTAACGTTAGTCAGGTATGTTGCGCATCAAGATACATATTGCTGTACTATTGGTAGCCACCAAATCACGGTTGAATAAGTAAAAAAGGACATTGTCGAGTAATAAAATAACAAATATTTTAAGAAAAAACTCTGAAGTCAGAATCAATACTGTGAAACAAAAAACACCAAAAAGTTTAAAATAAAGTAAATCAACTGAATTTAAATAAAATAACTGCAGTCCACAATTTGAAGTACTAAACTGTTGAAAAACGTTTCCTTTTCAATCAGTTTTTAGTTTTTTTTCTCAAGTCACTTTCAAATGCAAGTTTGACAAGATAGGCTTTGCGAGCATGCTTCATTGTTTGTCTTCGATCTTACATGACAGTTTTCAGAATAAAAAAAGAGTTCTCACACTTTGGGGTAGAGGCTCCGAGAGCGACTCTTAGTTTCAGTGCAAGATGTACAGTAGGTATTGCCTAAAGCGCTTCACAATGCTTCCACATTTGTATGGTCTACCAAATCCAAAAGAGGCTGCACCATCTTTACATCCAAAAAGTTGCTATTTTTAGGTTGAAGAGCAGAGACAGCAGCATATAGTTTTGCATTTTGATGGCTAAAACGCACGTTTATTTAATTGATGGCTTCATCCAACGTGCTAGAAAAAAATCTTCGCATTTCGTCTTTATTCATTTCATTAAGTCCGGTTGTTTCACGTTGTTGTTGTTACCCGACCCCTTCCGAGGGATGGGGGCATGGCAGAAGACCATGGAGCCCAACAAGCCGGG
Source organism: Trididemnum clinides (assembly GCA_963675345.1). Taxonomy (NCBI): domain Eukaryota; kingdom Metazoa; phylum Chordata; class Ascidiacea; order Aplousobranchia; family Didemnidae; genus Trididemnum; species Trididemnum clinides. Next base: position 38,143,478 of record OY776291.1, read on the forward strand.
TAATTCTCCGGGGCCTGGACTTGAGGTCGTAGAGAGACAGAGAGTCGCCAAAGAGCGAGCGGCGCAAAGAGTCCGTAGCTGGATAGTGCAGAATGAGATGAGAGGTGTCCACAAGTGCTGCAGGAAAAATTCTCGATTCTGCCAATCCTAGAGAGATAAGAGCTTAACAGTAGACTGTGTCCATTGCAGCGAAGACGGGAGAGAACACAGCGAGCAGTGACAAGGGAGCACAAGTTCCTCGGTGGAAATCGAGCAAACCTGTGTGTCGAAGAATTTAGATGAGACAGTACGCCTCTAGTCCGAGAAAAGACAATAGTGGATACGAGATATGGGAGGAGTGAGACTACAAGGGATTGCAAAGGGCACCAGTATTCCCCCCCCCCGTCTGGCCAGCTCATCAACCGCGTTGTTTGCCGGGAGAAATGAGTGTCCAGGGACCCACTCTATCCTGATAGAACAGGAGGATAGAAAAGACCATTCCTGCCAGATCTACCAGAGAGATTGAGGTAAAAGGAAAGATGGAGGAGAGGACAGGGTGGCAAGGACAGAACGAGAGTCAGATAGAAGGAGAAGAGAAGAGAAATGGCAGACTTGTTGAAGATGCCGAGACCAGCAAAGAGCTTGCAGAATGGTGCAGACTTCATCGGAAAAACTTAAGCATACTGAGCTTGCTGAAAAGAATAGACTGGCCTTAGTGCCGCAGAGAGAGCAGTTGGCAAATACGCCACAGCCGCATTTGCCAAAAAAGGAAAAGCAACAAAGCTATCAGTCCAAAGCACCAGAATGTAAGATGGGAGAGAGTCAAGGTGGGCGAAAGCTGCACCTTGGTAAGAGAGAGAGAGAGATCAGAGCGGGAGCATGGAGATAAAAGAGTGGATGCCACAGTGAAGGAAGGCAGGTCCCAAGAAGGTGAGGGAGCGAATGCAAGGAGAGTCTCCCTAGGGGAAGTAAAAGCAAGGATGAGCGGGTGAATGGATGCAAAAGCTCTCCCGGACGATCTGCAGAGTCTTGGTTTCACTCCATGTCTGGCCAAACCTGAAATGGAAAAGGAGGTTGGGAGACGAAGAGCCCACTCATAAGATGACAGAGCGAAATGAGTCAAGGTGACTCGTAGGGGAGGTAAAGAAGCCTCAGATAAAAGAAGTGGGATAGGGGAGGACGAGAGGCAGCTGGAAGTGGTGAGACTAGCCGCTCGGTCAAAGAGTTACGATTTGGTGATGTTGGTAACGCTTAGGAAAGGAAACCATCCGGATGAAGCGTAAGTGAGAAGTATCCAAAGAAAAGCTTTATACAGAAGAGAGAAGAACTCCTTAGAGGGGCACCATGAGAAAGCAAAGATACAGCGTAAGGCCTTGAGACAAGGGAAGAACTTGGCCTTCAGCAAAGATAGATGTCTAGAGAAGGAAAGAGTGCGGTCGAAGGTGACCCCAAGAAAAGTTGGAGTGTGATTAAAACGGAGGCGGAAGTTGAATAAGAGGAGGTTTGACTGGAAATTAGCTTAGTAGGGATCCACTGAGAAGAAGGGTGCTTTATATTTGCTCGGATTGAGAGGAAGACACCAGTACTCAGACCAGCGCTCCTGTCGAATCAGAGCTCCTTTTGCCTTCGCCACAGTAGGGACCGAGGGGAGGAGGATCAAATGGCCAAAACGTCAGCATAAAGAGGGCAGCTGACGAAAAAAGGCAGAGAAGCAGGGAGATCATTGATGAAGAGAGAGAAAAATACCGGGCCAAGAACGGATCCTTGCCGAACACCTTAACAGACTCGAAAGTAACGGCTTTTGTGATTTTGATAAACCACGCAAGCACGCCTATCAGAAAGGAAAGATTAAGTCCAACGTGCAAAGCAAGGAGGGAGGCCAGCCGAAATGAGTTAGTGGAAAAGGGCGGGATGCCAGACAGAGTCGAAAGCTTTAGAGAAATCAATAGTAGCGAGAATCATCCGAGAGCCCAGCTTGGATTTGTTAAACCCATCCGAAATGGACTGAGAAAGGAGCACAGTTTGATCGAGAGTAGACAGTCCAGGGCGGAAATCGGCCTGGTGGGGAGAGAGAATGGAATTAGACTCCAGAAAGAAGAGTAGACGAAATAAAATAATGCGTTCAAAAAGCTTGGGGATGCAGGAGGTGAGAGAGATAGGCCGGAAGGAAGCAGCAGAGTCGAGAAGCATTCCCATCTTATGGATGGGAATAATGGAAGATATCTTTCCAAATGGAAGGAAGAAATACAAAGACCAGGAAAGATTTTGAAAATGTGAAGAAGAAAATCCATGCCAGAGCGAGGAAGATGCTTTGGCATGGGATAGGCAACTTTGTCTGGGCCAGTGGCAGTGGATGAGGAGAGGTTGGAGGCAGCCGCAAGAAATTCAGTGTGGGAAAAGGGGAACAAAAGGACAAATGAGACTCCTCAGGGCACGTGGCTCGGCGCAGCTCAGAAACGTAACCTCTGGCTCTGCTATGCAGGACCTTTGGCTGGGAGACAGAAAAGTGGGATCTCAAGTAGTCTGTGAAGACCGAAGCCGATTCCCTGGGAGAGGAACAGTTGGGGAAGTTTGGAGAGGAGGAAGAAGAGCCAGCGACAGAACGAATGAAAGGGTACACAAATTTGGGGTTAGATTTGGGCGAGAGAGAAGAGCAAGTCGCCTGCCATGCCTCAGTCTTGATTTTGGCGATGACAGACGAAACACTTCGAAGAACGGAGATGCAAGCCTGGTGATCTTCATCGCTTCTGTGAGCGGCAGCGAAAGCTACGTCTTTCACTAACCGCCTCTTCCACTTCAGCAGACCACCAGGTTTTAGGTTGGCCTTTGATGCTGCCAAAAAGAATGAAAGATTTGGTGGCATTCAGTGCCAGAGAAATAAAGAGAGCAGCAGCAGAGGAAAGAGAAAGAGACGAATATTCCTCTGCGGAAGGACAGTGAAAGTCAAAGTAAGACGCAAAGTCATCTCGACGAGCTTTCTGAAAGTTGAAGGAAGGGGGACGTTCATTGAGGCGAAAGACCAGAGAAAGAGGAACGATTAGTAGAATTGGTAGGTGATCAGAACCCAGGTCTTGAAGCACCTCCCAGGAGCACGAGAGAAGGGAGCAAATGAGACCTCAAGGGAGGAGTGATGGAGAAGAGTACGCATGTCAGGGTCATTGAGGGGGAGGAGGTTAGAGGAGATGACCCAATCGAATACTTCTTCAATACTTACCCATGAGGATCGGAAGTACCTTTTAAGTCCCAGAGAGGGTGATGGCAATTGAAGTCCCCCCAGAGTGAAGAGATTTCTGGAGGATGGAAGAATGGAGAGAGAAAAGAGGTCTGTTCTGCTATCTGTCGGAGAAGAGCGAGAGTGTAAACATCAAGAAATGAGAGTTGTTTAGAGAGATGTTGACTCCTACATAGTCAAGCGATCAAAGAGAGGAAGTAGAAAGTTCCTAGAAGGATAAGCCCTGCATGACAAAAATGATGACGCCGCCGCCGCTAGCGCGCGTGGTATCGGGAGAAAGAATGCCAGATTGGGAGTGTGTGCGACCAAATCGCAGAGCAGAGAACTCAGGGATCTGGATAGAGGAAGATGAGTTAAAATTAGATTCTTGGATGGAAATAAGGTCAGCGGGATGAGACGAAATAAAGTGTAGAAGCTCAGTGTTCTTGGCTCGGTGACCCCTAGCATTCCATTAAAGAACCCTCAGGGAGTCAGGGGGAAGAGGAAGCAGGAGTTGTAGAAAACCAGCCAGAAGCATGAGATGATGAGGGTGTAGAGGAAGAAGATACGAAGTGGGCAGAAAGGGGATAAGAGGTTTGAAGGTGAGGGTGGGGTGGGAGTGCTGCATTAGCAGAAGAGGCCAGATTGAACAGTGGAGATATACAAGCTGGAGGAGTCCGAGGAGGAAGTCACAGTGTTGGCAGGTGTGAAATCTCCAGAATAAGCAGGGATGCAGCAGGGGGAAGCTTCAGGAGTGAGAGTTGCCAAGAGTTCTAAATCTAGAAAAGGCTAAAAGTGAGCACTTTAAATGGACCCATTTGGAGCAGGTGCAGCATTGCACTGACCTATCCCACCAGGTCACATTTTCAGCGCACACTGAACAGAGAAAGACCGGCCAGGGCTAGGATAAACGTTGCTGCTCATCAGGAGAAGAAGAAGAATGAGGAGACGAAGCTAGGTGAGAGAAAGGCAGAAGAAGATAGGTGACCAATTTCAAAAAGGGCGGGTGCTGCCTTTCTACTGTCGTTCAGGAGGCAGCACGGCGAAAAAATAGTTTGTGTGAGGGGAGCGCCCGGGGTAAGTGGTACCCTTGGGAACAACAGCCATTCTGGCCCAACCCAAACGGGGTCGGGGACCGCACCACCACGTTGAGGAGGCTGTTGATTGGTGCAGCGGTTGTTTCTTCCACTACATAGTTTTGTAATAATGTATTATCATGTCGTGTTTATCTTGAATGAGCATCAATTTGAGTAACGATCTCATCCCATACCCATACATCACGAAATTTCTTTTCTGTTCGAAGATTGTTAACGTTTTCAAGACACGCAGCAACTAGTGTTGACGCAGTTGATAAGTTAGTATTTTCAGCAGGAAGATTATTGCTGGCTGGATTAAACAAACTTAGAACTTATAAAATGCAATATAAAAATGAGCCGTTTCAAAACAAGTTACCCTTAGTGGTGATATTTTCCAGTTTTTTGATAGGACTGCTTGGCCTCGCTAGGTAATAAACGTTCGATCTCTTTAAGACCACAACAACACAAACACCTTGTCAGGATATAAACCAGTAAATTAATGTTTAATTAATCAGCTTCCAAACAGCACCTACGGATAATCCATATTGCCGACGCACATTCATTTACTGCCTTTCACATTAACATAGCAAACTGGTGACCTGAGGCTGTTCTTGAAACAGAGACATCATTTGTGATTGTAGAACAGTTAAATACAGAAAATAACCAAACACTTCGAGTGCCCGATTTGTGGCTACGGTCAACCAAAAGGCAAAGCGATTCGTGGAGCAATTTAAAAACTTTTTGTGACAATCCTCGCTTCCTAGACACGATATGAATTTGCACTATCCATAACATTATAAAAATATTTTTGCAAACAGTAATTTTTTGCATTACCAAACGGTATTTACTTACAATATTTGCACGTAAAATAAAGCATTTTACAATATTTGGTGAAGAAATGCGAAATGCCAATTAAATTTAAGCACAAAAAAGATGTTTCAACCTCTTCGTACCAGCCAGATGCTTTGGTTTTGGCACTTGTGTGTGAACTGTTGAGTGTTATTTGCTGGTCCTTTGTTTGACTGGGCATCACAATAGGTAGGCTGGTTGGCCCCACCACTTGTCTGCTACTGCAAATATGGAGGCATCAGATATAACGTTAAATGCTTTTGCCAAACAATACTTATCGAAGCTGCGGGCTTGTTCTCCACACTACCTTTGTGGTGACGAGCGCCAAGCAGGGAAATAGTGCATACCGTTTTTCAAGTCTCGTCAGGGGGAATGAATTCAGGTCTGTGAAGCAGATAGTTTCGAAACCGCTCGTAGCCCCGAAATAGTATATTTATTTAATATTATAAGCCATCACGCTGGTCATAACATTAAAATGGTTGTAGTATGAACTTCTCCTAAAATCTGAAGCAAGCCGTTTAATTGCTTCTATTTTAATCTGGGAACTAAGCAGTTTACTCGCCGGGATGGTGGCCCAACAGCATAACAAGCCTGACAAACACAGCGCAAGCTCATAAATTTAATTGTCACCATCAACAAGTCATTTGAAAATGATATAATAAAATGATTATATAGCAATACATGCCTTGATGAGCATCTTTGCAATGAACAAGAAACTTTGCTTCTGCACCTCTCAAAGAATTCCTGATGCCTTTATATGTGTTTCTGGTTTATGCGCCCTTAAAGTACCCATTTCTTGGAGAAGCGATGTTATATGTCGAAAAGAATTGAGAATAGCTGTTACTGTAGCCAGATGACCAGTCCACTTCTGCTTAAGCAGACGTTTCAACTTTCCACCATTATAGTAAAGTGCAACTGTGGACTTGCGAAAAAAATTGTAGACTACCATAAATGTGCAACAAGTCATTGATCGCTTGTTCAACTGACATTGCGTGCACCACTACAAGGCGCAATTGATGGTTGAGACACTGCACATAAGAAATCTTTCTGTTTTCTCGTTCCTGCAATAGACGTTGAACTTCTCCACGGTGTCCTGCCATTGCAGATGCGCCATCATAGATTTGACTAAGTGTCTTTGATGAAGTCAGTCCTGCTTCAGTAAATTCAGCCAAAATCACATCAGTAATTGATTTTGCATCATGCGGATAAGTGCTTGATAAAACCGAAAGACGTTCTGCTACTTTCAAAGAATGTTGGTTAAAAAAACAAATAATTATGGAATGTTTTCTACGCCACTTGGGTCCTTGGTGCCATCAACTTTGCTTGTATACCAAAAATTTCCAATTTCTTTCTTAATACCCTCTGTTACTACTGAGCTAATACCAGCAATAAGTTTGTTTTGAATATCGGGACTGGTGTACATCACATTTCGTGAGATAATATAATGATTGCACATAAACGCTGGTCTTTTTCAAGTGAGTAATTAAACAGACTTAAAAAGCGTCCATTTCCCCTTCTTCTTCGCTTTCAAATACGTTAGTTTTTTCTCTGAATGCCAATTGATGAGTAGCCGAAAAAAGCTACTATGCCAATTAAGGTAGAAAAATAGTAGCGATTTCTTTCAATTGCTTCTATGTTGACTAATGAGGTAATTTTCTTACCCATTCCAAACCGATTGATTTTTTTCTTTCCAGGTACTGTAGCATGGTAAGTGTTCTTTAGAGGCTGCATACTTGCAAAAACCTCTATTCATTTCAGTCGCATGCTTCCAATTATAATAGCCATCGATTGTAAAAGTTGATTCACAACACATTCCTTAAAAGTTTCCTCCAGCTTTAGATTCAAAATTGCGGCAAGGAAAGCAAAAAACTGCACCAAACTTGACAGAATATTCCAACCGATCCCACCTCTGATACCACGCAGCATTAAAGCGTCTTTTCTTGGCCCCAAACACGCTTACAGGATAAGCACGTAGCCTACCTTGCTTCGGGTCATCAACTCCCAAGTCATTAGCATCAGCAGATTTTTGTTTGCCCATAGGCCCACTGGAAGCAGATGTAGCTAGCAGACGAGCTAAAACCTTGAACACTTTCGAACTTTCACTCGAATAGGAACTTTGCAACCAATCTCTCAAACTCATTTTGCGCCTTTTACATTCTCAATCAATGAACGAAATGAAAACATCTGCTGCACTGTTGATAAGACGGTTTATTGCGTCATAATGATTGTGTTACAGCAGTTGATTGCGCCACAGCTGTGAAAAGAATCGACAGCGTTAAACTAGAATATGTTAAATTGAACGTTATTTTGCTTCAGAAATCTAAGTTTTTTAAAAGTGTTTTTTGTTTTCTTGTCGTTACGCGGTATTCCACACAAAACAAAGAATTTAGAGTAACCCAAAATAGAGGGGCACGGCCCCCTTGGTCCCCCGTAGCGACGACAGTGCATTAAAGACTTTTTGTACACTTATGCTAGGTTAGTTCAACAGTTTATATAGCGGGTGCCTGTAAATTGAACTGCAGTAGATGAATTTGGTTGATCATCAACAGCAGGTTTTTAATTTTAACATACGTAAATTTAGCATCAAAAAATGTCTGAAACTAAAGTTGTGGCATAACAAATAATTTCAAGAAGTTGATTTCAAAAAAGGTCTTCAGCTTCTAGAGAAGCAAACTCAATACCAAACGAGGTGAGCTATGAGTTGGGTTAAAGCTAATAGTTTCAAAACGTTGATCTCCATAAAATGGCCTGTAATTTTAAATTGGGAAAATTTTGGATTTGATTAGAAGACACAAGTGCTCATACACTTTCAAATCGCGTCAAGAGAAAGAAAATTTGTAAACTTCTGAGTTCATCAACAAAAAATACGATTCCACTAAATTTATAACTATTTATAATATTCACTTCACAATAGCTTAAGCATCCAGGGTTGTGTTTTTGTTGAGGCAGCTCAACTGCATTAATTTCTTCTTACATTTGTAACATTTTGGAAAAAAAATTGTCAACTAAATTATGGCTTACTTTAATACAGATTTTACAGAACTACAATCTTTCTGTCGAGTTTTGGCACAATCAACTTCACTCTATGATTTACCATAACGCGTATCGTTTTTTGTATTGAAAAATGTGTAGACTATGATTTGTGATCAAAATTAATAACTGTTCAAACAAAACAACAATCAATTCAAGTCAAGCAAATCGAGCATCCAAAACAATAAATATCAACATTGACCGTTGACACCTTACTGCTGTCCATAAAGATACAGTTTTGAATTCTAATCTTATCTAGAGTTCGCATAACCGTAACTATTTAGTATTCATAATGTCTCATTAAATGCACTTAGCCATAATAACTGCAAGCCTAAAAGCCAACAGGTTGCCAACAAATTTTTTTAATTTTTTTTGTATTTTTCCATATTTATCCTCCATTCACGAGAAAGCGAATTTTATCGCTATATTTTGGACGGGACGTCCGCACTGGCTTGGGAGTTGCTATCTGGGCCACCTGTCTTTCACATAAAGGTGGCGGCATCTCGTTAAGTGCTTTTCCCAAGGACACAACACGCGAACTTGCCAGCTTGTTCCCCACAGCTTCCCCCAAATGCCGAGCGCCAAGCAGAGAAGCTGTGGATGCCATTTTTAAAAGTCTTTTGGTATGGCTCGACTAGGGGACTGAAGCCCAGGTCTACCGACTGCGAAGCGGACGCTCCAACCACTACGCCACCGCGTCGGTCAAATGAATAAAGTAGCATGCTTTGAGATTACCAGCAACTTGTTGGTAAATTTTATATCATAACAGCTCCAAAACTGTTTAAAATCTAGAAACTGCTTTGCTTCAAGTAGATATTAAGTTTGAGCGACGGTACTTTTTCTCTCCATTTTTTTGTAATAATAGCTGCTGCTTTTCCAAAGTACCTCATTACCGGACCAACATTGACAGGTTTGGCTTAGAACTGGCACATACAGCATTGGCCATCCTATAAGAAAGCTACGTCATCTATTTTATGACAATATTCATAAAACGCTAATCTTGAGCGTTGTTGGGGTTTGTATTTGCTGGTGCTGTCAGGCCATGAGTTTGGGTTTAATGGTTTAAAGTTGTCTATGCTTCTGAATTTGAGCTTGGCTAAAAATTCCTCGCAGGCTTGTAACTAGCCCATTAAAAGTTTAACACTTGCTTATGAAAATACTCAAAGCTATAACCTTCCCTCAACTTAGTTTTTTATCAAAATCTTGTACGTGAGCTGGAAACTTTCTTAACTGTAATTTTCAGCATATTTTCCCATTGATTTCAGTGCAAATTTATAATAAGGAGACCAAGTGAATTGAAGCGTGACTTATCCCTAGGGAGCTTTGATATGTTTTTCAATTTTGTAAGAAAAGATTAAAATGTGTTTGGATAGATCAATAAATCTTAAAAAAAAATAAATAAATAAAGTTTTGTGCAAAATTTCAATTGGTTTTGTACAGTAATGACAAAAATATTTCGAAACAAAAACTGCGTGATTACTTAACCATGACAAGGCTTCCTATTCACTAAGTTTTCTATGATTGCACATAGCAACAAGAATTAGCTGCTATGTGCGCTGGAAAAAGATTCATAGGCTAGAGTTATCGATGGATGAGAGAAAGGTGCTTTTTGGATCTAAATAAGATTGTTGCATAGTACAGGGTGACACAAAAAAAACGGTCATCACCTAAAGTTGAATAACGTTTGAAATAATTAATCAATTCTTTCCATTTTTCAGATTTATCAATAAGTATTAATGTTATAAGAGTCTACCAAATTTGACCCTCGAGATGCCATGGACTACTGAGCAAAAGATATTTATAGTTGAGGCATATTTTCGGCAGAAGTCTATCCACGCAGCTCAATTGCAATTCAAAGAACGGTTTAGATGCCGTGAATTTCCTGTTCATTCAATGATCTACAGATGGGTTAACAAGTTCAGAACCCATGGGACTGTGCATAACCTCAATCGTAAAGACACTAGCAGACAATCATACTCTGGACGACCGAAATCATCAAGGACACCGCACAACGTTGCTGCAGTCAGAGACTCTGTTGTCCGCAGCCCAAGCAAGTCTGTGCGTCGGCGAAGTCAGGAGCTTGGAATTAACCGAGAGTCCGTGCGGAGAATTTTGATCGCAGATCTCAACCTGTATCCTTACAGGACACAGATTAAACAAAAGCTTACACTTGATGACATGAGGAAGCGCGTGATCATGTGCCAGTGGTTTTGCGACAAGATTGACGCTGTGCCAGACTTTCTTGACAATGTCTGGTTTTCGGACGAGGCACATTTTCTGTTGTCGGGTCACGTGAACTCTAAAAACAACATCTTCTGGGGAAGCACATCCCCTGAGCACTGTCTGCAAAGGCCATTACACTCTCTGAAGTGCACTGCCTGGGTTGCCATCTCCAAACATGGCATCATTGGACCATTCTGGTTCGAGGACGACAATGAGCAGTGTGTGACAATCAACACCGAGCGATATGTCCAGGTGCTTGGCAAGTTGTGGACAGCACTTGGTCGACGGAGAGAGGTCGTCAGGGTCCTCCAGTGGTTCCAGCAGGATGGTGCCACCCCCCACACCTCAAAAGAATCATTGGCATGGCTACAGCAGCGTTTTCTTGACCGACTGATCAGCCGCAGGTGTGACCCGCAGTGGTCGCCGTATTCACCGGCCTTGAACCCCCCAGATTTTTATCTGTGGGAATACCTTAAGGACCGGGTCTATGCCAACAACCCCCAAAGTATCCCTGACCTGAAGGCAGCAATCACAGCAGCAATAAGAGCGATCCCAAGGGAGGAATGCGGGAGGGTCATCGAAAATTTTGCCCGCCGGATCCAAGTGTGCCTGCAGCGCCGAGGAGCTCATTTCGAGCACATTTTTTGAGCGCCAGTGAAACAAAGAGGTTTTGTAGTACAGACTTGAAATTTTCGAGTTGTCTGCTACACAGGACATGACCTAATGTAGCTGAAATTTTGTGTCAATATAAATAAAACTTTGGAAGTTATTCGAATTTTGATGATGACCATTTTTTTTGTGTCACCCTGTATCAACAAAAGTGAACATGTCGTTAATGCAATGGCTGGAGTAAAGATCTAGGTTTTATCAGTGGAGGCTTGTATGCCATTTGGCCGGTTCATTATGGGTAGACCCGATAATCGAAAGAATTGGGCTTAGAAGACCATCTTTTTTGTGGGTCTTGGGGGCTTCGTGTATTACAAGTCTTTGCGATTCTGTGGGATGCATTACTGCATACGCCCGGCAAGGAAGCGATCTTGTCTTTTAGTTAATTGCAGCAGGCATCATTGTAGCGTGGACTCGATCCGGGAGTTGTTATCATTTTCAAGAGCAGAACCGAAGCCTAGAAATTTTTTAGTGTATGGATTCCTTTTTAGACGTAATTCGAGCTGTTGAGAATGACAACCCCCGAGCTCTTCTCAGGTTTAGTTGGGAGGATGCCGGTGTTGGTGCGAAGGAACTTGATGCTTTGGAAAAATTCACAATACACAGTGAAATTAGATAAGCCAAAGGGTGTTTCACATTAAGTATGCACCATGCAAAAATAACTTCTGGTGAGAGCCAGAAAAAACCGTTCAGTTTTTACGGATTACTTTAAAAGAGCGCAATGAATCCGTTTTCTAAAGCTCCTTTCAAAGCTATTTTGTAAACAAAACAGGTTGCTTAAGGTCACGTTGACGCATCATACTAATAAAAAACTATATTCATTTGCACAGGTAGCAATATGGAATCAACAGAAATTCTATCTGCAAACGTTGTACATAAAACGAGCGATCTACTTGATGAAAATCAAATTGCTTCACAACATTCTCACCTTTCGCAGCGAATTACCAAAGGCAGCACCAAGGCCAAATCAAAGTAAGTTTCCATCTATAGCGATTGTTTTTTTGCGATAAGTTAAAGTTTGGATGAAAATAAAAATTTTTGATCAAGTTAATTTTTGCTATCCCTTTCAGGAGGTGAGGTGGGTCACCGACACTTAATCAAGAATAACAAGTTTGACAATATGCAATTGTCTCAAAAAGTACTTTTAAAGATGAACAAAATACATGCATACGCACATGCATAAAGGCACACATATTAAGATACTACTGGGTGTCCCAAAAGTCAACATACCCCTATGCACAAGATAGGTCGCGTGATGCAAATAGAGCAAGCTTGGAAAGAGATATGAGAATTCTATGGTGAATTTGACTTCATTAAAACCCACTTGCTATGTGCCTCAAGAAATGCAAGTGAGTTAGGTGGTTGTCTGGATAGCATCTTGATATATTAGGAAGCTTGGCAATTTGGTGTTCAGTGTCGCCGTTCAATATGATTGATACAAGTGTGTATTCAATTGAACAGAGTAATCGCCAGTGTTTGTGTGTACGAGAGATCTCACATCGGACAGACAATTACTTAAATTCTGGATATGTTTAAAGAAAGGTTTTGATTGTTGGGAAAGAATGTATAACGAAAAGTTGCAGCAAGATGGCGCACCACCTCACTTCACCTTATCAGTTGGCCACGATTTATATAAGCATGTTCTTGGCTGTTCGATCGGCCGTAGCTCGCCTGCATTACCGATAGCTCTAACATGGCCACCCCTAGTTCTGATTTAAACATCTCGAACAATTCGTTGTGAAGAGTCACCAAGAAACAAGTGTCTACTCACCGCTACCAAAGCAGCGAAGATCTTTGCAGAGCTGCTGTGTGGGCTTTTGAAACCACAACAACTGAATTTTTGCGATGTATGCCTGACAGGATTTGAATCGAAGGCAGCATTTCCTTGCATCACGTGATTACGTATTAATCATATCCATGTGTTCACCATTATGTTCAAAGCACAATCTGATACTCTTCCAAATCCTGTTTAGCATACATTATTCATAATCAGACAAGAATTAATGCTGTGATTACTTGAATAATTTGATGTAAATACAAACTCGCTTTGCATTAATAACACGGGCATTTCCTTTTGAATGAAATGGCTTTTTATAGACTTACACGTAGGTGGCAAAGGCTATGTGTTGTCGCACGGATAAAAAATCGCAATCTATTGTGACTTAATGCTCATTGGTAATATCTAATTCAGTGGTTTTAAAATAGCTTCGAATGAAACTTCATACTAATTTTAAGTGATGATTGAAAACTAAAACGTTTTTGTTCGGCTCTCGTTAGAAACTAGCACCACGTCAGGGCAGAGAAGAAAAGCATCCCTATGTATTTACAGCCAGCAGAACTATCGACATTGTTACGTCACGCAAAGGCGAAGCTGCTAGTGGACCAATTGCAGTGCTTAGACAAATTCTTTTGGCGACATAATATGGATTGTTTGTTTTTGTTAGATGTTGCTTCAAGGGTTGCTGAATCGAATGATGATTTAGCTGTTGCCAACACTTGAGAATTGACTGTCATTCTAGGCGGCGCAACAGTCCTGATTTTCAAGTCAATGCTGTGCAATTGCCGAACCACAATCGAGGGAAAAGGAATGATCTTGCGTTTTTGAATTGGTACTTGCTTTCTTTTTTCTTGTCAAGTGTGATTGATCTGGGCACATGTTTTTTGCTTCTGTTCTGTAGTCTTTGGGATGTGCGGCCAACGCACCAGCTGTCACAGCGGCACAATGGCGGTTGTAAAGCCATGTCATATGAATACATTTATTGCTGTGACTGCCGGTGCGTTCGTTGCCTATCCCAAAGCCTACAGAACAGAATTAATCAACAAGTGCCCAGATTAATTACACTTGACATGAAAAAAGAAAACAAGTACCAATTCAAAAATGCAAGATTATTCCTTTCCCCCCGACTGTGACTCGGCAATTTGACAGCATTGACTTGAAAATCAGGATTGTTCCGCCGCTTGCAATGCCAGTCAACTATCAGTGTTGGCAATAGCTAAATTCTTCCTCTATTTAGCTATTCTCGAAGCAACATTTATTGAAAACAAACAATCCGTATTGTGTCGTCAAAAAGAATTTGTCTAGGCACTGTAATTGGTCCACCAGCAGCTAGGATATTAAACGCTGACGATATGCAACAATGTCGATAGTCCCGCCGAGTATTAACAGCGACGGTTCTCTGCTTTATTCTGGCGACACTTTCTTTGAAAGCCACATGAAAAATTTAAGTTTTCACTTGACACTAAAAGAGTGCAATAAATTTGTGAAGTTCTGTACCATTGAACCACTGTTTATATTCAGGGTCGCCTACCATTTTTTTAATGCATACTTCCTTTGCATATTTTTGAAATCTTTCATTCCTTCCCTTTCAGAATGAAAAAACAAGCTTATTGTTTATTGCATCTTATGCTTCTTGAACGATTGAACAAAAAATTTGCCTAAAATATGCAGAATAAAATGTTTGTTTGGATCACGTGGCGGGTGATTGTGTATGTGCGTATATATACGAGGTCTGTTCAAAAAGTATCCGATCTTTTTCTCTCTCGCCAACAAGGTATGAGCGAATTGCCCGTGCAAAGCGTGGCTGCACACACACGCATTCATGCGTAATCGTGAAGCGTTTCGAGCCGATTCATCATTCATTTCTTTCTCTGTAAAGCATTTTGTGCAGGCGGGTGGCACGTGTTCGTCGATTTTTTAATTTTTCAGCAAATTTCATTACAATGACAGAACGCATCGAACAGAGGTATTGCATCAAGTTTTGTCAAAAACTTGGCGATACTCAAGTTGAAACAATTCGAAAGATTCAACAAGCTTTTGGGAATGAGGCCTTAAGCCTGACTCAGATAAAGCAATGGTTTAAACGCTTTAGAGATGGCCGTGCATCAGTGGAGAGTGATCCCCGCTCGGGAAGACCATCCACAAGCCGAAAGAAGGAGGTGATGGATCAAGTTCGCGAAAAAGTGCTGGAGGATCGTCGCTTAACGATACAAGAAATTGTTGCAAAAGTGGGAATAAGCACCGGCTCGGTTCATTCCATCCTAACTGAGGATTTGAACCTGTGGAGAGTGTCCGCTAAATTTGTCCCGAAGCTGCTGACGGAGCAACAAAAGGAACTCCGGAAGGAAATTTCTGAGGACATGCTCGATCTTGCAAATCATGACCCAGAATTTATTTAGACCATCATCACTGGTGATGAGACCTGGGTTTATGGTTACGACCCAGCAACCAAGTTTCAATCCTCACAATGGAAGCATCCGGAATCACCACGGCCAAAAAAAGCTCGGCAAGTTCGCAGCAATGTGAAAGTGATGCTGACCTGTTTTTTTGATTCCCGTGGCATCGTGCATCACGAATACGCACCAGAAGGCCAGACAATTAACAAGGAGTACTACCTGCAGGTTCTACGTCGCCTTTGTGAAGCTGTGCGAAGAAAGCGGCCCGACATGTGGGCAGCAAAGAATTTTCAGCTCCACCATGACAATGCCCCCACTCATTCTGCACATGTGATCCATGCTTTTCTAGCCAAAAACAGCATGCCACTTGTTAGACAGGCTCCTTACTCTCCCGACTTGGCACCGTGTGACTTCTGGCTGTTCCCCAAGCTAAAAACAATTTTGAAAGGGAGGCGATTTCAATCAAGAGAAAACATTATGAAAAAATCGATGGAGAAGCTTCGGAGCATTCCGGAGGAGAAGTTTAAGAGATGTTTTAAGAAGTGGCAGAAGCGCTGGGAAAAGTGTGTGTAACGCCAAGGGGAATACTTTGAAGGAGATTGAATAAAACTTGCAAAATTCGTTGTGTTGTGTGCTTTATACAAAAAAGTCGGATACTTTTTGAACAGACCTCGTACAGTGTAAATGTGGATGTGGATGTATGAGTGAGTGTATGTGTTTTTGTGTGTGTTAGTTTAAAAGGTGAAGAGTAGATAGTCCTCTTTTACAAAAGGTGGACTTTGATGTTATTTCTTTAAAAGTTTTATAAACTGAAAAAATTTTATAAATTTTGAGATAAAAATATGGTGGGCTTTTTTTTGTAGCTTTGGTAGGATGACGACCTTTTTTCCTTTAGAAATCACCTTGAGACATGGAATCATTTTTTCGTTTTTTTGAAGATAATGTTTGTTTTTTCGAGGTGAATTTGTGATGCTGGCTCTTAAACACTCTCCAAGAAAATTAATTGCCTCTGTGTGAAATGAAAGTGAACTTTTAAAAACTGAGTCGCGCCTTTTTGAAAGCTTGTTTTTTCTTCTCTCTACATTTTTTGCCGCCCTTGTGTACACATACAGCATCATATTGCTCGACAATCATGCCAAGCAAATGCCCTAAATAATTTTAAAGCATAAGTGTTTTATTGGATGCATCAGAATTGAATCATGTGGAACTTCACACATAATTGTTAACCATTTTAGGGTTTACAATTAAGTTAGAAGTTCAATAGCAGAGTTACAACAGAGTCGTCATGCCAGCTTAAAACAAAGGTGACAAGAGAGAATGTATTAACCGTCGCGGAAATACTCTCAGTTTACCTGAAAAATTATAGATCAGTGTTTCCCAAACTTTATCCACCAACCACCCACTTAGGGTCGCAAAAAATTTGATAACGCCCCCTATCTTGGGCACACAGTGATGCCTTACTATAGCATTCGATATACATAATAAATGTACGCAACTTACATGTAAATAACAAGCACACATGAAACACAGTACATTTATTCTGTTAGTATGCATAATCGAAATACCATGTTCTCACATTTTAATGCGATGGGTGCGCCTGGTGCGATGATACCAACTTGTCTGTTTCTAGCTTCAGTGCAGTAAGGAAAAGTCTTAGGTTGCCCCGATCTGTGACAGCTAGTCTATTCCTTTGCTTGCAAAGAACCTGAGAAACTGCACTGAACCCTTTCTCAACCATATAAGATGTTGGAAAAGCTATAAAGTACAGCTTCACTTTGTTCCACACTGCTGGGTACCGTTCACGGACAGCTTTCTGCAGCCAGAAATCCTGGTAGAAGTTTGAAAGCTTTGGTTTTAGTTCAATATCATTTCGGAGTGATATTAGTTCTTCTTCTAAGACAGCTGCCCCTTCCAGACTCGACTCATGCTGTGGATCTATCACCCAATCAGGCACCTCCAAGAAAAAAATGTCTTGAAATCTGCTGGTCATATCCTTACGGAGCTGATCTAAGTGTGAGCAGTATTCTTGCAGGTCATCATCTAGTACAGTGCTTTCTTTGTCAACCTCAGCCAGGCTTGGAAATTGAAAAAGCTCATGACGGCCTAAGTTGCGCTTGTAAAGTTCCAGCTTGGATATGAATGCCAGTACAGTTGACTTCACTTTGATCAGATTAACAAGGTTTCCCTGCAGTTGTAGATTTACCTCATTAAACTTCATGAAAATGTCCGACAGATAGACAATGTCAGCCTTGATGCTGATTAATTCAAGGCCTGCGCTATCATCGAGGGCTTGGAAAAATTTCACTACAGTACTAAAAAGTGAATAGAAACGCCTCAAGCTGTTTCCCTTGGTCAACCATCTAACTTCTGTGTGCTGTAGTAATTGCTCAAATTCCTCATTACTCTCAGCACATAGTTGTCGGAATAGCCTAGAACTGAGAGCACGTGCTTTAATTGTATTGACTGCTCTTATAACTGTGCTCAATGAATGATGAAGGCGACCACTGATATTCTTTGCAATCAGGTTCTGTCTGTGTATTACACAATGTACTGTCAACACGCCAGGCATTGCCTCCTTCAGATATTTGATAAATCCTCGATGATGACTCAACATAGATGGTGCTCCATCAGTTGCACAAGATACGATATTTGTAAGTGGGATTTCTTTCTCATTGAAAAAGCCCACAACTAATTGGAAAACTGACTCACCTGTCGTATGTGTTTCTAGTTCTTTAGCGAACAGGAATTCTTCCATTAAATTTTCATCTTTAACAAAACGAACGTAGGTAAGAAGCAACGATTTCTTGTCAGGCAGAGTTGACTCATCTAACTGCAAGCTGAATTCTGTTGTTTTAAGGATCATGCACAACTGTTCCTCAATATTGTCAGACATTTCATCCATTCTTCTCTGGACTGTATTGTTACTAAGAGGGATCGATTTAATAACTTGTTCAGGTGGCTTGTGCAAGACTGTGCGTAAGACTTCACTAACGGCAAGGAGATTAAGTGTTTCCCCAATCGTGTGAGGCTTGCCTATTGAGCAATCAACAAAGAGATGTTGTAAGAAGCTCGTAAACCATCGGTAATTTGTTTGAAACTATTAGAAAACATGCTAGTAACTGTTTTCTGTTTTTGCATTCTATCACGAAGTGATTGGAAGTAGGCTAAACTATTGTCTTTTTTGTCAGGATGAATCTTCTTAAAATGGTCCAAAACCCTCGAAGGTTTTACGGCTTCATTAGAAAAAGTTTTCTCACAGAGTAAACACATCGGTCGCTGCTGACTTCGGGGAGCTTGTACAAATCCATATTTTAGATATTCAATGCTATACTGTCTGCACTTCTTCTTCTTTTGATCTGGAGCCATACCAAAACTTGACAATAACCCCTACAAAAACAAAAACTTATATTGATTAAAACTGATATTAAAAATTTTATTAGGGTGTGTGTGTGCGTTGGCATGTGTATTCTATAACAGAATGTTAAAATTCTCGTTTTTAACTCAGAAACAGGGTTATTAATGATGACAATATATTGAATTTAGGCAATGCATTTTTAGTTAAAGGCAATTAATGACGTAGTTTTTATATTGAAAGTACTGTACATTAACTTGATGTTTTTAATGTTACTAATTACTTTTAATAGAAAATTTTGCTCAAAAATGATCACCAACATCGTACGGTACCATACAGCAATTTATTTTATCGTGTCCATAACCCGCAACCGGTTTCGATCTTATTGGGTTTCATCAGGCGGGTGTAAAAACACTCAATAATAAACATGCTGAAAAAGAACAAATTTGCCATTGGGTGCCAAAAAAAGATGCAATACAAAACAATATGATACAGCAATACCAATATCATAGAGGTCTAATCCATTTTATCGTAGTGTGATGCTGGAGGCAGATCCCTGCTAACAGGAGATCGCCTTGAAAAATGCTTATTAGCTACTAGCAACGTCTATATTTTGTAATTAGTTTTAATCACTTTTTTTTCAGACTACAAAAGTAATTTATATTTTTTAGTTAAAAAAGTCCAGTTTATTTAAGGGTTAGGCCAAAAATATTTGTTTGAAGGCCAAAATCCAATTTTCCTCCTAGTAACATTACAAAGCTAATTTTAAAATATTTTCATTCCTTTTAATAAAAAGTTGCGGTGTTTCTAAGTATGAAAATCTCTTAATAACAGTATCAAAAACAGGCTAATAATTTCGGATTGTCTACAAGAGTAATTGTTACAGAAACTTCTGGCCTGATATCCCGCCTAATGCTCTCTTCTAGAATCCCGCGTACCACAGGTTCCACACAGAGATTATAATTGAAATAAATTTAACACGAAGGGGTTACGAAGTTGCTGGTAGATTAAAGAATTTAGACTAAGATACGATGCGGAACGATGCAGTACGGTTTTCTGTAAAATAATTAACACACATAACTCAACTACACAAACGTAGATTCACTGAAGCACTCACCTACAATAGCTTGACCAGAAATCAGACCCAAAAAATGATCAAACAGTAGATCGTAAGGGTTCGACTAACAGTTGCTCACAATACAATTTAAGAGTAATTTACTCAAATTCTGAACTGACTCCGAGGGGCAACAACGGTCAGCTATATTGGGGAGGCAACAGTGATTAATTAAAAGGCAAAGGTTATCGGGGTAACGCTTAGTACGAAAGGCTATAACGTTATCTAAAGTCTATTAATAGAGGACGAGGAGCGCGAGAAACAACGCTAAATAAGGGAACATCGAAACAACGCAAACATAAGCTATGCGATAAGCAAGGGAAACCGGGTTCAAACTTGAAAAGATAATACTTGCTGCAACAGTAATTATAAAACAAAAAGTCAAAACAATGTCAGACGGTAATTTAAATTTTGCTTTTGTTTTAATGCACTAAAAATTTTAATATAATATAATTAAATAATATTATTCACTCACCTCGTTTTAGGTGCTCAAATCGCTGCTAGCAACTCAGCTCAAATAACTGGTAACGTTGCATTGAAAACAATGATGCCAGTTTTCCTAAGCGCCTAGATTGAAAAAAGTAGCTCAATTTTTCTTTTTTCGAATTATTTTTAAAGATTTCTGTTTTCTAAAATCAACTTAAAATTTGAAGATAAAGGTATTTAAGTTTCCAATTTTTAGCACCCAGTAAGATTACCTATAAAAAGTCACTAATCGCCCTTCATCTATATTTCTTCTCATTGCTTTCTATCGTCCCTTGTCTTCTTACCGCCCCCTCACCGCCCCCTTTCTTCTTACTGCCCCCCTAAATCTTGCCAACGCCCATTGGGGGGCGGTAGCGCCCACTTTGGGAACCACTGTTATAGACCAACTGGCTTAAAAAGCGGCACCATAAAATATTTTTTCTATATCTTTATTATGCAGGCAGTATTGCTCTGGTGGCGATTACTAAAATTTCCAAAAGCCAGAACATTGTTTAAACCAGGGGTCATCAACCGTGTGCCCGCGGGCACCATGTCGCCTGTGAAGGCAATATGAGGTGCCCGCCAGCCTGTTTTAAAATATTCTCAAAATTTTTTCAAAAGTCGATGGTGGCTTCAAAAAAAAAGCAGCCTAGGGTTGCGAGGCATCGGCCACCGAAGTGATGGCAACAGCTATGTAATGACACCGCCTGCCAATACAAAATAGATCGAACATCAAGTCGGGGATGTTGCAAACTTTAGGATAAGTGCGCCCCCACTTTAATCAATATCCAAAAAGTAGCCCGTGGTCCAAGAAAGGTTGGTGACCCCTGGTTTAAACTTTATGCAGACCCATTATATCTTGCACAATAAAATTAAGTTTATGAAGCTACTGGTGATATCTGACAAGCTTCCCATCTTTTTTGCGGTTACGCCGCGGTTTTGTTAAATTGTATTTCCTTACCACATGGTTGACAAGAATTACCCGATTACAAAGGTACTTTCATCTTATGTTTTTAAATTCTCAAGATACTTGCTTCTACATTCACTGCGACCAGTGATTTTTGGTGGCTTTTTGGACATTGGTGTTCTTGTAGGATCGACGCAATCTAGTTTAAATATAGTGTTTTGAGACTAAAATGATGATAATCAGAGCTTATTCAACGTATTCAACGGAGGAGGAGCGGCGAGTTTGGAAGATCGCAAAGCGAGATTTTGGTCTTAGAGTCAGCAGTCACTCATTTATGTTGTTGTAGGCTGCGCAGGGGTTAGTTTTAATCCAAGCAGAAAATTTCAATGCAAACATCTGTTTCGTTCGACCATGTTGCATGCATTGTAACACTCTGAGCGCTCAACTTGTACTTTTTCGTTGACAGTTATCACACTTAATCTACTGTACTACGCTGCTAGCAGCGCTTACAAAAGCTAGGTGATTCATACCCATCATATTATGTTGCATTAAATCACTTTTTTTTGCTTTGCTACGATGTGCTTATTGTTGCACTGCATACCATAGACCAGTCCTTTATGTCAGTACTGCAACGAGCAGAAGAAATCTGTGTGAATGGTTCAGAACTTTGAATAGTGACAGTAGATCCTAATTTTGTCCGTTGGGATTTTTAATTTTGTCCGTCCGTTGGTATCCAGGGGTCCATGCAACAATAATGTGATTTTGTTTATCTAAGTTATTAAAATTTTTGATGTAGTACGGGGTCACATTTTGCTGCATTGTATTCAATGGCGCTTATAGCTGCTTGACTATCTACCACTACCGCTTCTTTTGTTTGTATGTTTCATCAAGACAAGTTTTGTTGCTAGTTGTAGAATAACCAAACTTCGGTTTGTAATGGGTTCAAGATCGAAAAAATATGGACCGATTGAAAGTTATATTCATATTCTATGTAGGCTAAATTCCAACGCTTAGTCTTAAATTTATTGTAGAATCATCGACAAAATACGCTCGTATTTAATGAAGTTCTAGTTTAATAGTCTTTCAAACACGATCGCGTTTTATCTTTAATATTGCACCAAACTTTTTTCAAGTATTTCTGTCTTCCTGATTAGGTCAATTGTTGTAATATTACAGTACAAGGTTACAAAAGGATTTGTTTGCTGTGACTTTGAGTTGATTTATATTTTGCGAAGTAAGAAATTAATTACCAGCACACTAGCACACACTTAACTGGGCGTGATTACGAGCAGTTAAATCTGTTGTGGTGGGTTAAAAAAACATAAGACATAACTGACAAAAAAGCATATAGCATGGACGAAAGCCGCATTGCTCTTTAGTCTCAGTTATTTCATGGCATCGTTTTTCAAGGCAGTTTGCATACACTTTTCCAGTTGAACTGAGAAAGAAATTCTACAATAGTTCGAGCATCTCTCTTGTCAACTTTCTTGTAAACCGGAACGACGATTCCTGTTTGCCAATTTTTTGGTGCCTGGCAAGAATTCCATTACACCTGCCACAACGGAGGTAATCAAAGAATTTCTCCTCCGTTTAGAGTTGTCTACATTTCTGGCCGGATTTCATCAGCTGAAGTGTTTACTTTTTCAACATTTTGATAGCGAGAGAAAGCTCATCCTCGGTAATGTTGCTTTCTGGAGGACAGTGTAATTTTTCTAAATTTTCCTCTATGATATGCGTGACAGACATTGTAAAATCTCCAAATTCTTTTCTCCATCTGCACTGAATAACTTTTTTCTTATTCAGAATTATGTGCATCACCTATCAACCTTGTAAAGCTCCAAGTTTTTCCTCTAAGACAGCATACGGTTTGCCCAAATACTTATTTGCCAATACTGGGGATATGCACTGATGTCGGTTTTTTCCAATGCATCGGCCCTTCTCAACATCAGAATCGGGCGACATTAACCACATTTTACACTTTTGCAAAAGGTACGTTTATAACGGCTTGGTTTTTCCAAATCTCGACTGGGAACTTTGCAAATTTTTAGTTGTGAACAGATGATTATATCTATGACTGCATAACACGTGTTTCCAGGTATTACCAAAAGCAAGTATTTTACTGTTGTTGGTTTTCGACTCCTTTTTCCAGATAGAAGAATAACCGTAGAACATGGAGCGTCGGAACCTATAAAGCTCCCTACGGTCTGGACTAGAGCCAGGAAATAGAGAGTCACCAAAGAGTGTGGCGTAAAGAGTCCACAGAATAAAGCGCAGATTGAGACGAGATGTATGTATTTTGAGTTAGATTACCACATGTGTGGGATTGAAGATTCTCTAATCTGTGGAGTCGGAAGAGATAAGAATTAAAAAAACGCTGTGTCTGGTGCAGCAAAGACGAGAAAGACGTAGAGTGCGTCATGAAAAGGAAAAAGTTTTTTGGTGAAAGCTGGGAGACTTGTGATCAAAAATTTTTAACAAGACGATTGCCTACAGTCCAAAACAAGATATGAGTGAATGCAAGAGGTAAGAGGTTACAAGGAATCGTCGATGACTAAATCAGCACTCCTCGTCAGGCCAGTTTATCGGCCGTGTTGCTATTCAAAAGATCTGTGTGACCATAGACCCATTGTAGCCTGGGCATAGAAAAATAGGAAAAGGCTAAAAGTTTGTGCCATTAGTGCCAAAAAGTGGTAGAAAAAATGAAAGACGGAGAAAAGGAAAGCATCATACCTACAGACAAAAGTTTGCTTGAAGAAAACTGGCACACCTACTGGTGCTGCTGTGACCAGCAGAAAGCTTGCAAAATGGCACAGGTGTTTGCAAAAAACTCGAACATACTGAGTGTAAAAAAGAGGTCAAGGTCAAGACGTCAAAGTCAAGATTATTCGGAAAAGAGTCAAGGTGGACAAGAGTAGCAACTTAACGAAAAAAAGATGGGAAAGGAAGAGAGAAAGAGATGGAGTAGCGATTGAACCTTAGGCTGAAAAAGGGGAATATCAAAGAGACGGAGGGCAGGCCAAAAGAACTTCTCTGGAGGAACAACAAGAGAGCATGAGAGGTGGAGTGGACACAAAGGCTGCCCAGGTGGATCTGGAAAGTCGTGGTTTCACGATTTGTCTGGCCAGACTTAAAACAGAAAAGATGATAGTAGAAGAAGTACCAGCTATTAAGATGAAAGGGCAAAATGAATCAGGATGACCTGTAATGGAGGCAGAGAAGTCTTCGAGACAAGACAAAGGGACAGGAGAGGACAAGAAATAGCCGGTGATGGCTCGACTAGCCATTAGGTGAAGGCGTTCCAAGTTGGCAAGGTTGGTAACGCAAAGAAAAGGAAATTATTTCGGTGAAGCATTGATAAGGGCTGGCTGTGGAAAAGCTTTATAGATAAAAGACGGAGACTTCCGAGAGGGGCCCTTGAGGAAGCAGAAGTACCAAGACCTTAAGTCGAGGAAAGTACTTGGCCTTCAGCAAAAATTTTTGTCTAGAAAAGAAAAGAGTGCCGTCAAAGTATACCCCAAGGAAGGTTGGAATGAGGTTGAAGCAGAGAGGGGAATTCAATACGGATTCTGCACCAATCAACAGCCACCTCAAGGAGGTAGTATAGCTCCTGGTCCGATGGATTGAGTTGAGGTAGTTTTTGGTCTTCTTGAAGGTTGTGGTTTTTAGTTTACAGTGTTAGTAAAAACTGTAGAGACTGGACTTGTGGTAGTTGCTACGTACTTTTTACTAGCTTACCATAATGTGATAAAATTTATATGAACAAAAACGCACACTCTATCTCTAAACAGCTGCCGTTTCTGCCTTTGTGGCATCATTAGTGGAGCAGTGAGCCTTCTGCCATGTAATGCTAATCTGCAGGTTTGGAAACGCCGTTTCATTTTCATTTGTAACGACTTTTCGACACCCCATTGCATAGTATTTAAACTGCACAAATAGTAAGCTACACACCATTACAGCGCAATACGATGCTGTCAGGTATGGTGCTCAATCTGCCCAGTACCGAGGTCTTATATATTTGTCGTTGTTAATTACTTCTTGTTTTGAGAAAGACATTTTTTCAGTAGATCCAAGTAAAAAATTTTTTTTCGTTTAAAGTTAAAGAAATTTTGTTTCGATATGAGTATACTGTCTTTATTAATATAGCCAATAAAGAAACAAAAGCCAATTAAAAAAGCGAACTTTACAAAACATTGGTTGATGTGCAGGCAGAAAACACCTGATGCCAACACATCAATAAAGTGGCCGATGCATTGGTTTGCCTATGATCAAGGTTGGCATTGATATATATCTAGTCAATACACAATCTGATTTCGACTTGGTCCGAGTTCTTTCCTATTTGTTCTCTCTCATCTCTAACCACCTGTTGTATCTTAGTACAGCATAGTCGCAAAGAAGACGAAGATTGATCTTGCAGCCAGGATTTCAAAGAAACTTTTTGTTTTGGAATACTTTTTGATCTTTTAGGTTCCAGCAAGAAGTTCTTTTCCATTACTTGTTGCAATGTCAAGCTGTTTTCCCTTTATGTTTTGGTAGCCTTGTTTCATTTGATTCTGTGCGACCTTGATCATTTGTGTTGGCGTTTTGATGGCACAAATGGTTGTTGTTTAGGTGAAACATTCTGTATGTCATTAAGTGATGATCAACAGACCATTCAAGCTTTTGTTTTCCTTGATCATCTGTCAATAGAAACATGTATCCAAAATCCAATCAGTAACCATTGCTAAACGCTTTTTTGTGTGCTATGTATGGTATTGCTATGCACGTTTTGATGTTAAAATAAGTGTTTATAATACACCATTTGTTGTAGCAGCAAAGTTGCAAAAAACTACAAACAGTAGCCTTTACAGGAAGGTTTAGGGGTCAACCCAGGCCAGGGATCAATTTTGGAGCCTGTGTGGTAAGGATGCTGTTGTGCCTTTCAACAAAAAAGCACAATTTTTGATATCGAGAAATTAGTTTTGAATAAAGGTGTTCAAACTCGAAAAACAACACAAAATTTGTTTTAAAAAAATTAATATCTAAAAAAGGATGAAAAAGCTCTTTACTTCAAAAAAGGGCACAGCAGGCCCCAATAAAATTATACTTTTATCGCCACTGGTTCTGACCCGTAAAAACTTTGTTACTGGGCCTGAGTTAGCCTCTCGACGACTTGCCGATGAATAACACCTTCACATGTAACGTCGTCAATTTCAATACGTCCAATAAAAGTCTTCCTCTGCTAATAAAGTAGTGAAATTACTTGGCTTCACTTTCTGCTAAGCAGCTTGGAGCTTGAATATTAGAAACCTTTAGGCGTGCTTTTGGCTTTTATGTGATTGATAGATTGATTTTATGGATTGAGGATGGCCTAAAAACGTTAACAAAATGGGAAACAAAAGGGCAAAATTGTATTTGCTAAACTGGTATAACGTACGTATAGCTTGTTACAAACTATAGAGCAAGCAGTTGCAATTAATTGTTTATTTCATGTAGTGATTGAAACTTTGTGTAAAAAATGGTGCAAGTACTAATATTATAACGTATTGAGCTGCAATAAATTATGAAGTACCCCAAAAGTACGAGAATATTCCATACTATAAAGCGCAATTCTACTTGCATGTTTTAGGTCTTCCGATACTACTTGACGTACGAGCATCAAACTTGACACGATTGGTTACCACCCCGGGTTGAGTGTCATAAGAAGATTTGTGATGTCATGATGACGGCAAAACAAATACAATACTTTTAAATTGCATTTTTGACTGAAGAAAGTGGCTCTTAGCTTAAACGAAAACAAGTAAACGACTTGCCAATTTCAATAAATTTCACGTAAGATTTCACATGACGTCATAATTAACCATTAATTGTAAAATTTGTTTTCTTCTCAAAAAATCCTGACCGTAGAAATGCGGTTGGGCTTTTTCATAAATATTTGCAAGGTGTCTTCCATAAAATTAAGTTTTTGACATTGTATGCTTTATTGGTGACAAAACAAGCTGTTGCGAATTCTTTCGTTTAAGACGCTTTGGCGACGCCTTATTCGCACCAAACTACGGCTGCTACTCCTTGATTGTTCATACAGTATTATTTATTTCTGCAACGCGTCTCGTATTGGCTTCCTCTCAATATCTCCAGACGTTGACTCGAACAAATGTTATTTAGATATAAACAAGGTTAAAAGATAAATGATTCAAAATAATAACGATGCTTGAACTTCAAGAGCGAAAGTTGGGTGGGGAGGACCGTTCAAACAAGACTGTACGGTATTACGAGACAGTACAAGACGGTTTCTATAAAAGAAATATACCAAAATCAGTTGCTGCTAATATGATTGCGTTATACTTAAGGAAAATTAATACATACCAGAAACAATATTGCGCCAAACTTCTATCAAAAAATTGTAGCAACACACTTTAATATAACCAACTTCATCTAAATTCAAGTAGAATAGTTAAGTTTCCGACTTTAACTTATTAAACACCTAATCTAGTCTACATACAACTGCCAGCTATTTTGGCTTACTACTGAACTTACAAAAACAACGGTACAGTGAAAAAACGAATTTTTCGCTGTGCTTGAACGGTCACGTGATCGTGTGATCAGCAAACGGCAGCAATTTTAACGTAAAGACGGCTTACAAAAAATGTGGCGGTAACAACAGAATAAATATCTAACACAAGCGATTAAGTGTTAAAGCCCCTTTTAGAGGTTAACTCATTCGAAACTACTAAACTTACAAACATGAAACTTCGCACCATTTATTATCACCCTGGGGTAAGTATCATCAGAATGTTGATGAGGTCATGATGACGTCACAATTGAAAATAATTTTTTCAAAAATCGATATTGTTGATGAAAGAAAGCAATTTTTGGCTAAAACAAAAGCCAGCACCCGACTTGCAAACTTTAAACAATTTCATTGTTTTGGAAACTAAAATTACTTTATAATTAACAATTGATAGTAAAAACTATTTTCTTTATTTTCTCAAAAATACCTGACCGTGGAAAAGCGCTTGGAAGCTTTTTGAGGATACATTAACAAAGTACTTCTGCTAAAAATTATGTATTGGCGATGAAAATTTATCAACGATACTACAAGCAACTAAGCATTTTAAGCTTTTTTTAAACACGATTCTTCATCTGTTTCGAGAATGCTGCTTCAAAAAAGCAATGTTACGTCATAGTCCTAAAAGACATAATGATTTTGTGTGATACAATTTCAAGTAAAAGCAGTTGCAGACAGCATCTGTAACAATTATTTTATCCAAAGTCAGTTTTTTATTTTGACAGCAATCGTAAATAGCTCAACTAATTACGAATATGCTGCCTGTAAAGATATAATGATGTATTACAGTGCTTTTTTACCGATTTAGCTCTGGATTTTACCAATGTAATGGCAAGGCCTAAATTATGACCAAATCTATTGCAATAACTCAACTGCAAGTGTTTGACTTTGGGTTAGCTTTTTTTTCCTCGCTGGGAAAATTCCCAGACCAAACAACATATGCACTGCGAGAGGCTTTACGCCATACAAATGGGCATGCTGCAAACAGTTCCAACAAGACGTTTACAAGGACTTCAGAAACTTTGGAAAAAATGTAGCAGCTCGGTGCAACCTCCTGCAATGTTTTGTTTAATCGATTTCCTTTTAAAAAACGGCACCATTGATTTTGTAACGACTATTGCTGATGTCAAGAAACATTAGTGAATGGGCAATACCAGAGTAGCTGGCTAAACTAATACTCTTACTCCCGACATTACTAATGGGGACCCTGTGGGCGACACCCACAGAGCTGGCTAGTTAGCTTATAAAAGCACAATGTACGAAATACGTGATTAGCCCACTTTTCAGTTAATGCATTGAGTGCTTGCAGAAATACCCTAGAAAATTTAGCCAATCAATAACTATAATAAAATGAGCATTGGGGATTAATAATTGTGATAACTGCTATGACCATGCTTCATATGTAATGCAATTTTAACTCAATAAATTTCGAGATTGAAACCAACTTTTCTTTACATGGTTAAGTTGATAAACGAAATTTAATGAGATGCTTGCTGGATATGTTGGTTGCAACAACTCGATTGCTAAAAGTTGTATCTAATCATACCAAGGTGTCAGCATTAAATGAAACGTGAATATTATGTGCTAGTAATTCTTTTGTTTTCTGTGGAATTTTTGCTATTTAACTTCATTTGTGATGATTGGTTTAGTGTTTCTTAGTTTATTGAACGTATTTCGTTTGACTCGACAAGGAGATAAAACCCACGTCTTGCATTTCACTTAACAAATGTAATATGCATTAAACAACAATTATTGTCATTTCATTCAGCGGTTTTTTCGACAAATCAAATAGATCTCTCAAGTCTCCACCTTCTCACAGAGCAAAAAAATTCTCAACAGCTGTAAATACAGCCAGAAATAGAAATGAAATTACTACTGAAAGCTCATCTGAAGAAAATAAGCTAAAACCAGAAAGAAGGCAAACAAAAAAATTCATAAGTACAGGCAAGTAGCGTTTGATAGAGTATTCTGCTTAATTCACCAACTAAACAAATGCTTGTAAAATTTAGAAAAAGAATGTGTTGACTTTAACTCTCAACCGAAAGCTTCAAGTTTTTTCAATCAAAAAAGAAGTTTTCATGATTTTATGTCTAGCTCTGACTCGGATTTTTCCAATGAGCATGAGGTAAATTGTGTAACTTTAAATAACACAATTTGTAGCAAAATATACTGTTGCCTATAGTTAGTTTTTGCCGATACTTTATTAAGTATTACTTAATGTTATGGATGGGTAGCCCAAGCAACTCAACCAAGATGCATAGAGGAGAAACAGAAAAATTGAACTTTTTTTGCAGGCGTCGTACTATATTGTTATACTAGTCGGCTTTGCTGGCGTGGCCAGCAGGGCCCCCATCAGTAACGTTGAGGTGAAGTATTTTGGTTCAGCCGGCTTCACTCATCGAGCTCTTGTGTAAACAATAACGAAACGCTCATCTTTTTTATGCACTTCCACAAGTCCTCTACACTTAATGATGATCATCTTATTTTCTTAATCAAGACTGGCAATCCTCAAAGTGAAAGGATGTTGTCACATACAGTCATTAATAATTCAAAGTTATTTGGGGGTACTATTTGTCTTGTTTCTGACATAAATCAAGTTTCACAAATTGATATTATTATTGTTTTATTTTGATTTTTTATTAAAGTTGGGATTTTATTACATTTAACTTTGCCCCTAATCCAGACCTCTCTGCTTTTAAATGAATGTCAGTGTTTTTGTCTAATAAATAGAATTTTGGTTCTATCTCAACTTTAATTTTTTTTTTAATTGTGGCGATTTATAGTATCGCTTGAATAATTAATTCTGATTGTAACTTAACAACTAAGTGAAGATTAGTTTCCACTAAATACTTAACCACGATACTTTGAACCACGCACTTCTCGATGAAGAATAGAACGGATATATTTACAAAATACTTCGAGACTTTAAATTCCTTCGCTCGTCGGTTACACAAACCAGTGCACTCTAATATATCAATCAGAAAACCAACCAGAAAACTAAATCAACCGATAACCGCTTGATTCTTGTCACGCTAATAATCCATAGCAAACCACCACAGAATAACACGCTATCCATCCCTCTACCTCTACACTCTTTGTTACTCTCTCTCTCTCTCTCTCCCTCTCTTCACTCTGCATGTGCAAAAATCTTGTCGCCTTGTATATGTGAATGGAACGCACTCTAGAAAATTTAAGAACAACATGACGTGACCAAAAACACCTGCTACTAAATTGCGTCATATCGGCAATCGAAAACTTTCGAGAAGAAAAAGTGTATACTCTATCAGTCTTGAGCGTAAACACATGATCTACCATTGTGACGTCAGAAGAGGCGTGTACAAACAAATCTTAATGCGAAAGAAAAAAAGTTCTTTTGAAAAAAAACAACCGAGATATAAAACCAAGTTTAACTCGAAAACATTCTAGATTTACAAAAAAAATAATTACAGCAGAACAAAAGCAACCAATCACAGAAACTATACATATGTAGACTATTTCAACAAAGCAAATTTTCTTATTTGTAACAGTTTTGTATGGATGGCAAAGTCTGTCAATTACAAATACCACTAATGGGCTTTACTATATATGCTTGCTTTCAAAATGATAGTGGATAATTTTGCTGCCTGCTCCTGTTCTCACTATAAAGTGGTAAGCATTGTGATGCCATTTAAGATTATGATGTAATAGTGCTTTTTAAAACGATTCAAGACAGAAGAAAAAAGCTTGCTCACAAACATGTCGTGAGTTCGTTAGTCTATTATACAGTATTATTTCTCCATAAATTCCTCACTGTTGTTGTTGTTGATTACCCGACCCCTTCCGAGGGATGGGGGCATGGCGGAAGACCATGGAGCCCTAGAAGCCGGGCAACTCCCCACGGTCTGGACCAGAGGTCGTACAGAGACAGAGAGTCGTCAAAGAGTGAGCGGCGCAAAGAGTCCGTAGCTGGACAGTGCAGAATGAGATGAGAAGTGCCCTGGGGTGAGTGTCCACAGGCGCTGCAAGAAGAATTCTCGATTCTGCCAATCCTAGAGAGATAGGAGCCTAAAAGAAGGCTGTGTTCATTGCAGCGAAGACGAGAGAGGACACAGCGAGCATGACGAGGGAGCACAAGTTCCTCAGTGGAAGTTGAGGGAACCTGTGTGTCAAAATACTTCAATAAGACAGTACGCCTCCAGTCCGAGAAAAGACGAAAGTGGATACGAGAGGTAAGAGGAGAGAGACTACAAGGGATTGCGGAGGGCGCAAGTAGCGCTTCCCGTCTGGCCCGCTCATCAGCCGTGTCATTCCCCGGGAGAAACGAGTGTCCGGGGACCCATTGTAGCCTGATAGAACAGGAGGAGAAAAAAGACAGTTCCTGCCAGATCTGCCACAGAGTTTGAGATAACAGGAAAGGTGGAGGAGAGGACAGGGTGGCGAGGACAGAGCGAGAGTCAGATAGAAGGAGAAGAGAAGAGAAATGGCAGAGTTGTTGGTGCTGCCGAGACCAGCAAAGAGCGTGCAGAATGGCGCAGGCTTCAGCGGAAAAACTTGAGCATACTGGGCCTGCCGAAAAGGAAAGAGTGGCCTCAGTGCCACAGAGAGAGCAGTTGGCAAGAACGCCGGAGCGGCCCTTGCCAAAAGGAAAAGGAACAGAGCCGTCTGTCCAGAACACCAGATCACGAGTGAAGAGAGTCAAGGTGAGCAAGAGCCGCACCTTGTCGGGCGAGAGGGGGATCAGAGCGAGAGCATGGAGAGGAAAGGGTGGACTCCACCGTGAACAAAGGTAGATTCTAAGTGGGAAAGAGAGGGCAAGCAAGAAGAGCCTCCCTAGGACAAGTGGAAGGAAGCATGAGCGGGTAAGTGGACGCAAAAGCTCTCCAGGACGATCTGCAGAGTCTTGGTTTCACTTCTAGTCTGGCCAAACCTGAAATGGGAAAGGAGGTTGGGAGACGAAGAGCCCGCTCATAAGAAAAAAGAGTGAAATGAGTCAGGGTGACTCGTAGGGGAGGTAGAGAAGCCTCGGTGAGTAGTAGAGGGATAGGGGAGGACGAGAGGCAGCCGGTGATGGTGCGACTGGCCGCTCGGTGAAGGCGTTCCAATTTGGTGAAATTGGTAGCGCTTAGAAAAGGAAACCATCCGGGTGAAGCGTAAGTGAGAAGGGACCGAAGAAAAGCTTTATACAGAAGAGAGAGGGACTCCTTAGAGGGGCCCCATGAGGAAGCAGAGATACAGCGTAAGGCCTTGAGACGTGGAAAAAACTTGGCCTTCAGCGAAGATACATGCTTAGAAAAGGAAAGAGTGCGGTCGAAGGTGACCCGGAGAAAAGTTGGAGTGGGATTGAAATGGAGGCGGGAGCCGAGTAGGAGGAGGTTGGGCTGGAGGTTAGCTTGGTGGGGATCCACTGAGAAGAAGGAGGCCTCGCATTTGCTCGGATTGAGAGGAAGACACCAGTACTCAGACCAGCGCTCCAATCGAAACAGAGCTCCTTGTGTGGCCTCCACCGCAGTGGAGACCGAGGAGGACCAAATGGCCAGATCGTCAGCGTAAAGAGAGCAGCTGACGGAAGAAGGCAGAGAAGCCGGAAGATCATTAATGAAGAGAGAGAAAAGTACAGGGCCAAGAACGGATCGTTGCGAAACACGTCGACGAACTCGAAAGGAACAGCTTTTGTGATTTTGATAAACCACGCAAGCGCGCCTATCAGAAAGGAAAGATTGAGTCCAACGTACAAAGCAAGGAGGGAGGCCAGCCAAAATGAGTTTGTGGAAAAGGGCGGGATGCCAGACCGAGTCGAAAGCTTTAGAGAAATCAATAGTAGACAGGATCGTCCGAGAGCCCGGCCTGGGTTTGTTAAACCCATTCGAAATGGACTGAGAAAGGAGCACAGTTTGATCGAGTGTATACCGTCCAGGGCGGAAACCGGCCTGGCGGGGAGAAAGAATGGAATTAGATTCCAGAAAGAAGACGAGATAGAATGATGTGTTGAAACAGCTTTGATACGCAGGAGGTGAGAGAGATAGGCCGGAAGGAAGCAGCAGAGTCGAGAAGCATTCCCATCTTGTGGATGGGAATAATGGAAGATGTCTTCCAGATGGAAGGAAAGGAATGTGAAGACCAAGAAAGATTGTAGATGTGAAGAAGAAAATCCATGCCAGAGCGAGGAAGATGCTTTGGCATGGGATAGGCAACTTTGTCAGGGCCAGTGGCAGTGGATGAGGAGAGATTGGAGGCAGCCGCAAGAAATTCTGCTGGAGAGAAAGGAGAGCAAAAGGACGAGTGAAACTCCACAGAGCACGTGGCTCGGCGGAGCTCAGTGAGGTAGCCTCTAGCTCTGCTGCGCAGGGCCTTTGGCTGAGAAACGGAAAAGTGAGACCTCAGGTAAGCGGCATAGACCGAAGCCGATTCCCTGGGAGAAGAACAGTTAGGAAAGTTAGGAGATGAGGAAGACGAGCCAGCGATAGAGCGAAGAAGAGAGTGCACAGATTTAGGGTTAGACCTAGGTGAGAGAGAAGTGCAGGTCGTCTGCCATGCCTCAGCCTTGGCCTTGATGATGACTGACGAGGCGCGTCGAGAAGCGGAGATGTAAGCCTGGCGATCTTCATCACTTCTGTGAGCGGTAGCGAAAGCCCTGCGTCTTTCACCAACCGCTTGTTCCACCTCAGCAGACCACCAGGCTTTAGGAGGGCGTTTGATGCGGCCGAAAGGAACGGAAGATTTGGCCGCATTCAGTGCCAGAGAGGTAAAGAGAGCAGCTGCAGAGGAAAGAGAAAGAGACGAGTATTCCTCTGCAGAAGGACAGTGAGAGTCAAAGTAGAAGGCAAAGCCATCCCAGCGAGCTTTCTGAAAATTGAAGGAAGGGGGACGCTCGTTGGGGCGAAAGACTGGAGAGAGGGATAGATAGAAGAATTGGTAGATGGCCAGAACCCAGGTCCTGAAGCACCTCCCAGGAGCAAGAAAAAGCAAGAGTAGAAGGAGCAAAGGAGATGTCAGGAGAGGAGCGACTGCCAGAGGAGCGATGGAGAAGGGTGGGTGTGTCAGGGTCATTGAGGGGGAGGAGGTCTGAGGAGATGACCCGGTCGAATACTTCCTCCCCGCAGGGGTCGGAAGTACCTCTTGAGTCCCAAAGCGGGTGATGGCAATTGAAGTCCCCCAGAATGAAGAGATTTCTGGAGGAGGGAAGAATTGAGGAAAAGAAGGAATCGGTTCTGCCATCCGTTGGGGAGGAGCGAATAAGGGGGCACACACATTAAGAAATGACACCGAGGAGGATTTGTTTAGAGAGATGTTGACCCCTACATAATCAGAGTAGGGATCGAGCGAAGAAAGAGAGGTGGTAGAAAGTTCAGAAAAGGATAGGCCCTGCCTGACGAAAGTGACAACGCTGCCGCTAGCGTACGTGGCATCAGGAGAGAGAATGCCAGACTGGGAGTGGGTGCGATCAGAACGCAGAACAGAGAATCCAGGAATTCGGAAAGAGGAATAGCAGTTAAGATTGGATTCCTGGATGCAGATAAGGTCGACAGGATGGGATGAAAGAAAGTGAAGTAGTTCAGTGCTCCTGGCTCGAAGACCTCCAGCGTTTCATTAAAGAACCTTGAGAGAGTCAGGGGGAGGAGAGGAGGCAGGAGGTGCAGAAGTATAGCCAGGAGCAAGGGACGGTGGTGAGGGGGCAGGGGAAGGAGATATAAGATGGGCAGATCGGGGATAAGAGGTTTGGAGATGAGGGTGGAGCAAAAGTGCAGCATCAGTAGAGGGGAGCCAGATTGTACAGTGGAGGTATACATGTTGAAGGAGTCCGAGGAGGGGGGAGTCACAGTGTTACGGCAGGGGGAGCAGCTCCAAGAGTGAGAGCTGCCAAGAGCTCTGAAATTAGATAAAGAAAGTTGTGAGCATCTTAGACGAATCCATTTGGAGCATGTGCAGCATTGCACTGACTTGCCCCGCCAGGTCACATTTCCAGTGCACACAGAGCAAGGAAAGACGGGGCCAGGGTTAGGACGAACGTTACCGCTCATCAGGAGAAGAAGAAGAATGAGGAGACGAAGGAAGGCAAGAGTAGGGCAGGAGAGAAGAAAAAGTGAAAACAGGCGACCGATTTTAAAGATGCTGTGTGCTGCCCTTCTGCGGTCGTTCAGGGGGCAGCATAGCGAAAAAATGATTGGGGAGTGCCCGGGGTAACTGGGACCCTCGGGAAGGCCAACAGCCATTTCGACCCAACCCAAACGGGGCCGGGGACCGCACCACCACGTTGAGGCGGCTGTTGATTGGTGCAGACCTATATATACTCGTACGTATATATGTATATATATATATATATATATGCACACAAATCACGTGACACGACAAAGCAATGGAGTTTTGACAAGGTTGATGTGAAAGCAATGCAATTTCCTATACCAAATGTCAACATTGATATTTAATGCCAGGTATAGGAAATACTGATGGTGATATTAAAAATGAAGCGAAATACAAATTAAATTACGTTCAACACAAAGCAAAGCAAAACCAAACACGCACGTAACCACCGCAAACACTTAAATGAATATAATTGCTTGTTACATCTTGATAGAGCATAAAATGTTACAGAATTACTTTTAGCAAAAATTAACGTTTTTTTAAACGCAATCGATTAAAAACAACATTGTGGGCGGTTGCGCATAGCCACTATAGGTCTCTCGAGTTTATTGAGTTCCTGGCAACGTGTTGTTTGTCCTGTTTTTTCTTGCTTGCGTTCTTGAACTAAACAGACTTTTATCGGTTGAATTCAGCAAGTAATTGAAAGCATATCGAAGTTGTGGGATGGCACCCAGGTAATTAACGTGTATTTTGAGAATTAAGCCATTAAATATTTGGACCAATACTTACGACTTTTGAACTAACGTCTATGGCTGCGCACATGTTGCTTGATCCTGGCATATACGCTGCCATGCAAAGAGCGAACTAACCCGAAGTGAAGCAATTGCGGTTAAGCTACTGTAATAGTAGGTCGGATGAATAGGAACAAATTTGCCATTGGGTGCAAAACAAGATGCACTACAAAATAATATGATACACCAATATCTATATCATGGAGCCCTCATTTAAGGACACCCACACATGATATGGACAATAAGCAACGTAGGTAGGCCCTAATAGGGGTGTAGGATCATGTTGAACCCAATGGCAAATTTGTACTTATTCAGCATTTTTATTATTAAGTGTTTTTTTGCACTCGCCTGGTGAGCCCCAATATGGTCGAAACCGGTCACGGGTTATTGACATGATGTAATAGATTACTGCATGGTACCATATGATGTTGGTGATCATTTTAAGCAAAATTTTCTATTTTACCTTAGTGTGATGCTCGAGGCAGATCCCTCTTAATAGAAGATAGCCTAAAAATTGCTACCTAGCAACCAGCAATCTCTATATTTTGTAATACAATAAAGTCTTAACCATGATTTTACACTCCTATTAGGGCTTACCGATGTGACTTGTTGTCCATGTCATGTGTGTATCCTTAAATGATACCCCCATGATATACAGTAGATATTGCTGTATCATGTTGTTTTGGATTGCATCTTTTTTTTTGCACCCAATGGCAAATCTGTTCTTTTTCAGCATGTTTGTTATTGAGTGATTTTTACACCCACATAATGAGACCCAATAAAATTGAAATCAGTCGTGGGTTATTTTCATGATATAATGAATTGCTGTATGGTACCATATGATGTTGGTGATCATTTTGAGCAACATTTTCTATTTTACCATAATAAATATGCTTAGCCTAAAAATACGTTAATAGTTAATCAAGAACTGCTTGAATTCAAAGTGATTGCATGAATGTAATAGGCAATGGTTCTATATTTGCTTCCAGAATCCCTACAGGTTAAAGGCAAGCCTGTTTGTAGGTGCAGCAGTAACAAATCGCGTTTTTCACTTTCCATGTGTTCAGAAGGAGCAATATAACAATAGCATAAGATGTCAAGCTATGTGAAGCACAAGCATACCATTTAGTACCCGGCATTACCCTATCACAAAATACATAGGTTTTACTTCTAATTCACCACGCAAAAATAATAATTTAATACTATAAAGCAGAAATTTTTTTCCTTTTTTGGGTTTGTTTTTGTTAACTGATCGAAAACTACTGAGCAGGATTGATCACAACACCGCGGTGATTGTCCTGAGGGACGTCACATCCCATGTGAAAAACAAAGTTATAAGTAAGCATACGTATGTGCGCTTTAATTGTGCAAAACTACTGGGCATACAAACATCAAATTTGGTACAATTGATCACCACCCTGGATTGAGTGTCGTAAGAGGTTCGATGACGTCACAATCATAGATATGCTTTTGATTGCATTTTTGTTCGAGAAATGCCATTTTAAGCTTAAATAAAAGCCAGCTTTAACTTGCGGACTTAGAAAATTTTTCTCGTTTTTGAGGATCTATGATGATGTCATAATCAC
This sequence comes from Trididemnum clinides, assembly GCA_963675345.1. Lineage (NCBI taxonomy): Eukaryota > Metazoa > Chordata > Ascidiacea > Aplousobranchia > Didemnidae > Trididemnum > Trididemnum clinides. Next base: position 38,181,502 of record OY776291.1, read on the forward strand.
CAGTTAATTGTAAAATTGGTTTTCCGTAATTTCTTTAAAAATACTGACTGTAGAAATGCGGTTGAGAGATACTAGCAGGATGATTTCCAAACGAAGTTCTTTTTTTCATTAAATGATTATTGGCAACACAACAAGTGATTTTGTGTTTAGCGACCTTTTTAAGCTAAACTTCTCCAAAACTACTGGACATACGAACTCTAAACATGGCACCATTGATCAACATACCCAAGATGAGCGTCATAATGAGATTGATGTTGTCACGATGACGTCACAATTGAACATAACTTTTTATAAATTGCATTTTTTGATGCAGAAATGTCATTTTGAGCTTAAAGCCATTACTCGACTTGTCAGTTTCACAAAAACTTTATTTTTCTTTGTTTACTTTATTCTTTATTTATTTCTTTATTTACTATGACATCGTAATCACCAATTCATTGTAAAAATAGTTTTACCAAATTCTTTAAAAAATACCATAGAAACGCAGTTAATGGCTCTTTCGGGAGATGATTGCCAAACCAGAGCTATTTTTCACATTTAACAATTGTTGGCAATGCAATAAGCAATGTTGTGATAGATCGTTTTTGAGCTGGACTCTTTCGAAGCTACTGAACATGCAAACTCTAAACTTGGCATCATTTATCACCATCCCAAGGTGAAGGTCATGAGGAGGTCAGTGATGTCATGACGACATCAAGATCGAAGATAGATTGTTGAAAAATTGTATGTTTGAATGGAGAAAAGCGATTTTAGGCTTAAACATGAGCCAACAGCGAACTTGCCAGTTTCAATACATATCACGTTTTTAGGAACTGAAATCATGTCTTACAACCAAATTTCACAACAATTTTAAGATTTTATTTCCAACACAATGCACAGTATTTTTTTAAGCATTCTAATTAAGCACACATTTTTTCTTTTTTTCTTGATTATGCTATGCCACATTAAGAGCACTTTTTTTTCAGTGTGTTTTGCTTACACGACTGAATGAGTTCATGTGTAATCATTTGTGACAGATAAATCACATGCTTAAGCTTTCATTGCCACTAAAGTTTAATATTCTAAAGAAAAGGATATGCACTAGCAAACCAGTAGCAGTAACAATAATCACGTTTGTGTGTGGTTTTAGCACTTAACAGAAAAAATTATTTTGAGTAAAATAGCCTAGCCAGCAACTTAAGAACATTTTTGGTGGACATTACAAAAACTTTTTCCAGTGTAAAATCTTATCATGTAGGAGGAAATATTTTGTTTTCGTTTTTTGGCAAAGAAGAACAGATTTTTGATTAAGAAAAACAAAAGCCAGCGTACCATTTTACAGATTATTGAAGGCACACTTTGTTTTCTTCATTTTCTCAAAAAATCAATAATTGTAGTTGATAGACTCTGTATGTTGGCACATAACACTAATCTTCATTTAAAAATAGAGAGGTCGAGAGAAAGGGCATAGTTAAATGCCATAAAATCCCAAGTTTAAGAAAAAGATCAAAATTAGACAATGATAGGGTCGATTTGTAAAACTGGATTTAAAGGGAACGTTTTTGCTTGAAAATAACTTAGTAAGCATCTATTTAAATAGAATAAGTGACTTTAAACAAATGCATGGCCCCCTTTTCTCACAATCATGGAATTAAAGCAAATGGTGCAGCCAAAGAACTTAATGTTACAAATATAAATACCAAATGGGCAACACCAAATCGGAAGAATGGTCTATCACCAAATAACTTTTTCCTGTAATTGTGAAAATGACCATCATTTGGGAACCACCATTATTTTTCACTATGTTCTTTCCCCCCTACATGTTTTGAGAATATGAATGATAGTTTGTGAAATCATGCTTCGTTTGTATTACCACTCTTGATTAATAGATTAAGGTTATCACCATTACGCATACAGGGGCTATAGTCTCCATTCACAACAAATTATTGTTACTACTCTCACAAATATTTGTATGTTGAAGCCAGTCGCAGCAGCTGCCTGGGATTGTTTCTACTACTGATATGCTACCTTTTAAGGAATATCTATCTATGCTATGAAACAATGAAACAAAATTCCAAAAAGTTTAAGAAAGGTTTGAAATAAAACCACAAGCCTATCCATTTGTAAAGCTGAATATGGAGCAAATATTTTTTTGAAAACAGCTCGGCTTGACGAACGTTTACTAGAATATGGTAAATGAGTCTGGGGAAGGCATAGCCGCTTTTCTTGGTATGCTGGAAACAAGAAAAATAGAGTTGTCAAAGAACTTAATACCACAAATATAAATACAAAAAGGGCCGCACCAAATTGTCGAATAGCCCTACCAGTAAATAGTTTATTTCTGTACTTGTAAAAACGACAACCATTTGGCCACCACCATCATTTTTAAATGTTTTTCAATTAATCCCCCCCCCCCCCCTTAACACTTTTCAACGGCATAAGCGATAGTTTGTGAAAACATTCTTTCATTTTGAGCATATTCACTCTTGATTGATAGACTAAGATGATCACCATTAAGTGCACAGGAATTAAGGATGAGCATAAAAAAATATTTACCTTTCATTATTGTTGACAACTCTCACATGAGTGAAGCTGGCACAGCCGACTGAACCAATATTCTTAATCGCGTCGTTACTGATGGAGTTCTGCTGGTGTCGCTGGCTAATCTATACTATGAAGTGCGATTGTGAGTGTGTGTGTTTTAACTCCTCCAAAACTATTGAACGTATAAGCATCAAACTTGGCAGGATTAATAACTACCCCAATGTGAGTGTCATAAGGGGGTTTGTGATGTCATGATGACGCCACAATCCAAGACAATTTTTTCCAAAGTCGCATTACTTGATTAATGGGAGCGGTTTTTGACTTAAACAAAAGCCAGTTTTCGACTTACCAAATTCAACTAAATTCATGTCTTTAGGCTATTACATGACGTCATAAGTAACGATTAATTGCAAAATTTATTTTCTTAATTTACCCAAAAACAACTGATCGTAGAAACGCAATTGAACGGTTTTTTGGAAGATATTGATAAGGTGCTCTTGATAAAAACAAATCTAGAACAATCTAAGCCAAAGAAACGATGCAACTACAGATTATTTATTTAAGCATTTTAAACCTTTCGTGAATGCTTTTTTCATTTTTCTGCTCGCTTCAAACTTACTCTAAAATGTCACAAAACGTCTGGATCGACCAACAGTCTTTCGCCCACAGAGATCATAATATGATGATTTTCTTTTCACAAGATGCACGATTTTTACAAAATTAGTTTATTTAAAAACTGATTTGTGAACTCACTTTTCAACCGAAATTCAAACTTTTTTCACAAATTGAAGGTTATATCTAGGCAATTACGATAATAGGTGATTTGCACCTTTGCTATTTGTTTTTATCCTAAAAAACTAAACTTTAACACCTGTAGTGTAACTTTATACCCCGACCAAAAAGTAGTAAGCTGACAAAAAACAGATAAATTTAATTTGTAAAGGTTTCTGTAAAGTAACAACAATTAGTGTCATTTGAAAGCTGAGGAGATTTGTTTTCTAGCTATACGTGTCTGAAATTACTTGGAGGTGAGGATTAGTTTATAATGGCTGATCAGAAATTGGTTGCCATACATTATTTTCTATTTTTAATAAAAATTTTACCTACTATACCTAAATAACTTGCAATTTCTATAAAAAATTAATTCTTTGGTACATTTTCACCAGTTTCCATCAAAGGCATGCTTTTCTGCTATTATTTATTTAAATTTTCAAAAAGATTTATCAAAATATGAAGACTCTAAAAATTTTTGAAATGGAGTTTACTGGTCAAAAACATTGATAATTTTGGTGTCTGGGCTTTACTCAAATGCAATTTCTAGAAAAACTAAGGGCTGTCTTATATTTTGTTTTTTCTTTTTCGAACGCATGGTTCTTTAGCATTGTCTATAAAAATTTTCAAAAAGATTCATCAAAAATTGAAGCCTCTAAAAATTTTAAAAAGTAGCCAGCTCCAAGCAAAATATTGGTGATTCCCCTAGAAAAAAAGAAGGGAGATAAAGGTGGTCATGTCTCTAGTTATATATGGAAGTCAAGATGCATCTATGACCCTTCTCACTTGGTGGAAAAATTGGTCCAATAAAATTAACAGCAACTCTTCTGAATGGCATGTCAATTTAGAAGATATTTCCTAGCGATACATGGAAACAGATCCTTCAGCAACTGTCTTTGGCACACGTTACCTAGTCGACAAAAACTGGTAACGTCGTTTTGTGATCTAGGCCAGAAAAAATGATTTAAATTCAATCTTTGGATTTCTAATCACTGGATGTCCTCCGAAAATTGGATCATGTGCAACGCTTATGATCTTTTCCTACCATGATTTGCTTCCAGCAATCGTCAAATTCATCTATTTGGTCTCGAATCCTGTACATGAGGTCCCTACGTTTTTCATATTACAATTCATAATAACCTTTCTTAACAACTTTTTTCAGATCTAGGGTACATCTTCAAACTATTATCCTCTTGCTGTAGTCTAGACAGTTCTTCTTTTGTAATGAAAGTTTGAGCTGTTACGTCATTCATCATTGAGGATTTAACAGCAGCATTTTTTTCGAGCTTGAGGTTTCGTGAATGCAACAGCACAAGTTTCCACGCGACCAACAGGATCATTTAGCTTTCTTGCTCCAGAAATATTTTTGATGATAGGGTCAAACAAAAGTTCCGCCAACATATACCCTGAGTTATTATCGTAAAATATAATTTAATCACTATACTTTTGATAATGGGGCTTCTTTTAGTGATCGATCAGTAGCCATTACATAACCCATGATATCAGTAAAGTTTTTTTATTAACAATCTCTCTTATAACAATGACACCATTGCAACTTGTATCAAGTAGAACTTCAACTGTGTTTTCATCGACCATCACAATCCCCAGAGGCACACGTTTCTTATCTTCCGCACTCATACAACCGCCATTATGTACGTCCTTAATTTTTCTTTGAATTTCCGTTCCAAATAATCATCCTCTTCTGCTTTGACAAGGTCCAATACTCTTCCGACCTGTACAGCACATTCACATTGACGTGGTTGTAAAGCAGATTTAACAGCGCTAATTCATGATCGAGTTACTGCTTAAGCAAGTATGAACTCCGGCTGTATTTTTATTTATGATTTATTTTACAGCATTGATAACCAGTTACTCTCTATCAGATGAGTTCAGCTGGTTTGCTTTATCCGTTGTGTCTGCCTCCTGTTTGACATGGCAGTCCCAATACGATTACAGGTTAAAGATCTCAAACTACTTTTACCCGGCAATCCATCAGGACCATTCTTTGTGCTAGTTCTCTTGCTGCCTCCTTTGATCCCCTCCATACTGAATAGCTTTTGGCTTCATGCTGCCTAGTACTGATTCATAAACTTTGACTATTTACCTAAGGATTTTGTTCATTTTGCTTTAGCCGTATATATAAATCTTTAAAAAACTTTTAGTAACTTGCTTATGTACAATCAAGTCAACCGCCCCACAATAGGTTTGTTTCACTTTAGCCAAGTTCACTCACTTGGTAAAATAATTTTGCGGTCTAAATAACAATTAAAATTAGTAAAATCATATTATCCTTATAGAGCAACTTTCAGGCATTCCTATTCTATCGCTTCTACCAGCGATGTTTTGCTATAAACTTCTACGGCTTTACCTGTTAATTACGAACTCAACTGAATATCCCAAGCCTGCTTATCCCATTTAACCACATCAGCATATCTTTGGAATCGCATAATACATTTATTTAAATTATTTCTTGCCGTCCAGAGAAGACAATGGCAGCGTTTCACAGTAGTTTCAACTAATCCTTGATTTAGTTGTTCACCATTCTCAGGCTGAGCATGCTTTCTTGTTTCTACCTTAAGTCTTAACTTTTCTGCTTTAAGCATAGCTTTTCTTTCCTCACCTGCTAGCTCAGCCTTCCATTTTTCGGCAACTAGCCTATTTTCTTCCGCCCATGAACTTTTTTGGTCATATATATATGTTTAGTGGTACCTAAATTTTTGATTGTAATTCGTTCCTGTAAGCCGTTCGAAACTCTCATCATTTATCACGTTTAAAGTTATTACTCAGTTATAAGCAATTAATATACAAAACGTGTAAGTTCATCAGCAAATCTAGAAATATTTATATTTCTCACTAGAGGTCAAAATTACATCTTTTAGATAATATTTTTTCTTATTTCACGACAAAAAATTCAAACTTATGATTTACTGGCTAGTGATTTTAATTTCCTCCTAATTTCTTTTCACTTTGTCCATTTAACTTGCAACGGTTAACATCAACACATTTGATTTCAAAACAAAATTTTATAAACTTGCAATCTTCTTTCATCCATTGGTTAACAATTTTCATGTAATTACTCTCACCACATATTGAACTAGTAATCTTTAACATTTTTGATAACTTTTAGATACAAAAAAAGTCAAACTTATGATTTATCTAAGTCACGCATCAAAATTTTTGTCTTTTTCACCAGTAATTATTCTTCACTAATAACACTGGCCAACACATTTTTTGGTGCCCAAGGTTTCTAAGCTGATTTAGACTAATTTGGGGCCGCTGATTCCGAAAATCATACTAATTTTCTCTCATCAGGTCAAGTTTTTAAGATACAGTAGATTCCGCTTAATTGGGCCGCCGGTTAATCGGGTCAGCCGTTTAATTGGGCCAAATTGTGAAGAACGAAATCCAATCAAAGATAATGCACTACGTTAAATCCGCATAATCGGGCCACTATTCCGCTTAATTGGGCCACAACTGTAGTTACACATACACCGGTGTAATTGAAAAACCGCCTTTGTAATGTAATAGACAACTCAATATTACAAAGCCAACTATATTATGTAACAATTGAACAATACAGGCGCAACTTATATTGTCATTTCATGCCCTTGGACATGGTAATTGTTGTGTTTTGTTGCAAATTTTGTGAAGTCCCAAGCAGAGATGCCACGAGAAGATTTAACAATTGCTGAAAGGATTGTTGTCCTAAGAAAAATTAGAGAGCAATCTCCAAACATTAGTCATCACCAGCTAGCTGAGATAACTGGTGTATCAAGGACAACCCTGGCACGGATACTGCAAGACTTCGGATAATCGGGTCAGCCGCTTAATTGGGCCAAATGGTACTTGTACCGATGTGACCCAATTAAGCGGAATCTACTGTGTTTGCTATTTTATACTTTTTTTTACCTTAAAATTAGGCGTATTTCTATATACATTGTAACGTCATAATTACAATTATAGGTTGTTATTGTGATGTATGTAAATGATTATGACATCACAAACCTTAAAGTAAAAGTCAAATTTGCTATACAAGGAGGTATGTAGTTGGTAAGAGGTGGACACTGAGTAGTAGGTTGGCCTACCGATTGTCGCATATTTTTGTTGATTTCTGGGTCAAAGTGAGGTTTATTTTTTTAATGTTAGGAATTCATTTATGAGTCAGACAGAAAATAAATAAGCTGCATTATTTTACTTGCGTTGCACGTTTTTGGAGCAAAAATTAAGCATGGCTACATCCTCTCGTAGGCGACGTTGTTTAAACAATCCAAATGTGTTTGTTTAAACAATTTGCGGAGAATATACGTTGCGGAGAATATACGTTGCAATCCAACCGGAAAGGGATCAGTTAATTTGTGAAGTGTGCTTATCTTGCTCACTTCAAAGTAATGCTGGGTGATCAAAATAAGGCATGGGCACCCCATATTGTATGCAAGCAATGTGTTGAGCATCTTCGACAGTGGACAAAAAAGAATAAAAAGTCACTCTGCTTTGGTATTCCAATGGTCTGGTGTGAACCGACGCGATGGCGTAGTGGATAGAGCGTCCACTTCTCAGTCGGTAGACTTGAAGTTCATTCCCCTTGTTGAGTCATACCAACAGACTTTAAAAAATGATATCTATAGCTTCCCTGCTTGGCGCTCGGCATTTATGGGAGGCTGTCGAGAACAAGCCGGAAAGTTCGCTTATTGTGTCCTTGGGCAAGGCACTTAACGGGACGCCCCACCTTTATGTGTAAGACAGATGACCCAGACACCTCGGAAAAAGCAACTCCCAAGCGCCTGCGGACATGCCGTCCAAAAACATAGCGCTTGCTCGTGAATGGAGGATAAATACGGCAATAGGAGAGAGACATGCGTGGCATCAGGAGAGAGAATGCCAGTGGCGGCGTTGTCATTTTTGTCAGACAGGGCCTATCCTTTTCTGAACTTTCTACTACCTCTCTTTCTTCGCTCGATCCCTACTCTGATTATGTAGGGGTCAACATCTCTCTAAACAAATCCTCCTCGGTGTCATTTCTTAATGTGTGTGCCCCCCTATTCGCTCCTCCCCAACGGATGGCAGAACCGATTCCTTCTTTTCCTCAATTCTTCCCTCCTCCAGAAATCTCTTCATTCTGGGGGACTTCAATTGCCATCACCCGCTTTGGGACTCAAGAGGTACTTCCGACCCCCGCGGGGAGGAAGTATTCGACCGGGTTATCTCCTCAGACCTCCTCCCCCTCAATGACCCTGACACACCCACCCTTCTCCATCGCTCCTCTGGCAGTCGCTCCTCTCCTGACATCTCCTTTGCTCCTTCTACTCTTGCTTTTTCTTGCTCCTGGGAGGTGCTTCAGGACCTGGGTTCTGGCCATCTACCAATTCTTCTATCTATCCCTCTCTCTCCAGTCTTTCGCCCCAACGAGCGTCCCCCTTCCTTCAATTTTCAGAAAGCTCGCTGGGATGGCTTTGCCTTCTACTTTGACTCTCACTGTCCTTCTGCAGAGGAATACTCGTCTCTTTCTCTTTCCTCTGCAGCTGCTCTCTTTACCTCTCTGGCACTGAATGCGGCCAAATCTTCCGTTCCTTTCGGCCGCATCAAACGCCCTCCTAAAGCCTGGTGGTCTGCTGAGGTGGAACAAGCGGTTGGTGAAAGACGCAGGGCTTTCGCTACCGCTCACAGAAGTGATGAAGATCGCCAGGCCTACATCTCCGCTTCTCGACGCGCCTCGTCAGTCATCGCCAAGGCCAAGGCTGAGGCACGGCAGACGACCTGCACTTCTCTCTCACCTAGGTCTAACCCTAAATCTGTGCACTCTCTTCTTCGCTCTATCGCTGGCTCTCCTTCCTCGTCTTCCTCATCTCCTAACTTTCCTAACTGTTCTTCTCCCAGGGAATCGGCTTCGGTCTATGCCGCTTACCTGAGGTCTCACTTTTCCGTTTCTCAGCCAAAGGCCCTGCGCAGCAGAGCCAGAGGCTACCTCACTGAGTTCCGCCGAGCCACGTGCTCTGTGGAGTTTCACTCGTCCTTATGCTCTCCTTTCTCTCCAGCAGAATTTCTTGCGGCTGCCTCCAATCTCTCCTCATCCACTGCCACTGGTCCTGACAAAGTTGCCTATCCCATGCCAAAGCATCTTCCTCGCTCTGGCATGGATTTTCTTCTTCACATCTACAATCTTTCTTGGTCTTCACATTCCTTTCCTTCCATCTGGAAGACATCTTCTATTATTCCCATCCATAAGATGGGAAAACCTCTCGACTCTGCTGCTTCCTTCCGGCCTATCTCTCTCACCTCCTGCGTATCAAAGCTGTTTCAACACATCATTCTATCTCGTCTTCTTTCTGGAATCTAATTCCATTCTTTCTCCCCGCCAGGCCGGTTTCCGCCCTGGACGGTATACACTCGATCAAACTGTGCTCCTTTCTCAGTCCATTTCGAATGGGTTTAACAAACCCAGGCCGGGCTCTCGGACGATCCTGTCTACTATTGATTTCTCTAAAGCTTTCGACCCTGTCTGGCATCCCGCCCTTCTCACAAACTTATTTCGGCTAGCCTCCCTCCTTGCTTTGTACGTTGGACTCAATCTTTCCTTTCTCATAGGCGCGCTTGTGTGGTCTTTCAAAATCACAAAAGCCGTTCCTTTCGAGTCCGTCGAGGTGTTCTGCAACGATCCGTTCTTGGCCCTGTACTTTTCTCTCTCTTCATTAATGATCTTCCAGCTTCTCTGCCTTCTTCCGTCAGCTGCTCTCTTTACGCTGACGATCTGGCCATTTGGTCCTCCTCGGTCTCCACTGCGGTGGAGGCCACACAAGGAGCTCTGTTTCGATTGGAGCGCTGGTCTGAGTACTGGTGTCTTCCTCTCAATCCGAGCAAATGCGAGGCCTCCTTCTTCTCAGTGGATCCCCACCAAGCTAACCTCCAGCCCAACCTCCTCCTACTCGGCTCCCGCCTCCGTTTCAATCCCACTCCAACTTTTCTCCGGGTCACCTTCGACCGCACTCTTTCCTTTTCTAAGCATGTATCTTCGCTGAAGGCCAAGTTTTTTCCACGTCTCAAGGCCTTACGCTGTATCTCTGCTTCCTCATGGGGCCCCTCTAAGGAGTCCCTCTCTCTTCTGTATAAAGCTTTTCTTCGGTCCCTTCTCACTTACGCTTCACCCGGATGGTTTCCTTTTCTAAGCGCTACCAATTTCACCAAATTGGAACGCCTTCACCGAGCGGCCAGTCGCGCCATCACCGGCTGCCTCTCGTCCTCCCCTATCCCTCTACTACTCACCGAGGCTTCTCTACCTCCCCTACGAGTCACCCTGACTCATTTCACTCTTTTTTCTTATGAGCGGGCTCTTCGTCTCCCAACCTCCTTTCCCATCTCAGGTTTGGCCAGACTAGAAGTGAAACCAAGACTCTGCAGATCGTCCTGGAGAGCTCTTGCGTCCACTCACCCGCTCATGCTTCCTTCCACTTGTTCTTGGGAGGCTCTTCATGCTTGCCCTCCCTGTCCTCTTTGTAACCTGCCTTCCTTCACGGTGGAGTCCACCCTTTCCTCTCCATGCTCTCGCTCTGATCCCCCTCACTCTCGCCAAGGTGCGGCTCTCGCCCACCTTGACTCTCTCCCCCCTCATGAACTGGTACTCTGGACAGACGGCTCTGTTCCTTTTCCTTTTGGCAAGGGCCGCTCCGGCGTTCTTGCCAACTGCTCTCTCTGTGGCACTGAGGCCACTCTTTCCTTTTCGGCAGGTCCAGTTTGTTCCAGTTTTTCCGCTGAAGCCTGCGCCATTCTGCACGCTCTTTGCTGGTCTCGGCAACACCATAAAGTCTGCCATTTCTCTTCTCTTCTTCTCCTGTCTGACTCTCGCTCTGTCCTCGCCACCCTGTCCTCTCCTCCACCTTTCCTGTTATCTCAAACTCTGTGGCAGATCTGGCAGGAACTGTCTTTTTCTCCTCCTGTTCTATCAGGCTACAATGGGTCCCCGGACACTCGTTTCTCCCGGGGAACGACACAGCTGATGAGCTTGCCAGACGGGAAGCGCTGCTTGCGCCCTCCGCAATCCCTTGTAGTCTCTCTCCTCTTACCTCTCGTATCCACTTTCGTCTTTTCTCGGACTGGAGGCGTACTGTCTCATCAAAGTGTATTGACACACAGGTTCCCTCAACTTCCACTGAGGAACTTGTGCTCCCTCGTCATGCTCGCTGTGTCCTCTCTCGTCTTCGCTGCAATGAACACAGCCTTCTTTTAGGCTCCTATCTCTCTAGGATTGGCAGAATCGAGAATTCTTCTTGCAGCGCCTGTGGACACTCGTCCCAGGACATCTCTCATCTCATTCTGCACTGTCCAGCTACGGACTCTTTGCGCCGCTCACTCTTTGGCGACTCCCTGTCTCTCTATGACCTCTGGTCCAGACCGTGGGGAGTTGCCCGGCTTCTGGGGCTCCATGGTCTTCCGCCATGCCCCCATCCCTCGGAAGGGGTCGGGTAATCAACAACAACAACAACACGAGCAAGGGGAACGTTTCCATCAAGACATCAGCGACATGGAAGTTCGCTGTCAAAGTCGTTGGGATGCCACCATGCTTGCAGACTACTGTTGGTCTATCAAGCGCGATAATGCTGGAGACTCCCGTTCTAGAAAATCAGTAAAACGTCAATTTTTGGTGGATGATGTCTATGCTTAGCATTTTTTACAACTTCAAGCTTTAATTGTGAATATTTTGGTTTGATTTCATGAATATGTGCCATAAAGTTACATAAAAATATTGTTTCTTCGATTTGCCTGTCTTTATTGGAGCTATTGCATTCCTACAGTAGGGGTATACCATAGCAGAAAAACTAGACCTAATGGAGAAAAAGTGACAGCATTTCTGGAATCAGCGCCCTCAAATTAGGTAAAAACAGTTAAAACATCTCAGGTACCATGACAAATTTTTTTTTTTGTTGGCCAGTGTAATCAAACTCACAACTTTGAGACAAGGTTACACAAAACATACAAACTTTAAATCACGAAAAATTCTGTTACATGCATGCTTAAAGCTGGCATCAAACACTGAATTTGAAAACTGTTACTATGTAATGTGTGCTTGATCAAACAAAATTTAAAGTTTTTATTAAACTTTAAGTCATTAATTATCACATTTATAGTCTTGACACTGCTATTTCTAAGTTAAAAACAAAAATTGTGAATGAGTAAGCTAATGCTCTTCAACTAGTAGGCCTTTTTTACGTTATTTTACCCACCAAGTTATAAATCTACTTTTTTTGTTTGCAATAAATTCAAATTTCATCGTCACTAAAGATTACTAGTTTTTGATGCCACCTAAAAGTTTTTACTTGAAAACAATTAGTTGTGTAATTTTTGTGTCTACACTATACTTTTTGAGGTGACGGAACAAACTTTAATGTAGACGCAAATAGATGCTACATATGTCAAGATTATGTCAGATTCTCTGTGCGAGTATCTTGCGACAATGACACAGAAAAGAGTCAAATGTTGCGTAAAAACCGCCTGGAATAAAGCTAATTATCAATATTTTATAGATATAAATATAAGAGTATTTTAAATTGTATTAAATTTTTGTGATTGAATACAACGTTGAAAGATTTTTGTGGATGGGTATTTATTAATATTTATAGTTACTAGGTATTGAGTCAAAAATTAATGTTGTCAATCTACCAAACTATTTTGAAAATTCGTAATTGGCAGCTGGGCTGTGAGGGAGTGTGGTCTTGGGGCAGCACTACTGATGATAAAGGCGATGGTGCTTGACCCCTTCCTCCTGCACCCATCCTACTCTTTGCAGCACCGTTGTTGTCTTTATTAGCAGCAGAGCTCCCCAGAACATACTTCCTAAAAGTTAAAAAAATTTGTTAACTTTCCTAAACCACAAAAAATATTTTGCGAGAAATACCGTAAAATTGACTATTCTTATTCAACAGCAGCCGCGGTGGGGGTGGTTGGGGGTGATGCTGCTGCCATAGTTGAAGAATTTTAAATTTTACAGAATTTTTGCAAAATGTTTTGTGATTTAGGAAAATTAATAAATTTTTTTCCAATTTTTGTGAGTGTGGAGTTGATGGATCAGTGCTGATAATAAAGATAATGGCGGTTGTGCAAAGAGTAGGGGGAGTGTGGGAGGAAAGAGAGCAGCAACATCGTCTACATCATCAGCAATACTTGATAATTTGAATAATTGCGACGTTCTTATTTAGCCTCTTGCTGCGCTTCTTCTAGCATTTCGCTATGGAAAAATCTTTAGCTTGCATATATTTTATATAAGCGCTTTTATTGGCTTGCCCAGATTGCCTACCGTCCAAATTGTTGAGACAAAGCACCATTCTCACTCTAGCTCTTTCTTTTAATGCAATACCACCACTGATGAGAGCGTCACAAAAAGCTTATGGCAAAAACTTTGCTGCAGCTTCTTTATAGTGTACACGTTGAGCTGAGCACTGCTTGTCATCTTGAGTAGTTGCGATGAGTTATTTATATATGTTGTAGATGTCGGGTATGGTGAATCGTTAGTATATTTTTATTTGATCAAAGCTAAATATACCTCGTATCTAATGTAAATTATCGGTCCCGTTGCAACCATTTTAGAAAATACAAATGTGCTTATTTTCCACCTGCGTGCCTAGTTTTAGTCTTAGAAACCGTTTTCTCTCTTAATTTTATTGCTGATGTGTATTTTCTGATTTTATAAAGTTGACCTCCGAAAAAGGGAAAAATATCTTCAACGTGAGAAAGACCGAGAACACACTGCTTTTTGAAAATTTGTCGCCATTGTACAATAATATACTTTTTTTGAACTCTAGGCAGATGATAATCCTGTTCACATACAATAAAACTTGAAACAGGCAAAAACAATAGCTTTATATAAAAGACTTTAAAGTTCTCAAACCACAAAGAATTGTTGAACACCCTGTATTTTTCTGAAGCTCTTCTCTCTTAGTCGCGTCTGTATAAAATGTTTACAATTTAGGCGGAGGTGTTTGTGTCAGCTCAGCCGGATCAATTTCAGGAAACAAATAGCCTTATCAAGTCAGAAAAATTGCAAGAAAATATTGTAATGAAATACGACAAAGATTCAGATACTTCAATCAACGTTGTGGTAACCAACGAAGAGGATCTCGATAGTTCTTTCACGAATCATGATTATGGCAACTTTAATGATGTGAGGTAAGAATGTAGAAGCTTTTGAAAATGCTATGATTGCGACAAGGCGTTCACAATATTTGTTAATAGCCAACTCAATTGGCGTCGCCAGCAAGACCCCCGTCAGTAACGTTGAAATAAAGGACACTGATTCAGCCGGCTACACTGTAGTGAACGTTTTATCACTCCTATGTTCTATTGTGTCGTTATTAAAGTAAGGCTCTAAAAAAACTAAAAACCTAGCAAAGCTAAATTAAATCAAATAAATTAACCAGCTTCAACTCAGTAAACGATAACCTTTTAATCGTAGGTAAAATAAATCGGTTGGAAAGGTGACTGGCCATTTCGACTGCTAATCTAGCTTTTACAAATCTGTGGTCCCTTTAGCAATGTTCTCGCAAGAAGATCAATCAAAAAAATATTTTTCGGCTCACATTGATTGACGAGCAGTTAGGGAGAGCCCGGATATACTGAGGATGAGTTTCAGCAATGTAACGAAAACGTCAATAATGTAATAGCAAAGCAATTGAAATGTTGAACAACAATATGAGCAATTTCAAAAATATTTAAATTATGATTCGTTTTCCAGATCTACCAACTACCGTACTTCATGAGCTATATTTATTGGCTTATGGCTTAGTAAGTAATCAACTGAACATAACAAACGACTAATAAACTCTGCAAAAGAGAAAAGCGTCTCAATACTACTCGAACTAACAATATACTAAATTCGAACTGAATAGCAAGTTGCTGAAAGAAACCTTGGCCTGAAAACACTTCTCACGCTATACACATTTTTACCGTTTTACTTGAAAAACTTAAGAGGCTTACGGGATAGGTCTAAAATGTTTGGCGAAGCATGGCCATTTTTACTCCTTATGCGTTGTGTTCCCTGGATGAGCGTATCTTGGGGATTGAAGAAACCATGCTTTCTAGGTGTTAATGCTACCCCTATTCATTCCTCTGGGAATGGGGCTTATAATAGGGCCAGGCACTTCATAGGCCCATTATAGAGGCCACTAGAGCCATTGGAATTAGAGCCATTATATACGAAATAGGGTTAGGCACTTGATGAAGTTTGAGAAAAAATCAAAATACAAAACTCGTCAGATAAAGCACTCCGCTTACTGCAAAACGTTTTTGCTGTTTTTTTGTAATGCTCAATAGGTCTATTGAAGTCAGCGTTAGAAATTTAAGTGGAGGTGTGGCTACTTTTGCCCCCGAGGGCTTGAGATCACAATTATCATTTCAAAAACAAAGCGCGCCAAGTTGTGATGCAGGAATACCATATAATTTTCTATTTTTGCACTTATGAAAGCGATCACTTTTTGGCGTCGCCCCTACTTTGACTTTAATTGTGCCTCCGTATTTTGCAAAAGGAACAGTATGGAGATTGCTTTGAGGAGAATAGGGATAATGTTTTTATCTGTGTCCAAAACCATCAACTGCTTCGGTAACAACATTTTTAGTGAAGCCGGCGCAGCCAATTGCACCGATATTATTGATGGAAGCTCTGTGTGCGACGTCAGCAGAGCTGACTTGGTGCCATAGGCATTGAGTAATGAACAATATGCATGCGATTATGAGCGTAAATAATTAGGCATTAAAAAAAAATGGATGAAGAGTTCGAGCAAGCAAAGTATTAGAAATAAAGGTAGGGTTACATTCATGTTTCCTACAGTGACTAAGTTGTCCGTTACAGTTTCACGTAAAAATCAAAAAGTTATAAAAGATATTGTGAAAAATACTCTAAATTCAAACTTGTGTTTAGAAGGGCATTTTTTGTTCCCCATCTAGTACAGGGTGGGGCGTAAATATGGAAACACATGAAAATCAATATTATAGTTTAACAAAAAATATATGTAACAATTTACAGATATGTGCGATTACATACAGGTTAATATAAAGCAAAATAGAAATTTTACTCGAAATGGCCCCATTTGCAATTGATTAGCGCTTGCAATCTCCTGCGAACTCTCTCTGCGGAGGCACGCAATTGTTCGTGTAGAATTTCTTGCCACGCTCACAATCGAGACCGTTTAAAATCGTCCACGTTTTGGTGAATTTTTCCACAGGCTTTGGAGAGTAAAAGATTTGTTTCTTTTAGAGAGTGAAAAAAGAACATTTTCAGGTTTTTGTGGACAAGTCGTCTCAGGGTTCTGGGACTCATGTTAGCGGTCTTTGCTAGCAACCTTATGGATCTTCTCGGGTTTCTCCTTATCCTCTCTCGGATGCATTTAATCATTGATTTAGACCGATGGGAGCGCGGTCTGCTACATCTCGGACAATCAGATAAATCTCTCTCTTTAAAACGTTTCAATGTTTTCCAGAAAGTCGATCTCGCTATTGAAAGCGTCTTTGCGATAGCGGAATCCGACTTTCCGGCACGGTGTAATGCGAGTATAGCTTCTCTCTTGCCTGACATTTACGAACTGGCTGAAGTTCCCCACAAAAACAAATGGTGATGTGATAAAGTATTGCGATGGCTATTCCATAAACCGTATTTTTTAGTTAGGAACTACTATTGAGAAGAACAGGACATACTGCGTGTACAGGAACAGCTGCGTGCCTCCGCAGGAGATTGCAAGCGATAATCAATTGCGAATGGGGCCATTTCGAGTAAAATTTCTATTTTTCTTTGTGTTGACCTTTATGTAATCGCACATCTGTAAATTTTTAAATATATTTTTTGTTAAACTATAATATTGATTATCATGTGTTTCCATATCTACGCCCCACCCTGTAGAAGGTCAGGAGGCAATTGGACTCCTCCTTTTTCTGCATTTCTCGTTTTGTGTTATGTGGCCCTGCCCTCCCTTTCAGCTGTCACCACTGCCAATGCATCTTTTACATAAAAACCTAAACAGCCTCAAAACGACGTCTGTAGCGCGCATCGCACAAATACTTCTTACAAAAGTTGATGACCTGACCCTTGCAGTGGCTGCTGGACTTGATTGCCTAAAAGTTGATTTGTAACCCTCCCAGTTATCACAAAGGTATATGTGCTATGTTGTACTTTACACTTCGTTTTTTGTTGGTTGTGTTTAGAGCAAAAATATATATGGTTGATTGCAAAATTGTTTTTTGTTTTGTTTTATTTGCCATTTTTATCCTCCATTCACGAGAAAGCGAATTGTATCGCTATACTTTGGACGGGAAGTCCGCACTCGCTTGGGAGTTGCCTTTTTCGAGGTTTATGGGCCACCTGTCTTTCACATAAAGGCGGGGCGTCCCGTTAAGTGCCTTGCCCAAGGACACAACAAGCGAACTTGCCGGCTTGTTCTCCACAACCTCCCATAAATGCCGAGCGCCAAGCAGGGAAGCTATAGATACCATTTTTTAAAGTCTTTTGGTATGACTCGACAAGGGGAATGAACCCCAGGTCTACCGACTGCGAAGTGGACGCTCTAACCACTACGCCATCGCGTCGGTTTGACCATTGGGTCAAAATCTGACCTTTGACCCAATGTTGATACATGAAATGAATAGAACGCTGAACTTAAAGTAGAAAAGCTTAAAGTTAAAAAGCTTAAAGTTGAAAAGCTAAAACAGCTCACTTGTGGGACCTAAACTAGCCACAGTGAAGCTTCTGTCAGAAAATTGCTTGTGAACAAGTGGCGGTTATCACGGGTGCACTCTGTTCAACAAACTACTAGAATTATAGTGCCATCACAGCCCAGTAGTCATGGTCTCTTAATGTAGTACAAGAGTTCAGCGATACACATTGATCGAATTGCTGACGGTGACACTGTTTTCACCATCAGGTCTCATTGATGCAGTTGTGAACGAGAATGTCACACTTCTGGGATCTAAACTACTGACCGATTATTTAACACATTGGACCTAGTATAAGTCCCACAAGTGTGTGACGTTCTATCCTATGCTTTATTTAAAGCCTCTAGCCACCAGTCGGTCACCAACTGCACTGATGAGACCTGATATGTCGAAACAGTGTTACCGTCTGCATTTTACTCAATGTGCATCGCTGGTCCTTGTATTACCATAGGAGATTGTGACCACTAGACTGTGACAGCACTATTATTCTAGCAGTTACTTAGATATGGAGCACCTGCGAAAACTGCCACTCATTCATAAGTGATACGGCTTCTCAGAATGCTCACAGAACTTACACTACAATGGACCTAGTTTAGATCTACAAGTGTGACGTTCTAAGCCAGGGATTCTTAAACTGGGGGGCGCGTGAAAGCTTCACAAGGGGGGCGCGAGCATGACAGTGACATATTGATGAAAAGCAGCTCCGAACTACAGTCAAATCTCGTTACCACCTCGTTGCTAATCCATTACATTAGAACAGTGGTTCTTAAACTTTTTCAGTCGCGCCCCCCTTGACATTGGTCATTCATGCTTACGCCTCACCTAGCCTCAAAAATCAAATTCACGAAAAATAGGACAATAATTTATTTGCCACTATCCTGCTTAGTGTGAAGGATGCAACTGTTTTTGGAAACTAGTCGTTTAACCCGAGGCTTTGTTGAAGACAACGCGCATCGAAGATCTGCTTCGCATTCCAGTTTGTTACGAAATTTTGTCTTCATACTCACAAGTGCTGAAAATCCACTTTCACATAAATATGTCGATGAAAATGGAAGAAGGGTACGTATCGCCACACTGCCCACATTCTTATATATATGCAAATATTTAGCCCAGAAACTATTAAGAGACATTGCTTCAAAATCATCTTTAGCAGTGGAGTTGCACTTCATCTCCAAAAACTCTTCCTGCAGTTCTTCCGAAAGAATATCTTCTTTGATTCGAAAAGGATTTCTCGTCATCTTCCACTCTGTTAGTTCAACATTACCCAAGCCGGGGAAATAGCAGTCATATTCTTCTTTCAAAATTTGGAGGTGGGATTCCACTTCTACCTTAAGTTCGCCTTCCAGTTTGGCTTTGCTGTTCTCAAGTGCTATGTCGAAGGTAGGAAATGAGGCTGCATTTCCCCGTTGAACTCGGCGATGCCACAACCCCAGCTTTGCTATGAATGTCCGTATCTCATCGTAATCTTTCATACGGTTCGTGTTCTTTCCTTGCAACAGTAGATTGAGGCAATTGAGAGCTTCGAAAATGTCAACAAGGTATGCCATTGCCAGTTGAAACTCTTGTGATTGGAATGGTAACAGGAGATCTTGTTTTCCCTGAGATTCAAGAAATATACTTACTTCATCTTTCAAACCGTAAACGCGAGCTAACATATTATCTTTTGATAGCCATCGAACATTTGTATGAAACAACAGATTTTCATGATTGGAATCCATGTGTTTACATAGCTGGGAAAATAACCGGGAATTGACAGCACTTGATTTGATAAAGTTAACAATTCGTATAATTATGGCAAGCTTTTTCTTCATTGCAGCAGGTAAAGTCTTGGAGGCCAAAGTCTCTCGATGGATTACGCAGTGAGTTCCAACTGTGTCCGAATTTTTTTGCTTTACCCTGGTAATAAATCCACTCCGACACCCAAGCATCGCTGGTGCACCATCAGTGCAGACGCCAACAAGTTTCTCCCATTTCATGCCGTTTTTGTGAAAGTATGCATCAACAACTCTGAACAAATCTTCTGCCTTAGTGGTCGTTTCAATCGATTTGCAGAATAGCATTTCTTCCTCAATTGTAGCAGATCCAACAAAACGAACATAGACCATCAACTGTGACAATTGAGCTACGTCAGTCGTTTCGTCGCACTGAATGGCAAAATAAGGTGATGCGTGTATCTTTTGAAGAACTTGACATTCAATATCATTTGCAAGCTCATCGATTCGTGTCTTAATAGTGGAATCTGAAAGAGAAATCTTTGCTAACTTCTTGCTGTTGCTTTTCCCCAAAACAAGGCTACTTGCTTTCAACATGCATGGTTTTATCAAAGTTTCGCCAATATTATGAGGTTTTTTCGCTTGAGCTATCATTTGAGCAATTTCAAAAGATGCTTCTACCAGCTCCGCAGATGATAATTGGCTAAAATTCTCCGCACAAGGCAATTTTCATTTTTTTAAAAGAATCCTTCTTGCTTTGAAAGAAAGTCAAGGGTTTCGTTTGATGAAGAGGATGTTTTTGTTTAAAGATGACGCTTCAAGCGATTTGGCCTCAAAGCATCATTGCTCAACTTTTCGAAACATATAACGCACAACTTGACCATTCACTGCTGCATCAGTAAAACCATACTGCACATATTCTTCATTGTACTTCCTCTTTTTTGCACTCATTTTTATCACAGCAGCTAAATTAAATACCACTTATTTTTCAAAGGTCTAAAATTTGTAAATTATGGGGGATTAACAAGTTTGAAAAAGTTAAAATTGATCAACCTCAAAATAAAAAAACAAGTAGAAAATATATTTCGCTTTAAGAAAGCATCATCAGTTCTTAAAAAAAAGCAAACAAAAGTCACAACACTAAGAAAACTACTAATAAATCCTAGCAAAGAATTTTAACTGAAAACAACCAGGTACTGTCCACTCCACAACAACGTTAACAATGAATCTCGCTCGTGAACCTTCAAAAAGTTTGGAAAATACGGTTTAACGGCGTGGGGGAGAAAAGAACGAATAAATGAAAAAGTACAAAATCGACGTGCTAAGTGACATCTTTCGCGGAGAAAGGAAGGCGAAGCATATAACAATGTGTCGATGTAAATAAGACAGCGGAAATTGAAACAGTAACGAATTAAAGTCCAGACAAAATTGTTTTTTAAAACTAGGTCACAGATTCTAATGCAGGGATTCTTAAACTGGGGGGCGCGCCCCACTTGGGGGCGTGAAAGCTTCACAAGGGGGGCGCGAGCATGACAGTGACATATTGATGAAAAGCAGCTCCAAACTACAGTCAAATCTCGTTACCATCTCGTTGCTAATCCATTACATTAGAATCTGTGACCTAGTTTTAAAAAACAATTTTGTCTGGACTTTAATTCGTTACTGTTTTAATTTCCGCTGTCTTATTTACATCGACACATCGTTATATGCTTCGCCTTCCTTTCTCCGCGAAAGATGTCACTTAGCACGTCGATTTTGTACTTTTTCATTTATTCGTTCTTTTCTCCCCCACGCCGTTAAACCGTATTTTCCAAACTTTTTGAAGGTTCACGAGCGAGATTCATTGTTAACGTTGTTGTGGAGTGGACAGTACCTGGTTGTTTTCAGTTAAAATTCTTTGCTAGGATTTATTAGTAGTTTTCTTAGTGTTGTGACTTTTGTTTGCTTTTTTTTAAGAACTGATGATGCTTTCTTAAAGCGAAATATATTTTCTACTTGTTTTTTTATTTTGAGGTTGATCAATTTTAACTTTTTCAAACTTGTTAATCCCCCATAATTTACAAATTTTAGACCTTTGAAAAATAAGTGGTATTTAATTTAGCTGCTGTGATAAAAATGAGTGCAAAAAAGAGGAAGTACAATGAAGAATATGTGCAGTATGGTTTTACTGATGCAGCAGTGAATGGTCAAGTTGTGCGTTATATGTTTCGAAAAGTTGAGCAATGATGCTTTGAGGCCAAATCGCTTGAAGCGTCATCTTTAAACAAAACATCCTCTTCATCAAACGAAACCCTTGACTTTCTTTCAAAGCAAGAAGGATTCTTTTAAAAAATGAAAATTGCCTGTGCGGAGAATTTTAGCCAATTATCATCTGCGGAGCTGGTAGAAGCATCTTTTGAAATTGCTCAAATGATAGCTCAAGCGAAAAAACCTCATAATATTGGCGAAACTTTGATAAAACCATGCATGTTGAAAGCAAGTAGCCTTGTTTTGGGGAAAAGCAACAGCAAGAAGTTAGCAAAGATTTCTCTTTCAGATTCCACTATTAAGACACGAATCGATGAGCTTGCAAATGATATTGAATGTCAAGTTCTTCAAAAGATACACGCATCACCTTATTTTGCCATTCAGTGCGACGAAACGACTGACGTAGCTCAATTGTCACAGTTGATGGTCTATGTTCGTTTTGTTGGATCTGCTACAATTGAGGAAGAAATGCTATTCTGCAAATCGATTGAAACGACCACTAAGGCAGAAGATTTGTTCAGAGTTGTTGATGCATACTTTCACAAAAACGGCATGAAATGGGAGAAACTTGTTGGCGTCTGCACTGATGGTGCACCAGCGATGCTTGGGTGTCGGAGTGGATTTATTACCAGGGTAAAGCAAAAAAATTCGGACGCAGTTGGAACTCACTGCGTAATCCATCGAGAGACTTTGGCCTCCAAGACTTTACCTGCTGCAATGAAGAAAAAGCTTGCCATAATTATACGAATTGTTAACTTTATCAAATCAAGTGCTGTCAATTCCCGGTTATTTTCCCAGCTATGTAAACACATGGATTCCAATCATGAAAATCTGTTGTTTCATACAAATGTTCGATGGCTATCAAAAGATAATATGTTAGCTCGCGTTTACGGTTTGAAAGATGAAGTAAGTATATTTCTTGAATCTCAGGGAAAACAAGATCTCCTGTTACCATTCCAATCACAAGAGTTTCAACTGGCAATGGCATACCTTGTTGACATTTTCGAAGCTCTCAATTGCCTCAATCTACTGTTGCAAGGAAAGAACACGAACCGTATGAAAGATTACGATGAGATACGGACATTCATAGCAAAGCTGGGGTTGTGGCATCGCCGAGTTCAACGGGGAAATGCAGCCTCATTTCCTACCTTCGACATAGCACTTGAGAACAGCAAAGCCAAACTGGAAGGTGAACTTAAGGTAGAAGTGGAATCCCACCTCCAAATTTTGAAAGAAGAATATGACTGCTATTTCCCCGGCTTGGGTAATGTTGAACTAACAGAGTGGAAGATGACGAGAAATCCTTTTCGAATCAAAGAAGATATTCTTTCGGAAGAACTGCAGGAAGAGTTTTTGGAGATGAAGTGCAACTCCACTGTTAAAGATGATTTTGAAGCAATGTCTCTTAATAGTTTCTGGGCTAAATATTTGCATATATATAAGAATGTGGGCAGTGTGGCGATACGTACCCTTCTTCCATTTTCATCGACATATTTATGTGAAAGTGGATTTTCAGCACTTGTGAGTATGAAGACAAAATTTCGTAACAAACTGGAATGCGAAGCAGATCTTCGATGCGCGTTGTCTTCAACAAAGCCTCGGGTTAAACGACTAGTTTCCCAAAAACAGTTGCATCCTTCACACTAAGCAGGATAGTGGCAAATAAATTATTGTCCTATTTTTCGTGAATTTGATTTTTGAGGCTAGGTGAGGCGTAAGCATGAATGACCAATGTCAAGGGGGGCGCGACTGAAAAAGTTTAAGAACCACTGTTCTAAGCAATGCGCCATTTAAGACCTCCAGCTAGTTGTCGGTCACCAACTACACTGAAGAAACCCAATTTCTAACGCTTCCAAGAATTGAACTTAGAACTTCTCCAACTCAATTACGTAATCCTGCTTGTGCCAAATTACTCGTGTGAATCGCAAGAAAACATTTATTGCAACATGTTTTGTGCAATTAAGTGCTTTTACGTTGTGTGATTTACACTATTCCTTGTAAAGTAACTGAGTTGAAGTGGCAGAAGCATTTCGCAAGCAATTGCTAGTAAAAAAAAATAGTTTATTGCATTTCCATGTGGTCTTGCTGGTCAGCAAGTTAAACAAGAATTTAGCACCATAAGAAGATTTCTTCGAGTGATTGGATGCATTGACTCCACGCACTTACCGATATCTTCGCCTGGTGGAAAAATGCGGAAATTTTCCGAAACGGAAAAGATTTTTTCGATTAATGTGCAAGCAGTCTGTGAACCTAACAAGCTTATCACAAGCATCGTATGACGTTGGCCAGGTTCCACACATAGGACTCTAAGGGTATCTCGGTGAATAGGACTCCGTTTGAGCGGCGATTCGAGCTGAGCGGGGTTGGTGAATACGACCCTAAGATTATTAAAAGCCATACCTATATAAAGATTTAATATATTACGTAAGCAATACATGTTCATTACACCCGATAGGTTGAAACTGTGCCACTGTCTGTAGTTTGCTCATTGTGCATCCGTGGCCTCTTGTATCACTTGCTTTTCAATTTTATCACACTTGCCTGAGTGTGATTGGTCGAGATAAATATCTTGTCGGAAGAGTACTCATTTTGATTTCCTTTTTTTTGCAGAGCGGCAATTACTCCATCCGCAAACTTTTCGTAATGTGCCAGTAAATTAGCGCATATAACTGAATGAAACAGAGACACTCATTTTTCAAACTTTTGTTTTAGCAAACACGCTCTTGGTATTTCATTGGGATCCACTCATTAACACCATCTGCTAGTCGGGGCTAACAATTATGTCCACACGAGCCTGAGCAAATGCTATTGGATCTACACCACATAATGACACTCGTACCCATTATGTTTCTTTCCTCACCTACCACCACTTCTTTGTCTGTAGATGATTAATTAATTAATTGTATATTTTTTTTAAATAGATCAGATTGTAAACGCGGAAATGATGTAACCGGGCTTCAGAAACACGAAAACGAAGTGTCCAAGCCATCAGTGAGAATATCTCCTTACAGATCAAAATCAGATCCCACTATATTTATTTCAGAAAGTAATGAAAAAAAGCAAGATACCATGATTACGCACCAGCATTACAACTTTGAGACTTCAAATGAAAAATCGAAAATGTAAGTTAGGCTTATTGACCTAGGTTAGGTTGGTTCAAATCATTTTTATTTGGAGTATTTCATTTTTTTATTTGAACTCAAACTGAAATCATCTATCGCAATTACTAAACTAGTCACCCCTTATAAGAGCCCGTGAAATACGAGTCCCGTGCGTACCTTATTATATGAAGTAATTTACGAGTATACCAAGTATCTGCGTGTAAGTAACAGAAAATAATAACATTTTTTGATGAATGACGTATAATCTTATACAAAATGTCAAAACAGATAAACTCAGGCCTGTCCTATTTTGTGATATCGTGTACAATCTTGATCTCAGCTTAGAAAACTATATCTGTTTAAAGAGCAAAGCAGGTCCCAGTTACCCCGGGCACTCTCTCACACAAACCATTTTTTTGCCGTGCTGCCTCCTGAACGACCACAGAAGGGCAGCACGCAACCTTTTAAAAATCGGTCGCCTGTCTTCTATCTTCTTCTGCCTTTTTCTTGCCCGTCTTCGTTTCCTCATTCTTCTCCTTCTCCTGATGAGCGGCAACGTTCATCCTAGCCCTGAATCCGTCTTTCCCTGTTTGGTGTGCGCTGGAAAGATAGATCAGTGCAATGCTGCAGTTGCTCCAAATTGGTCCATCTAAAGAGCCCACTACTCTCCTTCTCTAAATTCAGAGCTCTTGGCAGCTCTAACTTCTGGAGCTGTCCCAGCTTCTTCTGGAGACAACACTGTGACTTCCTCCTCGGACTCCTCCAGCTTGTATATCTCCACTGTTCAATCTGGTCCCCTCTGCTAATGCAGTACTCCCGCCCCACCCTCACCTTCAAACCTCTTATTCCACTTCCGCCCACTTTGTATCTTCTCCCTCTGCCCTCTCACCACCGCCTCTTGCTCCTGGCTTTCCTTCTGCGCTTCCTACTTCCTCTTCCTTTCCTGACTCCCTCAGGATCATTCAATGGAATGTTGGCGGTCTCCGAGCCTGGAGCACTGAACTGCTACACTTTCCTTCGTCCCATTCTGTTGATCTTATCTGTATCCAGGAATTTAATCTTAACTGCTCTTTCTCTTTCCGGATCCCTGAATCCCCTGCTCTGCGTTCTGATCGCGCCCAATTCCAGTCTGGCATTCTCTCTCCAAATGCCACGCACGTTAGCGGCGGCGTCATCATTTTCGTCAGGCAGGGCCTATCCTTCTCGAAACTTTCTACCTCCTCTCTTTCTTCGCTTCTTTGCTCCATCCTTTCTTGCTCCTGGGATGTGCTTCAGGATTTGGGCTGTGTTCACTTACCAATTCTACTAACTGTTCCTATTTCTCCACTCTTCCGCCCCAACGTATGACTCCCTTCCTTCAATTTTCAGAAAGCTCGATGAGATGTCCTTGCCTTTTACTTTGACTTTCACTGTCTGTGACTGCTGCTATCCGAGTCACACGGTTTGGGGGAAGGTCTTAGCGCACAGCGCAAACTCAATCGCAGTATCACAAGGCACTCTTGATGACTGAATCAAATGTAATTCAGAGACGAATGAATCCGATCTATCATCCACGAATGGCGTCGATAGTGCGACAGGTTTTCTAGAATAAAGAAACAATTATAAGCAAATAGCCAAAACTCACGCTTAATTTGGGCACAAAACATAGAAAAATAGAATGATCAAATAGCAAATAGCGAATAGCAATGATAAATAATAATAATTATATGAGAATTATGAGAAGCACTCGTTAATACTACGATAAATTACAATAGCTTGTAATATATACACTTACTGACTGTATGCGACTTTTCGAAACGATTCAACTTTATAGCAGAGATTACATTTTATCCGTATTTTGATTTTGAGAAAAATGCAAAATGACTAGGGTGACGCGGTTTTATAGTGCTGCAAATTTACGAAATTCTCACGCGAGCACGTGGAAATAGACCATGAAAACTTCATAGAGAATGGCTGTCCTAGATCTATTTTCTTAGTATTGTTTACAGCACAAAAGACTAATTCCAGCAGCTATGAGTAGTTGATATAGAAAGAGGCTCTGCAATTTTATCAGGGCGAGAAGCAGTTTTAATTAAAAATTTCATCAAAGGATTTTGTCTGTGACACTGTCCTTCTGCAGAGGAATACTTGTCTCTTTCTCTTTCCTCAGCTGCTGCTCTCTTTACTTTTCTGACACTGAATGCGGACAAATTTTCCTTCCTTTTTCGCCGCGTCAAACGCCAACCTCAAGCCGGGTGGTCTCCTGAAGTGGAAGAAACGGTAAGCAAAAGACGTAAGGGTTTTGCTGGCCCTCATAGAAGTGATAAAGATCGACAAACATACATCTCGGCTTTCTAATATGCCTCGGCTCAAATCAATAGGTTTGCATCACCTCAGGTAGTGGAAGAATGCAGGGTGTCGCCGTCGGTCTTCTCCAACTACCCGAGATCTCACTTTTCTGTCTCCCAATCAAAGGCCTTGCGTTGCAGGTCCAGAGGCTACCTGTCTAAGCTCTGCCTAGCCACGTGCCCGGAGGAGTCTCATTCCTCTTTCTGCTCTTCCTTCTCGCCCGCTGAATTCCTCGTGGCTGCCACGCACCTCTCGTCGACCACTGCCCCTGGCCCAGACGAAGTCGCCTATCCCATGGTAAAGCACCTTCCTCGTTCTGGCATGGATTTTCTCCTACACATTTTCAATCTTTCCTGGTCTTTGCATTATTTTCCTTCCATCTGAAAGACATCTATTATCTCCATCTACCTCGTATAAGACTGGAAAGCCTTTCGATTCCGCTTCTTCCTTTTGGCCTATCTCTCTCTCACCTTCTGCGTTTCCAAGCTTTTTGAACGTATTGTTCTATCGCATTTACTTTTCTTTGTGGAGTCTAACTCAATTCTCTCTCCCCACCAGGCCGGTTTCCGCCTTGAACTGTCTACCCTTGATCAAATTCTGTATCTTTCCCAGTCCGTTTGGAGTGGGTTTAACAAACCCAAGCTGGGCCCACAGACGATTCTAGCTACTATCAACTTCTCAAAAACTTTCGACTCTGTCTGGCATCCCACCCTTTTCACAAGCGTATTTCGGCTGGCCTCCCTCTTTGCTTTGCACGTCGGACTCAGTCTTTCATTTTTGATAAGCGCGCTTGCGTGGTTTATCAAAACCACAAAAGTCTTTACTTTCGAGTCCGTCGAGGTAATCCGCAAGAATCCCTTCTTGACTCTGTACTTTTCTCTCTTTTCATCAATGATCTCTCTGCTTCTCTGCCATCTTTCGTCTGCCGTTTTCTTTATGCTGACGATCTGGCCATTTGGTCCTCAGTCCTCGGTCTTTGCTGCTGTGAAAGCCACTCAAAGAGCTCTGATTCGACTGGAGCGCTGGTCTGAAGGCTGATGTCTTCCTCTCGATCCGAGAAAATTTGAGGGATTCTTCTTCTTAGTGGATCCCCACCAAGCTAACATTCAGCCCCAGCTCTTCTTATTCAACTCCTCCCTCCGCTTCTATCCAACTCCAACTTTTCTTGGGGTCACTTTCTACCTTACTCTTTCTTTGTCAAAACATGTATCTTCACTGAA
Organism: Trididemnum clinides; assembly: GCA_963675345.1. Lineage (NCBI taxonomy): Eukaryota > Metazoa > Chordata > Ascidiacea > Aplousobranchia > Didemnidae > Trididemnum > Trididemnum clinides. Next base: position 38,210,086 of record OY776291.1, read on the forward strand.
AATCAAGTTCTTCCCTTGTCTTTAGGCTTTATGCTATATCTCTGCTTTCTCATGAGGTCCCTCTAAAGCAGCGGTTCTTACCGGGATCCCCTGAGAACCCTTAAGGGTCCCCAATGAAAATCTGCGGGTTCCACAGAGGAATGACAAACTGTATTCCATCAACCCTCAAATGCAAAACAACGACGACCACCACTTTGATTAATAATAACAGTGGTTTTACAGTAACAAGCTACCTATAATCAAACGTACGCAGTATCACATCGTTCTAGTGGTGAACAAATTCTGTAGTAATGGCTGTGAATTTCATTTGTGGCAGGACCGTAAATTCTCGACTATTCAAAGCATTTTGAGACGACCTTGGAAAGGATCATCAGTGCCTTCTTTTTCACACCGAAATATGATGGTTATTGCGGGGAAAAGTGCTCCCTTGTGTTGCAGAACTTGTCACTGAAGTTGCCGTGTTCCTTCGTGAGCATGGGTCAGTGGAACTTGCTACATTATTTGATGACAATAGATTCCAATTGAAGGTCTTTTATTTGCAGACATCTTTAGTCTTTTGAATGAGCTCAGTTATTCTCTGAAGAAAAAACCAATCTCAGATAGAGGCTGCAGAGAAGGTCTCCGCCTTCAAAAGAACTTATCCCTACGGAAAAAAAGAGTAAGAAACCAGAATTTGGCCATGTTTTTACTGTTGGACTTGGTGATCAAGAAACTAACGAATGGCTGACTGCTTTAATTGATGATCACATAAGCAACCTCGAGAAAAAAATGGAACATTACTTTCCAATATCTGAACCTTCATCAGCATGAATTCAGCAGTCTTTTATTGCTGAGACCGACCGACGTGATGGTGTAGTGGTTAGAGCGTCAGCTTCGCAGTCGGCAGACCTGGGGTTCAATGCCCTTGTCGAGTCATACCAAAAGGCTTTGAAAGATGGTATTTATAGCTTCCCTGCTTGGCGCTCGGCATTTATGGGAGGTTGTCGAGAACAAGCCGGCAAGTTCGCTTGTGACCTCGGGAAAGTCACTTAACGGGACGCCCTACCTTTATGTGGAAGACAGGTGACCCGGACACCTCGAAAATAGCAACTCCCAAGCGAGTGTGGACTTACCGCCCAAAGCATAGCGATACAATTTGCTTTCTCGTAAATGGAGGATAAATATGGCAAATAAAAAAAAATGAACGACAATGAGCAGCTCAACCTTCATGAGCAACATCTGGAATTGCAGAGTTGTCCAGCTGCAAAAACCAAGTTCAGCTCCTCCTCACTCATACAATTTTGGTGCAGTATGTTGCAAGAATATCCTGAATTGGCTAAGAGAGTTCTGGAAGCATTAATTTCATTTCCATCGTCATACCTCTGTAAAGCTGCCATGTCTGCTCTAGTTAATATCAAAACTTTGTTCCATATGACATGAGAATTGCTCTCAGCAATACTAACTCCCGTATTGATGAGCTTGTTTCGAAGAGACAAGAACAGAGATCATACTGACTATCATTTGTGCTGTGTTTTGCCGAGTAAATTGTGATATTCCACTAACCACTTGTGTTATGCTTTCATGAAGAGAGTTTTTTAATTAGAGATCCAGTAGTAAACAACTTATCCGTTTGTTTTTCAACATACTCTTCCTTTGCAAGTTGCGCAGACAAGGGATCCCTAAGCCAATATCTTTAGGAATAGGAGTCCCAAGGGTTGGAAAAGTTAAGGACCACTGCTTTATACCAACAGTAATTTAAAAATTGATTAAACTTTTTATTAAATTTGTTTCAGGGTTAGTTTAGAACTCTTTGGCTTAACCCATTAATGACCGCTATCAGAAATACTAGTCACTTTCTTCTAAGTTTTTAGTATTTGATTACTGTTGATCTAATTAAGAAAAAAATGTAGAAAAATTTTGCCCCCCACTTTTGGTTGCCTAGCAATGCAATGTTCCTCTGGAGGAACAATGGTCCAATACGGGTGCTAAGCTGCTGCACATTTAGTGCAGTTATAGCAGATTAGTAAGGCTGAAGGTGGCTTGCCTGTATTGGTTTACCGTACGAAACTGTTAGCAGGACGTCTGTGCAGCAATACATAATCCTAAGAAGATAAAACAAGCATTACTTTTTTAAAGAAAAGTTACAGAACGCCTTTGATATAAAGCTTCGTTACTGAGTACCAGTGCTTATTTTTCTCTGACAACCTTGCAGGAAATTTATCTTTTTCGGAACAGTTTCTTTCAATTGATAGTGAATTATTTCTCTGTTAAAGATGACCAGTCACCAGTTACACAGAAGATACTTAACTATGCAGGAAGCAATTGAAGACGTGTTAGGATCAACAGGAAATGAAGAGAAACATATTGTTATTTTGCCACGAGAGCAACATGATACTTATGCTACTGATGTAGGGAAGATGATGTAGATGAGTGCCATAAAAATGATTTGCTTCCAAACGATGTTGCAGGAACTTTAAAGATACATAACAACGATGAATGAGAAGTCACTCCCGACGTATCAGCAGTTCAAAGTAAAGAAAACAAACCACCGCCAAAGAAAAAGAATGCAGAAGCAGTGCTCTGGAAGCAAAAAGGAGCCTGAAGGAAATACCAGAAGCAAATGTTATGCACTTAGCTGACAGCCACTCTCATCTTGCCCTGCTTAAAGCTAGTTGCACTTTTTTGATTATTATTCAATGAGGATATCTATATTCTAATTGCTTGCGAAACGGAGCGATATGCGTCTCAACAGAATGAGGTCATTCATCTTACACCACAGAAAAATTGAAGCTTTTGTTGGAATTCTTCTGTTGACAGGATACAACAGCCGACCGCGTCAGCGCTTGTACTGGAGCAAAGATGATGATATCAGCTGCTCACTGCTACCAAGGTCAATGTCAAGAAAAAGGTTTGAAGACATAAAGAAGTTCATCCATTTTGCTGATAACATAATCTTCCTACTGGAGACAAGCTTGCTAAAATTCGACCTCTACACGATAGTGTCAATGCTTTACTTCAGCAGTTCGGAGTGTTTGCAAAAGATCTGACCATTGATGAACAAATGGTACCATACTTTGGTAAGCACTCTGAAAAGATGTTCATTCGTGGCAAGCCGATCAAATTTGGCTACAAAAACTGGGTTTTAGCATCAAGTGATGGCTGCCCTTACAAATTTGAGACTTATACCAGAGCGTGTGATACTAAGGACAGCAGCAAGCCTATTGGACCACAAGTTGTGTCTTCTCTTCTTTCGATAGTTGAAAACCCTGCTTGTCATTGTGTTTATTTTGATAACTTTTTTACATCTTATTATTTACTGCGAGATTTGCACGAAAAGAATTTTAGGGCTCTTGAGACTACACGTGAAGGCCGAACAACAAAGTGCCCACTGTGACAATCAAGAAGTGTTGAAAAAGAGGAGCGTGACTTCTGTGACCACCGCTCGGACGATTACGTGTCCACAGTGCAATGGAAGGAAAACAAGGTCGTTTACCTTGGTTTACGAGGTTTCAGCCGCGTAAATTTCAGCAACATAGGGCCAACCAAAATGATGAAACGCTACAGCCAGCGTGAAAAGAAAAAGAACAGTTGTGTTCAACCGTTTAGCTTCTACCACTACAATCAAGGCACGGGAGGAGTCAATCTGCGTTGATAGTTTCATAAGCCAATACAGACCAACAATTCAAGCAAAGAAGTGTTTGTCAACTGTTTGTTAACTTTTTTGTTAACTTAGCTGTTTGTTAACTGTATAGAAATGCTGACAGTGGCTGCGCGGAAGCTCCGTGGAAACTTCCCCCGCGTTTAGATTTTCTTAGATTTATCCGGTCAGTTGTAGGTGGCTTGTTGAAAACTACTAGTTCTGCGTCCTCAGGCCCTAATGGAATAAGAATAATAAACACCTGTGTTGGTCTGCACCACTCTGTAAACGCGGAAACTCAAGGACGTTGCTCAAACTGCAAAAAAACACTGTAAAAAATTGTCAAGAATGTGGTGTTCGCTTGCATCCTATGTGCTCCTTAGATTACCATAAGTGATAAAATTGTGTTTTTTTCTGGTATTTTTGTCGTTGTTTCTCGTCATTTGGAGTGTTTCCGCAATAGAAAGTGCTTACAGAGAAGACAGCGCAGCGAAATTTATTTGCGCAATATCAGCTGGTGATAGCGTTTTGGACCATTGTTCCTGTAGAGGAACAAAAAAAGTAAACGCAAAAATAATTACTTCAGAGACAAAATCGCCCAAAAACTGATAAACCATTACCTTTTGAAGGCTTTGTAGTTACATAAAATGCAAGTAAAATTTTTTCTCACTTTTGGGCTGAGTCAGCATTTTTACGCAAATCAAGGTCATTCCGACTTGAGAGAAATAGCTGTTTTCCGATGGGCGTTTGCAACGGAATTTAACGAGTTATAGAAAAACTTTTTTTAAATGATGTTTGTAAGGTCATTGAACTAGGTCTCTGTTTAAAAATTAAGTCGATACAAAACAACCGACTGATTTTTCAAGCTTCTGAATAATTTGTTCCTCTACAGGAACAATGGTCCAAAATGGGTTAATACAGGTGCCAAGGTAGGCTACACAACCCGTGTGCTGGCCGTGCTCACTAAGTGGACTTATCAGGTTTCATGAATGCAGTCGGTGAGCGATAATTGACCTGCGGCTTTAAAAAGATGCATAATATAGCAAACATTTAATTTCTGCATCTGCTCGTGCTCCCCCACCCCCGGAGAACGCCCTGTGACTCACCAGGATGGCCCCCTTCCCGGTTGAGAAACCCTGACTTTGCCAGAGGGAGTGCCTTAACCACTTCAGCCATTTCAGCTCGACAATTAACGTACAGCTAAATTGGCTATTTGGATTCACGAACGGATATCATCTTGATTAGCATGTAGCCTTTGAATAATGAGTCTACACTGAAATTCGAAAATTCGCGCTAAAATACGGAGTTACTGAATTACAGCAATACGCTAGAAAAAAATACCTAAAAAACTACGGAAAATACGAAAATACCAAAATTTACGATGAAATAAACCTCCAAAATGAATGAAATTAGCTAGTTTTATTGAGTTAAACTATGCATCTCTGTGTTGTAAATGAGTCGCAGAAATGGGAAAGTTGCGCAAGATGACGAAAACAAGATAAAAAGATCCAAACGAATCAAATTAAAAAGTTAAATTGAGTAAACTATGCATCTCTTTAATTTATAATGGGTTGGTGCGAAAATTAGTCGTTCAGAAATAACATAAATCTTTGTTGAGCATAGATTCTCGATCAGCTGAGGTAAGGGAAAAGATGGGCAGTTCTTTCTGGGACTAAAGATCTGTTGGTGTCAGATTGAAGGAAGTGAGTTAGATGAATGAGAGATGTGTTCCAAAGTAGATCGAAAACGGTCAGGGCATACAGTCTGGTTATGGGTTGATTGACTGTTGGTCAAAAAATAGTTGAAATCTTAGTCGGGAACTGGACTGAGAATTGCCTTGCTAAAACAATTCATCAAAAACTAGGGATTACTTTTGCGATTACCAAAAGAACAACATGTACCATGTGCATCAAGGCGGTTGGGGTACTTGACTTTAATTGAAAGTACTCCAACCGCCTTGATGTTTAATGTGGTGTATCAGTGTTCTTGGCGTGATGCAGACGTGTCATACATAGATATGACTTCCCGCGACTTGGTCATCAGAGCATAGGAGCACTTGAATTTAAACATCAATAAAATTGCGATAACCCAGCACTTCAGTTTATGTTAATGCTGCAATGCTCATAACTTAACGCTGATTCTTTTAAAATAATTAGACTGTGTAATACCGACCTATCAAGCCAAAGTTCACGGAGCGTTAATTATTAAAAAACACAAACCTCGGCTGAGTTCTCAGTTATATGCATACGGTTGTTCTTTTTTGCTCAATGTTTTTAACTTTGTTTAGTTATTACATAAATCTACAGTTTCATGTGTCTTTTTGTGATTATATTTGCGCCAGTAGCTTACTCTGTCATCGTTCGGTCTATTTTATCATCATCTATTTTTGTAAGTTTTTATTGCTTGATACTAGTTGCTTTGTGAGTCAAAAAACGTCTTAACTTTAGAATTCGTACACTGCTTTTCATTTGTAAAATTTGCTTATGCAGTAAAAATCAAAATAACTTCTTTAAGGAGTGCAAAATGAATTGTCAAAAACGTTTAGATTTTTAATAAATATGCTTACTATTTTATCTCTACTTTGCTTTGCCAAAGTTTAGAAAAACAACCTCTTTACCGAAAATGGTTTAGAAAAATAACCTCTTCACCGAAATTTTACAAAATGAGATTTATACAGCACACTTTCTGCCCCATGCACATTTTTCCCACGGGAGTAATGCCTTTTACCCATGACAATTGCGCCTATTAATCCATTTCCATACCCGACGGCTAAAAGTTGCTTCATGCTTATTGCTTGATGCTCATTATGTATGATAGTACTCTATATAGTGCCACATGTGCCGATATTGCATCATAATCATGTTCCTAGGCGTCCATATTATCCCATACCTATTGCCTCATTCCTATCAATTTTCCATGCCCATATTGCACCAAGCCCAAGTTTTCCTTGCCCATGTTATCCAATGTCTGTGTTATCCCATGGCCTCTTTACCCTGGGCCGGAATAAGCAAAGGGCAAACTGGGCAATTGCCCCGGGCCCCGCGCTTTTTAGCGCAATTAACTATTGAATTGAATTGAAAGAAATTTATAGCCTTATAACCTACATTACCGCAAACTTGAACTGAAGAATCAAAATATTTACATACGAGTACAGTTATTATTTGTACGAAAAAAATCAAAAACAGGCTTTGAATGACAAAGTAACTGTGACGTTACAGTAGAGACTGGTATAATCAGTGGTGTATTGCTAAATAATAAAGTAGGTGGACGGTTGGAACTGATTTCACACCTCATAGTCTGAGAGACATGCACAACGACAAACTTCGCTACAAAGCAAGGCGGGAAACATAGACAACATGTAATTGAACTGTTTGCAACAAAGGGTATACTAATTTATTTTAAACAAATTTATCTAAAAAAAAGTATATTTGAAAACATATTTAGAAACAATAAAATAAAAAAATTTTTAATATTAATAAAATGTGCCTTCAGTCAAGCACTTTCTAAAAAAAGTAAGTGGACGGCGATCCCCCTGATCCCCCTCCAATACATCCCTGGGATAATAGCATTCAAATTAATGGCTGCGAACGACTGTCAAATGTTAGAGCAGTTATAAGAAATCTTAGACGCCACTGCAGCCATCAAGAAAAATTTTGTAGAGTCGAGACAACTGTTACAAGATTTTATGTTGGACGATAATAAAACAAATGAAACCAAATCAGATTCATCGTATTTAAAAAAGAGTATATATGCCTTAGAAACAGCCCTATTATGTGTTTTATGGCACAAAATCCTTCAAAGGTTTCACAGTTCAAGCAAAAGTTTACAGCGTGCTGACATGTCTTTAAGAAGTTGTGTGGCACTTTATACAATGGAATCAAGAGTTTTTGCCAGGATGAATTTGATGCAATTGAAAAGGATGGTTTGAAACTGACAACCGGTATACAGAAAACCTATGTGTCTCCAAACAAACGAAACCGAAAAAGACTTTTGATTATGAAGGAGAGAACACTGAATGCACTAGAGCTTTGGAAGATGCTCGAAAATTCTTTCGTATTGGAACTTACCTTCCAATCATTGATACCTTAATTGCAGAAGTAAGAAGACGAAAATCTGTGTACTGCATATTGCAACAGAATTTTAATTTTTTGCTGAATCTGAACACTTGGGCTATCAGTGATATAGAAAACGCTGCAAGTAAGTTGTTAAAAGTATATGCAAACAACTTGAATAGCGACTTTCCTTCAAAAGTTGTGCACTTCGTTTTTCATTTACGTTCATCTCCTGATCTTGGTTCGAAGACAAATACTGCGCAAGCACAGCTGTCATATGTGAAAAAGAAGTGCTAAATTCAAACTTTTCCAAATGTGGCTATTATTCTTTGTATATATCAGACCTTGTCTGTTGCAAATAGGGAAGGTGAACGTTCTTTTTTGGCATTGAAAAGAGTGAAAAACTACCTGCGCTCATCTCTGACTCAGGATCACGTCTGTGATTTCTGTATTATGGCCGTCGAAAAGAGTTTCACTAAATCTATGAGCTTTGAGAATATTATTGATAAATTTGCAGCAGCGAAATCCCGAAAACACTAGTTGCCTTAGCTTTTTTTGTGTTGCACTCTTTGTGTTGCTTATATTTGCCCAGTTAATGAAACAGTGCGAAAATTTTGTTCTATATTTGACCGTTTAAAATAAATTTCAAAGTAAATTTTAAACCAAATTGATAAAATTTACTTTTTTTAAATAAATCAAAATAACAAATTAGACTCAACCTCTTTGATCTAAATAAATACTATTCGAAATAAAAATTTGTTTGGTAATTTAAATTTTTATCAAATAAAAACACAAATAACGCAAAAAAATCAATTTTTGGTTTAAAATAAATACTGTACAGTTGAATTAACTCATTTATACTTCACCCATTTTAAATACCAAGGATTACCTCAGGGACACCTTATTCCCGGAAGGTAAGAGCTTATTATGTCTTCTATCATTAAGATCTACTAAATCAGTGGCTCCCAAACTTTTTCGAGCGCGACCCAAATCTAAGTTAGTTGTTTTTGCGTTCCATAATTTAGGGGCCCCGCACTCTTATCTGCCCCGGGCCCCGCGATTTCTTAATCCGCCCCTGTCTTTACCCCAAGCTCATATTGCCCATAATCATTATGCTGTATGCCTCTTATGCCTCATGTCCATTATGCCCCATATCAATCATGCCGATCCCCCTTATGTCCCATCCTCATTATGTCTAATGCCCATTATTCCCCATGCCTATTATACCCCTTGCCTATTATTATGCTAATGCCCATAATGTCTCAGAATGCCCGCATCCATTATGCCCCGTGCCCATTTCGCCCACGACAATTGGGTAATAAAAATCTTGTGGTGGTACAAAATTTTAATATTGCTTTGAAAAAAGCTGTTTTAGCCCTAAGCTTTTCGTGACGCTCTCATCAGTGCCATTATCGCGTCAAAAGGCGAAGAGCTAGAGTAAGTTGTTTTGTCGCATTAATTTGGAGGGTAAGCAATCAAGACAAGCAAATGATAGCGCTAGCATGGCAATGCGCGCCAAAGAAAAAGATTTCGCAAAGCAAAATGCAAAAGCATGTGCAGCAAGAAGCCAAATAAGAACAACGTTAGTTATCGAAATATTGATAGTATAAAAGTGTAAACAAACTCTTTCTGTATGCATAACACCGGGCGCTGAGTCTTGATATATACAGCCTGCAATATATCTAGGTGGAAAGAGCTGCATGCTGTGGCGAGGACTGAAAACCGCTTGTCGTCATAGTTTAATGCACATTGTACATTTTCTAAAAGATGCTGACCAATGGCGGAGTCACAGTCCGGTTTAGTGTCGTTTCGTTAGCACGATCTGTGTGGTTGAGATAGGCATGGATGAGTCAATTGTTGAACATGTTGCTTGATGCAATCCTGTAGCCGTTGAGATTTTCGCCCTATGTACCGACCATCACAGTGACACATGTATTCATATATGACAGAGTTTTCTGATTGGTAGGTAGAACATCCTTGCGAGTTACTGCAGCATGCTTTTTGACGTAAAGACCAAGCGGGTGCTGATGGAATCCCAAAAGCTTTTCACCGATTTTTTGACTTCTTTTTCCAAATTTGTAGAGAGCTTATCTATGTAATGGACCATCAAGTACACAAGGCACTTTTGAGGGCCGAATTGCTTTAACGTAGACAACTGAAAGATTTTCTTTGCGATCTGATCCTTGAAGACGTATTTAGAATAGCGATTGTCCTGTAATATTTTCTTGATTCGTTCTATTTTTTCATTAAGTTAACATTTGGTGCAAAGTATTGGGGCTCGATGCACCAATGTAGATATTAGACTTACTTTAAGTTTGTGAGGAATAAAGGACTCCCAACGTAAATACTGGCTAGTGAAAGTGAGTTTCCGGTATACACTATTTTCAAAGCCAATATTTGTTATTTCGACATAGCCATCAGGGAACGGTAGACATTTGTTTTTCTCTTTTTCAAAAGTGAATTTGAGAGATGAATGAAGGGTGTTGAGTTTGGTCAGGAATTTATCTGCTTTAGCTTGGTGGTCGAAGATGGCAAACGTGTCGTCAACATATCTCAAGTTTATTGGAGTCTTTGGTGTTTTAGAAAATAACTTTTCTTCATAATATCCATCAAAGATATTAGCCCAAGATGGACCAAGAGGTGATCCCATAGCTACTCCGTCTGTTTGCTTGTACATGGTGTTATTGAAGCTGAACTCAACTGAGGATGTAGCGCTCTTCCTCAATTCAACAAACACGTCCTTTGGAATGACTGCTGGTGAATCAGACTTATCATAAAGGGCTTCTGAAGAGACCTTGATGGTTTCAGTAAAGGGAACGTTGGTGAACAAGCTGGACACATCAAAGGAGCGCATGAAGACATTACGGTCGATGTCAAGATTTTGTATGGTCTTAGCAAACGTAAACGAATCTGATATGCGATGTGATGAAAACCGCTCTAACACAGGTTGTAATAGGCCAGCTAAGCATCTGCCAAGTTCATGATAAGACGAACCTGTCACAGACAGTACAGGGCGAAGTGGAGTGCCTTGTTTGTATGTTTTTGGCAGACCATACATTCGAGGTCTTCGCGATCTGCACCAATCAACAGTCGCCTCAACGTGGTGGTGCCGTCCCCCACCCCGTTTGAGTTGGGCCAAAATGGCTGTTGGCCTTCCCTAGACTCCCAGTTACCCCGGGGACTCCCCTCGAACCATTTTTTTGAAGTGCTGCCCCCTGAACGACCGCAGAAGGGCAGCCGGTTTTCGTTTCCTCCTTTTTCTTTTTCTCTTGATGAGCGGTATCGTTTATTCCAACCCTGGACCCATCTTTCCTTGCTCAGTGTGCGCTGGAAATGTGACCTGGCGGGGCAAGTCAGTTCAATGTTGACCTTGCTCCACATGGGTCCATCTAAGGTGCTCACGACTCTCCCTCTCCATTTTCAGAACTCTTGGCAGCTCTCACTCCTGCGTCCTTGTCTGTAACACTCTGACTTCCATTGTTACACCTCATTGTTACACTCTGACTTTCTCCTCGGACTCCTCCAGCCAGTATACCTCCACTGTTCTATCTAGCCCTCTATGCTAATGCAGTACTCCCGCCCCACCCTCGCCTTCAAACCTCTTATCCTCCTCTGCTCCCTCACCACCGCCTCTTGCTCCTGGCTTTCCTTCTGCGCTTCCTGCTTCCTCTTCCCCATCTGACTCTCTCAGGGTCATTCAATGGAATGCTGGCGGTCTTCGAGCCTGGAGCACTGAACTGCTACACTTTCCTTCGTCCTATTCTGTTGATCTTGTCTATATCCAGGAATTTAATCTTAACTGCTCTTTCTCTTTCCGGATCCCTGGATTCCCTGCTCTGGGTTCTGATCGCACCCACTCCCGATTTGGCATTCTCTCTCCAAATGCCACGCACGTTAGCGGCGGTGTCATCATTTTCGTCAGGCAGGGCCTATCCTTCTCGAAACTTTCTACCTCCTCTCTTTCTTCGCTTGATCCCTATTATGATTATGTAGGAGTCAACATCTCTCTAAACAACTCCTCCTCGCTATCATTCCTTAATGTTTATGTTCCCCCGATTCTCTCGTCTCTGACGCATAGTATAAGCAACTCCTTTTCTCCCTCTATCCTTCCATTCTTCAGAAATGTTTTTACTCTGGGGGACTTCAATTGCCATCACCCTCTCTGGGACTCAAAAGGTACTTCCAATCCTCATGGGGAGGAAGTATTTGATTGGGTCATCTCCTCTGACCTCCTCCCCCTCAATAACCCTGACATACCTACTTTTCTCCATCGCTCCTCTGGCAGTCGCTCCTCCCCTGATATTTCCTTTACTCCCTCCTCTCTCACCCTTTGTTGCTGCTGGGAGGTGCTTTAGGACCTGGGTTCTGATCACCTACCAATTCTTCTATCTGTCCTTCTCTCCCCGGTCTTTCGTCCCAACTAACGTCCTACCTCTTTCAATTTTCAGAAAGCTTGTTGGGATGACTTTGCTTCTTACTTTGACTTTCGCTGTCCTTCTGTCGAGGAATACTCGTCTCTTTCCTCTGCTGCTGCTCTCTTTACCTCTCTGACACTGAATGCGGCCAAATTTTCCGTTCCTTTCGGCCGCATCAAACGCCATCCTAAAGCCTGGTGGTCCGCTGAAGTAGAAGAAGCGGTTAGTGAAAGACGCAAGGCTTTCGTTGCCGCTCACAGAAATGATGAAGATCGCCAGGCTTTCATCTCCGCTTCCCGACGTGCTTCGTCTGTCATCGCCAAGGCGGAGGCATGGCGAGCAACTTGCTCTTCTCTGACGCCCAAATCTAACTCTAAATCTGTGTACTCTTTCATTCGCTCTGTCGCTGGCTCTTTCTCCTCATTTTCCTCTCCTAACTTTCCTAACTGTTCCTCTCTCAGAGAATTGGCTTCGTTCTTCGCTGATTACCTGAGATCCCACTTTTCTGTCTCCCAGCTAAAGGCCCTGCGTAGCAGAGCCAGAGGCTACTTTTCCGAGCTCTGCCGAGCCACGTGCCCTGAGGAGTCTCATTTGTCCTTTTGCTCCCCCTCCTCCCCGCTGAATTTCTCGCGGCTGTCTCTAGCTTCTCCTCATCCACTGCCACCGGCTCAGACAAAGTTGCCTATCCCATGCTAAAGCACCTTCCTCGCTCTTGCATAGACTTTTTTCTTTACATTCCTCTCCTTCCATCTGGAAAGATATCTTCCATTATTCCCATCCATAAGACGGGAACGCCTCTCGACTCTGCTGCTTCCTTCCAGCATATTTTTCTCACCTCCTGCATCCCCAAGCTTTTTGAACGCATCATTCTATCCCGTCCACTCTTCTTTCTGGAATCTAATTCCATTCTCTCTCCCCGCCAGGCTGGTTTCCGCTCTGAACAGTCTACACTTGATCAAATTCTGTTCCTTTTTCAGTTCATTTCGGATGGGTTTAACAAATCCAGGCCGGGCTCTCGGACGATCCACTCTACTATTGATTTCTCTAAAGCTTTCGACTCTGTCTGGCATCCCGCTCTTTTCCACAAACTTATTTCGGCTAGCCTCCCTCCTTGCTTTGTACGTTGGACTCAATCTTTCCTTTGTGATAGGCGCGCTTGTGTGGTTTATCAAAATCACAAAAGTCGTTTCTTTCGAGTCCGTCGAGGTGTTCCGCAAGGATCCGTTCTTGGCCCTGTACTTTTCTCTCTCTTCATTAATGATCTTCCGGCTTCTCTGCCTTCTTCTGTCAGCTGCTCTCTTTATGCTGACGATCCGGCCATTTGGTCCTCCTCTTCCTCCTCGGTCTCCACCGCGATGGAGGCCACACAAGGAGCTCTGTTTCGATTGGAGCGCTGGTCTGAGTACTAGTGCCTTCCTCTCCATCCGAGCAAACGTGAGGCCTCCTTCTTCTCGGGAGATCCCCACCAATCTAACATCCTGCCCCGGCTCTTTTTATTCAACTTCCGCCTCCGTTTCAATCCCACTCCCACTTTTCTTGGGGTCACCTTCGACCGCACTCTTTCCTTTTCTAAACATGTATCTTCGCTGAAGGCCAAGTTCTTCCCTCGTCTCCAGGCCTTACGCTGTATCTCTGCTTCCTCATGGGGCCCCTCTAAGGAGTTCTTCTCTCTTCCGTATAAATCTTTTTTTCGACCCCTTCTCACTTATGCTTCACCCGGATGGTTTCCTTTTCTAAGCGCTACCAATATCACTAAATTGGAACGCCTTCACCGAGCGGCCAGTCGTGCCATCACCGGCTGCCTCTCGTCCTCCCCTATCTTACTTCTTTTATCTGAGGCTTCTCTACCCCCCTACGAGTCACCCTGACTCATTTTGCTCTATCATCTCATAAGCGGGCTCTTTGTCTCCCAACCTCCTTTCCTATTTCAGGTTTGGCCAGACTTGGAGTAAAACCAAGACTGTGCAGATGAGCTTTTGCGTCCACTTACTCGCTCATGCTTGCTTTTACGTGTGTTAGGGAGACTCTCCTTGCTTGCCTTCCCTTAGCTCCTTGGGACCTGCCTTCCTTCACTATGGAGTCCACTCTTTCCTCTCCATGCTCCCGGTCCAATACCCTTTTTTCTCACCAAGGTGCGGCTCTCGCTCACTGTGACTCTTTCCCCCTTACGATCTGGTGCTCTGAACAGACGGCTCCGTTCGTTTCCCTTTTGACAAAAGCGTTTCTGGCGTACTTGCCAACATTCTGCCCTTGTCCAGCTACGGACTCTATGCGCCGCTCGCTCATTGGCGACTCTCTGTATCTCTACGACCTCTGGTCCAGGCCCTGGGGAGTTTCCCGGCTTCTGGGGCTCCATGCTCATTCGCCATGCCCCCATCCCTCGGAAGGGATCGGGTAACACCAACAACAACAGGTCTTCGCGATCCAGTCGGTCGTGTTGCGTCATATATCCACTTCGGCATAAGATCGGCTTTGATTAAGTCAAGCAACCGTTTCTGAACGGGCGAATCAATGGTAATTGTGTTGTCATTGCTGTTGACTGGACCAAGTCTTTTTAATTTCGATTGACCTTGAAGTATTTCCTTCATTTTGTCTTCGCAATCGCTTTTGTTTAAAAGGACAACGCCAAAACCTTTATCTTTGTATGCCAGCGCTACCATTAGCTTGTCTTGATTGCCTACCGTCCAATTTAATGTGATAAAACAAGTTGCTCACTCTAGCTCTTCCCTTTTTGACACGATACCGCCACTGATGAGAGTGTCACGAAAAGCTTATGGCTAAAACAGCTTTTTTCAAAGCAATATCAAAATTTTGCACCACTAACAACATTTTTGTGTGCTTGTTCATTCTGCTAGGATTGCCGTCAAATCGCAGGTACTTCAATACTTTCGTGAGTTTGTTCTGTGGCAATATTTCGTGGAAAATGTGATTTCTGTAACTGTTGTTCCATAAAAGAGCTACTACTTGATGTTTTCCATCCTTTCCCTTGGCGTATTGCAGAGCAATGAAACTTTTAAGTTGGTCTAAGCTCAGAGAAAAGTCTACATCTCCACGCCTTTTAGTTCCTTTAATGGTAAACTTAGCCACTGACCTCAATATTGATTTACGAACAAACCTCTTCCAAGCGCTGTGCGGTAAGCTGATACTGAATAAAAGACAACGAGATACTTTGGGAGTTACAGTAATGTTGTTGTGCGACGGAGTTTTAACAGTTAGTGCAGGATTGGGAAATGCACAAATTGTTCTCTTTCTGCCCGTTATATCATAAGCAGTTTCATCTTGCCCGCTTGTGGTACCGGTATTTTCATCATCTGATTCATTTTCGTGACCTGGCAATGAATGCTGAACTAGCAGCTGGTGAAATAAAAAAAATAACTGCATCCTCTTTATCATTTGACAACTTGTCATCAGTGTCCCAAGTAGTAATTAGCCTATATTACAACTTAGTGAGAGCCACGTCATGCTCATAACTCCAAATCACAGTAGGCTATTCAAAACAGAAAGCAAAATTTTCAAAATATTTAGTCTTTAGCTATACATGGATTGTACCTGCAGAAAAATATACGAAGTAAAAAAATTTTTAGCAGTACTCTCCAACACTAAGACAGTACCTTCCTATTGTTATTTTCACAATATATTTTTCAAGAAATATTTGTGGTTGAACACAGGCTAACACAGGCTAACACTAGTATCAAGCACATATCTCTCAGTAATTGTGCTAGCAGTCGTCACCATTGCTGTGCTAAACTATAATGTTTGTGTAATATGCAAAACAGGGCCTACTGTTGCAATTTTACTAAATGCTACTAATTGGAGAAAACTACAGTAGTCGTGGGAAAGAAAAGAAGATAGCGTCATAATGCGCAAGTTTTAACAAGCAGGTGTTGACAACAAAAAAGATTTAGAATTGAAATTAGGTTCTTGGGTCAATACAACATAAAATGTCTTCCGGTGTCATATAGGACACGTGGTAATTCTAGGGCAGAAAATGAAAACAGAGATAAAATTTCTCGAAGAAATGTCCCAGGCATTTGTGCAACGAAGTAACATTATTGAGACTAAGTTTTGTTAAAAAGCAAGGAATTTCAGAGCCAAAACTGGTAATTCAAAACAGGAGTAACAAATCAATGAACACCCGGTAACCTATATGACAACTTGGTAATTCGAGTGTTATGGTCCTAATATTAAGGAAAAGTCATAACTAGTTGTTCTTGTAATAGTATCAATCACTTTGGCACCCACGCAAAACTTTGAATTAATTCCCCTTGCTCTTAGTAAAACGAAAGGATAATTGTTTCAGAAATTAATTATTGACTGCTTGTGAGTAGTTTGGTCTTAACTCAAGAGAAGGAAGGTCGGTATTACGGGCATAGTTTATAAAATGCCAAGTTTGAGGGAAAACCAAAAAAATGATCTGTAGTCAATATCATTGAGTGAAATTGTACGCACGGGGAAACTTTTGCTTAAACCGGATAATAGGCCTATAGAAATCTTGGGCAAAAAATTTGAAAGGAGATAATAACTCTTTTTACCTTATGCCGGGACCAGTACACATAAATCAGCCAAGTTACGTGAGGTCACAATTACCATTAGGAGAGGGGCAGCACCAAATTGTGAAATAGGTTGTTCATAACATAATTTGTTTCAGTAATCATAAAACTACCATATTACGGTGCTCACCCCAATTTTGACTTTGTTCCCCGGCAATTATGGCAAGGAATGAGTAGAAGTTCACGAAATAATGCCGTGTTTGTGACTAAAGCAGTGGTTC
Source organism: Trididemnum clinides (assembly GCA_963675345.1). Classification (NCBI taxonomy): domain Eukaryota; kingdom Metazoa; phylum Chordata; class Ascidiacea; order Aplousobranchia; family Didemnidae; genus Trididemnum; species Trididemnum clinides. The sequence goes on from OY776291.1 coordinate 38,226,940, forward strand.
TTAAACTTTTTCAGTCGCGCCCCCCTTGACATTGGTCATTCATGCTTACGCCTCACCTAGCCTCAAAAATCAAATTCACGAAAAATAGGACAATAATTTATTTGCCACTATCCTGCTTAGTGTGAAGGATGCAACTGTTTTTGGGAAACTAGTCGTTTAACCCGAGGCTTTGTTGAAGACAACGCGCATCGAAGATCTGCTTCGCATTCCAGTTTGTTACGAAATTTTGTCTTCATACTCACAAGTGCTGAAAATCCACTTTCACATAAATATGTCGATGAAAATGGAAGAAGGGTACGTATCGCCACACTGCCCACATTCTTATATATATGCAAATATTTAGCCCAGAAACTATTAAGAGACATTGCTTCAAAATCATCTTTAGCAGTGGAGTTGCACTTCATCTCCAAAAACTCTTCCTGCAGTTCTTCCGAAAGAATATCTTCTTTGATTCGAAAAGGATTTCTCGTCATCTTCCACTCTGTTAGTTCAACATTACCCAAGCCGGGGAAATAGCAGTCATATTCTTCTTTCAAAATTTGGAGGTGGGATTCCACTTCTATCTTAAGTTCACCTTCCAGTTTGGCTTTGCTGTTCTCAAGTGCTATGTCGAAGGTAGGAAATGAGGCTGCATTTCCCCGTTGAACTCGGCGATGCCACAACCCCAGCTTTGCTATGAATGTCCGTATCTCATCGTAATCTTTCATACGGTTCGTGTTCTTTCCTTGCAACAGTAGATTGAGGCAATTGAGAGCTTCGAAAATGTCAACAAGGTATGCCATTGCCAGTTGAAACTCTTGTGATTGGAATGGTAACAGGAGATCTTGTTTTCCCTGAGATTCAAGAAATATACTTACTTCATCTTTCAAACCGTAAACGCGAGCTAACATATTATCTTTTGATAGCCATCGAACATTTGTATGAAACAACAGATTTTCATGATTGGAATCCATGTGTTTACATAGCTGGGAAAATAACCAGGAATTGACAGCACTTGATTTGATAAAGTTAACAATTCGTATAATTATGGCAAGCTTTTTCTTCATTGCAGCAGGTAAAGTCTTGGAGGCCAAAGTCTCTCGATGGATTACGCAGTGAGTTCCAACTGTGTCCGAATTTTTTTGCTTTACCCTGGTAATAAATCCACTCCGACACCCAAGCATCGCTGGTGCACCATCAGTGCAGACGCCAACAAGTTTCTCCCATTTCATGCCGTTTTTGTGAAAGTATGCATCAACAACTCTGAACACATCTTCTGCCTTAGTGGTCGTTTCAATCGATTTGCAGAATAGCATTTCTTCCTCAATTGTAGCAGATCCAACAAAACGAACATAGACCATCAACTGTGACAATTGAGCTACGTCAGTCGTTTCGTCGCACTGAATGGCAAAATAAGGTGATGCGTGTATCTTTTGAAGAACTTGACATTCAATATCATTTGCAAGCTCATCGATTCGTGTCTTAATAGTGGAATCTGAAAGAGAAATCTTTGCTAACTTCTTGCTGTTGCTTTTCCCCAAAACAAGGCTACTTGCTTTCAACATGCATGGTTTTATCAAAGTTTCGCCAATATTATGAGGTTTTTTCGCTTGAGCTATCATTTGAGCAATTTCAAAAGATGCTTCTACCAGCTCCGCAGATGATAATTGGCTAAAATTCTCCGCACAGGCAATTTTCATTTTTTTAAAAGAATCCTTCTTGCTTTGAAAGAAAGTCAAGGGTTTCGTTTGATGAAGAGGATGTTTTGTTTAAAGATGACGCTTCAAGCGATTTGGCCTCAAAGCATCATTGCTCAACTTTTCGAAACATATAACGCACAACTTGCCCATTCACTGCTGCATCAGTAAAACCATACTGCACATATTCTTCATTGTACTTCCTCTTTTTTGCACTCATTTTTATCACAGCAGCTAAATTAAATACCACTTATTTTTCAAAGGTCTAAAATTTGTAAATTATGGGGGATTAACAAGTTTGAAAAAGTTAAAATTGATCAACCTCAAAATAAAAAAACAAGTAGAAAATATATTTCGCTTTAAGAAAGCATCATCAGTTCTTAAAAAAAAGCAAACAAAAGTCACAACACGAAGAAAACTACTAATAAATCCTAGCAAAGAATTTTAACTGAAAACAACCAGGTACTGTCCACTCCACAACAACGTTAACAATGAATCTCGCTCGTGAACCTTCAAAAAGTTTGGAAAATACGGTTTAACGGCGTGGGGGAGAAAAGAACGAATAAATGAAAAAGTACAAAATCGACGTGCTAAGTGACATCTTTCGCGGAGAAAGGAAGGCGAAGCATATAACGATGTGTCGATGTAAATAAGACAGCGGAAATTAAAACAGTAACGAATTAAAGTCCAGACAAAATTGTTTTTTAAAACTAGGTCACAGATTCTAATGTAATGGATTAGCAACAAGGTGGTAACGAGATTTGACTGTAGTTCGGAGCTGCTTTTCATCAATATGTCACTGTCATGCTCGCGCCCCCCTTGTGAAGCTTTCACGCCCCCCAGTTTAAGAATCCCTGGACTAAAGCCAGTCTTGGTATAAAAATGCGATGATTTAAATTGGGAGCATAGGAACGATCTTCTCATTTGTAACTTTTGGTTACTGCTCTTAGACGTGTTCTTTAGGTGAAACTAACGTAACTGGCTGAAGCTATATTTTTACCCGACATCACTAGCTGGTAGCCCCACCGTACAATGATAGCTTATTCTTGTAAATGAGTTAATAACAACATAAATGCTCTTCTATTTACGCTTCGCTCGGCGGATACGCCAGGCTTTGTGAGAAAAACAGTGCTCAAGGTGGTAAGGCAACCCCGTGTAAGAAATATTTCTGCATTTGCGCTATCAAAAACAAAAAGAGATGCACTTAGAATCGTAAGCAAGGCGATTACCAAAATATTTACGTATAAAGAAAAAATCTAATTTGGCCCAATTTCGGAATCCGGTTCATGAGGTGGGCCACCTCTCTTTTCCATTGAGCCAGGGGCCACAACTTGAGTCATAAAGAAAAATATTTAGTTAAATGCTTTGTCAAGTAGCAGTGTACGATGCGTAGTTGCTTTGAACATAAATCTTCATAAACTCCAAGAGAAAAAGATCGCTGTGATTTAATTATTCATTTCACTTTATATCAAAAAAACGCAAAAGATGCTAAGCTTTAGTGTTGTTATTCTGTGAAAATTTAATATTTGAGCGGGGTGCATTCGTTGGATAATAAATTAGTACACAAACAAAACAAGAATAAACAAAAATTCCAAATTTATTTTCCTTTTCAGTAGGATTAACAAGGTAAAGTCAATCAGCTTTCTAAGATAAATAGCCACAGGGAAAGATCGTGTAGCAGATAGCGTTTACCCCACACTCTTTTTCCACTTTTTCCGCTGTGATAACTCCAATGACTTGCTAGTTCCTTTCCAGATGCACAATATTATCAAGTTAATCAAATGTCAATTTTTATACCTGCATGAGCTTTGCCTTGTAGTGCTGTTGAGAAAGGCACTAAACGGCAATATTGTTTCCTTTGCTTGGTTATAGGCTTGTTGTAGAAATGCACTGTGCCAGTATTTTTCTTTTTCTATAGCTTGCAGTCGAAGTTTAAACACATTAGCATAACTAGACAAAAAAGCAAAAGAACCATGAATAAAATTCAACATTTCTTTTCCTTGCCATTAAGACGAAAAACAGTCTAAAAGTTCTAGAGATCAAACCGCACATATAGCCAGCAAGTATTCTAAATTAGGCCACGGCCCTATCAAAATTTGCGTAATGGCCCAATTTAAAATGATCCAGCCAGCTTTGAAAAATGTCTCGTTACTTAAAAACTGGACAGTTTTCTTTTGCTTTTCTAATTTTTCTCAAACCTCAAAACCCATGAACTGATACCAAAAATTTTCAATCTAAAAAGTTAAAAATGTTAAAAAAAATTATTTTTTTGTCAATAAAGTTTTTGCTTCCCTCAACTGTCGGCTACAATATTTAGCATAAAGTTTTTGCTTCCCTCAACTGTCGGCTACAATATTTAGCATGGCAACCAGTTTAGTTGTGAAGCATTGTGAATATATCATATGATGAGAACAATTTTTAGTCTATGCCATAAGAGAATGGCTCAACCTACGTTACTTTCCCCTAGCTTTTAGCTATAATTGTTTGTTTTTTCCTTCTACTGTAAGAGCAGTTAGCGTAGGCTAAAACTAGGATTAATTTTTTTTTTGTCAGTCAGTAGAAAAAAGTTACACTGTTATTTGCTTGATATTTGCTGCTCTCGCTCAGAGCTGGCTTACCACTCTGAGCACCGTTTTTCTGACGAAATTTAGCATATCTGCCAAGCGAAACCAAAATAATATAGCATTTTTATGCTGCTTGTTCTATATACTATTTTACACCATATTAAGAACCACAGTTTTCTTGGTATTTCTGCAATGCCTGGTGTACAAGAAAATATTTCCAGTTGCGCAGTTTACCATTAATATTTTTTTTCATTTTTAAGAAAGATATCATTCTAAAGACTACAATTATTGTGCAAGTAAACCGGCTTAAGAGATCTATGGACAAAGATTCAAATTATAGTCAATTATATGCATCATGATAAAACGAAAACGAAGTAAAGACTATAAGTTATAGCCAAGATTTATTAGCTTAACGTAATTTATGAAAAATCAATGCTGACTGGCCGTGAATTAGATTCTATTTTGACTCGTTTTGGCTACCTTGAGGGAATTATTACCTTATATACCCATGGCTGCTTTGAAGGAAATGGATGCAAGTGAACTTGCGGTTTTTTAGAAGGAAAACGCGTTGAAAAAGTTCCGATCTTTTGCAGGGCCGGGAGGAGAGGGTGCATGCAAACATATAAACTTCTCAATTTGCAAACTAATCAAATTAATAAAAACTTTTAACTTAGTTGAAACGGTGATTGTGTAGGTAGGGAAAATGTATGCACATCAGAATGTATGGACTACCCCCCGTCCAAACTACAGGGCTGCGGCCCGGTACCAGTCCGTGGGGTATTCGTTACCCGGTCCTACCGAAACAATACAGAAAGTTACACTCCATTAATCCAATCTTCAAACAACCGGAATTCTCGCTATCCCCCCAAAATACTCTGAGAACCCGATTTTTCGAATGAATTTTCCCGTTTAATCCGGAAATCTCGACATCCAAGAGAAAAACCGACCATACCAGAATCATAGATTTCAGATAGGGGGAACTTTTCTTCCGTGATTTAATAAGCCATATGAATTTAATATTAAATTTAGTAGACGCATTGCGGCATTGCTTCGAGACAAACTGGGCGCTGATATAAATATATCCTGCCAAACTTTTAAAATAGTTTCGTATTTCAATCCTAAATTTTCTCTACCCACTTTTCTGCTCAAATGTTGTCTATCAATGTACATGCTCTTGTGACAAGAACACGTCATACATCGGCGTAACGACTAGACAACTATTCGTCAGAATGAAAATCATCTTTTTTTGGGCAACTACGTCACGAAAAGACTACAAATAAAAGCTACATTTGTAATATCAAATATGTTTTGAGACCTTAGCAAAGTAATTAGGTAGGACTTGGTATGTTCACTGGTCAAATTTTTTTCCAATAAACATTCGTTTTTTTAGTTTTGCTAATTTAATTGCCACAAACGTCATGGTAGATGAAGCCATGGATGAAATCTTTATTTCTGATAACATAGCTGTTAACCTAAGTTTTTCGTATTTATTTTAAAGAATGCTTAGCTCCTTGATTCGAGCTCTAGCCAGCTAGCTGCACGTAGTATAGCACTATTAAAACTTAAGGCCAATTTTGATTTTCACTTTTGTGAGTAAGATTGTTCTTTGAGTTTAAAGCAATCTATGCAAAAAAAGTTTACGTTGTTTTAGGTCTTTCAATAATTGTTTTGACATAATTATAGTAAATACATATGTTGTTTCCAATTGCAAAACGGGATACAAACAAGGTCAGCATAAAATTCATTTAATTTATTGATGTTAAGGCATATAGGCTAACTGCAATCAGTTGAATAAAATACCACTTCCACGACCGGCTTCGTTCCTTTTATAACTCGTCAGATGGACTCAGGTATTGAACCAACGATCACATGATTTGCTTCATGCTGTTTATACCACTTCGTCATCGCTCCTATCAAATGATGCTGTTAATTTTAAGCTTATATATTGTGCATGCTCACTACAGTGAGCTTGATGCGGTATATCCTTTAATTCCCAGCTAATGTTATTCCTAAAAAATTTCCAGTGTTTCGTTTTCCTTTGAAAAACCCATAAATAAACAGAAAATGAATAAGGTTTGTGAATAGAAGAGGCTGGGCTCCGACGCGACGTTCTTGTGTTTGTTCTAAACATTTTGAAAAAAAGTTTTTGAAAGTTGGCAAATAAGCAACGTTACGATGGAAATTACAGCCAGTTCCTTCTATATACTCTGGCAATGAATCTATACCCCCGTCAGTTATGCCTACACCCAAAACCCAAAAAGAGCCTCCAAGTAGAGTGACTGCATTACCTGACGAGCTTGATGATTTTAATGACCATGAAAAATTTTTAGATTTTCTCAGCATTGGTGACAGCCTGTGTCCCAGTGGCTACAAGTTGCAATTTGATAAAAGTAGAGCAGTGTTCTACAAACTGGAAAATTGCAAGACATTCGACATTGCGACAGTTACAGAAGCAATTGTAATTGATAATGACCTTCATGTTAAGCTTTTCTTTTCTGGCTCCGCTATACTCCTCCCTCCATGGTTCGTAGAAGGAAAGATATGTCGAATCTGGAAAACTTTCCACCATACATCAGAAGTTTTTCACATAACAGAGCCACAAATATCATGGATGAACTACAGCAAATCCGATATAAAAAACGTGATGACAGCCCAAAATTCACGTCAAAACTTTTGCAACTTGTCCTGATGTTGCGCTACTCTTCGTAGCCAGCATACCTACGCGAATATGCTGAACCTATGCGAATATATTGTTCGCAAGAGTAACCAACATGAAAGAATTACGAATTATAGGAGCTGGTGTTAGCCTGTTTAAGATATAAAACAGTTAACTTAGCCTGTTTAAGATTAAAACAGTTAACTCATCTTAAACAAGCTAACACCAACTCCTATAATTCGTATTATAACGTAATAAAGGCACTGGCTTGGCTGGGAATTAAAAGCATATGTCGCATCAAGCTCACTGTAGTGAGCGTTCACCATACGTAAGCTTAAAATTAACAGCATCAGTTGAAAGGACCGATGTGAACCGCATGAAGCAATTCATGTGATCGTCGGTTCAATACCTGAGTCCACCTGACGAGTTCTAATAGGAACGAAACCGGTCGTGGAAGTGGTATTTTATTCAACTGATTGCAGTTAGCCTATATGCCTTAATATCAATTAACAACATAAAAGAGTTGCTGCAGAAAATGTAATGAAATTTAATGATTTGGCACAATCATTTCTGTGTGACAATCATCTTGAAAACAAGTTTATCAACCGCGCAATTTGTAACATCTATTTCAATAACGTCCAAAAACTTGTCAATAGCCAAGTGCGAAGAGAAGTTGTACAGCAATTTAAAGAAAGGCAAAGGAAGCGACGACACACCTGATTGGAAAAAAACTTTGCGACTACAGTATTGTATGGTTCTAACTTGGAAGGTGGCACAATGCACAATATAGTTTTTACTTGATGATTTTAATGCGCGAAGTATCTTGTACTCTGCGCTGTTATGAGCTTAAGTAAGCGCTGTTTTTGATAAATTTTTACTTTTAAACAATCTATTTGATTAATTGACAGTCTTCAAAATTAGCCAGTGGCGTATTAGAACAATTTAATCCTACTAATAAAATAAGTTTCCCCATACTATTTCTCTGTAACGCTAGCATAAAACTTCGTAAGCGTGAAAAGTAAACAAAGCGATGCGCAGATGTAACCCGTCTAATTTTTGTGCTGTAAGGTAAAATGTCTGGCCGTCTTCTCTTTAAAGTAAGCCATGGTTCAAGCACGGACTTCTAAATAGTACCAAAATTGTATGATATTCCACATTACATGACATTTATTATGTCTTCCCCATATTGATTTATTATTTATTAATATTAGTAAAAGCATTTCATACATAATGTTTCGTCGCATTTTGATTTTAATGACATAATAACAATAATAAAGTTCTTACGTCAAAAACAAGAATTATCGGCCAGAAAGGCAATTTCAAAATTTTGGCCTCAACTTGTCATAGCCGCCATTTTAGTTTCCAGTCCAGATACTACTATTTAGAAGTCCGTGGTTCAAGCTTCAGTAATTAATAGTTTCTCAACAGCCCATTTATTTTATGTATCAAACTATTGTAACTTTTTTCACACTTAGTTGAACAAAATGATTACAAAAATTTAAGCAATGTAGGATTATTTGGAAGCAACATAATGAACTTAACTAATTTTAACTTGATCTTATTAGCTTTTGAACTTTACAAACGACAGCGATTTGAGATATACAGTAATATCCGTGATATGTGAAGATACTAGATAATGAAGCGCGAGCTTCTGAGCGATGCCAATAATTATTGCGCTTACCACAACAGTAAAAGTTTTTACCCTTATCAAATGCAAAATTTGTGTTTTGATACAGAAAGCAATCGCAAAAGATTTATTCTTCTAAACGATGGACCAGAAAGCAGGCTCGCCGCCGGACAGCCCCTGTTGACCTTGCTTGCGAATCTCATCAACTGCAAAAATATAAGACCTTGGTTTCCCTGAATGCACAAACTATGCGAAAGGTAAATATTGGCTAAGGTAAGACTAGATTAGAATTTGCATTAGACACAATAAGCCTTTTTTTCCCTGATAAACCATGAGGAAGCTTTGAGTTAAGATGTTGTTGTAGTTCTTGACATCTTCCTTGGGTTGGCCATAGCGGAAGGTAATGTAGGGTAAGAAGTTAAGCAATTTTTCAACCATAGGTCGCATTTAGAAAAAAATTGAAAAAGAATGGGGCGTAAACAGTTCATTACTAGCAAGTAGAATAGAAAGAGATAACATAGCTTTAAAGAAAGCTGTTTTGGCAAAAGCTTGTCCTCAACAATCAGATTGCGAAGAAAATCGCTCATATTTCCACCACAAAGCTATAAAAAAAATGCCCGTTGAGCTTCATGGATAGGGAGCCCTCTACAAACATAGAAGAACACATTAAAACAGCAGCGGAAAGCTGTTAGGGTTCGGCTACTACACATTTGGTTTTTACGTCAAAACGAATGCTGCTTGCAGCTTGCAAGAATGTTCGATCTATCACTGAGGAAAGCTCTGTCATATATGAATACAAGAGCGACCACAATAGTCGATACGTTGGAAACATTTCAGCAATTACAGTATCGTATAAACAAGCATTTTCCTAAATGGTTATAGCGGCAATTGGCTCGTCCATGCCGATCCCAGTCTGACCGATTGTGCAAACGAAATGAAGTTAAACCGGAGTGTAACACCGCCATTGGTCAGTATCTGCTAAAAATGAGCAACATACATCAAACAGCGACCACAAGCGATTTTCCATTCTCCCCATAGCACGCAGTCTTTTTCATCTTAATTAAATGCGGGATGTTTGTATTAAGACGACATGCCCGGTGTTATGTAGACATAAAGAGTTTGTTTACAACTTTACATATTTAGACTGTTTAGAAAATATGGCTTTCCTTTGCTTACGTGGCCTGGTGCTGCGCTCTTGTTCAAAAAACCCCATTTCCTAATTACAAAATTGTTTTCTTTGGCGCGTATTGATTATACAAGCGGTACTACTGGCACTCACCCAAACGCACTGCTAATTTTTTCAAAAAAACATCATTACTTCACCGTATCATTAGCGCTTTGCAATGAAATGCCTCGTCAAAAATAACAGTAATTTTAGGCAAATGCAATCAATCAGCCATATCAACAATTTTTTGTAGCACTTCATGAACAGGTGACAAGTCAGTAAGAGATGCTTCAATCACAGGTACATAGAGAATGTGAAATTTAGCTAAACAGGCTGTCCGTCAGTAGCTAAATTAAATCTTCTCGGGCTTGGTAAGAATTGGTTTGCAAGAAATGTTTTCAAAAAATTGTGATAAAAGTCCAATAATTTTGGATGCTGCAATAAGTTGTGAAAATTAAACGAATCCGTCAAACTTCCGAAAAATTGATGCATCTTTGAATCTTCTACAGAAATTTTGCGAGATGTGGATAGATGAGGCCGAGACGCTGTTTTGTCTAGAGGAGACAGGCAGTTGCTTTGTACTAAAATGCCATCGGTATTGTGGGTGGTGTTAGATCCGCTTACAGTGTCTTCGTTAAAATCTATGTTGTCTCACACCAAAACTGAATGCTGGCATGACGCAAAGCCTTCTGGTAAGGGATTTTGCTGCAAAACACTTAGTTGTGCCAAGCCACATTCTAATTGCAGATTCAAACTGCATGAAGTAATGTGACCGGACTGATGTAGTAGGCTAGTAACTTGAGAACTTCGTGCCAAGTGACTGATAGCTAAGCCAAAACTTAAGCTTTTGGGAGTAGGTCTCTTTTCTCTTGAAGCAAGGTATATTATGTCTTGTCATCTTGACAAAATTTTATTGTTCAAATTAGAAACATGTTTGTTTTGAATTAATGGATCATCAGTTGCTCTCACAGCCCGAGCAATCACTTTATAAAATTTTAATACATCTATAATTTAATACATTTATAATTTTTAATATAACTTTGAAAAAAGCTGTTTGAGCCATGAGCTTTTTGTGACGCTCTCATCAGTGGCGGTATCGCGTCAAAAGGGAAGATCTAGAGTGAATAAGTGTTTTATGTTAATAATTTGGACGTTAGGCAATCAAGACAAGCAAATGATGGCGCTAGTATTGCAAAGCGCGCCAAAGAAAGATTTCGCAATTGCGAAAGTTGGAGAAGGCGCAGCAGGAGGCCAAATGCCACGATTATCGAAAGAGTTTGAGAGTGTAAACAAACTCTTTCTGTCTGCATAACACCGGGCGTCGGGTCTTGATATAAGTAGCCTCTAAAACATTAAAATGGAAAGAGCTGCGCGCTGCGGCAAGGATTGAAAACCGCTTATCATCATAGTTTAATGCGCATCGATCATTGTCTAAAAGATGCTGACCAATGGCGGAGTCACAATCCGGTTTGGTGTCGGTTCGTTTGCACGATCTGTGTGGTTGAGATCGGCGTGGACGAGTCAATTGCTGTCTTAACCATTGTGGAACATGTTGCTTGATGCGATCCTGTAGTCGTTGAGATGTTCGCCCTACGTACCGACTATCACAGTGGCACTTGTATTCATATATGACAAAACTTTTCTGTATGGCAGGTAGAACATCCTTGCGGGCCACAGGCAGCATGCGCTTAGACGTAAAGACCAAGCGGGTGCTGATGGAGCTGCTAAAAGCTGCTATGGTTCCGTCAGCACCCGCTTGGTCTTTACGTCTAAGCGCATGCTGCCTGTGGCCCGCAAGGATGTTCTACCTGCCATACAGAAAAGTTTTGTCATATATGAATACAAGTGCCACTGTGATAGTCGGTACGTAGGGCGAACATCTCAACGACTACAGGATCGCATCAAGCAACATGTTCCACAATGGTTAAGACAGCAATTGACTCGTCCACGCCGATCTCAACCACACAGATCGTGCAAACGAACCGACACCAAACCGGATTGTGACTCCGCCATTGGTCAGCATCTTTTAGACAATGATCGATGCGCATTAAACTATGATGATAAGCGGTTTTCAATCCTTGCCGCAGCGCGCAGCTCTTTCCATTTTAATGTTTTAGAGGCTACTTATATCAAGACCCGACGCCCGGTGTTATGCAGACAGAAAGAGTTTGTTTACACTCTCAAACTCTTTCGATAATCGTGGCATTTGGCCTCCTGCTGCGCCTTCTCCAACTTTCGCAATTGCGAAATCTTTCTTTGGCGCGCTTTGCAATACTAGCGCCATCATTTGCTTGTCTTGATTGCCTAACGTCCAAATTATTAACATAAAACACTTATTCACTCTAGATCTTCCCTTTTGACGCGATACCGCCACTGATGAGAGCGTCACGAAAAGCTCATGGCTCAAACAGCTTTTTTCAAAGCTATATTAAAATTCTGTACCACCAGCAAGATTTTTATAAAATTTCGTAGGCACTAAATTTAAAACAGCTTTCATAGTCATCCATCAGCACGAACCGGCCAATGAAGCAAACAAAAACAGCCTTAAATTCCATTGCGAAGAATCATACTTGAAACATTAAATTTATTGATAGATATCAAGGCAACTTATAGGCTAACTGCAATCAGTTGATTAAAATACCACTTACACGACCAGTTTTGTTCCAATTGGAACTCTTCAGGTGGACTCAGGTATTGAACCGCCAATCACATGAATTGCTTCATGCGGTTCATATCACTCCGCCATCGGTTCTATCAACTTGTTGATTAATTTCCGCCTACCTAGTCTCTCCTCAGAAAAAGCTTAGGCAAATCCTATCAACAAATGTAGAATCCTTGTCTAGTACTGATAGACTTCAACGGAGTTATACAATTTCAAAAACGTGAGAAATAAATTTAATGACGGAAAATTGATAATTCGGTGTACGAGGGTAGACTGAAAAGTTCGTAGCCTCACTATGAAGGAGTTGCGACAGATCAGTGAAACTTGCCATGCGTTAAATTCATGCTTTCTTGATACTGCGATATTTTTTTTAGGTAACCTTATGCTGGATAAGTAATTTTGCACTTTAAAAAGTTGTACTAGAGAGATTTTGTAGTATCAAGAGAATTTTGCATTTTGGTTTTTTGATGATCTTGTGAATATGGATAAGATTTGGCACCGTGGTGTGATCAGATATTTGCAGAAAAAAGGATTAACGACCAAGGAAATTCATGCTGATATGGTTTCCACTTTGGAGGATGATGCTCCGGCTTTATCAACTGTGAAGAAGTGGGCAGCGGAATTCAAGAGGGGGAGGGAGAGCCTTGAAGATGATCCGAGATTAGGACGTCCTTCCACAGCTACCACCCAAGAAAACATTGACCGCATTCATCAAATGGTAATGAATGACAGACGATTAACCATTAGTCACTTGGCCAATGTTGTCAGAATCTCTCGCGAACGAGTGGAGAACATTCTCCACAACGAACTTGGCATGTCAAAAGTTTTGGCTCGATGGGTGCCCGGCAGTGTTCCCTCTAAGAAAATTTTGCACTGAGCAAATATTTTTTTTAGTGAGCATGAATATTTTGAAGCTGAGTTAGCGAAGTCCTAAATGAACGACAAACTTTGTAAATTATTAGAATAAATTAAAAGTTTTATCAAAATAGAAACAACGTAATGAACACATTTAATTCAAATTGCTTCTTGTTTTTTATGTTTTTTTAGTGTCTGTGCACTTTGTCCAGGTTTATTGCTGAATCGTGACAGGTAGCTGATTCATCATCACTGTCATCCTCTGTTGTTTCTGACGTTGTAGTCAAGACATTTTTGACCATCATCAGTGGGTACAGATGATATGGCTCTAGCCTGGATCTGTTTTTGGTTTTAATTCTGTTCGTTATGCTGAAGCCTCTTTCACAGTCAGCGCTGGAGGCTTGAAAAAAAGAACATATTTGAAGGAGGCAAAGGATAGTGGAAAACTTTTCGTGCCTAAAGCAAATTCCAGCCAAATCACTTAAGCCACCTGCTTCAAACGTTTCCTTTGCCAAAAACTTGAAATCATTATAAGCTTTTAGAGTATCTTTTTCATGTTTATGGCCATAGCAGTGAAAGAAGTGGCTGAACTGCTTTAAGAGTTGTTGTAACTCGTTTAAGCCAAAATTGAAATTGGCTTGTTTTATGCAGCTGTTGTCAAATATACACCAATTACATAGGTTGTTGTCTTCTGGAAATCGGTCTTTCAAATGAGTACAGAGTCTTTCAATAAACCTAACTACTGGAGCCATTTTGTACATAGTTAATGCTGATTTATTATTCAAATTTTGAACAGTTACACTCCAGTGATTCTGTTTACCCAAGTACTGCGCCTGGAGCTTGGCAATCTTGCTGCGAGCAACTGCTTGTGCTTCCATAGGAGTGATATCGCTTTTTTGAAATGTCCTTGATAAATCTGAAAGTTCTGTTAGGATATCATTTACCTAAACTGCCACCGGATCACGAGCACCTTGTTCTTTGCAATAATCAAGAAGTACATCATAGTTTTGTACTAGTGCTTGTATAGCAAAATGACGAGACAGCCACCTCACATCATGTATGGCTTTGAAAGAAATTAGGTTGTGACCAGATGTCTGAGCAATAGCTTGCAATCCTTGCTTCTTAACTGACGATCTTCTAAACATAGTATAGACGGTTCTTACTAATGTTTCAATATCTTGCATAAGGAATACTTTTGACCACGCATCATCGATTCCCAGATCTTCTCGGTGAGCTGCGCAGTGCTGTTCAATTACATGCGGTACAGAATTCTTCAATAATTTTGCTACACTGTTTCGTTTATCAAGCATGACAGCAGCGCCATCACTTGTAAACATAACCATTTTTTGAATATCAATATTATTAGTAGTGTAAAATTTCTTGGATTTCTTCTAGAATAGAATGACTGTCACAGCGAGCGAGAGGTATAATCCCTGCAAACACTGTCTTAGTCATTAAGCGCTAATCATCTGCAGTACAGTACTTTATGTACAATATCAGCATTTTGTTTGATGAAATGTCATTGCTTTCATCAATAATTAGGGTATGACATGTTGCTTGTCTTGTGCTTTGCATGGCTTCTTCCCTGGCGACAAAGTCGATGCTTTTCAAAAATGCAAAGCCGTAATTTTTGCTCCACCATGAGGGTGGCAATTTAGTGTATTTTGACATATGATCATTTATCACTTGGCAGGATAATATTGACGAATTCACCTTAACACTAAGCAGAACACTATCTATGAGAGTCTTCTCTTGACGGAGTTTTCAAAGCTTCGCTCTCTTCTGCAGTTGGCATTGCGGTGAAATAGCTCGAGCTACCACCTCTTGCTTCAAGATTTCGCTTCTGAGTCAATGTACTTAAGTGCTTCACTGTAATGTTTATGATTCAAGTGGCGTTTTAGATAGTCCACCTTCCATTCACTCCATGATTTGCCTTTTCCAAAATCACTATCAGGTGCAGCTTCGTTACAAACTTTGCAGATTATCACATTCCTTGGTGCGGAATAGTTATAGATTTTAGATAGTTTAGCAGTTTGTTTTTTTACCTTGTGTATACCGGTAGCATCATCGCGAATTATTATCTCACACTCCACTGCTGTATTAAGCCATTCCACTTTAATTCCGTTTTTTTTTTCTTTTAGCTTTGCTTCCTTCAATAGACATTTACTTGAACGTCAGATAAAAAGCTTTATTTTATTGCTTGTAGTGAAAAAAACTCATTCTTAGTCGCCTGCAAAATATGAGAGCGCTTACGAATCATTTTCAAGCTAAAAATTTGTTGAAGAGTAATCACTACAAATCACTTAAAGAGTTTTTCAGACAGCATTTTAAATCACAGTCTACTTAGTATCAATTGCAGTATAAATAGACTGACTGTCTTAACACAAAACGACTAATAGTAGCTGAGACTTGACGATCTTCTCTTTAATTTTAAACTCCAACTTTCTTAAGATAAGTTATTATGTCTGTCTGTATCGTATCTTCGGATGGTTGATTCCCGCAATTTCACGCATTTCTGTGCAGTGTCGTTAAAAATACTCAAATCGTCACGAGAACAAGGTGTCTTGAGCAGTGGGCATTGCAGTAGGTGTTCCATTGTTTGTGTCTCTGTGCCACAATTACACGAGGGGTCGCCAGTACGGTATCCCCATTTGATTAAATTTGCCTTGGTACGGCCTACGCCAGATCTAAGCCAATTCAGTGTTTTCCATGTTGGCCAGGATGGATCGCTTTCTGGAGGAAGACTCTCAGATGGTTGAATTCCCATATCGACAGAGGGTGGGTTGGATAAGTTATTATAACGGAGCTTTTTTCCTTGGTGAATATTGTTATGATATTACAATAAATGCCGTTAAATAACTTAGTGAGGCTGCCCGTGCTCTGCATACATATTTTACTATTTGAGTTAGTGCTGATAACAACTACCTTAAAGCCTCAGTTACTTTGTCATATGTAAATGCAGTTTTATGATAAATAATCACTAGTCACAACAATTGCCAGAGCATTGTTGCAACAAAATCTTCAATTGTAAATGTCATATTGCTACTACATAGCAATTCAAGGCTGCAAGTCGACTGCACTTCCGATCGGCTATCTAGGTTACGACTGAGAACCGAGTTGCGAAGAAGCAAACAGATTAATCTAATTCAATTCACATTAGAGACAGAGCAATCCAGATCGCAGTAATTTAGAATATCCGAAATGAGCTTTTCTGGATTTAACGCAGCACAGATAAACAATAATTCAGGTCACGGTAATTTAAAGAATGCACAAATCACGCTCTCTGTTAGATCGATCTATCCCAAAGAAATGTTGATGATCGTTGACTTTTAAATTTGGAATGTTTTCAGTGCGCTAAGGAGAGATTTCACTGCGCAAATGGTATGATGGCACTGCGCAATTGCGCAGTTGCGCACCTTAGAGGGAACACTGGTGCCCGGGCTTTTGACACCTGATCAAAAGCTGACCAGACTCGTCATGTCAGAAGCGAACTTGGCAAGATTTGAGGCAGACCCAGATCGTTTTGTTGAGTGTTTTCTCACCCAAGATGAATGTTGGGTCCATCACTTTGAACCAGAGACCAAAAGGCAATCCATGTAGTGGAAGCACTCAACTTCTCCTGCTCCAAAGAAGGCCAAGGTGGTGTCATCCGCAGGAAAAGTGATGGCCTCCGTATTTTGGGATGCAAAAGGCATTGTGTTCATCGACTACCTTCAGAAAGGTAAAACTATCAATGGAGAATATTATGCCAAATTGCTAAGGGAGCTACGACAAGCAATCAAGTCAAAGCAGCCTGGAAAGCTGACAAAAGGTGTCTTGCTTCATCAGGACAATGCCTCTGCTCACAACTCTCTGGTTGCAATGTCCGCTGTGCATGACTGTGGCTTTGAACTGATTGATCACCCTCCATATTCTCCTGATTTGGCACCATCGGATTATTTTCTGTTCCCAAACTTGAAAAAACATCTTGCTGGAAAACGGTACGAGACTGATGGTGACGTCATTTCCGCTGTAGAGGACTTTTTTGAGGGTCAGGAGGAGAACTTCTATGCCACCGGGATTCGAGCACTGCAGCACAGATGGGGGAAATGTGTGGACCGCAGAGGAGATTATGTTGAAAAATAAACCTACTTTGGTCAAATTTAAATACTTTGTGTTAGTCAGGCTATGAACTTTTTAGCCTACCCTCGTAATTCCACAAATTATAAAACGATTGATTGAAAGATGAGTTTGGGGTTTTGTGCTTTTCCTTATATGTCCCTAAACATCCTTTAACGTCCGTTTCTAAAAATAAGAAACTGCAATCACTTAACTGCAAAACAATTACAAAAGACAACTGTCACGTACCAGAACTATTTTCCAGACAATAATCGAACAAATGACCACTTGAATTTCTGAGTAAGACAACACTTTTCAATTGTATATACTTATCTCAATTACTTATCAGTTGTCTTACTCTACAAAGACCAATATAAAGATCAATATGTTGACTAATTACTTATGTGACACAAAACTCAATAATAACAATTTGATACTTAACTAAACAAACTCTAGCGCCGTTTTCTATTACTTCGCATGCAGGCGCGTTGCATTTGACTGAACAAAAAAGCGAGGATTTTACCGATACTACGCGTTGACTACTGCGTCAGAAAAATGAACCATCAGGCATAACAAACTCAACAGAAGGTTACAACAAAAATATTTAACACAACTGATGCTGTTATTTTAAGATTTTTTAAGCACGCTTACTATAGTAAGCTGATTGCGATATATGCTCTTGATTCCCAGCCAAGCCGGTGCTTTTTTTACGTTATAATTCGAATTACAGAAGCTGGTGTTAACCTATTTGGATGTTTAATTTATTAATAGATATTGAGGCAACTTATAGGCTAACTACAATCAGTTGATTAAAATACCAAGTGGTAGTTTAATAAATACTAAGTGGTATTTTAATCAACTGATTGTAGTTAGCCTATAAGTTGTCTAAATATCTATCAATAGATTAAATACCTAAATAGGCTAACACCAGCTCCTGTAATTCGAATTATATACTTGAAATAGTTTTTTATAGCGAGGACGTTGTAGTGTATTGAATCAATGGAACAACATTGCACTGCAAAAGCTAAACATGGCAGTATTTCGTAGGAATTTTGCATTTGCAGTTAGAACCAAAATATTTGTCTAGTAATGTGATTCACATCCCCTGGGAGCGAATAATGACGAATAATGGTTTTGGTAAAAAAGTTTTTCTCGCACGCGAAACTTGTTGCTCAGTATTGTGTTTGTGAGTGAAATTAAAGCTTGTACAGTAAATAAATTGTACATAGTATTAATAATATATAGTATTCTTACGGTGAAACCGAAGTTAAGGTCAAGTGCAACAGAAAACACTACTAAATTGTTCTGTCAAAAAAGACTTTTTCACGGTATGATTTTCTAAGTTCTTTTTTAGATAAAACTTAGTGAAATTTGTCTTAACTGAGTAACGCTCATCAGTGAAATAGAAGTGTTGGATTACATGGGCAATTACATGGTCATTAAAGTACACTTCAAGTATTGACTCTATCTTTGTTTTCCTTAAGAATTGTTTTTAGCTATATTTAGGTAGAGAAAAAAGGACACATCAAAACAACGTCTTGCGCTAGACTCACCAATGAAATGAATCTAAAAACATAAATAAACTATCTTATGACATTGTTAACTGAATCACATAAAGTAGATACAGAATATGACACCATAGTACCTACGGTTTTAAAAAGTAAGTAGCTCTCGTTGAAATTTGCGAAGGGATAACAACTGATCCTGACTCTGATGATTCATCGACCTCAGATTGAGAGGTTGGACATGTGATCTGCCTCTGGCATGCCTTCAATAAACACAGTTTTACTTGCAGACATAGATGAAAGACGATGAAACCGTAATTATGCTCAATTAAATACTTAATTAAAATCTAATTTTAGGTATTGAAGTTGTAGTCGTCTTTTAAGCTGATCTGCTCTGCAAATTTTTATTGCAACAGTTTAACAGCAAGAGTTTTTGATCTACAAATCTTTTTTGTATAGGCCTATAGCTGATTTACACAAAGGTGACATAATCATACACATCAATATTCTATATATTCCCTTCTATTTTGTTGTGCACGTCTGAGATTAAACGTTGATAATCCTCTTTTTTTGGTTCTTCATTGTATTCTTTTAACGTAACATTTATATGCGTGGTAGTCAAGAATAAAAAAATGAGCAATGAGTAAACAAATTAAGATGCGCCAACTTGCCACAATACCATATTGTGCGCTAAATCTTTAGTAGTACAGAATGCGTAAAAGTAAAATTTGTTCACATCTGTACTTAACTTCTAACAGGTTTTCAAAATATCCCGTAAAAACTTCAGGTAGTCGTTTCATTCTTTAATTTGTTTTCTTTCGCATTAACTTTTAACTAACAAAATCATATTTAGCCTTCCTGTGTGTGTCCTCTACAATTGTACTTGCCTTTGACAAACTGCAAAAAAATGATGAAGTATCAAACTAAGTTGGCATTTGAGTGCAGAAGAAGCCTTGTTGTTTTTCACTTGGGTAGAGAACGTTGTAGCCTTCCGACTTGCATTCTTCTCCTGGCTGTTAGGTGGCCTTGAGAACGTGGGAATCTGTGAGAGATTGGTGGTTTCTCTCGTTTTGCGGCGCACGAAATCTTCAAGATTTTTGATGCTGATATCTCGGTGCATAACATGCATTATTTGATCCACCTCGTACTTCCATCCAGAAATCCAAGAGGGAGGCAAGCGGTGCACGATTTTTGTCACCATATCCATATTGTCCATCCTATCCAAGCACTTCATTCCTTCCAGTGTGATCAAACAAGATGTAAATTCTGCTGAAAATTTGATTAGATCTCTATGATCATGCTCGTTTAGCACAGGGCCTTTAACAATAGTTCTCGAACAGGCTTCAATAATTTTATGCTTCTGACCAAAATAAGATTGCAGCAACATTCTAGCTTCTTGGTAACCTCGCTCTGGCGGCATATGCTGGCACTCCTTAATTAATGAGTGAGCTATGTTCTTAGTGTAGTGAAGCAAAAAGAAACGTTTTCTACAAGGATCGGCCAGCGGTTGGTCAATTAAAACATCAAAGGTCTTGATAAAGCTAAAATAGTCGGCAGAATTTCCATTAAAAAACGGGGGCTCTACCTTAAGGGTGGGCAGCTTTGTAAAACTTGAGCTTGAGAAGTCAGATTGTGAAACCGTATTAGCAATGTTATTAACCTCGTGACTGCCAGATAAAACAGGTTGTTGCATAACGCTTCGAGTGGAGCCCACCAACCCTGAGCATAAGCCGACAGAAAGTGGGGGCGATACCCTCCCATCCTTTAAGTTACGTGGGTCAGACGCAAAAGTATTATAAGCACAAAGGGTTTTACTTTCAAACGGTTTAGAGTAGGGGTTCAAACTTGAAGTAGCATTATAGCAACTTTCAGTTACATCAATTTCAGCCTTATTAGGGGCACAAGATACTGGCACAGAAATAGACTGTAGTACCTTAACATTAGATCGCGCGTGAAGCGATTCATTTCCATTAACCTGAGCTTCAGCGTAATTATTAGATAAAACATCGTGCTTGGTTTAAAACGCTTCTGATTTTACCTTCACATATTCGTTAGCATTAAGCGAAGCATCACCGGCAGAATGATCATTAGTAGCTTTATCGTTAACACCATTTTTACACAAGATGTTATTGTTAGTTTTAGTTTGGTTTGCAAGTTCATTATTAGAAAATTCGGTACTTAACTCAGCTTCGGCTTCGTTTAGCTCCGCTTGAAGATGAGCGTGTTCAAGTTGTTGCTGGAAGTGTAGTTCCTGTTTCTCTCTCACTCACATGAGACGGAACTCTTCTTCCTCGGCGTCACGTTTCCTACGGAGCTCTTCTTCTTCAGCTTGACGTTTCTTGCGTTCTCTCTCCTGCATGATACGAAGCTCTTCTTCTTCTGCTTCACATGTTTTGCGTTCTCTCTCCTGCATGATACGAAGCGATGGCGTAGTGGTTAGAGCGTCCGCTTCGCAGTCGGTAGACCTGGGGTTCATTCCCCTTGTCGAGTCATACCAAAAGACTTTAAAAAATGGTATCCACAGCTTCCCTGCTTGGCGGTCGGCATTTATGGGAGGTTGTGGAGAACAAGCCGGCAAGTTCGCTTGTTGTGTCCTTGGGCAAGGCACTTAACGGGACGCCCCACCTTTATGTGGAAGACAGGTGGCCCATAAACCTCGAAAAAGGCAACTCCCAAGCGAGTGCGGACTTCCCGTCCAAAGTATAGCGATATAATTCGCTTTCTCGTGAATGGAGGATAAAAATGGCAAATAAAACAAATAAAACAGCTCTTCTTCTGCTTCACGTTTTTTTGCGTTCTCTCTTCTGCATGATACAAAGCTCTTCTTCTTCTGCTTCACGTTTTTTGCGTAGCTGTTCTTCTTCAAGCAGAAAGTGCTGGTGCATTTGCTGTTGTTTGATCGCGTCAATGTTTTTCTGAGACTTTATTCTAGCCTTGATGACCGCTTTGCGAGTTTTGGCACTACCGATGGAAGAACCTGACCAACCACTTGTTCTTGTGCCTCCTGAAGATGTTCGCCACAGACTGCTACGATGCGATGGAGTGACTGACGGAGATCTTGCTGAACTGGCCATTTCCCTTGTTTTGGACCGATTGACGATTGAGCTCTTGGACAGCTTCGACTTTTGGTCAGCCGAAGTTCTTGGGCGCTCTATTCGATTTTCGTCATAAACTGGGGTTCCTTGGTTCTTGGGTCCAGGAAATGCGTCTGTCTCAGGCACTGGATCTACCGCTACTTCATCCAATCTGTTTGATTGAGTTTGAACATCTTGGACAAGATCTTCCTTTGGTTCGGCAGAGGCCATAATTCGGAATTTGAGAATTTTAAGAACATTTAAAGATTGTAGCGAGGTCAGCTACAAACTTACATGTAACTGCTGCTATCCCAGTCACACGGTTTGGGGGAAGGTCTTAGCGCATAGCGCAAACTCAATTGCGGTATCAAAGAGCACTCTCGATGATCGAATCAAAAATAATTCCGAGACGAAAAATCCGATTGATCATACACGAATGGCGTCGATACTGCGACAGATTTTTGACTGTATGCGACTTTCCGAAACGATTCAACTTTATAGCAGAGATAACATTTCGTCCGTATTTTGATTTTGAGAAAAATGCCAAATGATTAGAGTGCCGCAGTTATATAGTGCTGCTAATTTACGAAATACTCACGCGAGCACGTGGAAAAAGACAAAAGAAAACTTCGTAGAGAATGGCTGACTTAGATCTTTTTTCTTAGTATTGTTTACAACACAAAGGACGCTAATTACAGCAGTAGGTCTCCAGCAGCTTATTCAAATAGAAAGAGACCCTGCAGTTTAATCAGGGCGCGAAAACAGTTTTAATTAAAAATTTTATGAATGGATTTTGTCTGTAACAATAACAGTACTTACTGTCTGAACAAAACAAACGTTTATATTCTCTTTAAACTGTAAATGATCTGCCAGAAGGAACCTATATGATCAGCCAGTGCAGGTTATTTGAAAGACCCAGTAGAATATTTCTGGTGCCTAATCCAATTTTTACCTAATATTGTTCGGGCTTCTGCTCAAACTTTTGGACCAGTGGCGACTCCAGCTTTTTATGGCTACTCGGGCTCGTCACTGACAGTGTCACAAAATATTGCAAAAACAGTAAATACAGCACTAAAACTAGCAGGACAAAAAAGAGCAACAATTTATCCAGCCATTTAATTATTGTAAAACGCCTTTATTTACACAGTCATAACAAAACAGGTGCTTTTATCAACTGTGCCCGATTTCAATACAAAATTAAGCAAAAAAGTGTCTGAACAACGCAACAAACGCTCGCATTGTTACAGCTCGGGCAAATGTAATCAAGCCCGAGTTAGATTTGATTCGAAAAAATGCTTGAAAATCGTTTCTCTCTCGTTATTTCTCTGCACAGCGAGTCTGGCTATTTTCGTTGAGCCCGAGCAAGATAAAACGACAGTACACGTGCTTGTAAATTACTCTTTTATCTACCTTTTTCTGATTGTAACTCGGGCTATTTCTCATAGGCCCGAGTTTATGAAAAAAATTAAACAAAAGATGTCTGAAACAATGCAATAAACGCTCGCATTGTTACAGCTCGGGCAAATGTAATCAAGCCCGAGTTAGATTTGATTCGAAAAAAAGCTTGAAAATCGTTATCTCTCTCGTTATTTCTCTGCACAGCGAGTCTGGCTATTTTCGTTGAGCCCGAGCAAAACAAAACGTTGAGCACAAAAAGCAACTGCCACCATAAACAATGGTGGTTTATACGATGTCCGGCTTCTTCTTTGGACTTAATATAATTAAGTTAAAAAGTTTTAAACTTGTTTCGCAGAATTTTAATTTAACTAAGTTTTCCCTCATTTCGTAACTCAGGCTCAGCCCGAGTAGCCCGAGTGCCGGAGTCGCCACTGTTTTGGACCCACGTGTACGAGTTGTTTTTGACTAGATTTTAAGCGAAATCGCGGTAAAAAGTAGTTTTTTGTGATAATGTAGTTGGGTAGTTGTCAATTTGTTTGATATGTGTAAAATATGAGCCAAAGTTAGATGGTAATTGATTATTGTAAAATTTGTACATAACTTTTCCTGTTTCAAGTTTATTTATTTATTCGATTGTTAAAAAGTTTATTTTTCCTTCTTTTTCTGACATAGTTGATTTAGTTGGTTTCAGTAATCCAATGTTTGTTGTTTTGTTTTAGTAATCCATTTGTTAAGTGGTTCCAGATCAGTTTTGTTAGCATTTTCCCACGCTGATATTTCATACTGCAGGTATGTGTAAGCGAGGCAATAATAAACACTTAAAAGTGCCCCCGTTTTCAATAATGTTCTTAGTTTATATCCGGTGTCGCAAAAAAACGATAACACTCTTCATTTTCGAATTTTTCAAAAACTATCAAAGCTATGGTTCTTATGTTTGGTACACATCATGACAGAGAAATTAAACACTTTTTTGTGAAAAATTTCAGCTTTGTAGGTAAAAAGGCTAAGGAACGCCATTGCTTTTGAAATTAGTTGCCAGAAAACGCAGTGCCGAAAATGATTACAATGCCATTGGCATATTCAGGCTAATTGAACAGGTGATTGATGTGGCCTCCGCTTTCGTCGCAAATTGCTCGCAACCGTTTTTTCCAAGACAAAATCGCCTTTTGAACTTCATCCTGAGGTATTTCTCGCCATTTCTGTCTGATTGCGTCCTTTAGTTCCTCTCCTTTAAAAACAGTAGTTCTTCCGCTGTAAACTTTCTCTGAAAGGGAGTCCCATACATTGTAATCCATGAAATTGCAATCCGGAAACTGGGGAGGCCATTCATCTTTTGTAATGAAACTTGGAGTACTGTCTTCCAGATAGCTCTGAGTGGCACGGCTGGTAAGTGATGTGACTCCATCTTGCTGAGAAACGTAATTCTCATTTGGGTACATTTTGCGACGGTCGCGTAGAAGTCCCTAATCCAGTAATTTCATGGAACACTTAGGGTGAACCTTAGTGGTTTTTGTCTATATGAAGTAGATGATCAGAGTAAGAGTGTCTGATTCATGATTCAATAGATCAATATTAATATGATATAACATACGACACAATTATGCCGTAATATATATTGAAGTCTTGAACATATGTTATCTTTAAAAATGTTTATATTACAGTAGAAATGGTGATGGATTACCCCGATGATCAGATTTTTGGTTGTGCTGTTGGTTTTTGTTTCTACCCATAAGTTTTCACACCCGTGTACATTAATTTCTAGATCATCTCTTATAACATAACTCAAACCATTCATAATGTATACTACAACACCTCCTGGTTCGGTTAATGCACCTTTATGTGCAAATGAGTAATTGTTCAAACTAACTGCTCCCGAATTTTTTTGATTTAGTTTGTTTTCAGAAATGGCAATAATTTCTGAATTTCTGCTGCAGCTCAAAAGTAAATCTTTAATTTTGTGAAAGTTCTTTGACAATAAACAAATATTAAAATGTAACATTCCAAGATCATGATTACTATTTTACTTGAGCATATCATTTAGTTCTTCAATGTTGTCATAGTCCCATCTATTCAGACCCACATGTCTTTGATCATCATCAGTGTTTAAGAAAGATAATGATTGTTTAACTCTATTGACGTTTTTCATTATTTCAAAATTTTTGCCGTATGTAGTGTATAGAAAGTCATTATTAAAGACAAATGTAAATAGAAATATGTCAGAATAACTGTATTTGCAATTGTAACATTGTTGATTGTTATTTGAGTAGATTCAGTTTTGGTTATGTTAGAACATCTTAGATGGGCTTAAAGTTGGCAAATTTCACACTGGATTTTATTTTGATGTTTTCTTATTGTTTTGCTGTACAGTTTTCATTGAGATGCGTAAAAATTAGCCATAGAAAAGAAAATGTTATCAAAAGTAACGAAAGCATTGTAAATAATCACATTTAACGTTGGCGTAATTCAACCTGTTAATTTTTCTTTGATCACACGCTAATGTGAAGGAAGACAATTTACAGATAATTAAGTGTTCACATATCAAAATTTTCAATTTTTTTATAATTCGTATTTTTTTCCTTGTTTTGCTATATTAAACTTGTTTTCTAGTCAACATAAAATCTTTTTGTGTCTTGAAAATTTTTAATGATTTTGAGCTGTGAGTCGTCATACGTTTCAAGACAGATAATTCCATTTTTTGTCCAGAAATGTTTCCATTGCATTTCTTTTTTCTTTTTAGTAGCCATAGACAGCAACTCTTTTTTGATTGAGATTTTTGTTAATTCTATTAGACCTGGGTTATCTTCTAATTCACGATTTTTTGTGGTAAAAGAGCAGCAAACTTTCTTATTGTAGTAAACCCGATTCCTTGTTTGTCTGTTTTATTGGTCTTACTATCTTTTCTATATTTTCTTTGCCAAGTCTGTAAGTAATATCAATGGCTTCTTTTGATAAATTGAGATCAATTTTTTGCAAAACTTGTTCCACTAGCTATTTACATTTTTCATTTTAGGTTTTAAAAAGACTCCAAATTTTAGTGTTTTGTCTTTTTTGATAGAGGTGCGGCTCGTTCGGTTTTCCATCTAACTCGTCAACTGTATCTGTCAGTGAATGTACAAGTTGCACTAAATTCTCGTTTTATCTTTTTAATTTAACATTTTCTTTTTTCTCATGCCTTTTCTTCTTCGTCGTTTGAGATATTCGTTTTGAGCATTATAAATGTACATACACTGCGTGAACGCTTAAGCTCTGTTTGCGAGTCTTCAGGTAGACTGGGCCACCACGACGGCTAGACTGCTTGACCCCACCACCTGTCTGCCACATAAAGATGGAGGCGTCTCGTTGAGTGTCTTGCTCAAGGACACAACAAGCACGCTTGCCGGCTTGTTCTCTACACTATTCCTATTGTGCTGAGTGCCAAGCAGGGAAGCTGGGAATACTATTTTTTAAAGTCTTTTGGTATGACTGGACTTGGGAAACTCCAAGTCTACCGACTGCGAAGCAGACGCTCTAACCACTTCGCCGGTTTTTACACGCTGATTTTCGCGCCGGTTTTTGCACGCTGATTTTCTTTTTTAATTAGTTTAAAGTCTTCATTTATCAGCTTCTTAGAATTTTTTATTTCTTTCAACTCCTTGATTACTTGTTCCATTTTAAAAAATAAATCAAAGTTTGTTAGACACTACAAAACACACTAATCAACCTCATTCAAATCCTGTCAACCTCGATCAAATAGAATGCTCTGCAATGATTTCGCAAGGAAATTGGTCATGTCAAGGTCCAGGCTACGCTTTAGGTCTATGTGCTCTGTTCATTGCTTACGCGAAGTCAATGGGATCTTGTATTTTTCTTGGTTTGAAAGTAGGAAAAACATTTCTGATATTTAAGGTATTTTGAAGCAACATAGCAAAAATGTCTTCCATGTGGTGCGATTTCTCAGTAGGACGTTGTTTTCGTTTGATTTTTCCTTAAATTTTCTCAAGTCCCTACTGGCTACGCACTGTGTTGCATCTTCTTTTTCCTGTTTGGACAGGTCTAGGGGAGTTAAAAGAGTCCATGTTTTTCCGAAAATGGTGGTAGTTTTTACACTTAAAAAAATAAGCTATTTAGTTGTAGGTCAATTTTACGATTTGGTGCGCTCCTTTTGTATTTATATTTGTGATGTTTCGTTCTTTGGCTGCAATGTTTGCTTTAATTTCACCATAGTAAAAAGAAGCCATGCCTTCCCCCACAGTCATACATCTTATTTCATTCGGTGCCTGTTTTTCTATTTTCAAGCAAAAACCGTCACTCTGGATCCAGTTTTACAAATTGATGCTATCGTTGTTTTATTTTGATCTTTTCTTAAACTTGGGATTTTATTACGTTTAACTTTTTTCCTAATCCCGCCTCCCTACTTTTAAATAAAGGTTAGTGTTTTGTATCGATACAAAGAGCCTATCAATTACAAATGCCAGCTGTAGGTATTACTATTTGTGTTTGCTATCAAAATGATAACGGATAATTTTGCTGCCTGCTGCTCTTCTCACTATATATGGAAAGCGTTGTGATGCCTCTTAAGATTATGATGCAACTGTGCTTTTTAAAAGGATTCAAAACATAAGAAAGCAGCATGCTTAGAAAACACTTAAATGAATAGTCGCTTGTTGCATTTTAACACAGTGCAAGATGTTAGAAAATTACCTCTAACCTTAGTACCTTGTTAGCATCTTCCAAAAATGCTTTCAATCGTGTTTTTACGGTACGCATTGTTTGAAAAAATGGATACAAATTCTAGAATCAATCTTTGATTATGACGTAATCATAGTTCCTAATAACATGAAATTTGTTGAAGTTTCAAGTTGGGCACTGGCTTTATGTGTAAGCCAAAAATTATTACTCTCCATTAAAAAAAGCAATTTATAAATTTATTTGCTATTGTGACATCACCATGATGTCACCAACCTCCTTATGGCCCTCGCCTCGGTATGGTGAAAAATGATGCCAAGTTTAAAGTTTGTAAGTCCAATAATTTCAGAAGAGTTAAGCTTAAAAGGTGCTCAAACACAAAACCCCTTGTTGCATCGCCAATAGCCTAACCCTTAAATTTAAAAAGAAAGCTTTGTTTTGGGAATGATGTCGATATGTCCCGAAAGAGCCAACAACCAATTTCTACAGTCAGTATTTTTTAAGAAATTAAGAAAAACCATTTTTAGAATTGATTGGTAATTATGACAATACCATAGATTGCATAAAAGGGAAATATTTTTGAAGTTGACAAGTCGAGTGATGGCTTTTATTTAAGCTTAAAATGACTTTCCTCTGTCAAATTATGGGATTTTTTAAAATTATTCTTGATTGTGACGTCGTTATGACGTCATCAAATCTCCTTATGACGCCATCAAACCTCCTAATGACTTTCCACCTGGAGAGGTGATCAATCGTAGGCTTACCAAGTTTCAAGTTCGTATGTCCATTAGTGTTGAAGGAGTTAAAGCGTGGGTACATACGTACAAAGCAAAAATTTGCTATTCAGTATAGATGTGACCTTATGATGACGTCGTCGACCCTTATGGAAATTATACCGGTGTAACGATCAACTGTGCCCGGTTGGATATTTGTACACTCAATAGTATAAGATTAGTAAACAACAAGAAAAAATTGTTGCTTTACAGTATAGATACTAAATGAAGAACACTCTAGCTATTCTAATATATTTGAGTAAAAACAATGGGGGCCACTATAATGTCTTAAGAACAAGTTTGTGCAGTTCCATACCAGCCAATGTTACGTTTCAAATACAATCAAAATGTTGTGAACAAGTTTGGCTAAATATAAATTTAGGTTGCACAGCACCAAAAAAAGTCTTTATATTCTGGATAGGTACATCTTCAGGGTGTCTAGTTGCATAAGCCATCAAAGACAAGATGTACCTGTAACCCTTCTCACACGCTGGCGAAATAAGTCCAATCAAATCAACAGCAACTCTTCTAAATAGCGTATCAATTAAGAGCATATCTGCTAGCGGTTCATGAGAAACATCTTTTAGCAAATGTCTTTTGGCACACGTCTCACAATTACTAAAGGTTGGTAAAGTCGCTTTGCTTCCCATGCCAGTAAAAATTGGTGTGAATCCTATACAAGAGACTCCTAAGTTTTTCATGGAGTATTTAACTTCAAAATCAAATTCTTGTCAGTATCTTTGTGATCTGGATACTTCTTCAAACTATCATTTCCTTGCTATAGTTTAAATAATTCTTCTTTTGCAATAGGAGTTTGATCTTTCTCGTCATTTGTCATTAACGGCTTTGAAGCAGTATTCTTACAAGCTTGAGCTCTTGTAATGTAGCAGCACTTGTTATCCTGCCACAAACAGAATCACTTAGCTTTCGTGCTCCAGAAATGCATATAACAACAAGATCAAACAAAGGATCCCGCAAACATTCGCTCGGGCACCATATTTTACTGGAGGTACTCCATGGTGCATCTACTGTAATTTCAACAATGGGTGCTACTTTTAGTGATTGATTGATAGCCGTTACATAGCCCATTCTAACTGTGCGATTTTTTTTCTCAACAAACTACCTCATAACAACGACAGCATTACAACCCGTATCAAGTAAAACTTCAAGGTGTTTTCATCGACCTTCGTTGTCTTTAACAGCATACATTTTTATCTTCAACACTTAATACAAGCGCCATTTTTACGATCCTTATTTTTCTCCACGCTGCTGTTTCAAATCATTGTCTGTTTTAGCATCGATCAATACTCTTTTGATCTGTACAGCACACCATGTAGGCTAAATAACAGATTCAAGTTACATAACATCAAAACAGCAGTATTTAAATCTGCTGCAAATTATCTTTCGTGACACTCTCCTGTACCTACTAATGTGGTAGATACTCAAGGAGACTTGGCTACATCAAAGAGTTGGTTTGAGCACTGCTGTTTTCCTATTAACCCGGGAAAATGTGGAGCCTCTTTCCATTTGATGGATCCTCATTTCTCTAAGCTTTAGACACGCTTTTCTCTGCTCAACCATCCTCCTTGCTCTTCAATTTCACTCCCACATCTTTTGAGGTTACCTCTGACCGCATTCTTTCTTTTCTGAACATGTGTTTTTGCTGAAGACCAAGTGTTTTCCTTGTCTCAAGGCTTTACGTTGTATTTCTGCTTCCTCGTGCGCCTATTCAAGAAAACTCTATCTCTTAGGTATAAAGCTTTTTTACGGCTCGCTCTTAGCTATCTTTTACCAGGATGGTTTTCTTTTTCTGTGTTGTCAACGTTACGAAGATGAAACGTTTTTACCGAGCAGCCAGACGCGCCATCATTGGCTGCCTCTTGTCTTTGCCTTATCTCTCTTCTCTTTTCTGTGGATTTTATTCCTTTTTTGTGAGTCACCTTGAGTGATTTCTTTCTGCCCTCTCGCAAACCGGCCCTCCGTCTACAATTCTATTTTCTTGTTTCAGGATTCGCTTGGCACAAAGTGAAATCGAGGCTTTTGAGATCCTCATGAAGAGTCTTTGCAGCCACTCACCGCTCAGTCTCAGCAGCCCCTCTTCATAGGAAAAAATTGAGAATGCTGACTTAAGTCAACAACCGGTTCTCGGGAACAAAGAAATTCCACGAATTGGTTCTTGCGAACCGGTTCAATCTCATCACTGCTTATAGACATTTTAAAGTGCTCGAGTCTCGATGTTACTGCACGAACTTTATTTGCAAACATAAAAAGTTTAGAACCCACAGTGTATATCTTGACTAGCCGGCGTCGCCCGGCAGGGGCCCTCTATCAGTAATGTCCGGGTTTAGTATTTCGGTTCAACCGGCCAAGCCGGCTTCACCCATTCGGCCCTTGTGTGAGCAGTAGCAAAATGTTAATAAATTTTATGCACTTTCACAATTCTTGTACACGAAATTGTGATCATCATATTCTCTTGATCATAACTGGCAATGCTCACAAAGAATCTTGCCACAAATTATTGTTAATACTTGTGATGGAGCAGAAATTGCACGTAAGCAAAACTGATTGCAGCGACAAAATGGTGGTTGCTTTCACATTTAAAGAAAAAATCTATTTATTGGTAAACCAATTTTCCGATGTGGTGCTGCCTCTTTTCTGTTTATATTTGTGGTATTAAGTTCCTAATTTGGCTGCGCTATTGGCCTTTTTTCCGGTATAGTGACAAAAGTGGCTATTGTTCTCTCTATATTCACTTTTACAAATTGTTATGGTTATGTTTTTGTGGTGATTTATCCTTAAACTTGGGATTTAATTACAATGCTGTGGAGTAATGGCATAAATACCATAACAGGCAGCACATCAGCAAAAGAAAAAATTCTTGCTTTATAGTATATACAACGGCGTCACCCGAAAAGCCGCCATCAGTAGCGTCGGGATCGAGAGTGTTGGTTCAGCCGGCCAAGCCGGCTTTGCCTATCAGGCTCTTGCATGAAGAGTTACCAAACGTTTATGTGTTTTCTGCACATTAGATTTTCACGACTTTTTGTGCTCCTTTTCCTAATAGAATATCTCATTTCAAGATCCTAGCTATGCCTTAGGTCTATGTGCTCTGTTCATCGCTGACACGAACCCAAGAGAGCCTTGCGTTTCCCGTAGTTAGGAAGTAGGGATTACATTTTTGATTTTACTCTATTCTAAAGCAAAAGGGCAAAAATGTCTTTCGTGTGGTGCGATTTGACACAATAGCTGGCTACACATTTGACACTGTGTAGTGTAATTTGACACAATCGCTGACTACGCATTATGTAGCATGTTCTTTTCTCCCTGCTTGACATGCTCTGGGGAGTTAAAATTGTCCTTGCTTTTCCCCAAATGTTTGGCTTAATCACGGTAGCTCTATAAAGCTATTATAAAGCAAAATACCAATAATATCTTCCATGTGGTGCAGTTTAATACAGTGACATTGTTAATTTTGATTTCGCCTCAAACTTTCTCAAGTCCCTGCTAGCTATGCATTATAATTCATATTCGTTTTTCCTTGCCTAGTTATGCTCATAGAAGTTAAATAAGTTCTTGTTTTTCCCAAATTTTCAGGTTTGATTCCGATAGCTCTAAAGCTATTGTCAAGCAAAATAGAAAAATGTTTCTCCTAAGTATGGTGTAATTTAACCCCGGCAGGGTTGCACCAGCTTCACGGTACAAACATTTATGCGAGCAACAACAAAAAGATTTAGTAACATTTCCTTTTTCGTATTAACATTTGTAACATTAAGATTTTTGCCTGTGCTGTTTGCTTTAATTCGATCATAGCATGAAAAGGAGTCCTGCCTTTCTTTTAAGTCATATTACAAATTGCAATAGGCGTCTGTTAAGCTCTTTTCAAACAAAAACCTTTCCTCTTGATCCAGTGCTACAGATTGATGCTAGTATTGTTTAATTTGATCTTTTCTTAAACTTGGTACTTTATTACATTAAACTTTGCCCCTAATTCAGACCTCCCTACTTTTAAATACAGACTAGTGTTTTGTACCGATATCCTTGCAATTACAAATATCAGTAATGGGCTTTACCATTTATGTTTGCCATCAAAATGATAGTAGATAATTTTGCTGCCTGCTGCTGTTTCCAGTAAATTGTGGCAAGCATTGCGATGTCATTTAACATTATGACCTCACAATGCGTTTTGAGCTATTATTATTAGGATTGCTGCTTATCACTTTTTCGTTACTGTAGGCAAATTGATATGAACTAACGTCTCTGACTGCGTGCATGTTCCTTGGCCCTGACATAATCGCCGCCATGTAAAGAGCAAACTAACACGAAACGAAGCACTCACAGTTACGTTATAGCAGTAGTGGGAGCCCCCCATCAATAATGTCGAGGTTAAGAACATTAAATCAGTCGGCTGCTGCGACAGCATTGCCCAATTGCAAAGGAAATTGCTTCAACATTTAGATCATATGTAGCTCGACACTTACATTTTGTTGCAAACAATAAGAAAGGACCATCTTTATCCCATGTTCTTTTTCTTGGGTGATTACCCAGCGTTTTGCTTGAAATAGGCTACATATTGAAGTTTGTAGACTTCATTTTTCGATGAATTCTCCTGAATAATTTGATTGATAATGCCAAACATCCATGCTATCGAGAAAGAATAGACAAAATGCACCAAAGGACTTAGTCTTTCTAGAAATTGCAATTTTGTGAACTGCAGGCACTAAAATTTTGTGTGTTTTTAACCGATAGACTACATTCTATAAACATTTGGAGACTTCAGTTTTTGATGGATCTTTTTGAAAACGTCGACGGATAATGCAAAAGAATCATGCTTGGGAGGAAAAGTAGTCAAATGTATCAAAGAACAAACTTTGTCTAGCAATTGCAAGTTTGTTTGGTCAAATTGGATAATTGTTCGACCAAAAATGAAACATCATGTATGGCAACAAAGTTTTGATCAGCCATTATAAACTAATCCTTAGCCTCAAGTAATTGGAGTCACATATGACTGGAAAACAAATTTCCTAAGCTTTCAAAGGACAGTAATTGTTAGTACTTTATTGTAACGTTTTTGTATGAAAGTCACCTGCTTTTACTGAACTCACTACTTTCGAAAGAGGTAAAAAGTTACACCACAGATCTTAAAGTTCACTTTTTTCAGTATAAAAACTAATATTGATTGTACATATTGTACACTATCGGAATCGCCTTGACATAACCTTTAATTTGTTGAAAAAGGTTTGAAAATCAGTTAAAAAATGAGGCACAAATCAGTTTTTTAGTAAACTGATTTTGCAAAAAGATTGAAATTTTTGAAAGCATCTTCATATTACGATCTCCGGCAGCGAGCATTTGTGTTAATCGTACCAGACATATTATGACATCATAGAGCCAGTTTAAGCGTTCAAGCGAAATAGAGAAGAAAAATTGCTTGGAGGGCTTAAAATGCTTTAATAAAGAATTGCTCGTAGCATTGTCATATAAGCTTTAATTGTTGTAAAGTTGTTTTTATCGAAAGTAGCTTATGAATATCTTTTAAATAAACGTTTAATCGCGTTTGTGCGATGAGTACTTTTTGAGAAAGAACAAAAACAGATTGTTCAATGAATCGTTGATTGTGACATCATTTTAGACCCAAACAAATGAAAGTTTTTGTAATTTTGTAAGTTGGGAGCTGGTTTTTGTTTGAGCAAAAAGCGGTTGTTCTCTGTCAAGTAATACAAAAAAAAATTTTTTTGGTTATGACGTCATCATGACGTCACCAATACCCTTATGACACTCACCAGGGGGTGGTAATCAATCGTGTCAAGTTGATGCTTATACCTATAGCAGTTTGAGAGGAATTAAAACAGACACACAGACAGAATTGCGCTTTATATACAGGGTGTCCCAAAAAGATGTACTCACTCTTTGAATCGTTATAACTTAATCAAGTTATTGATTTTTGCTTTCAAATAAATTGATGCAAAAGAAAGAATAAACATTTAAAGAATTTGTGAGAAAAAATATACAAAAACATATCAAATTAAATCTTAATAACACAAAAGACACTTGGGGCAATTTCAGAATGTTTACAAATTGACGAGTTCACATATGTACTCAAACTGGTGGCAGTTTTGCTCAATACGCTTTTCATATCTTGAAGAAATGGACTTAGAAAAGTCCAGCAACATTTTCTCTGGTATTTTAGCACATTCTTTTTCAATTGCTACTCTCATTTTAGCAATTGTTTTAGGTTTCCTACTGCAAACTTCGTTTTTTAGAAACAGTAACACAAAGAAATTTACCAGTGTCAAATCTGGTAAACTAGGTGAACATCCTAACTGTTTCTTTTCTTCAACGGTTTCTAAAAAACGAAGTTTGCAGTAGGAAACCTAAAACAATTGCTAAAATGAGAGTAGCAATTGAAAAAGAATGTGCTAAAATACCAGAGAAAATGTTGCTGGACTTTTCTAAGTCCATTTCTTCAAGATATGAAAAGCGTATTGAGCAAAACTGCCACCAGTTTGAGTACATATGTGAACTCGTCAATTTGTAAACATTCTGAAATTGCCCCAAGTGTCTTTTGTGTTATTAAGATTTAATTTGATATGTTTTTGTATATTTTTTCTCACAAACTCTTTAAATGTTTATTCTTTCTTTTGCATCAATTTATTTGAAAGCAAAAATCAATAACTTGATTAAGTTATAACGATTCAAAGAGTGAGTACATCTTTTTGGGACACCCTGTACATGTCCGAGTGTTAGATTAAGCTGTGATCGACAGTGATCAACACCGCAGCTTCGTGCGAAAAGCCGCTGACTTGTAATATGCGACTCAAATGCCTTTATAGTCTTTGTGTGGTTATGCTCTTGGGTAAAGCACTAAATGTAAACTTTCTCTGCTTCGCTGCAGCTAAGATGTGGAAATGCACTGAGCCAGCAGCACTAGCTATACTCCAAAGTTTACCTCAACACAATTTGGTCTATGCCTAACTATTCCGTGATCTGAGGCTGAAAATATGATAACTATAACATAGTGCAAGCTTTGATTAAATGGAAAAAATGTGAATGAATGACTGAATACTTTGACGAAAAAACTGAAGTAGCTGTCGGTGAGACATCGAGATAAAGATTAGTGAACCTTCTGAAGCAGCCTCCGTGGTGTAGTGGGATATAGTTAGAAACTTTGAAAAAGTTATATTGGTATTCTTCAAGAAAGACATCAGAAATTCGATGTGCTGCGATGCTCTAGCAAAATGTGAGTAGGTAGTAGTATCCACATACAGTTGGATCTTTAAAGCCTGCAAAAAGTGGAAAAAATAGCGTAACATGGAATACATGTATAATAGACTCCGGATTAAGTTGTGTTTTTACTGCTATTGCTAATATTTGTGTACTTGACAATAGCATCGGCATTTGCATTTACGAGATAATATACTCGTTATATTTGGGTGCATATTGCAAGTAATCCATTGATGTTTTCAAAGTTGGTTTGTGGTAGGCCTACAAAATGTAAAGATTGCTTGAGCTAACATTTTTCCGAAGCTTTTACTCTGTGTGTAACTATCAAGAAGCCTATAAGTCCGGGGAAACTGTCACAAAGAAAAATTACAAAAGTGGACGGTGTTTAAAAAAGAGGGTAGCCACCTCTAAAGAATATCAAAGCCTTTTTTAAATTAGACCATTGCTTCAAAACATCTTTTTCTCTGAACAGTAGTCTCAGATCAAAAATTTCGGAAATATGATGCTTCTAAAATCATAAAGTTTTACGTTAGACAGTTCCGATTTCAATTTTATTCCTTTTTAAATTAGAAGTTGTAAAACCTGGTAAGAATGATTTACATGTACTTTTCATTTCCGCAAACGTCTAGGTACCGCAGTCCAGCAAGATGTTGTATACAGGTTCCTCTCTTCTGCTTTTTATAGGCCTACTGATAAATTGAAAATAAACGATGATTTTTCGTTTGGTGGTAGTGCTTTTTAAACACATAGGCTGTAATAGCTTAGTGCAACGCAATAACCAGTAATTATGTTAAAAACCTGCGATCTTTGTCGGTAATCGATAATTACGTGTTGTATGACGTTGGCTGTAACAAATAAGTTGCTAGTTTAAATCCTCAGGCGTTTTGCATAATTGTTTTTAAAAAAAGCACTTGAAGGCAATATCTCCTGCTTGGTGCAGTGCTTCTAATAGAAATACTGTACTCTGTTTCAATATCCTGCGCAGCAATTATTATATAAAATATCACAGGAAACTAAACACTGATAATGACGTGTTGTAAAGATTCGAGTCCTTTGGACAAAATGACTTGACTCGAGACTCGACGTCAATGACTCGTGACTCGACTTGAGAGCCGAGCTCAAGCGACTAGTTCCCAACATTGGGTTTGGGAAACAACAACAACAGTACGAGTTATGGCTTTGTGGCTATTTGTATGCTATGTTCTTAACTAACTACTTTTTGTCGGTTGCTCCCTTGCAAACACATTGCTATTGTTGTGACTGCGGAAAGAAAAAGTACTCACGATAGTTTGTGTTTAGATTCATACGTAGTTATATGTCTTGCACCCCGGAAAAGCGATAATAATTTTTATTTTTATTCAACGCCATGTTCAGCTTGTCTTGATTATATTTCACTGAGTAGAATGTTTCCACAATTTTTACTTGTTATTTCGCAAAACTTGTCAAAAGAAAAAGACCAGTACTCACAATAGATCTTTTATACCAAAGAGGAAGTTCTACTTACTTACTTCTACTTACACAGAAAGTTAGATTGAAATTCGATTTTCTTTGACTGGACTTTCTGGAAAGCGTAAGAAAAAATTTAATATGTTAATGCTATAAAAAATGCTATGTATCACTAGTTTAAATTTTTCACGACTAGTCAAGCAACCGGCTTTGTTCTATTTTTTAAAATGGGATATTCATTGCTAAAGTTTTGTTATTGATTTTGTTTTATACTTTTCAGATTACAGAAAAGTGGCTTTCCGATTGGAGAAATCAACTTCAATTTGGGGGCTTCCTTATTACTTCGTGGTCCGATATTGCCCTTGCTAGTCATCGACCCATCTGCATGATTGCAAACAGTGTTGTCTACAGCGCTGTATCAACTGGGCACAAACAATTCCATCTTGCCTGCCAAGTATGTAAATTTTTAAACTATTAACCAAATTTAATTGCGTAGCGCTACAGTTTTAACTTTTTAATTTTTCTCTTCGTTCAGCTGTATGACAACCTTGACGTCGATGACAACATGATTCGAAAACTTGACAACTGTTCATCCCTGCCAGCTCATCCAAACACATGCGGCGTATGTAGTCATTTTCTATGTCGCATACCAAGATCTTTGCTTGATCCGAGCAGTGGAGGTGGGGCGGCTGAAGTAGTATGTGTGGTTTTAACAACCAGGCCATACCAATCTTTACAGGTGAGCATGTTAACATAAAACTGCATTTATAAGTGAGTATATTAACACAAAACTGGATTAACAGCTTTACAAATAAACGCATTGGGCACTTAACAGGAAATAAATTTCTAGCCCGTAGACTTAATTATATCTGCTATTGCTGGAGTAACATCCAGGATACGCAAAGGTGCTTGCGTTCGCTCAGTCATGTCTTGCGTGCTTTCGGAAACACCGTTGCAATCAATATCTAAAACTTTACGATTGCTGGCTTCATTGTAGACCAAATCAACCGCATACGTGGTAAACCGACACATGATACTTTAAAATAGGATCTCCTAAATTTCGCGGCTAATCGGTAGACGTGGAACGTGAACGCTGAAAGCGCCCACCTTGATCTAGCTGAAGAAACTACACGGTCGATGATGATGATAAATGCTTGGATGACATATTTGTGTACTTGATCATTTCCTAAACTGTTGGCGCAATATTATGCATGCACAGTTGATTTCAGTATAATTAAGATCGCAAGAACTTCAGTTTGAAATATCATCGCATACCTACTAGTGATAATGACAATTCTTCATTACTATTCACTCAAAATTCATTTCAATACCTGTATATTCCCAGTGGTTTTTAGAAGCGTCTGTATAACAGTTTATTACAGAATATTGTCGCATAAATATTTCTTCTTGGTCATTTTTGATTCTTCTTTCTGTGGGAGTAGATTGATCTTGATATTTTTTTCAAACATCTTGGTTGGTTTTGTTATATTCCTCGGCAACATTGTGACATGAGCATACTGCTTAGTCATTAAGGTATTCAGTGAGTGGCTTCTACCATGGCCTCAGTGGTGTCCTTCAGTGAGACAGAAGCACGTAAGCATCGCTTCACTCTTGCTAAACATATTGAAAGGTCTACAAGTATCCACAGGGCATCTGTAGGAGTGTTTTTTATGGCTCTGGTAACGAAGAGGCAGGAATGCTTTTGCAAGTGGCTGGTCTGTTTTTTTCATTCACCAGTTCCATGAATTGGCACCACAGTTAGCGCGGCATGTGATATTATGAAACGGATAGCGCTAGTATACAAGGCTTGATGCCCCATGGCGTTTTTCCTATTTTTCTGCTGCACTCCAAAAACATACAGAGGCTTTATTGTGAGTGCTGTCTATACGAGCCTTCCTTTGTGGTCCTGAATTAAAGATCACAGCTTGATATTTAACTTCATTGTCTAATTCAAAATTTCCACCAAGCAATTTATTGGGTTTTAAACGTCAATTTGATATGGTTTGTGAAAAGTATAATATTGTTTGTTGAGGGGTTAATCTTAGGTCCTTGTTTACAGAACCATTTTTTACATGTTTCATAGCTAACTGCTTTCGGTTTCTGATTTTGTCAAGACAGAATTCGTTGACTAGAATGACCACATATGTACAACAGTTTTTTGTTTAGACGATAGATAAAACTGTCAGCAACAAGACTCAGCAAAATAGGCGTCTGAATGACCACCTGTAGGCCTCTTTGCATGAATTTCTTGCGTGTAATCATCAAACTGTGCAGTTATCTATCTAGTGTTTGGCAATCTGATTACACTACAGGTTATAGTTTCCACTTTTTTTTCCCTTACGACCCAATCACTGGATGTGGAGAAGGCATTATTAGATGCTCCCTCTGTGCCCATGATCATTAATTTTGAACATTAGGTTCCTGTGATTAGACATCGAAGAGTGTATGGACTTCTTCCAATCATCACTTTCACTGGCTGTACTTGAGGTTGCTAGAGTTAAATTCTTTGAATTTTTGTATACAATATGTAAAAATGTTGGTTCGTTTTTCTCGTTAAAGATTTCTAGTCTGTTTTCAGGAATTCTAGAAAAGCCGTTCCACTAGTGCTCGTGTTGATACTCCCTAGCGCCAAGGTCAAGA
Organism: Trididemnum clinides; assembly: GCA_963675345.1. Classification (NCBI taxonomy): domain Eukaryota; kingdom Metazoa; phylum Chordata; class Ascidiacea; order Aplousobranchia; family Didemnidae; genus Trididemnum; species Trididemnum clinides. The sequence goes on from OY776291.1 coordinate 38,266,965, forward strand.
TATGCATTGTCTTCAATAATTGTGATCAGATCTTTCTGTACATTTGACAGTGGTTTACTAAGTCGTACAGCTCTGTAGGAGTTGTTTTGGGTCTAAATACAAGTATACTGCATCAAAAGCTTTTGTTGTCTTCGATTATTACAACATCTCTTCAGGTAAAACGGAATAGTATTACAACTTCGACTTCGTTAAAGACATGTAAACAGTCTCTGAGTTTCTTAGCTTTCTGCAAGAATAGCTTTTATTGCAACACTTATTTCTTTAATCTGGGTTTGCGGAATCCGAGGTTTTTTTGTAAAGTACACAGTTGTATGCAGTTTTCTTAGAATTGGTTATCTCTTTTGTATACTACAAGTTGATTGGATAATACCTATGAACGCATATCTACATCGTCTTTGTAGGTTGATGGTTAGGAAGCAATTTCTTGTTCACTTTATGGATAACCTTGATAGTAACCCGCGTCAGGTTATGCAACAGACTCGTGTATTTTTGACGTATCACAGCTAACAACTCGTAATCCATTAATACAGTAAGGATATGCTCTATATTGGATTTTTCCTTGGAGCCATGCTGAACAACTGTCCGCCCATTGTTTCGACATTTCGAAATCAGTTTATTTTCAATGCTTTCCTGGCTCACATTTTGAGGCAAATAATTTCAAAATTACGTATATACATTGTAACTTCAAATTTCTAAATATGGTGATGCCTCATCAGCATTCTCAACTTTCCTCAATCCACACCAGCATCTCACATACCAGCCATCCACAGGTCTCCCACACAAAATCGTATTGTAGGATTTGCACTAGCATATTGTAGGATAGTCCATTCACAGTGTTTCCCGCATAAAATCCAAATATGCCTTCTGGGCAATTTTAGTTCATCCCATCGATTTATTGCTGGATTACTGCACAAACATCATATAAGGGCAACAGTATAACACAAAATGTAATATGACTGTAATATAACACATTATACTTACAGCTATCCCTGCATGTTGATTCTAGTAAAATTCGGTAGAGACACGTGAAGTACCTATGTAATGTAGGTCAAAACCGCTGGCCTTACATAAGGTTTGGGCAGTAATGCAGCAATAAATTGATGGCATGAACTAAAATTGCCCAGTCTCTACACCAATCAACTCCACTGAGTCTTTTTTTTTCGAATCTTAGTGTTTCGAGTCCCTTGGTCATAACGTGACGCACGAGCTCTTCAAACTAGTCGACTTGCAAGCACTGCATTTGTTTAAAGGAAAGTCGATGTCATCATGAACGGATCATTGGATTTGTTTTTTAGTTTCCAAAAAGTATACTGAGCGTAGATACGCGTTTGAAACTTTTACGAGGAATACTAAAAAGATGCTGGTGAAGCAAAACAATTCTACAATATTTGAGCTTTTACGACGCCTTAGTAAAGCTGTGTTCACTCACAGGTTTCGAGTCAGATTCAAAACAGCGTCTTAAAAACTTTTTTGTCCAAACCTAACAAAAATGAAATAATTAAGGCTGTCAGTATTCGATTCATTCCCACAAAAACTGCAGAGAAACTACGACTACATAATGTATATGCTTAATGTTTTAAGATGCATTTTATGTGTTGTTACAAAATACAGCTTTTGATGTAGTGAGCCTAGTCAATAATCAAGCGAAACGTTTCGTAATGAAAGTTCTGTTTTGAAATTCAACAGTGTCTGCATTGTCAAAATGTATGTTTCGCAACTTACACTGTTTACATTTAGTATCAAGTGACGAAACCTCTTCTTGAAACCTCCTCAAAAATTGTGGTTACTCCCTTTGAGACGGCGCGGTGGTGTAGTGGTTAGAGCGTCCGCTTCGCAGTCGGTAGACTAGGGGTTCATTCCCCTTGTTGAGTCATACCAAAAGACTTTAAAAAATGGCATCCACAGCTTTCCTGCTTGGCGCTCGGCATTTATGGGAGGTTGTGGAGAACAAGCCGGCAAGTTCGCTTGTTGTGTCGTTGGGCAAGGCACTTAACGGGACGCCCCACCTTTATGTGGAAGACAGGTGGCCCAGACACCTCAAAAATGGCAACTCCCAAGCGAGTGCGGACGTCCCGTCCAAAATATAGCGATACAATTCGCTTTCTCGTGAATGGAGGATAAATATGAACAAAAATACAAAAATACAAATACAAATACGTAATATTTTGTCTATTGATACATTGGGAAAATTTTGTTCCTGGTTCCTAACACCGCTATACTGCACCAATCACCTGCCACCTCAATGTACTGGTGCGGTTAATGACTCCATAGGGTTGGATCTAAATGGTTGTTAGCTTTCGCAAAGGTTCTAGGTCTAAGGGCACTCCTATTCAATATTTTTTTGATGCTAACCTCTGACCGATTGCAGAAGAGCAGCGCGTACTTTCTTTATAATCTGTCATTTATGTTTTCTTCTTTGCTCTCCTACCTCTCTTGCCTTCTGCTTCTTCTTCTGATAAGCGGCAACGTTTATCTTAATTCTGGCCGTATTTTCCCTTGTTTGATGTGCACCGGCAATGTCACTTAAAGAGGTAGGACAGTGCAGCACACTAACTAACTTGAACAGAACCATCTAAGTTACACTTTCCTCTTTCCCTTGTAGTTCTACTCCCTCACATCTTATAAGTTGTCTTCCTTCCTCTAATTTGGCCATTTCTGGAAATTATCATTTATCTGATGCTGTGATTTCTGCTTAGGGGACCGCAGCACGTAAACCTCTTTTCTTGGATGTAATTTAGCCAACACTACTATTCTCAGGGCAATTCCTTTCCTTCACCTTTGCTTGATGACCTACTACCCTCCTTCTGCTCGATAACTAAACCCTCTTTATGAATGTTTACCACTCTATTTCTCCACTGTCAGTACTCCTTCATTGGCTTCCTTTTATCTGAGATGAACAGGGTTCTTCAGTGTAATGCAGGAGATCTTTGTACCAGAAGGAAGCAATTTTTCACGGAGTTCAACCTCGTTTCTCTTTTTCTTCAAATTCCACAGATACGCTGCTTTGTGATCCGATCTGATCCGTGTCTGGGTCTTTCTCTCCTGATGACACACACGCTGGTGGTGCAGTCATTGTTTTTATCAGATAATCGTATATCCTTTACTGAACTCCCCATTTTTTCTCTCTCATCTCTTGACCCCTACTCTGACCATGTGGGTATCAAAATTTCTCTGCAAACACTCCTTTTTTCTTTCTTAAAATTTATACTTCACTTATTCGCTCTTCTTATCAGGAAACTAGATTCGACTTCTTTCTCTCCTTCTACTCTTCCTTCCTCTGGAAGTTTTTTCATTCTGAGGGACTTTAACTTCCGCCAACTCTTTGTGACTCAAGAGGTACTCTAGTTCGTCGTGGGGACGAAATATTCGATTGGACTTTTTTTTTTCATTTAAATGACCATAATTCCTCTATTCTTCTTTATCACTCTTTTTACAGCCGCTTTTCTCTGGAAGTTTCTTTTGCACATTTATTTCGTACTATCGTGCTCTTGGCAGGTGTTTGAGAAGTTGGCTGCTTCTGACCATCTTCTTATTCTTTACATTATGCTTCTTTCTACAATCTCATGTCAGAACAAGTTTGCTCCTTTTAATTTTCAGAAAGCTTGTATGGATGGCTTCGCTCTCCATTTTGACTTGCATTATCCTGTGGTAGAAGAGAGCTTCTCTTTCTCTCTCTATTCTCTGCAACTGCTCTCTTTACTTCTCTGTCACTGAATACGGTCAAATCTTTTGTTCCTTTTTGGTGTATCAAATGCCAACTTCATTCTTGATGGCCTTCCGAATGCCAATCTCATGCTTGGTGATCTTCTAAAGTGATAGACGAGGTCATCGAAGACATAAGGCTTTTGCTTGGGCTCAGAGAGGAGATGAAGAACACCAGACTTACGTTTATGCTGAATTGATGAAGCTGGCTGATCATGACAACAGCATTGCTGTTGAATGGACCAAGTATGGAATACAGAATGGAACAATTCCACCAATAGACTGTGATTTTACGCCCAGCCCCATTGCACGATCCGAAGGATTATCTTTGGACCAAGCCTTATAGGTCAAACTTAATAGACTGCAAACAAGATTGCTCATTTCCTTGGTATGTACTTAGGAAAATGTGGCATGAAGATTTTGATCTTTTGGCATCTACCACCTGCCCAAAAAGGTAGTTCAAACAAGATCGGTCTCAAAAGAAAAGAGAACAATAATGTTGTTAATGCTAACAAAGTCGGCCAAGCATGACGTTTATACACCTTAGCCCAGGATGCGGTCTAAACTGACATATTTAATTTCCCCCTTCTATCTTTAATAAATATTACTGTTTTAATTGGTATATCTCAGTTGTCTTATTTACTACAAACTCCTAACCCCAAAATGAAATAGAATAAATACTGCCTGCCACCCACCACCTTATGCCATTGTCAAGACTGCTTATTAAAATCACTACACACAAATATTAACATGAACAGTTGCGAATAATGGGCGACTAGCTAGTTTTTCCCGTTTGTCAGGCAAATCAAAAACTTGGATGCACTGATAATATATATACATAATGGTTATGCGACAACACAACAAATATAACACCACACATTATGCGAGGTTGTGTAACGTTTCTCCATAAACTACAATGCTGCTGCTGCTGCTGCACTTTGCAGGATCTTTATATTTTTAAGGGACACACGAAAAAACATCACAAATTCGACAAATATTAGTGTGAAACGCCAAAGTTATTTTTTACGAAAATCCAAAATCGGATATCCAGCCAGAAATGTAGATCCTATCAAAGTTGAAAATCAAATTTGTGAATAGTATCAGCCTTTTGACTGGATCCCCCCTATTTGAGTTTGTCGTAAAATATGATTTTGACTTTCCATACTCAGTATTTTCAACATTTTTTGTTATTATGAGTTGATAGACTTGTAGAATTGCTTGCTTGAAAATGCCGTTTTGTAACGTATCATAAATCATTCTATCAAACAATTTATGCTGTGGTGTTTACGCTAATACAGCCCGCTTTACCACGCATTTTCAAATGCTGTGCTTCGTGCGTTGAAGATATTCTGATAAAATTCGCTATTAAATTAATTGTTGTTCACATGATGCAACATAGATTCAAATATTGCGCGGCTCCTGAATTTTGCGGTACCTTGATCCTTGAGCTTTAGCCCTGTCCACCTCCTTTAATTCACCACTGGTTACCATATGTTTGTGACGCCTATTTAAGCAAACATTTAGGATTGTAAATATTTCAGAATACATTGAAGCTGTGCTTTGCTCATATGTATTTATTATTCTGTGAAACTTTTTAAAAAATCTTGCTTTGAAGAACATTTTATGTTTGTTATATTTGGCTGTAAACGTCGTTACTATAAATTTTTATCTACATACGTTCATCGTCACTATGCATATACAAAGGGTGTTTCACAATTATTGAAACAAAGCGATTGGGCACAAATTCAGGATTTTAAATGATACCACAATGATGATTACATTTATTGAAATGTGAAAGGATAACATTTTATAATCTGAAACTGTTTATCTTCAAATCAGAAATAATATGTCAAGAAGATTCTTAGAGTACATGCTCTAGATGTCCACCGTTCTGTCGAAGGCATTCTTGAATGCGGCGTGCAAAGTTGTTGATAACACGCTCACATTCCTCCTGTGTAATGGCCTGAATTTTCTCGGTAATGGCTGCTTTCAAAGCTGCAATAGTGAATGGGTTATCCTGGTAAATGTTGTCCTTGAGGAACCCCCACAAGAAGAAATCTGGAGGATTCAGGTCAGGTGAGTGAGGTGCCCATTCCACTTCAGCTTTGCGGCTGATGAGACGCTTCCCAAACTTTTCACGGAGCCAAGCCATGGTAACATTAGCAGTGTGAGGAGGGGCACCATCTTGCTGGAACCACTGTTCTTTCTCATCAAGGTCCTCATGCTTATCGAGCTCTCCCCAGAACTGCTCAAGCACTGGAACGTAGCGCTCTTTTGTCACGGTTACTGCAATACCGTGATCATCTTCAAAGAAAAATGGTCCGATGATACCATGCTTGGAAATGGCAACCCATGCTGTGCATTTTTTTGAATGCAAAGGGCGTCCAACGACTCTGTGAGGGTTCTCACTTCCCCAAAACACCCAGTTTTTAGAGTTAACGTGACCATTCAAGAGGAAGTGGGCTTCATCTGAAAACCAGACATCATCCAAGAATTTCTCGTTATTGTCGATCGTTTCCGAAAACCACTGGCACATCGCTACCCTTTTTTCCTTATCATTCCCGGTTAGTTCATGCTTTACGTGGATCCGGTATGGATAAAGTTTTAGCTCCTTAACCAGCATGCGCCTTACAGAAGAGACAGAAATGCCAAGTTCTTGGCTCCTTCGACCGAGAGATTTGCTCGGACTCCGACCGACTGACTCTTGAACCCTGCTGACATTGTCGGGGGTGCGGATTGTTATTGGAGGCCCTGAGGGCGATGAGCCCGCTATCCTACGATCTCCACAAGTGCCATGAGCTTCAAACTTCTTGACCAACTTGAAAATCTGACTCCTGTTTGGAAATTGGTTGAAGCTGAACTTCCTTCTGAACCTTGCTTGAACAATCTTGAAAGACTTCGTTTCGTAATATGTCTTTACACAAAAGATCTTCTGCTCCATCGACCAAGGCATAATTAGACTATTTTTTGTTTAACGTATAAAAATGTTAACTATTTCGCTATGACAATCTGAAAACAGAAAAAGAATAAGGTCATTGGTAAAGGTTTTAGAAGCTGCCGCTTTGTTTCAATAATTGTGAAACACCCTGTATTTTGTGTGACCATATAAAAACAATTCGTGCGCTCACTTGAAAGCGCACACTCTCGAAAATCATGCTAATAGAAACATGATTTTCTGTATAGAGCTTAGATCTATTTTATAGCTATATTATTTTCTGTATTTATATTTAATACGACCCCAGTTTGCTGGGGTCGTATTACGAAGTCGATAAGCTTGTTGAACCGTGCTTCACAGATTAGAATAGTGAAGCTGCTCACCCAGCGTGTCAAAAGAGGCAACTTTTGGGCACCCACCAATGGCAATCTATCTTATTGGTGGCAGACTACCTATCAGCAAATTACATGCGTGAAAAATTCGAAATGGAATGCCACTTTCGCTTAGGCAATGCGCAATTGTGCATATAAATAACTGTTTCAAGTCTTGCCTTCATCTCAAGAAAGACGAGGGATAAATACCCCACAACAGATGCTTTTATAATAGGGCCCCGGTTGGTAGGCTACTTATATTCACGATCTGGTGGCTTATATCAAGCTAATCATCATATTGCGTTGGATGCCTCATTGTAAATTTGTAGTAGATAATCAGTTTTTGTCCGGTTTTATCCCGTTAGCGGAGTTGGCCTAATTCACCCTCTATTTATTTTGCAAGTTTTCGCTTTCCATCTCGCCACGTCGCTCGATTCAGAGCATTCTCCGTCTTTAAACCAGTCTTCTTTGTCCTTTCCTCTTCGACTTCTTCCAGGTCCCCTTTGGTCGTCCTCGCTTTTTCTTGTCACTCACCAAGATTTAAGGCAACTCGTAAAACACTATCATCATCTTTGCTGCACCTGTCCGTACCATTTAACTTCATTTGCTTTTGCCAGCCCATATACAGTTTCATTTAATTTCATCATGTCTATATGTTGTTCAGTAGTCTTTCTGTTTATAATTTTCCGGCCAAACACGGCTTTCACCGTAGCCTTTTTCTTTCTTCTTAAAATTGCTTTTTCATGTTCTATCAAGAACCACGTCTTGCTTCCATTTTACATTGCTGATCTTACGCAACAACGATAAATTTCATCTTTTATCTTCAGAGGATACCTATTTTTGTTTCCCAAACAACAAAATCCATTCACTGCCTCCACTTCATGACACAACTTCTCGATCGAATACATCATTCATATATGTCTTAAAGAAACAAAGCATATTGCCAACCTACTCGTAACTCTTCGTTTTCACACATTTGCCATGAATCCACTTTCTACATTTCGTACACAGCACTAAATTGGCCATTACTCTCGTTCCACAAACTTCACATGAATCTATCTTGCTTTAGATCAGTTTTCCTTCCGACCCGCTAACCATCACTTTTTGTTTTTTGATGTTGACCATCAAACCAGTACTTTCAATTACTTCCTTTTAATTTCAGATTCTTTCTGTTCAATCTTTTATGGCTTTGCTCAGGAAAACAAAATCATCTGCATGCAATATCTCATTGATCACATTTCTTCTTGCATTTTCTACAATGATATCCGCAACTACTGCAAACAACAGAGGCGACCGCACGAATCCTTGATGTAAACCAACTTTACTTCAAACTCTTCTGACTACCCAGACCACCCACTCTCTTGTCTTCGCTCCATCATACCACCTCGTAACTGTTCAAACTTTTAGTTTTAATAACCCGTTCTTTCTCGTAGCCCGCTCCATCGGCTTCCTTGGAACTCTATCATATGAATTTTCCAAGCCAACAAAACACATATGAAACTTCCTGTGATATTCCTCCTGTATTCCTCTCACAATGAGCATTGGGTCTACTGTTCCTTTTCCTAATATAAATCCAAACTGCATTTTGTTCAAATCGATTATCGTTTGTATTTGCTTCTCTAGCACCTTTTCAACAACTTTTGTGGCATGTTCTAGCAGTTTTACTTCCCTATATGATCTCTAGCTTGACCCTCTATACGTTCCTTTAAAAATTAGCATAATCTCACCAGTTTTCTATTCATCATGCATTCCTCTACCGTCCAACTCGCGCTAACGCAGGTCTATCATCACTTTAACCCCAATTTTGCCATTTGCAACTATCATCTTGAAACTTACTTCCGACAGTCCACTTACCTTTCCTGACTTTATTTTTCCATTGCTTTCCTGAGATCACTCTTCACGAGTAACTCTTTTAACCGGTCCTTCCACTACCTCGGTTTCCACCATCTGGTCCCATTCCTTCTCTTTATTCATGATCTATTTCAGGTGTTCTTTCTAGCTTTTTACCCAGTCTTCTATAAAACCCAATCGACCACTTTTTCCTCTTTAGCATCTTCTTCCTTCAAAATCTTTTCCTTTCTTTTGTATTCTCCTGTTGGAATTCTGAAATAAATTATTACTTTTTGTTTGCTTTCTTCCTCCTAGCTCTAGCAATAACTTTTCTTTTTTGATTTCTCATGCGTTCGTATTTGGTCGTCTTATATTATACTGGAAACTTGCATAGTTCTTTAAATGCTGCCTTCTTACTTGCTGTAGTATCTTTTCTTCCTTATTTCATCACCACCACATGTCTCCTCAATGTCTCCTAGATTTCTTTCTTCCACACAATTCGTCACGTGCCTTTGAAACTCCATCCTTGAAAGTTTTCCACAAATCAGGTGCGTCTATGTTTACTAGTTCTTTTACTCTTTTTGAAGTTTTACTTTTGTTTGGTTTTCGTGTAACTTCCACATTCTTCTTATGATGCGTTCCTTTCTCACAGTCATGTAAAAACCTTTTTATCCAGACCTCCTACCACCAGCCTGTGTTGCAGTTTCCATGAAATCACTTTGATATCCCTTACATACTTTGTCTTCCCCTCCACAAGCACAAAATCACTTTGTATTTCACTTCCACTTGCTCTATAATTTATTTTCCTTTTCCTTTTGAAACCACGTGTTTGTTACGCACAGCGCTTTTCCATCACAAAATTCCAGCAATCTTCTTCCTCCCACAATTCTCTTCCCGATCCAATTCCTCTTGCGCGCAATTGCACATCTTTAAAACCCTCAACACATTTCTCCACATAACCATTGAAATCCCCCAGAGAAAAAGATGATTTGACTAGAACTTTTCAAGTGTCATTCACTCGCCATTTTATCATAAAAGCAAATCTTCTTTATGTCTGATCTTCCGTTTTGTGGCCCATACGCCCATATTATTCAAATCCCTTTTTTAACTAAAGTTTGTACTAAAGATTCCATTTCCTCCAGATCCTGTGTCTTTTCCTGACTACCACAATTTATATCTTTGTCCCTGAGTACCCTAAAAATTAGCTTCTTGGCCTTTCCTTCTTAACTCTTTAATACAGTACTGTACACAACAACTCTTCTCTTTTTTAGTTCTTATCACACTTCTGTCTTTCTCCACAAAGACTTCCTTTATTTAAAGTTCCAAATCTTATCCCATGACATTCAGATTTAAACCCGGAGATTTTTCGCACCGCTGCTGGAAACTGGAGGATGTGTTTATTTTTCTCATGATGAAGATTTTTTGGAGGGATTTTTTTACGGGAGCATGCTTTTACTTATCCCCGACCGCAATTTTTTGACGCGAGTGGTGCAAGGAAGCAATTTAGCTAGCAATCTCACCATTGACAGTGAAATTGCGTTTGGTAGCTACTCAATAGTCGCCTCTTACGACATTCTGGGTAAACAGATTTACTATTCTTCTGGTGAGGGACGGTTATATCATATAATTGATATTCTATATTCTTACGTAGCTTGTCTGAAAAAATGCAAGGTGACGATATGAGTCAGACTTTTCCGAATAACAGCAAAATGACAATAAAAAACTTGTTTTTAATTACTCATTTTTTATCAGGATTTTTTGGACACAGTGGCTGATCTGAAAGATGCATCAGAGTTTCACAGACAAGTTCTCATTAACATTCTTCAGCTTCTTCAAGGAATTGAACATCTTCAGTCGTCAGGGTTTCATTATTCTCATGTTAGTGTGGAGCATCTTGTTATCACTGAAAATCAGCAATTTTTGCAAATCTTGCCACATTTGCATAACTTTGAGACACAAGAAAAGCAAAAAAGCACCGTAGAACATAAGGCAAATATTGGCCTAGGCCCAGATTCGGATTCTAATCTTTTTCAATCTTCAACCACTCAACAAGTGGGACGCCTTTTGAAGAATATGATGAAAAGCAGCCGCCACTTGATTAACGTTGTTGGATCGTCGGAAGCAAATGCTAATCGGAAGTCAACAACATCTACATCATGGCATATTGCTCCTGAAACAAAGTTTTCTCAAGCTATCCATTGTATCATCAAGCATTTTGAAAGCAATCCAGGTTTAAATATGGAAGAGGCAGTCTTAATTATTCAGTGTGCACTTTGGGGCCCTTCCGATCTTGGTGAATTGAGTATAAATGATGTCTCCCCATACACTGCTTTAGAACTCTGGATTGAGATGGAACAGGCGAAATTGGTCAACAATCTCGCTGTACTTGCTTCCACTGATAAATTTACTCCTTCGTTTTTTCTTAAACATTGTTACTTTGCTTCAATAACTTCTCAATCACTTTTTGATGGCTTAAAGGTTTTAGAAAGAATCTAAGTTTATGGGAAACAGTATGTGTTAAAACACTACACCAAAAGATAGAAACCACTACAGACTGTTTCGCCAAAATAACTCATCAGGTGATAACAGAAATCCAACAATATATATACGTAAATATTTTAAGCATTATAATAAAATCTCTGTTGCCGCCTTATCAGCGACTTTAACAAAACAATCTGTTGCGGGTTTTAGCCTTTTGTGAAGTGTTTTTTGTATATATTTTCCAACACAGTAGTTGAGCACTTCAGAAGCAAACAAGTAAAATGTGAATAACTTGCTGTATGTATGTGTGTATACGCGCGCGTGTGTGTATTGGCAATCGTATGGAAATTGAGTATGTATAGCAATTCAAAGTCAGCCATTATGTTATGGAGTACATATCTAGCCCCAACCTTAACCCCTGCCGACTTTGAATTGTTGACCCTGAGTTGTAACCACACCACATATATATATATATATATATATATATATATATATATATATATATATACTCGTATATGAATAATTATATATATTAAACTTGGCAAAATGTTTAAGAGTGCTCAATAACAACAGAACAAATTGATAAATATTTGTTGGCAAAAATACAATAGCCTTGTTTCGCCGTTAAGGCTCTTCAGATATTCAGCAAAAAATCAAAAAATGAACCCAAAACAAACTAAAAAAGCAGTATTACTTACGGTTGTTTGAGGAAAATAAGCAGAAGTAGTCGAGTACCCAACTAAAATCTATCAAACTAAGGAAAAACTGATACTGAAAAATAACCTTTTCTGCTGGTTCTCCTGCGAACAGCAATCTCATCTGGGTAACTATGAAAGTTAGTATGAGAGTTATAATGATGCAACGATGGGAACAGGTATATACTTAATATGGTAAACGATAAGTTGTCAAAGTAGACGAAAAAGAAAGAAAAACGGCAAAAGTAATAGAACAAAACACATAAACCTACAACGAACCGTCCAATTTGATACTTTTTAAATTAAATTTCCTTCTTTTAGTTTAAATACTTTTTAATTTAAATTTCAATGTATTTACTATTTCGGATCGTTTGTTGAGCATTATCTTTCTGTCGCCGCTTAGGACGGCAAGCTTTTCAGTCAGGCACAGGTTGCATCTACTGCCTCCGCAATAATACAATGGTGCTGCAGAAACAACAGACCGTTTTATTGATGGCTAAATACCATTGTCCTTCACTCGCCAAACTTCTTTTGATAGCTTGGTTGCATTTCTTCTATTTCGGTGGGTAAATCAATGTTTGTGAATGCTAAATCTCGTTTTAAAATCTGTAGAACAGGATCCATAATATAATTAAGTAGTATTGCTAGAGGATATTTTTGTTTTATCACAATTGACTTTTGTTGGCATTTGCCGTTAAGAGGACACACGGTTTTTACTCTGTAATTGCACTGTGGATGGGCAGCGAAGGGTCTATCGACCTTTGGCAAAGTGAAAAGAAGCTTTTTGTTGTGATTCGAGATGACTGGAGCCATATTCGGCATAGAGCTATAGCTAATTTCAATATTGTTTTTATTGCATTTCTTATAGAGCCGATGGTGTTTAGGGAAATGCTTTGTGATTAGGTTTAGAAATTCTTGGCCAATATTTGTTTCAGCGTTTTCACTATATGGAGAGGGGAACCGAACTGTGTTTCCTCTTTTGCTGCTGTTTGTATTGGTTGTTTTTGCTTCTTTCCGTTTTTTTAAATAAATTTTGTATCCGCTTTCATGAAGAGCTTATTATACATCGGAGCCGCTCTATAAAACTCATCCTGAGATGATAATAGTTGGGTGAGCCGATCATTGACCATAGATGGGATTTGTTTTTTATTGATCGAGGGTGTTTGGAATTTTAGTTTATTTACAGCTGGCTGTCGTTCGGTTTTCTATTTGGCCAAAATTGTCCAGTGTTAATGTTTAAAGTTGCTTCCAGAAAGTCGGTCTGAGTCAGGTTTAATTCCACCGTTATTTTCATACCATAATCATAAAATTTCTAGAACAGCTGTTTTCGAGTGCGGTCAGTTCTTTGTCCAGAAATGTTATTGCGAACACCCAAACCATCATCTCTTGACAGACCAACACAATTACAGCCAAATAGATGCTTCATTTAATGAAGCAAAAACAAACGTACTAGCTCGCAAACTTCAGCTCCGTCAAACAATCCCATATTGACATCAAAAGTATAATTGCCTTTTTTGATCCAGGAGTTACCATCACAAAAAAGTTGCAATTTACGTGATTGCATTATAATGCGTAATGATTCTTGATCTACTACAGAGTAATTTTTGGCGAATTGTAATGCTTTCCATAAAAAAGACTTTAAAATGGAGGGGTAAAAATCTTAATATATCAAACTTCATAAACTCGGAATATCAATCAAACTTCATAAACTTGGAATGGGGCTTGTTTGGTATTGCTTGAAACCAAAAAGTTACTGCAGAAGTATTACGCTATTTGTTGAGATCAAAATTGACCCGAATGCTGCTGTTGATATTGTCCAGTATAATTTTGCTCATTTTACCAATTTCAGATTTGGTGGAGCTTATAAGTCTACATTTCGGGATGTTTGGTAAATTTAGTTTGTGATGCGTCAAGGTAAAAAAGGCATTGCGTTCAGAAAGCGCTTCAACTCTGTCATTCAAATTAAGTTCTGTTGCAATAATTTTTGCCTCCAAGTTAATCTTGTTCATTGTTGTGAGTTCAATTTTTTGGTAGGTGGAGATGACATTGTCTTGAACCTGCTTTTTATAATCTTGCGTGTTGACCTAATAAAGATTGGTGGATTTATCGGCCGGCATAAACAACGTCTTAGAAGACTTGATATTTTTAACATCTCGTTTAAGCAAACATCTCGTTTGAGCAATCGCCTGCTCTCTTAACGGCAAATGCCAACAAAAGTCAATTGTGATAAAACAAAAATATCCTCTAGCAATACTACTTAATTATATTATGGATCCTGTTCTACAGATTTTAAAACGAGATTTAGCATTCACAAACATTGATTTACCCACCGAAATAGAAGAAATGCAACCAAGCTATCAAAAGAAGTTTGGCGAGTGAAGGACAATGGTATTTAGCCATCAATAAAACGGTCTGTTGTTTCTGCAGCACCATTGTATTATTGCGGAGGCAGTAGATGCAACCTGTGCCTGACTGAAAAGCTTGCCGTCCTAAGCGGCGACAGAAAGATAATGCTCAACAAACGATCCGAAATAGTAAATACATTGAAATTTAAATTAAAAAGTATTTAAACTAAAAGAAGGAAATTTAATTTAAAAAGTATCAAATTGGACGGTTCGTTGTAGGTTTATGTGTTTTGTTCTATTACTTTTGCCGTTTTTCTTTCTTTTTCGTCTACTTTGACAACTTATCGTTTACCATATTAAGTATATACCTGTTCCCATCGTTGCATCATTATAACTCTCATACTAACTTTCATAGTTACCCAGATGAGATTGCTGTTCGCAGGAGAACCAGCAGAAAAGGTTATTTTTCAGTATCAGTTTTTCCTTAGTTTGATAGATTTTAGTTGGGTACTCGACTACTTCTGCTTATTTTCCTCAAACAACCGTAAGTAATACTGCTTTTTTAGTTTGTTTTGGGTTCATTTTTTGATTTTTTGCTGAATATCTGAAGAGCCTTAACGGCGAAACAAGGCTATTGTATTTTTGCCAATAAATATATATACTCGTGTATATACATATAAAATAGTCACTTAGCTTTACAGTGCTCGACAGTAAGCTTGCCGGAGTCGTAATATATATATTTCTACGTGCATAGCTACAGAATAGACATTAAAAACCACGACAGTCTGTTTCGCCAAGTGGCTCGTCAGGTGGTGCGTCTGCAAAATACATATAAAAAACGCTATAAAACGCTATAAAAACCGGCATAAAAATGTAAAAGTTAACCAATAAGTGCAATACATTTGGAAATGCAGCAACTAATGCAACACGTCTCAGAAGTTAGGACAGATGTCAATTAAGCCGCCGGTGGTGCTGGGAGATAAGACTTTTGGCGAAGGTAGATTGCTAAAACTCAAAGCTCTAGAGAAGGACGGGATCGAAAACAGTGTAGGTGCTACGAAAAATTTTTTAATTTACACTTGTTAGTGTGGCGGCATTTGTAATCATCAGTGTTGACCTTGTATAGGTTGGTTGTTTTGTCTGCCAATACAAACAGGTCTGGTGATGCGTGGATGGTCTGGAGGTCCTTGGCAAGTTTATCTTGAAGGAGGTTGGAGACTCTTCTGAACCGTTTTTCTGACTCTTCTGAACCATATCCCGCTACGTCATTGAATAAGAGAACCGAACTGATGGGAAAATGCCGCCACACCAACAAGTGTAAATTAAAAAATTTTTCGTAGCACCTACACTGTTTTCGATCCCGTCCTTCTCTAGAGCTTTGAGTTTTAGCAATCTACCTTCGCCAAAAGTCTTATCTCCCAGCACCACCGGCGGCTTAATTGACATCTGTCCTAACTTCTGAGACGTGTTGCATTAGTTGCTGCATTTCCAAATGTATTGCACTTATTGGTTAACTTTTACATTTTTATGCCGGTTTTTATAGCGTTTTATAGCGTTTTTTATATGTATTTTGCAGACGCACCACCTGACGAGCCACTTGGCGAAACAGACTGTCGTGGTTTTTAATGTCTATTCTGTAGCTGTGCAAATAGAAATAATATACTCGTGTATATATATATATGCATGTGGTATCGCAACAATTTACGGTCAGCAGTTCAAAGTATATATATATAATTATACACTACATGTCAGGATAAAATAAAATAATAAAACCACTACAGCTCTTTCGCTAATGGCTCATCAGGTGGTAACTTATTCAATAGTGCTTAAAATTACATACGTAAAGCTCTAACTGTAGTTGTTATCGAGCACTGTGCCAGCAACGTGAGACTTTCTCTTCCTAATATACAGGGTGGTCGCTAGAAAAGCGGAAAATTTGAAGATCTGCTAGTGGAATGCAATCTGTTCTTTGTTATGCTGCAGTTTCATGGTATGGCAAAACGGAGCTTCGATTTCTTGAAAGATATTATCAGAGTCCTAAAAGTATGAAGAAAAAACAGTAAACCAACAACTTTTTTGTGAGGAGATGTGTCCACAGGTGTTCAGCGATATACGAAATGCAATGGGCGACCAAACATGGAGATGGCAGCAGGATGGTGCCAAGGCTCATACAGCAAGGGCTTCAATTCAGTTTCTTTGGCAATCTACTCCTGATTTCATTGAACGGAAAGATTGGTCCTCAAAAAGTCCAGACTTAAACGTCATAAATTACTGCGTTTGGAGCTTGTTATTGAAAGAGGCTCAGCACTATCGACGTGACAAAAACTATTGATGATTTCAAAACGTGTTTGGCAAGAGCTTGGAGTGATATCCCACAAGTTACCTTTCAAAACGCTACATGAGCTTGGATTTCTTGGTTAAGACGCTGCTCTGAAGTGCACGGACGACATTTTGAGCATATATGAGTGTAATATAAGTCTTTGAAAAACTTTGTAAAAGTTATTTTTTGTGAAAATAAATAGCTGTATGACAAATTTTTTTCCGCTTTTCTAGCCACCACTCTGTAAATATACTGTATATATATACACACATATAAAACAGTCACTTAGCTTCACAGTGCTCAACAGCAAATTTGCCGGAGTCGTAATACATTTCTATTTGTACAACTACAGAATAGACATTAAAAGTTTTTAGTTGTACAAATAGAAATATATATATGTAGGCTTGCCATACGTCCCGTTTTTTCAGGCCTTGTCCCGGTAAATCGATCGAAAGTCCCGGTTTTTCATTCAGTCAGCCAGCATTGCTAGAACTACGGCATTAAACGTTTGTCCCGGTAAGTAAAGGCATTATAACAACGAACTCTAGCTTGATGACGATTCGGGACGGAAGTGACACAAAAGGAGCAGCAAAAGCAGGTGATTACTTTTTTTTCGGAGGACAACCCCATTGTGGGTGGAATTTATTGATATGTTATTGTTATTGATTATTATCATTGTTATTGATATGGAACTAAGGCAAATTGCCCCCGAAATGGAGGTGTGCTCCAAAAAAAAGAAAAAAAAGGTCAACACCTGCATTACCGCCGCTAAGTGTGTCCGGACTTTGCCTCGTTACACGTAGTCAGGCGTGTTGTCTCCAAGCGTCCCGGATTTTGATCACAAAAATATGGTAAGCTTATATATATTGTATATGTACATGTGTATGTAAGAGAGAGTAATCTCGGTAGTAATGGCGAGGGTGCTCAATGAATCGAGCATCAGAGCTAAAACTAACTATTGAAGATCACAGTTACATTTATATTAAATAATCAGTTTTTACTTCCACAACTGCTTTTTTGCCTAAAGCCTCATCAGGCTTGCATAAGATCTCATTTAATTCAAATAAATTGAATACAATCTTACGAACGCCTGATGAGCTTTCGGGCGAAAGGGCTGTTGCAGAAATAAAAATTGATTATTTAATGTAATTGTAATCTTCAATAGTTATATATATATAGAGAGAGATCTACTCTTCAAATCCGGTTTTGCCCGCGTTAACGCAGGTGGCCGGATTAACCTCATGTTTCTCGATAGTTCGTACGCACCATCACGCCACTTTGCTCTGTCAATGGCATTCTCCTTCTTCAGTTCAATCTAATCGGTATGCTTCTCCACTTGTCTCTTCCGCGTCATATTCGGTCGCCCACGCCTTCTTCCCGCCACTTCAAAATCCAACTCTCTTCTCAAAACATTACCATTATCACTTCTCAAAACATGTCCACACCATCGTACTCCACTTGCCCTGGCTAGTCCATCTAAAGTATCCTTTAAACCTAGCAAGCTCATAAGTTCTTGGCTCCTTCTTTTCTCAATCATCTTAACTCCACATATTGCTCTCATTATTGCTTTTTTGATTTCTCAAAATTGCCATCTGATTCTCCCTCAGACACCATGTCTCGCTCCCAAACAACATTGCTGATCTTACGCACCTCTGATTAATCCTTATTATTTTTAACGAAAACTTTCTCCCATATTCTCAAAATTTTATCCATTCAATTCTCGTTCTTGCTGTTACCGCTGCTTCACTTCTACTACTAACGTTCAACCTGTCCCCCAAATAGCTCTTCACAAACTCAACCTGGTCAAAAAATGATATTTCTTCACCTGGTTCCACAATTCCTTTCTTTGTATCAACACATAGCTTACAAGCAAAACCTTTTGCCAGAGTTGAAGTTACCTTTTTAATTTTCGCGCATCTACCATGTACCCATTTACCACACTTTGTGCACATCGCCGAATTTACCATCACCCTTTTGCGCACTTGGCACAAGGATCAACTTTACTCTTGAGTACCTCACCTTTCAAACCACTTACCACTACTTAGTTTTCTTAAGGTTCACCTTCAGTCCCTCTCTTTCCAACGTTTCTTTCCATTTTAAAAACTTCTCTTTCAAATTCTTTATACTTTCACTCATTGAAACCAAGTCATTCGCATACAAAGTTTCATTCATCAATCCTTCTCTTGCATTTTGAGAGCTTGCATCCGCTGCAATTGCAAAAAGCAGTGGTGACAACACAGATCCCCCAACTTGTACCAAGAATTCATCAGATAACTTAGATCCCAATCGAACTTTTGTTTTTGCCCCGTAATAGAGGCTCATTACCGCTCTTGCAATTACTTCTGATAAACCTTTCTTCTTCATTGCCCACTCCATTATCTTTCTTGAAACTCTATCAAATGCCTTCTCAATATCCACAAAACACATGTACAACTTTTCTTCTTATCCGAATATTTCTCTTGCATTCTTTGTACAACAAGCAATGTGTCTGTCGTTCCTCTTCCAGGCCTAAAACCAAACTGCATTGAATCGATATTTACAAATTATCGAATCCTTTTCTCCTGCACTTTTTCAACGATTTTCATGGCGTGCTCCAACAGCTTTACTCCTCTGTAAGTATTGCAATTGTTTTACATCTTCCTTTTCCTTAGAAATTAGTACCAGCGCACTTGTTTTCCATTCATCTGGCGTTTCTTCCCCATTCAACACGCGTTGGCAAAGCTCCACCGTCACACTAACCCTTACTTCTCCACTAGCGCATATCATCTCTGCACATACTTCAGAGGGTCCAGCTGCCTTTCTTGGTTCCATCACTTTTATTGCTCTCGCCATTTCTTCGCGGATAACATTTTTGATCGGTCCCTCTACCATACTAGCTGCTGTCACGCGGTCCCAATTATTCTCTTTGCTCATAATCTCCTCCATGTGATTTTTCCATATTCTTTTCCTGTCTTTTTCACAGAAACCTAACCTTCCGTCTTTTCCTCTCATGCATCTACCTCCTTCAATATCTTTCCCGTCTTTTTTCATGAACTTCACTAGTGTAAAAATGCTATTTGGTTTTTTGTTCAGTTTTGTTAACTCTTTTTCATCTTCTTTCCTCATAGAATTAGCAACCACTTTCTTGGTTCTATTTTTGATATTCTTATATCTAGCCTTATTTTCCTGTGATCGACTTTTGCACATCTTTTTATATGCCACTTTCTTTTGTTGTATTGCTTCCCTCACCTCTTCATTCCACTACCATGTATCCCCATGATTTCTCCTACCTTTTTTTTCCACATACTTCATCACAAGCTTGTAGCATACTATTTTTAAAAGTAGTCCATAGATTGGGTGCATCAACATCAACCAATTCCTTGACTCTTTCTTGAAATCTTGTTTTTATATTATTTTCTTTCAACGTTCAAACCTTCCTTCTAATAGTTTGTTTGTTCTTCACTACTTTCTTCAACTTTCTTTTGTCTATGGCTGTTACCACCAGCCGATGTTGCAACTCCCAGGGGATGGTTTTCACGTCTTTTAAATACTTTCTATTGTTTTTACCAATCAACACAAAATCAATCTCAGTTTCATTTTCACCCATACTGTATGTTGTTTTTCTCTGCTCCTTCTTTTCAAACCATGTATTTGTTACGCACAACTCCTTTTCATCACAAAACTCAAGTAATCTTGTAAACCTTGCAACTAATTGGCAAAGCAGCATACGGGCGTAAGGGGCATTAACAATTTATTAAAATGAATATGCCAGGAAGCAACAAAATGAATATGCCCCTTACGCCCGTATGCTGCTTTGCCAATTAGTTGCAAGGTTTACAATTTCCTTCTTCGCTTAATAATTTTCAAATCTCAAGTAGTCTTCTTTCCTCAACATTTCTTTTGCTAATTCCATACCCACGATGCACACCCTCAAAATCATCAGTCCATTTCCCAACATGTCCGTTGAAGCCCCCACACCAAGAACCACTTCATCAGGGCTTTGCAAATCCCCTCACTTGCCATGTCGTTATCAAATTGATCTTTCTTGGACTCTGATCTTCCAACCTGGGGAGCATACGCACATATGACTCTTATAACTTCCTCCTCAAAGACCAGTACCACTGCCATCACTCGGTCACTTTTTCTTCAGACTTCTATGACCTCTTCACAAAGTTCTTCTTTTACTGAAATTCCAACACCTACTATTTCATCATTATTTCCAGGCCACCACAGCTTATATCTCCTACCTCTGGTACCAACAAATCGAGTTACTTGTTCTCTCGATCTTACTTCCTGTAGACAGCATATGTCCACTTCTTTCTTTCTTAACTGTTCACACACTTCCGTACCTCTTCCACAAAAACTTCCAACTTCCAAATCTTATCTCAAATTTCTGTAACCCGGAGATTCTTCGCACCCCCCGCCCATTTAAGAGTTGCCGGGGACTGGGAGCCGATTCTTAACAAAGTTTTTCATGAGGTAATTTTTTGGAGCTTTTGTCTTTTACCGAGAGCATGCCCTTACCTCCAACCTCAGTTTTTAGGTATGAGGAGTCCCCAATCTTAGTTAACATAAACTGGTAACCAAAAGTCGCCTTTTACGACATGCTGGGTGAACAGCCTCACTATTCTATCTACGGTGAAGCACGAGCATATTAACATGAGTTAGCTATATGTTTACGTATGTGTACATATTTATAGTGGTGCTGGGAGGCATTATTTATGTATAACTATGTATGAAAGCGATTGTATAAAATTGTGTAATTAAATATACTCATTGTTTTGAATTAAAACAGTGATTCTTAATTTTAAAAAACACGCCGAATTTCTGCGTCAATTTCCAAACTCGTCGAACCTTTCAATTTGCCCCACGATTATGAATCGACAACATATTCAACAAATATGAAATCATTACAACAGAAATCCCTTAATCTGGTTCTTTTAGCTGTTCCCTTTCAAAGGCCGCCACAACAGATTATTTGTATGCTCTTCCATTATTCCAATCACCTTTATATTATCACTATTCGTGAGCTTTTTTGGTTCTTTCTATTTTCTTTTCTTTCGTCAGCCTATTTCCATCATCCTGCTCCCAACGTAGTTGTTTTCTCTCAACACATGCTCAAACAATATTAGTCTTGCCTCTTTCACTTCGTTTTTTTATTCCGTTAACATGTGCTGTTTCTAGTACGTGTTGATTTCTCTTTCTGACTATCATTGTTACCAATTCAAGTTTTTGCGAAAATGAAACCGTCAATTTCCTACCGAAACAAAATTAAAATTAACAGTTAAATTAATGCAGAGTTGACGTCAGATGCGCTGAGAGACTGATCTGGACCTTCTACCAAAGTTATTTTGAGGTCAGAACGATGACCACCATTTGTCGGAGGCCATTCTGATTTTTGCTGAAAATAAGTGTTTTTGAGAATTATAAGAGCTGGTGTTAGCCTGTTAAGATAATAATTTAATTAATTAAGGCATATAGGCTAACTGCAATCAGTTGAATAAAATACCACTTCCACGACCGGCTTCGTTCCTTTTCAGAACTCTTTAGGTGGGTGCAGGTATTGAACCAACGATCACATGAATTGCTTCATGCAGTTTGTACTACTTCGCCATCGATCCCGTTGACCGATGCTGTTAATTTTAAGGTTATATATTGTGCACGCTCACTACAGTGAGCTTGATGCGATTTATGCTTTAATTCCCAGCCAAGCTAGTACCTTTATTACGTTATAATACGAATTATAGGAGCTGGTGGTGGGAGTTTATAGGAGTGGTATAAACAGCATGAAGCAATTCATGTGATCGTCCGTTCTATACCTGAGTCCACCTGAAGAATTCTAATGGCAGCGAAACCGGTCGTGGAAGTAGTATTTTATTCAACTGATTGCAGTTAGCCTATATGCCTTAATATCAATTAATTAAATTAATATGTTTTTGAGAAGTGTCACGTAAAAATCAAAATGTTTTTTAAGTTTTGATTTGGGATCAGGAATTGCCAGAAAAGTCAAGTGTTTTAAATTAATGCCGAACCACTAAAAGCTCTTGAACCTGGGTCTGGAATCAACTCTCAACATTACCAGTCAATGCATCTGTTGTTGCAGGTTTTTGGTGACAAACCAGAAGATTCATTTTCTAAGTTTTTTGATTTAGAGAACCGCGTGGAGCTCCTGAGGCAGCTTCATCGAACCTAAGGGTTTCAATCAAACCGTGATTTAGAACCTCAGTATTAGACCGTAACTATTGGTGTTGCCGCTTTTATGGCGGTAGCGATTGAAACGTTTTGTGCTAAAAGCCAAAAATTACTGCGTTGTAACAAGCGCCCTTGAGAAAAATAATCTCACGACGAGTTCCTCTGCTCGGCGGTTTCAAAGAAGTTATAAATTTATTGGTAAAATGTCAAGAAAGCCTGGTGATACAGTGGAATTTGTAAACTACAAAGCAGATTTGGGTAGTTGAACCATACTAAGCGCCATTTTTAGCAGCTGCTTTAGGAGTCTAAAGAAAGAATGTAATGCAGTGCCTTTGAAACACTGCGCAATCATCGACTGACGATTTTTGAGCGTAATTAAGATGCCAGGTTATTTCGTTTGTAACCTTGAGTAGTGCTTTGGCATTGCTTTTAATCAGTGAACCGTCAAATTGTTTCAGGAGGGCAGCAAAACGAGTCATAAATGTTTAAAAAAGTTTTTGGCTGTTTATGACAATCTCAATTTTGGGTGAGGATTTTCTTGATATTGACGCGTAGTTGAGAAACTTTTTTCTCTTGTAAAGTATAACTTGTACCCTTTTTTGAGATCAACGCCTTTGTGTAGCTTCTATGGGTGGCGAGCTTTTTTGATCCGGTAAAAGTGGGTCGCGAGCTGCAAAAAGTAGAAAAACAATGCCCCAAACCTTATATGTAATCATAAGATCACGCAACTAACCAATTTATATATACATGTAAGTACTGATACTCGTTGCTATCGAAGGTGACCAAATACTTTTTGCGTACACTATTTTTCCAAGCTTTGTGTTTATCTTATAAAACTTATTAACAGCCCGCTAATGTTAGTTGCTGTAACTCTTTCCATGTTCCGTTATTTTTGCAGACAATGCATTCGAAAAGCCTTGGGTTGATTTAAGTTTATTTTTGTTGTTTTGTACAAACTCGAAGAAAAAATGAAGAAAAAGGGGACGTTTAAAATGCTTTTGCGTTCGATTAACCTGGCTGTTCACTTATTCGCTCTCACGATGGTTAAATTGACGTAGCCAGTTCCATTTATTCTCTTTTTACGATAAATACCCAGAACACCGACTTTAAAAAGACTTCCCAAATCGATCTGTTAGACAGATCTCCCCTCGATTAAACCTTTAACAAACTTTCTAGCTGACTGCAGGGTTCCTAGAACGTCCGCTCTGCAAAGCTTTTTACCGAGTTAAAAATTGAAGCTACTTGCTCAGTATGATATAAGAGACGACTTTTTACCCACCAAAGCAGTCCTCTTTATTGGTGGAGAGACCAGCCGATTGCAATTTGTAAGCTGGTTCTGGTTGTACGCACTTCCGTCTGATGCCCTCCTTTCCCTCGTCTAGCAACTTTCACCAACTTTTTTAATTTATTCTCTGCTCGACCAACAATTATCAGTACAGAGATCTACTTAACCCAAATGCTGCTAAATAGTTTAATTTTGCCACATGATACAGCATACAACAAAGTTCGTGGAAGGCTGTATTCATAAAAATCGAAAAATATGGAGCTGCGTAACCACAAAAGGCAACTGCAGCATGATTCAATTCACTACCAGAAGAAATTGAACGCTTTAGCTGACTGCGTAAGTCTTACATCTGTTATTTAAACCGTCACCCATGCTCTACGGAAAAAGCTAAAACTAATATGTCTTTTTTTGGAAGCTGGATCTTTTTAGAAAGTTTTTGCAATGTATTCCTTTTGAGAAAAGTAAATGCTCTTCTTCAAAAACAGCAATGCCTCTGGTAAGCGTTAGGCCTGCCCCACAAGGAACACACCCGGAGCGAGAAGCAGGCGGTAGCTAAACAAATCTGCCGGTATCTTAAAAACTGTTTCTCTTTTGTCCAAAGAGTTGAAAAATTCTAGCTTTTTGTCTTCTTACCCCTGAAACAATGGTTCTTGGCGTTTTTACCTCTTTACCAATGTTCTATTTGTTGGAATTTTCCTAAAAATTAATTTTTTACGTTTATGGCATTATTATCAACGCCTCAACTTGCCGACCGTTGCGGTAAAAAAAGAATTTTGCCGCTGGGGGTGGATTTACTCGAAGTTAACAAACGCCCTAGAAGAACAAGCCGGTTGCAGCCTTGCAGAAAATAGTTATTGCTCAGTTGGAATAGGGAGAGTTGGTGAATGACTCGTGAATTGAATTATCATTTCTAACTTAGAGCCCGCGTACCGTATGTAGAAGTCAAACTTGCAATCCACCGACAGCGAGCTGCGTGCTCAAAGTAATACGCTGGATGCGGCACGCCTAAGAGCGAGACCACTTCTTACTTTTAAGCTCACGCTTTGGATCAAGACTGCTGTTTTCACCAATCTCAAGGACATGCTTGGGGTAACTGTTGATTCAAAGACCGTAAGGTTGTTTCGCAATTTCCCAAACTCTCCCGTTCATTTTATGTTTGACAAGTTGCACAAGTTATCAATATTTCGTTTTAAGTTAAACAAATTTTCATTATTTTCTTATAAATTGATTTTTACATTTTAATGAAGCAATTTAACTTATTAGTAGCCTACGTCATGATCATGACCTTTTAAACGTAGCTCACTTCATTTTAACCATAGGATAAAATCCGAAAAAGTATTCCAGTAAACAAAAAGATTAAAAACGCATTTAGGTGTGATAATCGAATTAATTTAGTTCGTATTTTTTCAGTCGTTCTATCGATTTTGTGCAGACAACCAAAAATCGACCCAAAATTTTGGGAGCTTTTTAAAAACATTTGCATTCTCCGCGAAAAACGGGTTATGGTCATCTTCCACTCATTCATGTGTATGAGCTCATGCTATGTTTGCTACTTTCAGTGCGATAGAGTCATCAAGACAAGTTTGCTCGTCGGCTTTACCACCTTTCTGCCATTTAAAGCTAGAGAAATTCTTTTAAATACCTTGCTTAAAGGTACGATAAGAGAACTTGTCCACTAATATCCCGAGCTGATGGCAAAGACTAAAAGCTTTAGACTAAATATAATTTTTGAAAAGTCTTTGATATGATGGTCGAATTTTGCAACTGCATTCTTTCAAAATGGACAATCTAATCACTGCGCTATCGAGTTGCGCATACTGTATAACAGAAGTGTCCACAGTCATCAAGTTTTTAGTGCGAATCTCATCCTTGTCCGAACAGACGCCGTCTAAATCCTGTTCCAGACCCTGCTGTTCACATACACTGAATCCTGATCCTGGCCCAACTCCGCAAAGGTAATTTTAAAATTAGAAGCATAAAAATGAGCTTTCTTTACTAATCTGAGTAAAAACTAGTGAACAATAGAAACCAGTAAGCTAGTGACCATTTTATTTGAAAACGTTTCGCTTTATACTTAAAGCATCATCAATTGTAATTAAAATGTTACCTACCAAGCTGAGTTGAATTTTGTGAGCTGTTGTACCGCTTAGATAACCAAAACTACCACGATTGTTATGTAACAAAGGCAGACTAATACAAAACGATTGCAATAACTTGGCTACAAAAATTCTAATTAAGGTGATTTAAAATCTAAAATACTAGAAAGTACTTGAATTTCAAAATAGTAGAGGTATTTGCACTTCTATATCAAACAGTTACAGTAATTTACAGCTAAAACCAAGATATAATCGGTGAATCAGTTACGTATTAAATAAATAAATTGAGTGGGACGTTTCATCTAGGTTCATCAAGGGTTTGTATTTTTGGTTAAGTAAAGTTTCTTTGATGCGTAGTTTTCTATTGCTATTGTTGCATCCAATTTGAAACGTTAAATTTGAATAATAAATTGTCGAAAGAACGAAGTGATCTGATTGAAATATCGTTACACTCGACATACGAGGAATGCCTGCTATATTATAAAATTCAATTCAGATAAAAGTACTCCAATAAGTTGTTTTTTAATTAAGTTTGATCATAACTGCCGCAGTTAAAACTGAAAACAATGTGCTCTTTCAAAAATTTTTCAAATTTTGACTTCATTTTTTTGCTTCTGACGTTTTTGCTTACAGACAAAGAATTGAAAGCATACTGAAATATGGTTTTCAATAAATTAAACGCCGCAGATGAAATTTGCTCCAAGTCCTCTATCACTTTCTGTACTACAGGGTGCCCCAAATAAAACCACTACATTTGATTGGTTGAATCGCCTACGTCGTTGTTCTGCAGTTGATGGGAAACATTTTGGCCACTATCTCTAAGAATACTATCTCCTAAGAACATTATCTTGAACACTCTCTATCTTTGTTACTGCACGTGTTACGTGTTTACTTAATGTACTAAATTAACTTTGTTCAATAAATTGTTATCAAAGCAAAATTTAGTGGTTTTAAGTGGGACACCCTGTAGAATCAAGGATCGCCTACAGTGACAAAACAAACCGTACATTTGAAGTTTGGGACAGTGAAAGAAATACTACAACTCAGTGGAATGTGAGCAGCTTCATACTGGTATTGAGGGGTAAATTTTTATTTAAAAGGATACACTCAAAATCGAAAACAGAGAAATAAGGATAAAAACTTTCATTTTCGAGGATACAGATACCAAGGTCTGCCAATTCTTCGAAAAGAATGGGAGTGAGTTGAAAAATTTCTCCTTTAAACCTGTACTTGATCTCACCATGGCAATGTTTGAGGTGTGGATTGTAATTCATTTGATGGTTACATCACACGTCACATTTTGGGATATGAAAAACGCTGCAGTATTTCTCAATATATAGCTAAAATGGTTTTAAAAAAATTTAATTCATAGTTTCAGAATAGATTTTGCGGGAATTTTCAATAAGTCGACAAGCTGTTTCCTTTTCATGTCCTACGAATTCATGCACCATGACATTAATTTGGAAGAAGTCCTCAAGAATATCAAGGTCGTCTAGAGAAACTCCTTGAAACAAAGAAAGGTCAATTTGGCGGTACTCGCAATAGAGGCAAAATTTTGTTTGGGCATCATTATCTAAATCGTTAAAACTAAAACTACAAATCAAACTTAAACAACAACAAACAAGAAAGCTCTTCATACAATTCACCTGCTGCAACGTTTTTAATTAAACCATTTACGCCTTGGTTAAATAAAATGTAAGCGTTTCAGGTTGACCAATTGGGGCGTTTTCTAGCTTGTTTACGCAAAAAGTAATATAAGTACCCGTAGTGCAGTGATTACCAACCTTTTTGCGATATCCTACCACTTGGGCGTCCCGTATTGTCAACGCGTATCACTTCTTTCAGAACAACTTTTTTAATCAAGTCTTAGTTTATACACAAGAACCTACTCTTAAACAACAATAGTAGACGACAACTCAATTCCACGAGAATTCTGCTTTTGTTACGCCAAATGGTCGATGCGTGGCATAAATTTGCAAACAGCGCATCGAAAGTCACACCCAGGTGCAACTAGTCAATTTGGATTTTTCGATTTGATGTTCATCATAACTGAAAATCCCAGTTCGCATTTCCACGTAGAAGGGAAATCAGTAGCTGTGGAATTGCTTGAAAAGCTATATAGCGTTGAATACGAAGAGGCCATCATAAACCCGGCCAAATTTAAGCGATGAGAGGCCCTAGGCTATTCTATATGTGAGGCCCCTTCCTTTTTTCAAACTTAGAATTTCTCTCTAAACAAGTCAATGCTAAATGTCAAAGATGTGAGTGTAGTACACATGCAATGATGCATTGTATAGACGTTAAAATGTAAAAGCACTGTAAAAAACTTGCAGTAACCTACTAACGTAAAAATGTTATGAAATCAACTGAAATTTTTAATAAATGAAATAGTAACTTTCCTCGTATTGTTGTCACTCGCACACAAATTAGCATTCTGCAGCAAGTTTCAAAGCACAGACTGCTTCTATGGCGTAATGGTTCAAGCGTCTATCTTGAATGCAATAGGTCTTGGTTCAATCCTCGACCGGGTCATACGAAAGACTTTTTAAAAATGGTATTCACAACTTCCCTGCTTGATGTTCAGCATTAAAAAGATAGTGTGGTGAAAAAACCGGCAATTTCGCTTGTTGTGCTCTTGGGAAAGGCACATAACTGGAGTCCTCCATCTTTATGTGGCAGACAGATAGTGATCAAGTTTGCTGAAGATGACATAAGCGTGCCGAGGGTGCATAATGCTTACGCACATGCACAGCATAACATCTAGCATATACGAAGCAGTTTTAATGCTCATAATAAGCTTATGAATTTTATTGCCTGGAAACCGTCTGAAAAAGACTTTTCGCGATTGACGCTTTTAGATCTTAATTTATGAAACAGTCGATTTTAAAACCCTTACCAAATTTATTCGATTATAAGCCACATTTGAAATTCCTGAAAGGTAATTATAAGCCGTCATGAAAATAATATGTTATTTCAAATGCAAAAATCGTGACTGTCTGAAGAAAAATTACAAATTATTACAAAACAGCATATGACCACATACGTAAAAGCAAGTTAAAAGCACGGGGTAAATTAAGCACATGAGCCCACGGCGTCTAAACTGATTCTCACGTGTTTATCATGGAGGAAATTAATAAGCCCTTAAAACACAAGACGTCACTGAATAAAAGTTGCTAACAAAAAATATTAAAAAATAATTAGAAAGTTGCGGGTTATGTCCGAATTGAAGAAATTCGGCTTACGTTGATAATTTACAGAAAGTTGCAGAAGAAATAAGTTGCAGCCATCAAAGACAATAAGACTAGGTACAAAAGTTTTTTCTAGTTGTCGTCATAGCAAAATCATGCAAGAGTTCATCAAAATTCATCTGTCTAAGTGCGTTACACTCAATGCACAGAATGCTAAGTGCAGACCTCTCTTGAGACATTGTGGATCTTAGTTCATTTTTGATACTTCTGAGCCTTGAGAAAGATCTCTCTCCTGAGCAGTTAGTGGCCATTAAGCTCAGAATTAGTCTAAATATTGCTTCCACATTGGGAAAGGCAATGTGAATTTTTCCTGGCAAATAATTTGATAAAGGTCTCCATGAAGCACAGAAAGACAGTGTTCTTCTGTAAGCTTTGGTCTTTGTCTCATGTGCAAGTGAAAATGCAATAGTTCATCAGTAAGTTTCAGATCAACATCTTCTGCATATGCTTTCATTAAAATTTTTACGCCTCGTACAATTTCTAGCTCAGTTGCTTTCAGATTAGCAAAAAAGAGAAACTTTCTGCAGTATCACTGTACGTAGTAGCTCTTCTTAAATTGACTTCAAGTGCATCAAGCATAGGAATAAAAGATTTCACCCCAAACCTACCCTTTAAAAATAGTTTACCTAAAGCGTCAGGTGTATTTTCGCTCTTTCCAAGCCCTTTCAATATTCTGTGTATCCTTGTGACAGTTTTGTATTTAATGTTTGGCAAGATAGTTTTTGCTTGCTGTTCAAACTCATTAAAATCTCTAATTTTGCTTAAAAAATCTACAAGTGACCTATACAATTCGGCACAAGTACCCAATAATACATTAATTCTGATTTCTGAACAACTTTGCTGACCTTGTGAAAACGACCTAAGACTCGGGTCCAAAATGCAACATAAACGCAAATTCCAGTTTTTCTATTTTTCGCAAAAGGTTGTTAGCATGAAACCTGGTATCCCTCTTTTGATTTGCATCAGAGTGCAAATGACTAAGAGCATTGGTGATGGCACTGCAACTTTTCAAAATAGCTTCCGCGGCTTTTGCATGTGCGTCCCACCTAGTATTTGACAAATGTTTAGGCACCTTTGACTGAGGTAGCAAAAATGATTTTAGAACTGCCCACCTCTTAGTGGAAGATGAAAAAAGGTATAAATTTCATCGATAATGCTAAACAGTTCACTGCATCAAGACAGCAATCAACAGCTGAGCGGCCCACCAAATTTTAAGAGTGACCAGCAAGTAAAATAAATTTTCAAATTTATTTTTTTCTAGGATTTTTTGCTGCATACCGTTGTACTTACCAGCCATGTTCGCGGCATTGTCATAACACTGCCCTCGGCATTTTTCAAAATCAAGCTGAAGCTCAGTAGTGAGATATTTAGCCACTAAATTAGCCATGCTTTCCCTAGAGTGATCTTTCAGCTCAAGGAAAGTTAAAAATCTTTCACTTGTTAAACCGTTTATGGGAGACACATATCTGATAATCAAAGTTAACAGATGGGTATGTGAAGTATCATGGGTGGAATCCACTGAAAAGCTGAAATATCTCGCTTCTTTCATATCAGCCACAATTGACTCCTTAATTTTTCGGCCATGAGTTGAATCATCTCTTCGCATATAGTTTTGGACAAATAAAGAGGGATTTCCTGATCCGGAATTTCCATACCGATTGATATGAGCAAGTAAAAATGGATCAAATTTTGCTGCTGGTTCTAAAACACCAAGATAATTGTCGCTATCAGGAGATCCAGATTGTTCATTGTCTCCTCTAAAAGGTAAGCCTCGTTCTGCAAGAGTGCGGATTACAGGGCTAATTCTTTCCATGACATGCCGCCAATACTGCTGTTCTGCTTTCACTAGTTCCTCCAGCTTTGAAGTAAGCATATATCCTCGCTTCCTTGTTAGTAGGTCAACATAGCATGTCTGAGCTTCTCTAAGTTTTCATGAGTTTGAATAAGATAAGAGTTGTACCAGTTATCAAACCTATCAGAAGTTAAAGTCGAAGAAGATGCAGGGCTGGGAAAGAGTATACAAAGAAAACAATATACCCGGTCTTTTGCGGGAGAATATAGAAGTCACTCTCGACTATGTTTCACATTGACTTTCGTTGAATAAAACAGAGCTTTTGTGCAAAACTTGTGTCAATCATTTTACCTCAATTGTTTTAAACATTCTACGTTGTTTCTAATAGTGTTTTTTTTACCTTCCATACGGTACCGCAAACCCGCTATAAGTCACTTAATTACATTATTGAACCTTGCGTTTTCCAGGGATATCTAAAACTAGGGGATTGCTAACTCCGCGCTAATCTATTCCGCTTTCTGTCAATAGGAGGGTAACTTTTAAAAATGCAGTTTATTATCCTTGTTTAGAATACCAATGTAATGTACGGTAGTTGATCAAACAATGATGAGGTACGGTAGGCCTAGGTTTGTAATTCTAATACCGTTAGTTAGAAAATTAAAAAACTAATTTAACAAACAATAAAACCTATGCAAGTAGCTAAAATCATAGGCTTGTAGGAAATATGTTCCTTCGAGCAATAACGTGCTGACTGAATCCCAATTGCTGGGAACTATATGGCAGTCACAAGGAAGAAAGCACTACAGCAATATTTTATTCCATCAATTTGCGCAAGCTGTGGCAGATAATCAAAAATCACGTCCTTCTGCCACGACGATCAACAACGAACGAGAAACATGACAGACAACCAGAACACGTCTGTCCACCACGGCGATCGACGAAGAAAAAGAGCACAATATCTCCGACCACATGGTCGGTAACAAAATCTGCACGCGACACCAGGAATTAGGTCGCTGCACACGTCTATGTAATCAGGACGCTGCACACGTCACACCAACAAAAATAACGGATAAACAACCTAATGGCGGGAAAGGCAAGCCGATCACCGAGCTACCAAGAGAAGACAAAAATATACATAATCTAGCCCTAATAAAAAAAGAAAAATAAATGTGTGTGATTTTAGACGCATACAATAACAATAAACAATACGCGTTGCAATATCACGGCTAGGTTGCCGGAAAGCCATGCAGGCTAGATTCCTGGCGTGAGGTTACATCGCCAGGCGTGCGAACTATAGGAGCACGATGTACTTTAAACGGAGATAGCCGAGCGGCTACAAACCTGACGGTATGTACTTCGTCAGTTAATATTACAGTAAAATCATAGGGTAAAACAGCAGAGGTGCGTGAGCTGGGCGTCAAACTGGGGACGCACGAAGTTGCAAACTAGCAAACGCAGCTCTAACAGTAAAGAACTAGAATCACACACACATCGGCGGGAGCAAGGTGCTAAACCGCCGAAAGCAAACTAATAAAAAAAATGTAAAAAGACAAAAAGATGTTTGGCATGGCAGATCGATGAAGTGCGAGGCGCGACACGCTACAGGCTGTATTTCTGGTTGAAGCCCTGTAATAAGCAGATAAGTGTATCTGCAAAACTGTTTTGTGGGTGTTCAGAAGACGTTTGGAAGATTGTTAGAAAGATGTTTGAAATGGAGTTTAAGTCATTTTAGAGTGGAAGTTAGGCTACTTCCAGTACGCCTAAATAATTAGCATGTGAGGAAAACAAGCTTTGTACACATGTTGTAAATCTGCATTGTTTGATCTAATTCAACTTAGCCTGTTACCAAACGTGAGTGGTAAAACTGAAGTTAGGTGTTAGTGATTAGTCTGTTTCACGATAATGAATTATTTGGAACACACTGGGGGCCTTATGTCTCAGGCAAAACAAAATAACCAATACCACATGTACCGATGCACAACATTGCCACTGTGCACTATATATTAAGATGTTGTAAAGATTTAGCAAAACTTCGTTTTATATCATTGTGTATTGGCTATTTTGTTAATTTAAAATGAACCTTGTGTTTTACCAACAGGCAGGCTATGTTTTAGCCAGTGTTAAATTAACTACATTATTAATCTATTTGTTTATCAGTACTGTACTTCTAATGCAATGGTTAATATGTGCTGTGTTCCTGGATGTAAAACTGGCTATAAATGCACTAAGACCAGCCATCAATCATCTGAAGCAATTCCTTTATTTAAGTTTCCTGTAGATCCTATTTAAAAAAAAAATGGATAAATGCAATTCCTCGTCAAGATTGGACAGTTTCGCCAAATCATCGAGTCTGTGTTAAGCATTTTGCAGAAAATGATGTGATAAAAACATCAACTGATCAACGTAAAGATCGAGCAGATGCAAGACCAACCACAAATCTTCAACAATTACATCTCAAACCAAATGTAATCCCACACATCTTTCCATCTCTTCCAATCTACCTCTCAAAGCAAAATCCTGTTCCTCGCCCGACCTCATCAGCCACTGCAGCAGCTAGAATGGAAAAGAGAAATAATGACATTGTCAAACAAACGCAACTCATGTTCCAAAATGAATCCTTTGATTCTTATGAACATTTTATAAAAATGATTAAAAATGAAATCTTACCAAGTGGATTTATATCTGTTTCAGGCATTAACTATATGTACTTTCATTATATTAAGCAATATGATGACTTAACTGTGGCACCATCTCTTCTAGCATCAGTATTTGTTGATGTAAACTTGGAAATTAAAGCATTCATCTTTTTCAAGCTTATGCCAAATGTCTTTTACAGTCATTTGTTGTTGTTACCAACTTTGCCCAGCACAAGTGAATTGAAGAATATTTTGTCTCTCTGCAAATCTGTCTGTGACAGCTCAAAAGATTTTATTTCCTCAAATAGTTGCCTTTCTTTAGTTGCCAATCTTTTGGAACTTTACCAGTCAAGTCTAACTGACCATGAATCATTATCACTAATTAGATTTGTTATTGAACAACTTCAGCTTCTACAAGTACAAAAACATGGACG
The DNA here is from genome assembly GCA_963675345.1 of Trididemnum clinides. Taxonomy (NCBI): domain Eukaryota; kingdom Metazoa; phylum Chordata; class Ascidiacea; order Aplousobranchia; family Didemnidae; genus Trididemnum; species Trididemnum clinides. Next base: position 38,301,306 of record OY776291.1, read on the forward strand.
TCGTTACTCTGTTGAACTAATAACCACTGCTTTTTTATGGCAGTTAACAAGCCCTGCATGCTATAAAAAAATTATAAAAAGTTTTAATATTGCCATCATCAAGTCGTTTAAGACAGCTTTCTGCAGGGTCTGATGTCAGCACAAGTATAGTTGATTTGAAGTATTTGAAACATCAAAGCGAAAGTTTGTCTGCTCAGGAAAAGATAGTTGTGCTGCTTTTTGATGAAGTGTACATGGCACAACGTGTCGAATATAGCAATGGTAGTTTTGTTGGATTAACTGAAGATGGTGGCCCTGCCAAAACCGTGCTGGCTTTCATGGTACAGTCTATATGTGGAAAATACAGGGATGTTGTTTGCTTGATACCTGTAAACAAGCTGAATACTGATACTTTAAGTCATTGGTTCAACAGGGTATTGAAAGCCATCAGTTCTTTTTACAAAGTACTTTCTGTTTGTGCTGATAACCACATTTGCAACAGGTACGATATAGACAGTCAAAAATATTACTAGTGTGATAGTTGTTTCCTGAAGTTAATTGTATTATTGTTATCATCAGCTAGCATATTAAATTGCATTGGATAATATATAAAAGGTGATATTTAATTAGAATTATACTTTAAGCTAAGATGTCATGCAAATATATAATCTCGTGTGCTAGCTGATTAACATGCTTCATTTGTATTGTTTAGCTTTCTATTTTGCATAATAGTTGACAGACCTGCCAGAATTAATTATTTCATATTTTATGTATCTGTTTATTTTATCAGGTAAATATGACGAAGATTACAAGTTGATTTCACATATGATAATATTACAATTTACAACTGAATTTTATTCTTATTAAGCTGTTGTCGACTTCACCCATAACTTCAAAAATATTTACAATAATTTTGTTAATAAACAAAGGATGCATCCTCCAACACTTGGGCATGAACGTGTACTCAGGGAATCATGTGTTGCTGAGTTTGCTCATATCAAACATCTATACGCATTGGAAGAAGGAAAACTTATAAGAGTAGCCCATGCTTTAAAAAAAGTATCTCTTAACCCCAGCAGCGTTGCTCGAACATCTCCTCAGCATGCACTTGGTAAGAATTTATCATAATAATTTTTAATTAACAATAAGCTGTAAGCTTATTATTCAACTACTAGTGAATAGAAACCTATGTAAGATTTTTTCGTTGTCACTTTAACTAAAGAGATTTCTATTGGTGTTGTTCTTTATAAATTTTAATTCAGGCGTGTTCAGTGAGTCAACTTATTGTGGTTTAATTTATTATGCTGAAACTCATGCTGGGTTTACGGAAACTGCTCAATATGTGCAATTGATCGCAAACATTTGGAAAGTGCTCTCTGTAAAAGCTCCTTATAAAGGTATTTTTGATGTTTTTTGTGATAATAAGTTTTTGACTGTTTGCATGTAGACATAAAAGAAGATCAATCGTTTCTTTTTTCTACATAACCAAGAGATTGTTTAGTTGCAAGTGTTCTTTTACATTACCAACATTTAAAAATTAATTCCTTTTTAATTTTTCGTAGTGATTCATATGCTTGTATTATGCTTTGTGACCACAAACATTATTTTAGATATTAGAAAGAGAGATGAATTGTACATGCCTCTGAAAAAAAATGAAAATAGTCATCCTGGCGAGAAGCTACTGGTAGAAGCAGTGGAAATATTTAAAGCATGGAAGTCGTCTGGCAACATTGGTCTAACTTCAGAAACTTTCACCGCCTGCATCCACACAATCGGTGCTATTCTTGAACTTGCACACTATTTGATTGATGATGGCAGCATTGAATATGTGCTCACAGGCAAGCTAATGTCTGACCCTCTTGAAGGACGTTTCGGCTGGTATCGGCAAGCCAATGGCGGTAACATTTTTATGTCAGTTAAGCAGCTTCTTTTTGCCGAAAAAAAGATTCGCTGCCTTACTTTGCTGCAGAAAAGTGCTCTTTCTGCAGCTCGTACTATTTCTATGTGTGACAACGACAAGTGTGAGAAGCTGAGCCAGGAAAGTTACCAGTGGGTTGTCGATATCATCTCCCCTATTTCTTTGGAAGACATTCCTGAATCCGATGCAGCAGTGAGCTACAATGTAAGTGGCTATATCGGACTGCAGATCAGCAACCGAAAAAAATGTATTGCCTGTAAAGATCTACTGCTTGTAAGTTGTGACATTGCTGACTTTGTTGCGCAAGAGGACAAAAAACTATTTGATATTGGTTGAGAGAATGATCGTTTCATTGTCAATTTTACACAGAAAAAATACACTCAAGCATTGAACATGGGTGCAGACATCTTTAAATGACGTCGGTATCCCATAATATATTTCAGTCAACCTCATTGGTCGGATAAAAAAAGCGATTGCAACATGTTTTTATGACGCACTCTCAGCACGACGTGGAGCGTGCACTCGGTATATAGGCAAAGAAGGCTTGCGACGTACAGGTCGCACTCGGGGCTGTCGAGTTAATTGGTTTGCTAAAAACCAGTTAAAACGTTTAAACAGTTGTACAAACTTGAAAGATCTCTAACTGAAGTGTTTGCTAAAAGTTCGTACGCTCAATAATGGCCCTAGGCTTTGGGGGGCTGGGCAAAGGTAGTAAGGGAGCCCTGGAAAAACACATGTTGATGCGACCATGCGGATTTGTATTGCAAAACTGCATGGAGCAACAATACATAAAAACATTGGAAAAATACCAGTAGCATCATCACATCAGCTACAATAAACAAAAGCAATATTTTTGGCTTAAATTTAACAAAATAGCAAAAAAATTCTTGCGAAAGAAAAGTAAACGTTGGAAATGTGCAGGAACAAAAATTAAAAATATTGTTTTTTTTTTGTTTTATTTGCCATATTTATCCTCCATTCACGAGAAAGCGAATTGTATCGCTATATTTTGGACGGTAAGTCCGCACTCGCTTGGGAGTTGCCTTTTTCGAGGTTTTTATGGGCCACCTGTCTTCCACATAAAGGTGGGGCGTCCCGTTAAGTGCCTTGCCCAAGGACACAACAAGCGAACTTGCCGGCTTGTTCTCCACAACCTTCCCAAAATGCCAAGCGCCAAGCAGGGAAGCTGCGGATACCATTTTTTAAAGTCTTTTGGTATGACTCGACAAGGGAAATGAACCCCAGGTCTACCGACTACAAAGCGGACGCTCTAACCACTACGCCATTGCGTCGGTTTTGCTGTCATCTATCAATGTCGATTTCAACAAATTTCTACAACCCATGGTAAATAGGCAATAGGCATGCTTTTAAAGTTTTGTAAAACTGATCAAGTCACAAAGTGATAATAGTATTCAAACATAAAAACTAGTTCAGTTATGATGATGTACGAATGTTAACTACGGAGGGGCCTATTGCTGCACAAATTTACATCTTAAATTAGGCCGCAATCTTGACTCCTTGCTGAGTAAATACGCGTTGAGTTGTAACGGTTTCTGAAATTAAGAAATACACAATAGATAAAAGCTCTAAAGTCAAAAAAATATAAAGCACTTACTAACTATAGCAAGGGTTGGCGCCACACAAGACTGTATTTAAAGAAAAAAGCCCTGTCTTTTTCTATATCTAGGCGTTATCTATAATTACTTGACTTTTGAAGTTTTGTTCTCTTTTGAAGGTCAACTGACATGAAATTTACAAGATGCGATTTTACTTGAAATTTTAAATCTTTTTATCGCTATAAACTCACTTTTGAATTTTTTTCTTTCACATTTTTGTTTAGCTCGAGTTATTTACAGTTAAACATTAAGTTTTCTTATTTCCTGTATTTTTCCCACGGTTGCGATGACGTCATTTGTGAACATTTGCTGAAAGCTTGTCTGAGGAAAGCGGAAAAGTCGTCATTTCCTAGTGCAAAGATTGTAATGTTCAAACATGTGGCATTAAATTCATTGTCAGTTTTTCACAAGTGTGCACTCTGGGTAGTAACTGTTAGACCAAAACCTAATGAAAACTGTTTTATATAGCCTAGGAAATTTAGGTTTGATCTCTACAAAGCTACATGTTTAGCTGGTTACTTACCATAGTAATTTAGCAGTTAAATATTTGCACCATCAGACAATATGTTATTGTGTTGCTCTTCATACGGTTACACATTGCTGTGAAGTACTTTTAAAATATTTAGATATTAGGCCTACTCTTATTTACAGCTGTTATGAAAGAGAAAAAACTAGTTTTTCACTTTTGAGTAGGTTTTGTAATATCTGATAATTTGTCCATCTTTTGTCTTTTTAGACCACTTAGTCAACCATTTGTAATCTATTTGTGATGGTAATTTGCGCTGTTGGAACTTGTAATTCCAGGTCTGGAAGGAACAAGAAGATAGCTTTTTTTTTTCCAAAAAAGCTGGACTTGAGACGCATTTGAATATTAAAATGCCAAAGAAAGTATTTTAGTCCGACAACACACTCCAGAGTATGTGAAAAGCACTTTATTGAATTAGATTTTGTTTTGAGCCGCTCATTTGCTAAATCACTTGGATATGACAAAACCTTAAGATTGCAATTAAAGCCTGAAGCAATACCAACTGTTATTCCAGAGTTCAAAAAAATGTGAAGCTCAAAACAAAATCACCAAGAAAGTCTAAAGCTTTGGAGAAACGCCGACAAATAGAGGTTTGCATAATGTTTTGCAATCATTGTGATTACATTTGTTAGGTGTTTGAGTAGCTTATGATAGTTGTTGGTTTTTGGTTACCTGTTACTCTAAATATTTTATTTAGCCTTGTAAAATCTGTTAGCATAGTTCTCTCTGGGCAGTTTTTTTTATCAGAAAATCTGCCCTTTGTGTGGTCACTGTCATGCTTTTGTTATGGCACTTGTTATTGAAGAATAGCTGTTGTTTTAGTAAAGTTTTCTGGTACTTCTGGTATCAAAGGCGTTAGAAATTGCGCAATAGCAAAAATCTTCTGTTTTGCTGGTATACTATTTAACTGCATTGATAGGGGAAAACCATGCTCTATTAAGATCAGTGGCAGTCATTTTGAATTTCTTTTTTTCTGAAAGGGCATTGTGTGACATTTTTACTATGTACAAATACTGCATATCACTAAATGTGTTCAATAATTTGGAGCAGCACACATATTGCATAACTTTAATCAAGTTGGTCTTAAAGATTTTGCTCTGTAGATTGTGCAAAAACACCTTCATTCAAGTAATTCTGAAAAGGATTATCATATGTCTGATGAAGTTACTAGTATGGAAGACAGCTGCATCAATGTTGATGAAAATGTAGTTGTCAACAGTAAACAAAACGATTTTTCCACCCAAACCAAAAACGTTGTTGAAAGTATGTATTTCATCCTTATTACTTAGGGTTACCATACGTCCCGCTTTTGGCGGGACAGTCCCGCTTTTTGAGGCCTTGTCCCGCTTTTTTCATCGAAAATCCCGCTTTTTGCTTCAGTCAAACAGAACGGCTTTTACCCAATTTATAGACTTTTCAATTAATGTCTTTACAAAAGCGGGACGCTGAGATGCGGCTCTAGATTTCATTAATGACGTGAAGGTGTGGATATACAAAAATAAACAAAATCTGGCGTGATCTTCAAAAAAAAAAAAAAAAAAAAGGTCAACACACGCTTGGCTACCGAAATTAAACACCCAGGGGCTTGAATTTCACATAAACCAAGCAGTCAGTCAGTGATGACCTTTTTTTTGGAGTTCACCCCAGTTTTTCTTTATTTTTTTATCTCCACACCTTGACCTCGTTAATGAAATCTAGAGCCACATCTCCGCGTCCCGCTTTTGGTAAGTAATAAATTGGATGGACCAAAAATTTCGTCCCGTGAAAATTCGCCAACCAATGTCCCGATTTTTGCTTTGAGAAATATGGTAACCCTATTATTACTACATAGCCTTTTATTTTTACTCACAAGATGTATAAGTACTGTATTTCATAAAACTGTGCGCCTATTTTGATTTACTGGTCATTGCGCAAAATGCTTTGCCACTGCTCTAATATGTTCATGCATTTTACAGTTTGTGGCTAAACACTTGTGTTGTTCAATGGAAATCACTATACCAGATCTTGCATCAAGTGATCTTTTAATTTTTTTTGAAATGTGTAAGAATTTGTCCGTCTTGTTGACATAGATTTTTATTATGCTTTGTTGACAGAAAACACGACATGTGAGGGTACAGGTGGAACAGGCTCAAACGCAGTATTGCAGTCAAGGCACTCAAACAGAAGTAACACTTATCAACCAGAAGCTTTTTAGACGATACCGTGATGGATGATGACCCTGAAGATTCCAACTGGGTACCAAATGTTGATCAGTGCCATGAAAACAATTTCACGCCCTCTGGCGATGGAAACCTTACGCCAGATAAAGAATAAAAGTTTATTGATTTTGAAACCCAACTTCGCTTGCTGACGGATTTTTGTCACGATTGTGGAAAACAACAACTGCGCATGAAGAAAGATATAAATGGAAAATGTATAACATATTCCTATTTATGTGAATGTGGGTCATTGTTTTATTGGACTAGCCAGCCTCATTCTGGTACCATGCCTTACGGCAATCTGCTTACTGCTGCGGCAATAATGTTTTCTGGCAGAAGTGCAACTTGGATCTTGAACATGATGAAGCATTTGAAGTTGGCATGCTTCACTGAAAGGACCTATTTTAGGCTGAAGCAGTTTTATCTCATTCCATCTATTCAAGAGTTGTACAATTTAAAACAAAACATGCTTTTAAGTCGGTTAAAAATTCCACTCGAGTAGCTGGTGATGGCAGATGTTGTTCACCTGGCCACACAGCAAAGTATGGGTCCTACAGTTTTTGGAAATGATCGCGGGCAAGATTATACATACAGAACTAGTACAGGCAAGTTGTTGTATGTACTCAAAATCTTCTTTGTACATAAGCACTAAATTTTGTTAATGTGTTGCATGCTAAAGTGCACTACTTGTTTTATGGAACAAAAATGTACACTACTGTAAGTAGTATAAATACTAGTTTTACATGCTATTGGCCTAAATTGATGTATTTAACACATGTTTTCACACTTGTTGGTATGATTTGCGAGGAATATTTTTTGCTTTCAAAATCAGTTAAAATTCATATTTACGGACCTGAGTACATTTGCGGAATTAGTCTATTGCTTTTAATAATCATTCTCCACTTCAGAGCAATGAAGTTGTCAATTCACATCACTTGGAGCTGGAAGGTTTGAAGCGCTCTTTGGAAACTTTAAAGCAAGCTGACATAAGAATTTCACATTTGATTACTGATCGTCATTCACGGGTAATAATTTTTGTGCGTTTTTTTTGCAAAATAGGCCAACTAGGATTAGTTTCACTGTAAGACAATAACATTCCCACGTGAGCATCCATTAATGTTAACGTTCTATTGCCTGCTGCTTTGCGAAGAAACCGTAGCATGCATTTCTTGGCAATTTAAGAAAGAAGCGGTAAATAGGACTACGCACTTTTTACTTTTCAGATAAAAAAAGTTTATCCGTGATAATCATCCCGGAGTAATTCATTGGTTTGATGTTTGGCATGTGGCTAATAGTATGAGTAATATCTATCACTTTCCGGTACTAGTATGTTATTTACCAAAATAAACACTAAAATTAGCTTGGTATTTGGGTCAAAGTTTTCCGAAGTCAACCTCTTTGTAATGCTTTTCATTAGTAGAGCATATTAGGCACTTTCCTAACTTTTTCTGTTTGTTTTTATATTTTGGCTCTTGTTAGTGACAAAATAATTTTTAAAGAAAATAGAAATGTTCCCAAATGTAGTATAAATGATTTTTATGTGATATTTGTGAAATGTTAAGTGTATCAGCTGTGCTTTAATCTACAAAGTTCTTTGATGTTGATTTAAAAACATAAGATTTCTGCCTAAAAGCCCAAACGCTTTCTTTTTTTGTAGGTATCTATAAAAAACTAGTATGTGCTGGAAGAAGAAAAGGATGCGAGAAAATTGCCCTGTGGGCAAAATCAATTTCGAACCACTTGTATTGGTGCGCAGCCAGCAGTGACAATGATGCAGAATTAATCGTCTCTAAATGGCTGTCTATCACTAATCATGTTGCTGACATACACCAGGGCCACGAGGGAAAGTTTCCGGTTTGTGAGCATGGCGACATTACAGAGGAAAGAGCGTGGATGACACCAGGTGCGATCAAATGGATTTGGCTTAATAGTGTGAAGTAATCTTTTTGTTCTTGGAGTGATATACGATAGTTTCGTCATAACTAGCATTAGCTAGTTGGCCTGTATTTTGTAGTAATTATTTATGCACTGCATATTGACTGAAGTTACATTATATCATTTGCATGATTATTTAAAATGCTTATCATCACCTTTAGACTTATATTTCCATTTTTTTAGGTTGCAAGCTCCACAGTGAGGTCTGCAAAGTTGTGAAACAAAATCTGCTCTTAAGAGATTTACCAAAGTTATCACCGGCTGAACAAACGTCTTCTCTTGAAGTGTTCCATAAAGCGGTGTGTCACTTTGCTCCAAAACTTGTGCATTACCAGCATGCGCAAATGGAAGCAAGGTGAGGCGAAAGTATACGCTGCAACAGATGTAATATAATGCTATCTCTGGATATGACTTACTAAGCTTTCAATCATGTGTTAATTACCGGCGCGATGGTGTAGTGGTTAGAGCGTCCGCATCGCAGTCCGTAGACCTGGGGGTTCATTTCCCTTGTCGAGTCATACCAAAAGACTTTAAAAAATGGTATTCACAGCTTCCCTGCTGGGCGCTCAGCACATAAGGGATAGCGTGGAGAACAAGCCGACAAGCTTACTTGTTGTGTCCTCGGGCAAGGCACTTAACGGGATGCCTCCGACTTTATGTGGCAGACAGATGGTGGGGCCAAGCAGTCTACCCCTCGTGGTGGCCCAGTCTGACGAAAGACATGCAAACCGAGCATGAGCTCATACGCGTGAATGAATGAATGTGTTAATTTAGTTTTTTCCAGGCTTTTCCTCGCTGTCCTTCATTCAAATAAAAACAGCAATCGCTGTCAAGCTACGAATTTGCGAGGTGAACCCATGTTCACGGTTTCTTATCCCAAAGGAAGAACATCTTTTGAAGGCGTTGCTAAACAAATAAAAACCCATCAGACTTTCAGTAAGTAAACCCATCCTTTGCCGTCATTGCGCAAAAGTTTGTAGTTGATTTCCTGCTTCCTATTAAACAGTGGGTGTGGCAGATAAGTACATACGAAGTGAAGCTTTAAACATTTGGTTTAAACAGGGACAGCTTTGACCTAGAACGCAGCTGTTTTTTTGTTTTGTTTTGTTTTATTGTTTTATTTGCCAAAACAAAACAAAACAAAAAAACAGCTGCGTTCTAGGTCAAAGCTGTCCCCTTTTTTTCACCACAATGTGGCTATTTCCGACTGCTGTAAAGAAGTGTTGTTCCACATCGCACTGTTTTTCAAGTACTGCAGGTTATTAAACAAAATTCTTCTTTTCTTCCATGGGGAAGAGGGCCACCAGTAGTAACAGGCCGACTTGACGGAGAATCCAGCACTTAGAGTGGCTATACTTGTCATAACTTTTTCTTACCTCTTGTCACCACAATTACTGCATGTTTGCTGAATTTTTGACGTAGTAGCTGATGCCGTTCGGCCATCCCCAGAAAGATGGTAAATAAACACTGTCATTTATGTGAAATCATACTTGCTCTATGTACTTCATCTTTGAAGTGATTGTGCTCATGTACCCAATTACCGATCACTTCTGTTTTAACAAACCTTATCAGCGCATTTTTCTACCGTATAACAGCAGACTAGCACATAACAGCTATCTTATAGATTACGTTGAAGAATCAATGCGCAACGTTATCTTAAGAAGAGAGGCGAATCCGGCTTATCAATTGGCTACTGGTTCAAGGTTTTCTTTTAGACCCCCTCCACTAGCTGAAAATTATAAAAGAAGTCAGCAAAACTGAAATTATCTGCCGTCACAATTCCCGCTTCAATCTAAATAGCGTTGATGGCAGTGCACTGGTGTAATAGTACAATTGGAGACCGCTTTGCTATTCTGCTCAGTGCTCAATTTTATTTGTTTTTAACCTCAACGGAATTGTGTAAAATATGTTAGCCAAATTAAAACTTGTCATATAGCTTATTTGCGAGTGTGCGATTATGTTTATTTATTCCATTAACATGCGTATCTAAAACCACAGTAGTGTTTAGAGGTAAACTTTTCCCGGATTTTTGTAACCACACATGCAGGTAGGATCTTTCTATTTCTTTTGCCAATTCTTTGCCATATCCACTGTGTAAATCTCCGATGGGCAATGTATCGATAAGTTTTAAAATATTAGCATTTATTACCAATCCAGCTGGCCACAGCAATTAGCCTTTCTACAAGCTTACTCATTAATCTCTTCATCTTCTTTAGGTGGCCCATGGATTTCTCTGTAGTCGTAAAATGATGTTTCAAGAACGTCTATATCTAAGCAATTGACTTGAAAGCCTGAAGATAGTGTTATGCACCTAACACCTTTTTCGTTTCTTTTTCTGTCAATCTCTGTGACAGACAGGCAGCACAGACATTCTTTTTCGGTTGGCATACTCTTACAGTTTCCACAGCCACACCTTTTACAAAAAAATATGATTTTCACGTCCAATAAGCATAAAGGTCGTATGTATCTTACACAAACCAACGTTTTCTTGTAACAAAAGCAGTATTGCCCTCGGCCAGTGTCACCATGAAAATAAAGTATGAAATAGGCTGGTGGATATGCCAACGCTACTCACAACTTACCAAATGTTGACGTCAGGTATTCTCAGTTCATTTTCTGCAGTATCTTCATCATTTGTATCGCTGCTGAACGAGCAACCAGCTGTGTTGTCTAAGCAGCTGGAAGCTGGCGGCTCAAACTGGTACGGCAATACAAGCGTAGGTATATTCAATTTTTCATCTTCGCTTATGCTGCTGTCATTTGCATATTCCATTTCCATAATGAAAGCAGTGGTAGTCCTCAAAATTAGCCCACTTCTAACACAGAAGTAGTTGTGGTTTTTCTGAACCCGCGTAATGATTGTGCGATAGTGCACGCTTGATTTTAATGGCTTTTCGCTACAGATGTTCATCTATGACGTCATCGCCCCTCAAAACCGCCGATTCACGAAAATCGTGTTTTCAGCCTCATTTACAACTTCCCGCTTGCTTGTATTGCATTAAAAGTTTAAAATATCGTATCACAACTACGTTTTTTCTTCAAATTTGTAAAAAGAAGGTCAAAATTTTCGTGTCAGTTGACCTTTAAACACAAAATTACGCCTGGGGAAGAACGTGCAGCAACTAATCTAACTGCGTTACTGCAGTAACACCGCCCTCCTTAAGAACACCAGGGGGTTTTTAACATTGGACAAAATAATAATAATAATAATCACAACACAAGCAACAAACACATTGCACAAAAAAAACATACACACACACTAATTATTGGCGACCAATAATATTCTCAGCAGTGCTGAGCAAGCACAGTTTAGTTATTGCACGCTCCAGCAACGCTGTCGCAGTTTTAATTTTCGCACTCAGAACCAGACCATTTTTGTCCCTTTTAGTTTCAATAGCAATTCCCAGGTTCCAAGCATTTCTTGGTACATTGTCATCAGCAATTAATACGAGATCACCTTCAGAAAAATTAGGAAAGGTTTTAGTCCATTTCTGCCGTTTTTGGAGAAGCGGCAGATATTCTTTTACCCATCGTTTCCAAAATATATCAGACATGTATTGTACATGTCTCCATCTCTTTCTGGAAAACAGATCGGACCAATCAAATTCACCAGGTGGCAGTGAGATGTCTTGCTTTTGGTGAAGCAGCATGTCCGGCGTCAGAGGCTGCATGTCCTTTACATCGCTTAAAACATAGGTTAAGGGGCGATTGTTGATGATGTTTTCCACCTCGCACATGAAGGTAACCAAACTTTTTTCCTCTAGAGTTTGTAATTGAGTTACGGCATTCAAGACTTTACGAACCGATTTGATGTATCGCTCCCATACACCATCGTGATGCGAAGCGGCAGGAGTGTTGAACACCCACTTTATTTGTTTCTGCAACAAAGACTTATGAATAACATTTTGATTCCATTTGTCAATCGACGGCTTTAACTCCTTTTCAGCCCCAACAAAATTGGTAGCATTGTCCGAGCGAATTTCTATCACTGGGCCCCTGCGAGCGATGAAACGTCGCAAAATTTGTTTAAACGAACTTGTGTCCAACGAGTAAGCAACTTTGATGTGAATGGCTCTTAGTACCAAACAAGTAAATATAACCCCATACCCTTTTATCGTGCTTCTGCCTCGCTTTACCAAAAAGTGTCCAAAATAGTCCACACCCACAAAGGAAAACGGCGGCATTCCTGGCGTAACTCGATCAGGTAGTAGGTGAACCATTTTCTGAGCGCCCAGTGGTACATGAATCTTTCGGCATGTTACACACTTTCCAAGGATAGTACGAATTAACGAGTTTGCCTTGGGAATCCAAAATTTTTCTCGCGCTGCAGAAAGAACATAATTTCGACCGGCATGGCCTGAAACGCAATGAAAATGAGATATTAACAATGAAGCTACTGCAGACGCGCCAGGAACAAGGATTTGGTGCTTGCTACCAAATGCAAGAGGTACCAAAACCAATCTTCCACCCACACGGATAACACCATTAACATCAAGAAAAGGATCAAGATTTGCCAATTTATTGTTCCGCTTTAGCGGCTTACCATACCTCAACTCTTGCAGCTCATCGATATAATGCTTCCGTTGAAGATACTTCAGGATTTGGAGTTCGGCTTCCTGCAATTCTTCAACAGATAAGGGTTCAATGGATTTGTACTTGGCACGCTCTGTTCTGTGCCTTTGTAGATTGTGGCGGTTGCCCAATAGCCATCCCACCGTTAATTTTAACTTATTCCAAGTGGAAAAACTAGAAAAAAGATGATCCACAGTGAAATCAGCTGGTGTTTTAACTAGGCATACCTTTACTAATCTTAGCTCCAGATCAGAATCTACTTCGCTTTCAAGAAAATCTGGTTGTTTTGGCCACGGCATAGAGTTTGTCAGAACTAGCGGTCCACGCAGCCACTTCAAAATTTCACTTGCGGTCACTCCTCTAGTTATCATATCTGCGGGGTTTACACTACCAGTTACAAAACGCCACTGAGAAATGTCAGAGTTACCTCGAATCAAAGCCACGCGATTGGCTACAAATGTTTTAAAGGCACCAGACTCATTGCGGATATAGCGCAATGCAATTGTGCTGTCAGTCCAAAAGTACGATGCGACTTGATTTGAGGGGTGATTCGCGACGCAAAACTTGGTCATGTTTTATCGATAAGGTGGCTGCATTGAGTTCCAATCTTGGAACAGTAACTCTTTGGATAGGCATAAGTCTACATTTAGCAAGCACAATGCTACAATGACAATTAAAACTTTCACCAATCAATCGAAGATAACTGACACAGCCATACGCTTGCTCTGATGCGTCAGAAAAATGGTGTAATTCAATCATAGATACATTACCAAAGTTTGTTGGCTTCAAACATCGAGGAACCTTGAAAGCAGCAAGCTTGGGAAAATCACTTAACCACTCATCGACTCGTTTTTGTCATTGCTCATCAATTGTGTTATCCCAGGAAAGTTTTGCCTAAATATCTCCGATAATTCCAACGGATTCCAGCCTGAATCTGCAAAGCACTCCTAATAACGTATTAGTGAAATCAGATCCTTGTAATAAATTATCGTTCAAAGAAATCCCTTGAAAGCGAGCAGAACAGTCGAAAACTACTGGAATCTTTCCTGGTTTAGCTGGATGATACACTCCGTGGTGAGGGAGGTACCAGGTTTAGTCGTCATGTTGGGGCTTTCCAGCCTTTTCTGCATATCCACTACTGAGTATTTTGTCAACAAATTTAACATAATCATCATAAAACGATGGATTCTTTGCAAACTTTCTTTTTAGGTACATAAGTCTTTTTTCAACAAATGATCTGTTGGAAGGCATTTTGAGACTTGGATACCTCAGCGGAAGGGCAATTTCATAATGTTGATCATCATTCAACTGAATTGAACGTGTAACATGTGATAGAAAGCGTTGATCATCAATCGACATTTCTATTTTTTGAGGCAAAGCAAGATAGCTACACATTTGAGAACTTTCGGATTTTACAAAAAAAGATATTTCGATTGTATTTATTAACTTGGGAGATGTTGGACCTACAACAACCCATCCAAGTAGCGTTTTATAGGCAAAGGGCCCTCCTTCTTGACTTTGTTTGAATGCTCTTGGCTGAAGTATGTTAGGGTAATCACTACCAATCAGTAGTCCAACATCTGCGTCAAGATATGGCAGAGCAATGCCATCCAGGTAGCCACAATTTGATAAATCTACCTTTGATGGGATTTCTGAATTCGAAACTGGCAACGATTTAGTAGAGAAACACTGTGTTAAAACAGTACATTCATTTTCGTCCAAATCCAAAACCTTTAAATTTTGAACAAGTTTTGCCTTCGTTGGCTGATTTTGACAAGAAATGGTAGTGGTCATGAGTTGAACGTCACGACCATTCACTTTTAACTTGACAACAAGCTTTTAGTACAAAATGAAGCCATACTACCCGAATCTAAGAAGGCATAAGTTTCAACAGTTTTCTGGTCATTAGTGGCACTTGCATCAAAAGAGAAAAGATTCAGATTTTAATAAAAAGCGAAAAGTACACATGAGACCGGTTGGGACTAATTAGTCCCAATTCTTCCGACGCTTCTCCTACGTCTGTGGATGCATAGAAATTATTTTTTTCTTTCTCAGGTGTTTTTGAGTTGTCAGAAGCTCAGTAAAATAAAAAAGTTTCAGTAAATTTCGGCGAAGCAAAAGTACCGGTCTGAAGGGGTTAAAAGAGAACAAAACTTTAAAAGTCAAGTAATTATAGCTAACGCCTAGATACAGAAAAAGACAGGGCTTTTTTCTTTAAACACAAAATCACGCCTGGGGAAGAACGTGCAGCAACCAATCTAATTCATAATCTAACTGCGTTACTGCAATAACAGGGCCCTTAAAGTTTCGGGGAAGGGGGGAGGCTGGGAAAATGCTCACTTTGCCCATCCCTAAGACATCACTGCGTACGCTAACACCCAAGGCATCTTTTTAAATTGCTTTTTATGACTATTATTTTGCTATTGCAATATCTATTCCCTCAATGTACAAATTCAGTTATGCTTGTGTTTTTTTTTTATCTATGCACTGTGCAGCTTTTTCATATTTAGAAGCCTCCTGTGCCTTGGTTAATTAATTGATGGCAATTTAGACAAAATTCTTCAAAATATGCTTAACTGGCGCTCAAGAACCAATTGTATGAGTTATGGTGTTAAAATTTGATCACTTCAAAATGAACTTAAAAGTAAAATTTCATTGTGCAAATGTTTTACTAAAATAGTTTGTTCTACGTTTTCTTCCTGCTGTATTTTTATTTGATATGGACCTGTATGAATAGGCATTGAGCAAGCAGATAATGTAAGAACTTGACTTTAGCAATGCCTGGCTACATTTGTGTAGCAAGTGTTGCTGAAAATCGTGAAATGTACGCAATGTTTTTCACGGCTGCAACTCTTCTACCAAATTTACGTGTGAAATAGCTACCGCTTTATCTGTTTGCTAATGCGGTTGAATTTTAAAACAAAATCTTTGCTACCACAATGCTTGATTTCTTTTTTCTGTAACAACTCAACTACTTCATAAACAAGACAAAACTAGCACTTTAGTAATAATATTTTACTTTTGTAGAAATTTAGAAAGTGAGTCTTTTAAATGACAGCCACCAAATGGAATTATCAATCTCGATGCTCTAGATATCCCTGATAAATATTGTTTCAAGTAATAAGCACTAATAATTATTAATTATTTTGTAAAATTTGAGTGGATTATCTTTCTTTTTCAATAGAGAATATTTTCAACGTTGAAATTTAGGTATATAAAAAATCCTTCTCATTTTATTAAATCTTTGGAAATATTTGCTCAAAAATTGCTTTAGGGGGTCATTTGTGTTGAGTGTTAAGCATAATAAATGGTCTACATCCATTGTTTTTATTGCATATTTTTATGGTTTATGGATCAAAAATTTTTTTGAAGAAAATTTTGGGAGGGTTTCAAAATCTTTGGGTGGTGTGGGGTGAAAATATTTTTAAAAGTTAATAACTTTTTTATATCAATGTTTATAGGATTTTTGATACAATACTTGAATTACTTGTTCTTTTCTAATTCCAACCATATACAATATGTTATATTTTAAACGTATCTTGAGAAAGATAAATGCATCTTTTGAAAGGAAGTTTTTTCCCCCAAAACTTCACCCCCTATAACTCAAAAATTATTAGCCGTAGAAATCTAAAATTTTCACCAGTGGGTTTTGGCTATAAGACAACCCCACACACCAATTTTCATCAAAATCAGAGAGGTAGTGGAAAAAGGCCTGTGGTCATTTTTATGTCTTTATAAGTTTAAGACACTGCAATTAGGTTGTAAACTGAGAGGGGAAACTCCGGCATTGAAATGCAACTCCCTATAGATTAATTGCCACGTGACGTCATCCTCACTTGCGGCGCCCTTGAAAGTTTTGTTGGAGGAACAAAAGCGCATTGTTTGCATAGCATTTCAATCGAGGCTTTTGTTATTAGTTCATTTTTTTGACATTTTATCACTTAAACTTGTAATTTTTTTTGGAAATCGCAAAGACTAATTAGGCAGCTAAATATTAGGACACTAACTGTAAGCAATACGCTAAAAATAAGAGATTTTTAGGCTATATTGGGTAAGCTAACCTAAGGGAGTAGGATTAGCAACTATTTAATTTGAATTTTGCAACAATCGCACGTAGGCAGTTGCGTTCAAAAGGTTCAGGCAATACCGACAAACTGGGTAGTGTGTAAAGAACCGAGTAGTTGAAGTAGCTGCAACTTAACTGCTCTATAAAAAATATTTCGGCACCTTAAAGAAAAGGATTTAACTTAATGTCCCCCAAAATCCGCTTTCAGCTAAACTTTTAAATCTTTTTTACTAAAAAGGCGTTGATTTGCCCCGTAGTGGAACAAATTGGTTTATCAGCTCTCTGAAAAATTAAAACGCGAATCAAGAATAACGTCGCAACACCCCTAAAAACAGGCTTGTTTCATGGGCATAACATTTATTGAATATAGGGGGGGGGGGGGGGGGGAGCAAGAGGAAAGGCACTTTTGTTTCAAAGCAAGGCTGAGAACTTTTTTGGAAATTACGTTTTTCTGCGTGATTATTTGGCTATATTTAGCTCCATGAAAGCATGAAGACCACTTTTTATGCATATTATTAAAGATTCTGGGGTGTGGGGTGAAGGTATTTTTGCTTTACAACAAAGTTGAAAACTTTTTTATGGAACATATCGTACTATTTGTGACTGACATCTTTGCCATTTTTAGCTCTAAACAAACGTGAAGATCTTTTTATTTTTACGTATATTGCTCATTTTTGATAATTCTCGGGGCTGAAGATATTTATATCTGAAAACAAAGTTAATTGAGCGTTTTTTTAAAGATCCTCTTTTTTGGGCGACTCTTTAGCTCCATACAATCAAAGTTGAAGATCTTTTTATTGAAGATTAACCTTGCGCAAGTGAGTTCTTTGCCTATTTTCGAAATTTATGGAAACGGGAAACCTGACAATATTTTGGGGGGCGTGCACTTATTTCTTTTACATTGATGGCATATTCAGATAGATGTAGGAAAAGTGCATGACTTCCCCGACCAAATTTTCCGTAAAGAGTCTGAGAACCTAGCCTCTCAGATTATCTGTAAATTTATACCAGTGATTTAATGCGGAGCTTCTACAAGTGACCTCTCACATTGTGTTGTGTTTTCGGGATTAAAACAGTTAGCAATCAAATTCTGCAGTTTCTATGCGCTAAATTTCACAAAAAACATTGTATTAATAAATATGAAGTTATCATCAACTACATAAATGCAAACCACAATTGAAGAACAGAAAAAGGATTCATTGTGAAATATAATTGAACTAAAAAATTTTAATATGAAGCCATTATAACAGCAGTCCTTCAAATTAAATTCAGAGATGACACCACAACAAAGATTGTTGAGAGTAGAGAGCCTATGGTTAAAGCCAGCATAAATCCTATCATTGTGAGCTTCACATCTTCGCTCTTTACATTGAAACCGGTCTGGGCTCAATTTGTAGGTCTACCTCAGTGACATTCCACGCAAAAATTAAAATAGTTATATAAAAACAATTTAAGAGGAGGAGAGAGGTAGAAGAAACCGAGTTCTTCATACAGCATTGACGTAGACAACACGAGATAAAAAATGTTGATCACACGTAAGCTCTTTCAAGGTTGAGTCATCAGTAACTGCACAGCAAGAATTTACGCTCAACGTAACTGAACTGTAAATAGCAAAAGTGCTGGTCGAGTACGATCAAGCCGAAGCCATGATATGCTCATAAAAAAACAAACCCATACAGCATTTAATAACACAAGTTTTTAATAAACAATACGCATATAAAACTATTCTATTTAATTTGATAATATTTGTATCTTTAAGTGTAGCAGCAGAAAAAAAGCATAAAATGTATGTGAATGTGGTGGTCCAGATTTCGACTTTTCACGCACAATTTCGATAATGATACAACTTTGGCAGAGAGGTAAAGCATTTTAAAATCCACACTGTTGATATAGCAAGTAACTTTAATAAATTAAAAGTCATTTTAATTCGTATAACATCTTAAATTCGAACGTTTTCGACTTTCATAAAGCCCTTTTCAAGAATTAAATCTGTAAATGTGACGTAATAAATTAAAATAATCAACGATAATTTCAAATAATGCACATTATGAAGATATAGTACTTCTAACGGCTGTAAAAACGTAGCCAACTTTAAAATAAATAACAGCTGGGAGAGATCGGATGCAAAAACTTTTAAGCTCATCAAAACCAGGATTAAAGTCTTCCAGAAATGGCAAGATTCCCAAAATTATGCGAAAATCCAATATGGAATGTCATGTTACGATAACGTGTAGTAAGTAAAGTTGTTGTAAAATTCTGCTAATATATGTTTAGCAAAAAAGAAGCTCCACTTACATAGCATTGTTTATTAAGGCTAGGGCTATGACGTTCTATAAGCAAAGCTTCATGAATTTTTGCTTCATAATCTGAATCACATTTTTTCAATATGGTGAAAGAATTAATATTACAGTAGTCCCCGCTTATTAAGCCCACGGTTAATAAGCCCAACCGCTTAATAAGCCCAAAATCGTCCGGTCCGGAATTACTCCATTTATTCCTATAGATAAAAAACACGCTTTATAAGCCCAAAACCCCGCTTAATAAGCCCAATTTTCGAACACATTTGCTTAAAACTGAGTGAAAACGCGTCGAAAGTCACACTTCTTTGTCTTGCTTTCGACGATTTCACACTTCGTTACGCTGCTGCCCTAGTTCTTAATTCAACTGTTTCGTCACAGATCGTTTATCTGTGCGGTAATCAATTGGCAAGACAACTGGTGCTCTGAAGATTTTACTGTAGGCTGCTGTATTTTCAAAATGGCGAAGAGACGTGCAGACCTAAGCTTGTCTAGGAAAGCTGAGATTTTAGAAAAGTATAGATCACTGCCAAAATGCAGTCAGCGTGCTGCAGCTGAACAGCTCAACATCTCTCGTGGCTGCCTACGCAATATCCTGCTCAATGAAGCAGAACGTCAGCCTGAAACATCATTGTTAGAAGGAAGTGACCGGAAAAGGCAACGCCATGGCAAGGACCAGGAAGTTGAAGCAGGTTTGTGGAAATGGTTTCAGTTTGCGCAGCCCCGTAACGCTCCTGTAAATGGTCCTATATTAATGCAAAAAGCGGAAGAGATCTCAAAACAACTCGGACATAACGAATTCAGAGCCTCTGAAGGGTGGTTTTATCGCTGGAAGAAACGACACGACTTAAGTTACATTAAACTTCATGGTGAGGCTAGTGAAGCAAATACGAAAGCAGCAGCCGAGTGGACCAGCTGCAACATGCAAGAGTTGTTAAAAAAGTATGAGCCTGCTAACATCTACAACGCCGATGAGACGGCACTTTATTTTCGTGCTTTACCGGACTCGACTTACGTTGAGAAAGCTACTCGTAAACAGGCGCGTGGCACGAAAGTTGCAAAAGATCGGCTAACAGTACTGATATGCTGCAGCATGACTGGAGATAAACACCGCTTACTCGTTATTGGATTATCCCGAAAACCACGATGCTTCAAAAACGTGCGAGCATTCCCAGCTGATTACACTGCTTCTAAGAACGCTTGGATGACTACTAAGATCTGGTCTGAATGGTTGCAAACGTGGGACAAAAGCCTTTGTCTTCAAAAACGAAAAATTGCGTTGGTTGTTGACAACTGCACGGCCCATGGCGATGTAGAGGGGCTTAAATGCATTGAAATTGTGAAGCTTCCTCCAAACACCACTTCGCTAATTCAGCCTTGTGATATGGGAGTTATTCGAACGCTTAAAGCATATTTCCGTCATGAAATGCGAGCCAGAATTATTGACGCTATTAAAGACGGATCTGACGCTACTGTAAATGCGAATGTAGTTGCAAAGAAGCTTTCAGTTTTGGATGTTCTGCACATGCTTTCTGGTAGTTGGTTGAGGGTAGCAAGCAACACCATTCGCAACTGTTGGAGGAAGGCCAAGTTCGTTTCAACGCCGCGGGATCAGGATTTAGAGCATGAAGAGGCCATTCCGAATCCTAATGGCATGTCAGAAGAATTGTTTGAAGAGTGGGTATCTATGGAAGAGGATGCGAGCGTGTGTGCTGAGCTTACACTAGAGGAGGAAGAAGCAGAAATAATGCAACAAATTGTTTCAAAAAATTCTGATGGCGATGACATGGATGATCAAGAAGAAGATGCTGAGAATGACGAAACTCCGGAAGAAGCAACACCTTCCAGCGCTGAAATGAGATTCTACATGCACCGTCTGCAAATTGGACTGGAGCGGAGAGGATTTGACAAAATGAATGAATTTGAAAAATTGAATGGCCACGTTCAACAGTTTCTACGCCACCAACAACCAATGAGGAAACTTACTCTCGATGTTTTTGCACGGAAATGAATATTGCTTTATCGTAATAAATAAAGAAATTGCTTGTTATCTGTAACTGTTGCGTACAGTATTAATAGATTCAGCAACTTTTAGCCTTAGTACAGTCGACCATATTTATTTATGCGCATGAGAGTGGCGAAAATTTGTCCCCCGGTTAATAAGCCCAAAATCGTCCGGTCCCGAGGTGGGCTTATTAAGCGGGGACTACTGTATATTGTAGATTAGGGCAGGTGGGGCATGACAAAATGTGGTCGTTAATTGCGCTTTTTCTTGAATCTGCTAAATTCAGATGCTCCTTCACTCTGGTGATCAAATGTCGGGAAGACATACCAATGTATGTCTAGTTCGTATCACACGAACAAGTAAATTTATAAACAACATTTGAGCATAGAGGCAAAGGCGTCTCTGATTTCAATTGAAAATACTGTCCCACTTTATTTGCGCGATAGAAAGGAAGCAGCCTTACATCAAAATGTTTTAAACATAATCGAGAGAGAGCTTTCACAAAACGAATTGACGCTTCACCAACATACGGAACAAAAATAGGACATAATTCCACGTTATTTACTACACTTATTTCATCAACAGGTATATCGTTAAGTTTGGCTTTTAATTTGTTGTAAATTTTATCAAAAAACCAAGTCGGATAGTTATTATCATAAAATAAGCGCTTCAACTTTCCAATCTCGACTTCAAATAAATGCTGGCTGGAACAAATAGATTTAGCTCGATTAAGTAGGCACAGTACAAGGCTCGACTTCCAAACATTTGGACATATTGCATTAAAGTTCAATAAAATGCCAGTATCAATCTCTTTTCGCCACACAGTTAAATCTAATTCATTTTCTCGAATTTGAACATGAACATCCAGAAACGGGAGTGCCTGCATTGATTTTTCCATGGAAAACTGCATGTTTGAATGTTGTTTATTAAACAGATTCAAAAATTTTTTTATCGATAGATTGTCATCGAAAATTGCAAAAACATCATCCACATATCGTAAATAAATTTTAGGGTAAAAGCCATTTGTTTCATTGAGAAATTTTCACATTATGATTATTTTAATTTATTACGTCACATTTACAGATTTAATTCTTGAAAAGGGCTTTATGAAAGTCGAAAACGGTTGAATTTAAGATGTTATACGAATTAAAATGACTTTTAATTTATTAAAATTACTTGCTATATCAACAGTGTGGATTTTAAAATTTCGATAATGAATAAAGAAAATTAGTCAATAAAAACTAAAAACAAAGTAGACTTTTTTCTGTGATTTTGGGAAAACCAAATACTCCATTATGATAAATCATCTGGGATTAGATGAAATTAACGATTGAATCCATTCATTTTTGAAAGTCAGGGAATCATGATGATACCGGTTTTGGTAGACCCTGCAAAGTTATATCTATTGGCTTTGCTTTTCAACAATATTTACACTGCAAAAACGGCAATGCTTTTTAAAAATCTGCAGTTTTCGAAAGTTAACTACTCAGTGACTCAGCATGTCACATAAAAAGTTCATAATTAATTGGTTATATGGATACGAAAATGACTGCTGATCAGTGTAAATGCTGCATTAGCTTCATAAATGAGCAAAAAAACAAAAACAACTCGTACAAAGCAGTACTTGTTTAAACATGAATAGCGTTTTTGTGACCATTTTATATGACGCATGAATCATGCTTTTGTAACATCATAGTTTTAGTACTGCACTTTAAAGCAGTTTAAGTCGGATTTTACAGTCAATCAAAAAGATAACATGCTGCAAGGTAGCAACAATGATTTATATAGCATCAAACTTACTTTGTGCAGTTGCCCTAGTAGAGTACAAATGAGTCATTTAATTCTTTCACAATACTTACTAGTGCATAGAATCTCTTCCAACTGGTTTTAATTGTAAGTAATGTTGCATTCCACAATTTCTTTACAGAATCTACGTAAAACAAACAAGAGGAAAGATTACTAAATCTCATTCTATACAGCTGTCTTCAGAAATGGAGATTTAATCGCAACTAAAAGTGGGTAATGCCGGACGAAGATTAAGAGCTAGTGATTTATTAGGCACTATTAAAAAATAGATTACCTATACCAGCTGACTACTTATACATTTAAATCATAACTTTAAGATTGCAAATATAACAGCAAAAATATACCAAAATGGCACACAACCACAGAAAATTAGCTTCGTTGTAAAAATGTTTGTAAAAGATATAAACACAGGGTATTGGCTGTATCTGTGGGGACCAGTTGATATTTGTCTTTAAGAAAAGAAAGCAGCTATTTTGATGTCGATGGCATTTTACCCTTGGAGACCATTTTGACGTAATCGTTCACGTGTGGTTATATTGCCATAATTGCTACAATTCTGCAAATAACGCTCTGGCGTGTGGATAGTGCACCTGCCTTGAATACCATGGTTACAAGTTGGAAGCTTGGCTGGCAGGGCACTTAGAGAAAGGCAGTGTTCACTGGAGGGAACATTTTAGTCAAAAATAATCAACAACATCTCATGGTACCATACAGCAATCGTTTACATCATATCAATAACCTGCAGCCAGTTTCGACCATCTTGGGTCTCATTAGACGTGTATAAGAACACTCAGTAATAAAAATGCTGTAAATGCTACCTAACAACTAGCAACGTCTATATTTTGTTAAAAAAAACAATAAATTCCATAATCTAGAGTGCGTCTTTGTCTGGCATTTTAAAAACCTGTTTTTAGGTATTGCACTCATTTCAATAAAAAAAAATTATACAGTTTAAAGAATAGATCGCACATTTTAATTTAGTTACTTTCAGATAGTGGAAATCAAGCTAGAAATATATTTTTAACCATGTAATGAATAGTGGACAAAGTTTAATTAGTAAGCACAGTTGAGTGGTAAGTTTAAAAGCAACATTGGTTTCTCTACACAATGTCATAAGCACTTTGATGTGCTGAAATTATAACTTGAGTTTGTTGAGGCATAGCAACAAATTAGGTCATTGGGGCTTTGCTTATTCTGCTGACAGATGTAGACTTCAAACTTAGCTTTTCTTATTACCCAAATTGGAAAGGCAGCCAAGCTTGCCGTTTAATTGCTTTCTGACCGCAGTTTGATGGCTTGCAACAAATTTACTGCTAAACAAAGCTTATATTTGGAATATTAAATATGGATAATGATAAAAGCAAAAAAAGCATGGTCAAAAAAAATTAATTGGAATCTTGGATTTGACCCATACAACGACTTTATAACATATGAGGACAACATCAGCACATGGCAAATAATAATTGATAACCCACTGGTTAAAAGATATTTCAGCCATTCAGGCATCCCACAGGCTTACTGGTATTGCAGTGTACAGCAGCAAACTATACCAGTTAAGCTTTATGCACCTTCTAAAGAATGGTCATTGCAAATTCAAAGATATGTATAACTAATCTTTTACATTTCTTCTAATGTTTGAAAGCCACTCGACTTAACTTTTGAACAGCTGAAAGATAAGTGTTCAAGCTGCTTTCCTTTGCAGCTTTATGTATGATTATAGGTATCAAAAAACCTAGTTGTTCCTTTGCCAGCACATCCAACAAAGGTACAAAAAAAGATCATTATTATATTCTATCACTATTAAAGCATAGAAGATGAACCGTTAAGTTTACCGTTGTAAGCCCTTTATACGTTAATGGGGGCTAGGCTATTTTTTGTTGGTATGGCAAACGTTTAGTCATAAGAAATGCTACTTTTTGACCAAAATAAATCACAATTTGCTAAATTTTCTTGATGAAACCTGCTTCTGATAAAATAAAAAACTTTCCCAGTAACCATATTTTTCTGCAGTTTTGCTAAATGCATCGCTAGCCTCTTGCATTACAATACATATTTTTCTAATTTTTTAAAATTATTGCTTTGCTTTGCACAACTTTACATTGTAAAACTAAAGTTTGGTCCTCCAAGACTTTTCAAATATTTTCACAACGATTGGTGCAGCCGATTTATGACGTTTATGCAACTGACCTACAAGCGGTGACGATTTAACATTTTACTTGAAAATTGGTTCCCGCCTGGCAGCAGCGTTTCTCAAATAAGGTTGACTGTCGAAACTCAACAAGCCATCACAACTCACTTACCGTACGCGTACAGTTACTGGTGTTACCATCAGAAAAATTTAGCACCATTATCTGGCAATGGCTATTACTATACAAGGTGAACCAAGAGTAGGTATACAGTTATCAAACTAGTTTTAGAACCTGCTTTAGGACCGAAGGTGTTGTAGGACCTGTTTTTTTATGGAAGTGTGAATGGAGAGAACTATTTGGAAATACTTCGTGAAGTGGTAGTGCCACAACTCCAAACCAAACCTAACTTCGATGAACTGTTCTTTCAGCAAGATGGAGCACCTCCACGTTTTGCATTAAGAGTAAGAGATTACCATAACGCTTTACACAGCGTTGGTTTGGAAGAAGAGGTAGCATTGAATGGCCATCACTCTCACCTGCCCAGACATCAATGGATTTCTTTTTTGGGGTGTTGTAAAAAACAAGATTCTTTGGTAAAGGACAAAGTATGAGAAGAATCCACAAAACAGTAAAGGAATTGAAAGATTAAATTTATGACGCATTCAGAGAAATTGATGAAAATTTGTGTTGCACTGTGTGTCAGAGTGTTTTGAATAGGTGTGAAGAATGTTGCAAAGTTGACTGAGGACATTTTGAGCATTAAACATTTGAGATTAAACAGTTTCTGTCTAAGATATAACTAGCATTCTTGCACTTTAAAAGTGCCTACATGAAAACTACAAATCCACTTTTGGCCCAACCTGTAATCAATCAAAGTATAACAAATAATAAACATATTTCAAAATCTGCCAAGTGCCTAGACAAGCGACCCCATAAGCAAGGTACACTCTTGCCGCGATTTTACTAATAATTTAGCGCTCAAAACTCTCATATGTTTTTAGCGGTTTTATTTCAAGAGCTTAGTTTTGCCAAAATAAATGTAACTTTGTGGTAACATTTCATTAAACAAAAGGGTATGCATCAAAAAGTAAAGTATCCTAGCCTGCAAGCCGATTTGTATGCATGTCCTGAAATCGTGTTTGTATTGACCATGATTGTTCTAACAAACAAACAAAGAAATAAATAGACTGTTGTCCTATATTCCTTGGTTTGTTTAAAAGAAAGATCTCACTTCAGAAGACCACAACTTTTGGATATGTTAAACGGTTTAACATGTTACAGCGGAATATGGTGACAACTAAGCGTGTGGTCAGGCCAGACGTATTAAAGCGAATACCTATAAGAAGTATCAATTATTACCGAGGACTTTTCATTAGTACGGTAGGATATATGTGGAATCTAAAATTATACCCAGAAAGTCAACACAATCTGGTTTTGGCATTTCAAAGTAAAATATTTTAACACTAGAAAGATGATAATAGTCTTGGTATTTCCAGGCAAAATTTGCATCGAAAACAATGAATAACTTTAGTAAAAATGTGTTTCAGAGCATCAGAATTGAAATCAAATTAAATGTGGTCAGCCCGGTTTTAACCCACAAAAACCCCTTTCAAAAAAATATGATATAAAAATTAGGAAAAGAAATAAATATTTTAAGGAAATTCTGACTGTAAAATGTTTTACGCTTTTGTTCGAACAAAGTTCTGAGAGATGGCCGTAAGATTATGTTACTGCCCTATTCTAGCCCAACAAAACCCGTTTCCAGCCCATCTTAAAAATTGTGAACTTTTCCCAAGCTTGGACAATTCTAAGTTGTCTAATATATAAAACGCAATTTTGCCTGTGTGTGCGTTTATTTTAACTCCTTCGAAACTACCCGGCGCACAAACATCAAACTAAGCACGATTGATCACCACCCCGAGATGAGTGTCATAAGGGAGTTTGTGACGTCACAATCAAAGATAGTTGTTTATTAATTTGCATTTTAAACCGAGAAACGTGGTTTCTAATTTAAACGAAAGCCAGTACCCGACTTACCAACTTCAGCAAATTTCGCTTTTTTAGCATCTCACATGACGTCATAGCTAAAAATTAATCGTAAAATATGTTTTTTTAATTTACTCAAAAAGTACTCATTGTAGAAACGTGATTAAACGGTTTTTTGAGAGATTCAAGCAAGGTGCTCTTGATAAAAAACACTACAACAATTTAAGCTGAATTGACTGTGCAACAATTGATTATTTTTTAATTTTAAACCTTTAAAGTTTTCTAAGCATGCTTCTTCGCTTTTTCCTGCTCACTTCGAAGTCGCTCTATGATGTCATAGTACCTTCTGGTACAATCAACACACTTTTTCTATGACAGAGATTACCGTATGATGATTTTTTCAATTATTGCAACATTTTTACAAAGTCAGTTTACTTAAAAACTGATTTGTAGTCTCATTTCTCAATTGATTTTCAAACTTCTTTGAACAAATTAAAGAGTATTTCAAAAAATTTTTGATAATATATGATGTGTGCATTTACTATTAGTTTTATGCAAAAAAAACTGATCTTCAATATCTGTAGTGTACTTTTTTACGCCTTTCCAAACAGCTGTATGCTGAGTAAAAAGAGATAAGTTTAATACAAATAGATTGCCATAAAGTGCTAACAACTAGTGTCGTTTTAAGGCTTAGAAAACTTGCTTTCCAGCAAAATGTCTAATTAGAGCTGAGGATTAGCTTATAATAGCTGATCAAAAGTTGGCTGCCATTCATGATTTTTCATTTTTAGTTAAAAAATTGTTCTACTGTAACTAATAATTTTTATAAAAAGTTAGTTCTTTGGTACATTTTGACTATTTTCCATCGACAGCATGTTTCTTCGCCATTATTTGTTTCAATTTTCAAAGATATTATCTCAACATGAAGTTTCTGAAAACTTTAAAATATAGCCTACTGGTCAAAAACACTCAAAATTTTTGTGCCTTTGCCTCACAAAATTGCAATTTCTACAAAAATTTAAGTATTTTGGTACATTTTCACTATTTTTCCTCAAAAGCATGGTTTGTTAGCATTATCTGTCAAAGTTTTCAAAAAGATTTATGAAAATCGATCCCCTAATTCAAAACATTTAAATTATGCTTTCTAGCACTTTATAAAATGAACCAACAAGACTTTTTTAAATCGTTGGCAGTATCAAGTAAGCAAGTCCACTTCCTAATTACCAAACAGGGTAAGCAAGACTTAGCAGGAACTCTAAAAACTCGCGAAGAAATAGAGCGGCTATGCGCATCCCCTTATAATGTTTAGGCTTAATAAATTTCCTTTAAAAAGCGGTATTTTTCATTTTGGAACAAGAATTAGCTATGTCAAAGAAGCATAACTTTTCATTAGTGTTCTCACAATTACCCATGTTCTTAACGTCGACATTACTGATGGAGGTGCTGCAACTGCAACCGCATCTCTTTGGGTTAGTTTGTTTTTTCCCTGGCTGCGTTTATGCCAGTACCATGTAACATGCGCGTGTTAGTAAGCTAGTTATTACAGCTAGGCATGACATCACGAAAAAGTAGAAAGTAGTGGTCCTAATATTAAACACTAGCGATTCCCTCAAAGCGTGCAGCAAAAGAAGCAACAGGAAGGTCATGACTAGGGACATAATTTATCCTGGGGGGTTTTACGAAGTCGTAAAATATGCATATCACCAACTAACTGATTTGTGTTATCGTAAAAAAAGCCATTACAGCGTCCACTTCCAATTTTTTGCTTTTTTCCTACACCAATTTGAAGGAACGAACAGACTTTGTGAAATGATAGAGAGTTTCTAAGACCTCTGTTACTGGAAAGCAATCGTACTACGATTGGGATTTGGGGGATAAGGGCGATAACCCATTGGTACTAATTTATCGCTTATGTTCTGAGAAAGAATTTGGTTGAAGCCGGCAGAACCGATGGTACTAACTGGAAATAACTGACTGGTAGCCCTGTCGAGCGAAGGCGGCTAGTTGTACTACAACGTGGCAATATGAAATAACCACTGCTGTGTAAAAACCTATAGGCATGGGGCGATATGTTGTAAAAAATAGTAGAAAAAATCAAGAAGTCGTAAGAATAGCACATATTGATTTTAATCATTAAATGTAGTTGAACATAAATAAACTTTACGATGTTGCAGAATTTAAAAGTATCATTTTTCAGACGCAATAACAACGATAAAATTACATTCATTTGCAAGATAAAACTGCTGTCAATTTTGCTGGCAAACAAATCATTATTTAAAGGTTCTAGTGAAACAGCTATGCTACAAATTTCTGATATAAAGGTTATCTTTAAAAAAATCAGTGTTTGCTAATTGAAGTAAGTCGTTGATTTTGCGTGGAAACATTTAACATCAAATCGTCATCAACAGTAATTGATTTGGAAACATTGGGTCCTTTGTCTTCTAAATACACTAACGAGCAAATTGATATACAACTTTAGCTCTCCAGCAATTTCCACGATGCATTTAGTTTTATTTTTTCTTTTAACACCTTATAGATTATGAATTTCATGGTGCTTTTGTTGTTTTTCGTACTCTTCTTGGCTTTTACGAATAGTGCCAGCCAATTTATTTATGTTTTTCTTCCAAATTAGTGTGCCTACTTTCTATTATTCAGCCTTGTCAAATTTTCCTTCCTTAATAGAAAACGGCCAAAATTTGAACCGTCTTTATGCCGATGAATCCCTATTTGTGCTATTATCAACGACAAAACAAACTTCAGTACGCATGTAAACTGAAATTAAGATTCAACGTGCTTGCTCGTTTTTGTATAATGCTCACAATGTAAAAAAACATCAGTAGATTTACATGGCCCACAGCCACGACTGCTCAGTACCGGTGCAGTAGTTTAAATCTACAACTGCTTACAAAATACTTTCCTGCTAACTACCGGTATTTCTTCATAGACTTTAACCATTCAAAAAAATTCAATAGAGCTACAGTTATGGCTCGCAGTCTTCCCACTTATAGCTGTTAGTTACAATAATTAAAAACTTCGACTTCTTTCAATCACAAAATGTATTCTTCTTTATTATCGCACGTGGTAAGTTGCTTTAAAGAACTAGAACTTGGCTACTAAAGAGCGTTGGCGCGTGTACACAGTCCAAATCAAAGCACCAACCTACTGACGTCATCAGACTATCTGCATAGCCTTTTTTCTCTAGATGGTCTTGAATAGACACATTCTAAGAAATGAATGTTTTGTTAAAAACACCATTCGAGAGAAGTGAAAGACGTCCAAGAGGAAGAAGGATAATGGAGGATAAAATTAAAAGAGAAAAAGTTGCAAAGGGATGAAGACAAGAAGCAAAAATTAAGAGAAGCGATGAAATGATGTTATAAGAAACCTGTTTTGCGGCAGATTATCTTTAATCATGTAGGTATGATAAGTAGAATTAAAAATAAACAATTTAAAAGAAACTTTAAAAAATAATAATTAGTTTTGTAATTCTTGTTTTCTAAATACAATGGTAACCGGCGCGATGGTGTAGTGGTTAGAGCGTCCGCTTCGCAGTCGGTAGACCTGGGGTTCATTTCCCTTGTCGAGTCATACCAAAAGACTTTAAAAAATGGTATTCACAGCTTCCCTGCTTGGCGCTCAGCACATAAGGGATAGTGTGGAGAACAAGCCGGCAAGCTTGCTTGTTGTGTCCTTGGGCAAGGCACTTAACGGGACGCCTCCGTCTTTATGTGGCAGACAGATGGTGGGGCCGGGCAGTCTACCCGTCGTGGTGGCCCAGTCTGACGAAAGACATGCAAACCGAGCATGAGCTCATACGCGTAATAATAATAATACAATGGTTAATTCAATGCTTAATGAATGACTTTAAGTAAAAACTTTAAATTATTGAAGTCGTCTCTAACGATCGGTACACAACTATTTCTTGATCTCAGTTAAATTTAAAGCTCCACTCTACACCCATGTTGCTGGCAAAAGTTTCTGTATCGGCTTGAAATAGACAAACTTTATTGGCTTTTTTATTGTATTTATTCTAATGATACAGTTTTGGAAGAGAGGTAAAGCATCTTAAAATCCACAGTGTTGTTACAGCAAACAACTTCAATAAATTGAAAGTCATTTCAATTCGTAAAACATCTTAAATTTTGAATATTTTTGACTTGATAAAGCCGTTTTCAAGAATTAACATCTGTAAATATGACGTAATGAATCAAAGCAATCAACAATAATTTCAAACAAAATGCACAAGAACGACATAAAATTTCTAAAGGCTATAGAAACGCAGCCAACTTTTAAAATAAATACATAGCTGGGAGAAATCGGACGCAAAAGTTTTTGACTACATGTTCTTTTAGAAACAGTATTGCTTTGCACCCTTATTTAAAATTTACTTTTTTGAAGAATAGGAGCTTTAGAATTTGCAAGCAAGACAAAGGAAACAGAAATGCTATTTTAAACAATGACGATTATGATCCAAAGCTAGAGCAAATTATTTCAGATAAAACCAAATTTACTACGGTGATGATAAAACCGAATAAACTTCATCCAGTGATTTTTAAAGGAAACTCAATTGAATATATTCTTCGAACATATTTGAAGAACATCGACAAGGATATTGCGCAAACCCTAATGTCCACAGATATTCACCCGGGAAAACTGTATGGATTAATCAAAGTCCATACAACAAACAATCCAGCACGGCCCGTAGTAAGCATGATCAGAACACCGGAATACAAACTTAAAAAATTTTTGGATTCGATTATCTAATCTTTTATTTTTGATAAATACATATTGTCATCAATCAATCACTTTAATTAAAAGAAATAAAAGTTCAATGACATCATATTTTGTTAGCTTTGATGTATTTCACTTTTCAGCAAAGTACCACTAGAAGAAAACACTCAAATTACTGCAAACTATCTATTTAATAAAGCAATCCGAACACACCATTAATGAAAAAACATGCTTTTATCAAGCCAATGAAATTGGCAACCCAAGGAACATTTCTATACAATGGTGAACTATTTAATCACATTGACGGCGTAGCAATGGGGTCACCTCTTTGACCCTTATTAGCGAACTTTTTCTTTGCAAATGTAGAAAATAAGATTCTCAATAACACTGTTAGCTTTTACCCTAAAATTTATTTACGATATGTGGATGGTATTTTTGCATTATTGGATAGTAGTTTGTCGACAACAAATTTTTTGAATCTGTTAAATAAACAATATTCAAACATACAGTTTACCATGGAAAAATCAATTCAGGCGCTCACGTTTCTGAACGCTCATGTTCAAATTCAAGAAAATGAATTAGATTTAAGTGTGTGGCGAAAAGAGACTAATATTGGCATTTTATTGAACTTTAATGCAATACGTCCAAATATTTGGAAATCGAGCCATTTGTTGCGCCTACTTAAGTCTATTTGTTCCGATAAGCATCCATGTAAAGTCGAGATTGGAAAGTTGAAGCATTTATTTTATAATAATATCTATCCAATTTGGTTTTTAGATATAATTTACAATAAATTTAAAGCCAAACTTAATGGTATACCTGTTGATGAAATAAATATAGTAAATAATGTGGAGTTATGTCCTAGTTTTATTCCATATGTTGGTGAAGTGTCAATCTGTTTTGCGAAAGCTCTTTCTCGATCATGTTTAAAGCAGCTTAATGCAAGGCTCATTCTTTTATATTGTATCAATAAAGTGGACAGTGTTTTTAATAAAAATCAACTACGCGTTTGTCTTGGTGCTCAAATGTTTACAGATTTACTTGTTCGTGTGATACGAACTTGACATACATTGGTATGTCTTCCCGACATTCGATCACCCGAGTAAGAGAGCATCTAAATTTAGCAGACTCAAGAAAAAGCGCAATTACAGATCACATTTTTCTCATGCCCCACCTGCTCTTATCTACAATATAGCATGAATTCTTTTACCATATCGAAGAAATGTAATTCAGATTATGACGCAAAAATTCATAAAGCTTTGCTTATAAAACGTTGTAGCCTTAGCCTTAATAAACAATGCTCAAGTGAAGCTTCATTTTTGGAAGCATATATTAATTTTTTACAGCAGCATTACTAACTTTGCGTAATTGTAACACCACATTTCATATTAAACTTTTCACATAGTTTTGAAGTGCTTGCCTGTTCTGTATTGCGGCAATCCTAAAAATTTTGGAGTCAGATCTCTCCCAGCAATTTATTTATTTTGAAGTTGGCTGCATTTCTATAGCCTTTAGAAATTTTATATCTTCAAGATGCGTCTTATTTGAAATTATTGTTGATTGGTTTGATTCATTACGTCATATTTACAGATGTTAATTCTGAAAAAGGGCTTTATTAAGTCAAAAATATTCAAAATTTAAGATGTTTTACGAATTGAAACGACTTTCAATTTATTACAGTTGTAACAACAGTATGGATTTTATTCTAATGATGCTACAAAAATTTTCTTGCTCAGAACTGAAGTAGGATCTTACACCCACCAATGTCAGATATGAAGCAAACTTGTTTACATTCTGAATTTTCACTAAAATATAAAAAAGGCTGTCATACTTACTAAAACATCCAATACTTGTAAATTTTATCTAAAAGTAAAAATTTTTATAATATTGAAAAACTGCTGACCTATTACTTGGATTTTCCAAAAAGTGTAAAACTAACTTCTAGCTGTAATAAAAATTTTCTAATCAAAGATGTCTTTAATTTTGTTGATATGCCTTTTTTCCTTACTTTCACCAAAGATTATCTTGAAGTGAAAGCACACAAGATCGTGTGGTTTCATAACAACTTTCCCAGGCACTGTAGCAAATATGTTTGATTTCCAAAATCATTAAAGATTGATAGTATTACAATAAAATAATAAAATTGCTTAAACAACTAGTCTAGAGAAATAATTTTGCTTCTATTCATAATTTGTGACGTAAGATCTACGCAATGCTGGTAAAACTGATGTTTTGTTCTAATAGAATGAATTTGATTGTGTAACATTCTTGACTCTTAAGTGCTACCTAACGATATGATATCTGTAATGATGAATCATAAGTCTATGCAACAACACCATTCATCACAAGACCTTTTTGAATGACAAGCCTAAACAACAGCAGCATGAATTACAAGAGCCTTTGAGTATCACATAAAAACGCTGTCAAGTAGAATCGAACTCAAGACCTCAAGTATAAGAAACAGACAGAAAGGTTTGACTTTAAAGTAGAGCTTACAGCTGACTCTTATTATAGGTCTGAAATTTTGTTTAAATGACATTAGCTCTGCATGGTGCAGATCAATTAGTTTTGTCTGGTTATAAGACGACGTTTGAACTCATGAGGTCATACAAGTAAACAAAACCAATTCTTAAGATTTTTGCATGGATTCGTAAATTGATATTGTAGAGTACGAGCTACTGTGTCTGTTGGAAACGCAGATCCATGCAAACAAAAAATGTCCTTTGAACGAATCAATCGCAAACGGATCTCTACTCCATTCAGCAAATAACGGTTTTGGAATGAAAGGTCGACATGTAATCTTCCCATCATATCAATTTGATGGCTTTGTGCAGCCAGTGCTTTGCGTGTAGTGTAGCCTGAGTTGGCATCGCCTCTTGTATCAAATTAACCAGCTGTATTCCGATACCACAGGACAGCAGAAAGTTGTGATGATTTTGCGTCTTGACCAAAACTAAGCAGATTTTCAATATAGGCACGGTAAGGGTAGTTGTTATTGGTCTGTGTGACAAGAGACCCATTAAGATAAACATCAATTTGTGACCACATCGTATGTAAAAAGTTACATTCCGGTGCAATTTCTACATCTGCCTCCAAATCTGTTCCGTCTGCTGCAGTCACACTTGCATGAACATAGAGAAAAGTGTTAGCAAGATCAATGTAGTTGAAATTTTCAGCACTGATTGTAAACTCAATAGGTCCTGTTGAGGTTAAGACGGACACAGGGTGGTATTCGGTAAAACTTCCATCATCCAAACTAGTTTGACTCGGGGGAACAGAGAACAAATCCAGTTGGGATGTGGTTGATTGTGCAGAGCTGGGGTGTATTAAGGACGCCATTTTAATTGAAAATGTCATAATGTTTCTTGCGTCTCCTCTTTTCTACTCTAGTCTTTTGTGGTCTGGCTTTACGTTTTCTTGCCGCAGCTTTCAAAAGGTTAGAACCAGGTGCTTTTGCACGATCAATTGCTGCTTGTTTTGCGTTTTTTCCGCTTAAAACATCCGAAGCAAAACCAACTCCACTGCGAAGAACTTGTTTTCCAATAGCCTTGGATCCACTTTTGACTAGAGGTAAAACTGCTTTGGCTATAGAACTAAATATATTTCCTAGCCCGTATCCCTGCTGGTATCTTGCACCATTAAAGTAACCATGACCAACTTGGTTTAAATAGTAGTTTTGATAAGCTTGAGAATCGCAACAATATTTTGCACGCATGTTTACAGTACAAGAAATGCTGTAAATAGTGAGGCTTTACTGCGTACTTCCCCTTTATAGTTGACTCAGTTTCTGTTTTCGAAAATGTAAAGTGACAATAACTTTTCCCTTGCGAAATCTGATTGCATTTCCTTGATCATTCCGAAGCGAAATATGTATGTCTGAAATATTTTTCTTCAACACAGGGTAGTATTGCAATTTTTCGTATCTCTTGGCGACATTGGCTCCAGACTTTCCTTCAACAGGTATCACTCCAAGCAAAGGTGCTAGAGTATGACCCACAGTGCGAGGTTCGATGACATCACAATAGAAGTAAAGAGCAGACACTGGATCCAGGTCAAACACTCGATCTGAAGTGTAAACACCGACTTTGTGAAAAAATAAAATTTTAAAACCCATGATTTCTGCTAGGAAGGGCGTAAGACGCAAAGTGACTGCTGGATGTTCCTTGCCTTCCTTATCAATCTGCACAGGAGCTCCTGGTTTATGTTTAATGCGAATTTCTGTCAATTGTGAATGAACGTTATGTTGTAGATCCAATAGAAAGTCGACTGGTTGTACCAAAGTCCCATTGGCAATTAGTTCCTGATTTCTTGCCTCAAAATCACGTTTCATTTGCTGGAGCAGTTGCTCTACAAGATCTTGCGGATGTTGATAATAACCAGGTGAAATCTTTGTTCTTGTCTGCACATACCCACGACGGTAATACACCCAATAGTTGTCGGTGTCGATGTTGTACCACGAATTTGGATAGATAAGTTCAGCTAATCCAACTTCCCAGGAATCGGTTAAATTTAGTTCTTTTGGTAAATGAACGATATAATCTGAAACTTTGTTTTCAAAATAAAACTGCATGGATGAATTACTCGGTAGGGTGAGAAACATGTTTTGAAAGCACAGGAGAGGGTAACAAGTAACCGACACTGCTCGAAAGCAAACTAATCCAAAGCTCTTTGTTTTCGATGGTTTGTGTTAGATTATAGAGACTGATTGATATGATAATATAAACAGCTATCACTTGAGCGGCAAACAAAATGATGTCAGAAGTTGATTGTGACAGATTTATATTAGGCATAATCTTTTTCCTTGACCCACGAATTGAAGGAAGGTGGGTATCCAAACCACTTCACCAAATACTCCACACCTTTCTTACTCCGACGTTTTTTCAGTAGGGTCTCAATTCGAAACATGTCATCATTTTTATAGATTTTTTGCAATTCGTTTTCATAGAAGGTGCCAATTAAAATATCTCCGCCCAAATCTTTGATTTTGTAGTAAGGAGGATTTCCTTTATATACCCGAGCCACTTGAAATATCTCTTCTGTCCAGCCGAGGAGATAACCTTTGCGAAAGCGTATTCGGTTTGTAGAAAGGCGGACTTTATCGTTTACTTTTAGTTTAGGCTCTTTGAATGTCGGTTGCGAATATAAAGTGTGCCAAACATCTTCTTGATTTTCGGGGTTGACAGTACTTGGAGCACGCTTTATTGAAGTGTGATAGCTGTTGTTGTAGGCGTTGACGAGAAGTGGTAAAACGTCTACATATCGTCTTGAATTGGTGTGGGAAAAGAATCTCCAAAGCTTTTCCTTTAAAGTTCGAATCAATCTTTCAACTATCGTGGCTTTTGTGTCAAAATTATGTGTGTGAAAGTGTTCAATATTTTGCCGTTTTAACCAGGTCTGAAACGGTCGATTGAAGAATTCACTCTCCAAATCAGTCTGGAGCTTTTGAAAACGACCAATTTTAGGCAACACTTCTTCAAAGGCTCTGATCACTTCCGAACTTGTTTTTGCTTTGAGAAAAGATATAAAACCTTTTTTGGAAAAAACATCAATCACCACAAGAATGTATTTGAAATTGTCGTTGTATTGTTTCAAGGAAGAAAAGTCAATAAGATCGGCCTGCATTTGAAAATTTGCTCCTGGTACTATTGTTTTTCTGCGTGGGAAACGTCTTCTCACAGGTTTGTGGAGGGTATAGACATCTTGAGATTTCAACCATTTTAGGAGCGACTTTGCCACTTTTTGAAAACAATGAGCCCCGGAAAATGCACCAACTTTTTGCGGATCCTAATACCTCATAAACTCTCCCATAACAAAGCTTCAAATTCATGCAAACCAGGTAGATTGAGGTTCTGTTTGCTTAACACACTCCGAAAGATTTGATTTATATCTGAGCCAGGGATTACACGCTCGTCCAAAAGGATTTGCCCTTTATCATTAAAATCTAGATTCTTTTGTTCTTTGATGTTTTTCAAGAGCTGTCTGGCTTTAGTTTTCTTCGTAACTTTCAACAATATAGCAGAATCAGATAATTTTTCAACTCGTTTTGATTTCGCCTGCGTTTTTTGTTGAAATAATTTTGATTTCTGTAAGGCTTCGTTATATAACTGCATTTTTTCAGCGGCTGGTAGGTCTGAATTTAAAATTTCTTGTATTTTCGTGTCTAATTCAGACAAAATTTTCTTTTCAGGTTTTTCATGAGTTGTTTTTGATGTAAGACTGTGGTACACTTCAGGTTCTAAGGCAATCAGTTTCTTCATTGAGTCAATGTTCCAAACACTCCCCCTAAAACAGGTGCTAGAGCATTCAGTAACACAGAAAGAAAACCTCCAGTCTGCACAATTTTTCGTTTTTTCTTCAGCGATACTTTTTTATTGCTCAGTTGTCGTAGTTTGGTTTTATGTTTGCTGAGTTTACGTTTATTAGAGGGTGCTATTTGAACGTTTCCTTTCAATATGTTATAGGAACAATCACACAGACAACGAATGAACTCTGTGGATGCTTTTTCAATAGTGCTTCTTTTCAAAGAGGGTGGTGCCTTTTGAAGTAAATGAAGAGTAGGGGCAAATTTTCGCAAACGATCCATTTATTGATAGATATAATTTACTTCCCCTGGAAATATGTTAGTCCTGAGCTGCTCACTATCATCCACTTCACACCGAAGATCAATCAATAAATAACCATGAGGGCTTGTTGTCGCGTCTATATAAGCTTGCAGAACAGATTTGTATTTCTGAGGATAGATTTGACTTAAAAAATAAGAAACTTGTTTTTTGTCTCTGCAGTTTTTAAACAAAACCATGAATTTTGCGTTTAGTGATAATTTTCTTAATCCTTTATGAAAGAGATTTTGAGTGGTAAATAAGACGCTAAATCGGTAGTGATGAGAGTAAATTGTAAATATTTTGGACAGGAGGCTGTTTTCCGTGAACATCATGTCATCCAAGATGAGTAAGCAATTTTCAAAATTTTTAAAATCATCAAGAACAGGGGGACCTTGACGAAATGTGATTTTCTCAGAATATTCATTAAACATACTCTGCCAGACTTCATAACAATAAAAAATCTGGTTAATTCCCGGGCAGATTTTATCGATATTATCTACCAAACGTAGAATCCATTTTGTTTTTCCTACTCCAGAAAGACCGCTAATAATGAAAGAGACTGGATTTTCAAATTTCAAAGCCATACACAACCTTTCGTGTTCTTCTGTTTTGTGTTAATGAACGAGAAAAGTACGAAGTACGTTATTTAAAATCACCTAGCCTATTTTCATAAAGGAATTTCGTTTTCAGTCAGACTTGCTTGCTTACACTCCCTACCAGCAAACCGCGACTGATAACTAGTCGGATACACTGCCAGCAAACCGCGACTGATAGCTTACGCTGTTCAGTTCTTGTCAGCAGTTAACTGGTTTTGGAAAGCTTATCAGTGTACAAAATCGCGACCGTCAAATGTAACTAAACCTAGTACAGGTTTTGGAAGGAGTTTATCAAAAAGGTAAGTTTAACTGAGAAACTTGCAAAAACCACTGCTTTTGTGAAAGACTTGTTTATTTTTACAGAAACATAAGTTACAACAATTATAGATCAAGAGGAAGAGTGTGGATGCCATCATCCAATACAATACGCTTTGGGTAAAAAGAATTTAATCCTTTTTTGTGTTGTTTGTATGAAAAAACCTGATGATTTCGACTTCTAAAACCACAGTTTGTGATCTCCAAGGGGGTATTGTTCTTCAAAACGTTTAAATATTGCTCAAAGGAGAGGGGGTTTTGAAATATGCTCACACCTTTACAAACTTGTTTCTTTGTTTCCCCTGAACAGAAATACGATTTTGATGTCAAAGAAACTTGAGCTGTACCTTTGTACTCCACTTTCATTTTTCCTAGACTGCGTTTGTCAAAAGAATGAAAATCCAGGCA
Organism: Trididemnum clinides; assembly: GCA_963675345.1. Taxonomy (NCBI): domain Eukaryota; kingdom Metazoa; phylum Chordata; class Ascidiacea; order Aplousobranchia; family Didemnidae; genus Trididemnum; species Trididemnum clinides. The sequence continues at coordinate 38,340,991 of OY776291.1, forward strand.
GCATTGCTCCATTGTCCAGGGATTACTCTTGCTTCTACATTCAATATATTGCTCTTCATGATTGGGACAGGCCTCGGCGGGCATCCAAATTAATTTGTCTCCGAAATATGAGGTTTTTAATTCTTCTGGGGCACAGTCGTCCAAGCTTTCACGACTGAGACTGAAATACATTGAATCTGTGTCGCTTTCCAACATCTCAAAGCAGCGATCAGGGATGTACTTTTTCAAAAACAGATAAAAAAACTTCAGCATGTGTAATTTTGAATTCAAATACACGTTTATACCTATTTGAACAGGCAAGTCATGTCGAATTTTATGTTTCAGGCTTTTCACTTCATAAAGATCAGAACCAATTTCATCCAAATGTATGAAATGAGGATCATTGATCACACGGTTTACTGTCTTCTCTGAATGATAAGTGATGTTCCGATGTTTTGCTTTATTTAATAGACTTGCCGAGTACAAAGAGTTGCCCGTTAGTTTATTTGTTAAAGCAATCACAGCTTTGGATGGATCGGTATCGGCTGCTCTTCTGGAATTTACAATTTCATCTGCTAGTTTGGCAAAGCATTTTTGTGGATAAAATTCGATAAACTCTTTGATCTTTGTAATTTCCAAACCCATTTCCAAATAAAATTTTGCCATTTCTGTATTAATTAAAATTTCTTTTCCAAAATGACTGCTGATCAAGTATTTTTTGGGTTTTTTAAGCAGACCATGTTCTTCAGCTACATTTCTCATGTAGTCACCAATGTCGTCTCTAGACACACACGTGTTTTTTATGATAAGAGGAAAATCTTTGTACTTTTCTTTTAAATGATTTGGTGTGTGAATATCCACCAACAAAAATCCATATAATGTGCCGTTTTTCACTCCTTCTAAAATTTTTTGAAAAGACAATTGTCTCTTTGGTTGAACTGACTTCAAGGTTTTTAAATTAGCAGCAACATCATTTCTTTTTGCCAACTGTTTCCATCGACACTCCCGCATTTCCACTACATCAAACCCTTCTGCTTCCAACCGTCTTTTGTTTTCCAGTGTTGCTTTTTGGACTTCTGAATGAGGTATCTTTTTCACTGGATGTATTTCTTGCAAAGAACCATCCGAATTCCTGTTGGTATTACAGCCAGTACAAGAATGCCAAAAACAACCTAAAAACTGAAAGACCTCATTGCTCTCCTGACAAAATCCATCCACAGGTAAGCTGTGTGTAGATACTCGTCGTTCCCCCATGTTGTATCTGCTTTGAATAAACTTTTCCTCAGTTTGGGATACATAACTTAACCATTGATAGGCCTGAAGACCAAATTTTGAACATGGGTCAGGTCGGAAATTTTCTTCTTCTTTGTAGCGACAAAAATAACCAGTAGGGTTGTTCTGAGCAATAGCGTGTAAATATAGTGAATTTGCATCCAGACCAAGAACTTGCTTCACGGGTTCAGGATTGTCTATTTCATGGGAACGGATTTTAGTTTCGCCGGCAATAGCCAGACGTGTGAACACTATGCTGAGACCTCCAGTAATTTGGTTGCGCATAGTGTTGTAAAGGTCTGCGTGCCGTTTGGGAAACAAACAGAAAAACGTTTCCTTTTCAATGCGTTTCATCATCTGTAATTTTGCTACCCCACTGACTGAAAAGGCTCTTTTAAAAATATCCAATCCTTGTTCTTTGTAGGGGTGAAGCAGATTTTTAACAGCCGTAATAAAAGGTACGCAATCCAACATGTTGTAGTAAATGAGCATGTCTTTTAAAGTGTGCCAGCCTTTTTCAATCCATGTTTTTTTCACAAGTTCATATTCGTCCTTTGAAATGTTTGATTTGGTCAATGAGGAGTAAAAAGCTTGGTGATCTGGTAAACCGCTTTGTAATTTTGTGGGATCTGTCATAAACTCATATGGAAAATAAAATTTTGTTTGAACACTACCATAAGCAATCAGAAATTTTCGATAAGAAAACCCAGGTGCCAGAAAATGCCGAATATCCAAAAATCTCAACTTTTCAGTTTTGATGCACAAATAATTGTTGGCTTTTTTAATGACAAAATCAATCTTACCCAATAGCTGCTGTATCAGTGTTGGCTTGATTAAATTTAGGTCGTAGGAGGCAGAATTAAAGCCAATAACAATTAATTCTCGGCAGTAGGCTTCAAATTCTTTAGTCAAATTTTCTTTTCTAACATTTTCGCTGAGTTCTAATGCTTGAAATACATAACAAAATTTGCTTTTCATGATTTCATAGGCAGCATTTGATGCATCTTCTAAATGTTTTAACATTTTTTCCACCAAATCATTTTCATTGCCGTTGGTGACAAAGCACACTCCATTTTCAAAATTTGGTACGTTGGTGGCAAGGCCAACACTCAAGGGCACATGACGTGCTTCAAAACTTAATTTTGGTCCATTTCCAGGTAAATGTTCTTGAGAAAAATAGGCTTCAAAATCGTAGCAGGCAAAATATGGAAAAAATCTTTCGTTTGCGGGGACACAGATACCGATTTCCTCAAGTTTTTCGAATACTGTGGGTGGGTTTTTATGAATACCCCCTGGGAAAAGATCACGAACTGTGGTTTTACAAGTTTTCGTGTGCCGGTAATAGTTATTGTTTTGGTCCCAAAGTTTCCCGCAATGAATACATTGATATACACGGCAATAATGTTCAAAATCAACAATGAGACTTAGGTGATTTTTCCAAATATTTAATCTCATTGTTTCAGAATACAATTCCCGGCTACGTTGAATCAATTTAGCAACCCCCTCCTCTAACTTGTAAACAACAAGATTAACTTTGAAAAAATCCTCTAAGTCTATAAAATCAACCAAAATCACACCAACAAAAGTGTTGGGAACAATATTAAAATGCATGCAATAATCGTTAAACAGTTTTTTGGCTTCACGTTCACACCGCCACCACCACCGACCAGAACCTCGATGGACCGCCAGACATCGAAAAAAACAAAGATTGTCATTACCTGAAACGTTTGCAAGTCCATGATTGTTTGTGATGTAGCTTGGTAAGGACGCTCCTGCTCCAAGAGGAGCATCTTTCAGACTGTTTGCATAAAATGTGATATTGGAAATTTGCACCACCTTCCATTTCGTATCGGGTTGAGTCAAACCATCATAAAAGGATTCCTCCGCCAATGAATTAAAAAAGTTTAACAAGTCCTTTCGGTTGTTTATCAGCAAAGCTGTTTCCAAGATTTGAGCATTGTTGAAGCTTGCGTGGTAATAGCGTAACTCCTTTGTTTCTATATTTTTAAGTATGAATGCAAGACTGTAATTGATTTTGAAACGGTTTTTTTGATACGTCATGATCCGCTCTGCTATGGGTTCTATCAAATCTTTGAAATCTCTATCATAAAAAATGTTGAATATATTTTGTACTTTTCCTTTCTTCGTGAAACTCCTGATACTTCCCCAATATTTCTGCATAAAGTCTTTCACTTCTGAATCAGATTCAGTCAATTCCTCGTTTTCCAATAATTTGTGTTGATCTGGTTTGAAACATCTTTTTTTAGCTGGTGGTTCATCAATTGAAGAGGGTGCAGCTTCGTTTGAGACAGTTGGGGGATTCTTTCATCACTGACAAATCTGCGGTTTGTTTACATTGATGATATTTGATATTGTCTGCTCTGTTTATTATTTTGTTGCATTTCGGGCATTGCACTTCGCTTGTTCTATAATGGGTGCTTTCTTTATGACGTCGTAAATGAGACAGTCGCGAAAAATCTTTCTCACATATTTCACACTTGTGCTTCTGCTGCTTTTCGTGTGCATTTTTCATATGCCTTACCAAATTCCTTTTCTCGGTAAAGACTTTAGAGCAAGTGTTGCATTTGTAATCTTCCATCTTCTCGCTAACTTCACTTTTATAGAATGAATATACTTCTCAGAGAAGCTGCTTTATATAGCAAGCTTGATTGCGCAACGGTGCTGAAAGAACTGACAAGAATAAGCAGGTGAATTTCATACACTAACAACAAAAATCGCGTCATGGCTAAAAATAGAATACGTCATGGATTGCGCAATAGTGATGCAATCTGGCTAACAATTGAATATGTCATGGATTGCACAATAGTGATGCAGTCTGACTAGAACACGTCATGAATTGCACAATAGTGATGCAGTCTGGCTAAAAATAGAATACGTCATGGATTGCACAATAATGTATACAACTACATTCTCATGGTCTGTTATGATGGATTGCACAATGAGGATGTAACTACATTCCCACGGTCTAGTGAAACACGTCAGAATCAAAAAACCAATAACAAGTCATAAGAATGACATCAAACTTTTGAAATGATACCATGTTGGAACTAACCTCCTCAGATTGGTCCCTCAAACCTACATAAAATTAATAAACCTAGGGTTATCTATCTCCTTCAAATAAAATCTAGGGTTAGCTCCCTCCAATCTCCTTCAAATAACATCTTGGGTTAGTTTCCTTAGAACTATGGTTAGCTCACAGAGACCTAGCGTTAGTACCCTCAGACCTAAGATTGGCTCTCTTAGAGTTGGCACTCTCAGACCTAGGGTTAGCTCTCTTAGACCTAGAGTTAGCACCCTCAGACCTCCATAACATTAGTGTCCTATGGTTAGCTTCCCCCGACCTCTTTCAAATAAAAGTCCTTAGACCTATGGTTAGCTTCTTCAAACTTTTCATCATGTAAGTACAGAGAAAAAGATTCGAGCTTGGGCAAGTGTGGACAAGTCGGAGACAATATACCCTAACCAACAGCTAAATAAAACATAATCTAAAAACTTTTGATGGACAAGTCCAGACCAGTCTACACAAAAACGTAATCTTTACACATTATACTCTAAAAACTTTCGACGGACAAGTCCGAACCAGTCTACACAAAAGCAAAAATCATGGTTAAATACGTCATGGGTTGTGCAACTACATTCCCACGGTCTTGTTTAGGCTTATGTCACGGATTGTGCAAGAGTGATACATTCCCACGGTCTTGTTAAACACGTCATTGAAATAAGATATCACAACCTGAAAACCGTTAAATCATAAGAATGACATCAAACTTTTTAACATCGTGTTGGGGTGTACTCTTTCAACTTAGTGTTGACTCTCTCAGATCTAGAGTTAGCTCCCTTCGACCTCCCTACATAAAATCTAGAGTTAGCTATCTCCAAACTCCTTCAAATAGAATCTAGGGTTAGCTTCCTTATAACTATGATTAGCTCACATAGACCTAGAGTTAGCACCCTCAGACCTAGGATTGGTTCCCTTAGGGTGGCACTCTCAGACCTAGGGTTAGCTCCCTTAAAACTACAGTTAGTTCTCTCACATAAAATAGACTTAGAGTTAACACCCTCATATTCAGGGTTAGCTTCCTCACAAAAAGTAGACTAACTCCCTTACATAAGATTAGGGTTAGGGTTAGGGTTAGGGTTCAAAAATTCCCCAACTTCGAAAATTCCCCCACTTCAAAAATTCCCCCACGCGTGACGTCATTGCTCCGCCTAAAACGTTGCCAAATGGATCATCCTATACTACTGACGCCAGACTACTGCTGGAATCTTTTGTATGATGATGCCCAGCAAAGTCACAAGCTTAAATTATGTATAATAGAATTTTTCATATGATGGACTGCATTAACCTTGAACAAATTTTGCTGTGTACTATGAAATGTTTTATTGTGTTTACAACAATATTAAATCTCAGGGGCATAATTTACTGAGTTTTTATAACTTTTGTAACTCTTCTAATGTTAAATAAACTGATACACAGCATGTGCATAAATTTGGATTATGTGTAATATCCTTCCTTTGTACAGCAACAATGCTATTTACTTTAACACTTTGACTGCCAAGCCACTTTTCGCAATGTGTCCTGATGGAGACCACGGGCAATTCATGTAAATTTGGTGGCTTGCAAATGTGTAAGCTGCGGCTCCTGAAATTAAATTGTACACTATTTTTTGCCTTTGTTTCATTATATTTCTTGTTTCTGACAAATTTTACTAATAGTTTTTACCTTACTTCAAGCTCTCGTTTTGCATCTAAACTTCTGCTTGCGAAGAAATAAAAAATAGCCACATTAAAATAAAATATTACAAAACCATATTTTCTTAGTTATTCTTTATAAAGTCATAAATTTATTTGCGTTTTCCATAGTTGCACGTGCTGTAGACCTCGTGACTAAAAACCGTAGCATCTAGGAGAAAGACAGCGTAGTGATCAATAAGCTGTGCTTGCCTTTATCTTGTCAAATTTTTAGGTATGTTGTGCAGAGGTTAGTAATGTCTGATGATCTACTTTGTTTAACAGGTTTAGGGGCCTTAAATTGAAAAATGACTAAGCGTAAGTTTATATAAAATCAGATAGAAGACTTGTTGAACAAACAGATTCTGAATTCGATTCAGATGATTCTGTTGCTGGCCGTGACTGGCTACCTGACAATGCTCCGGTTTATGAAAGTTCTGAAAGTGATCATAGATGTTATCTGCTATTTTTCAACCCCTTGTGGTAGATGATGAAGACAATGAAGAAGATGAGGCGATACAAGACTTCGCTGATAACTGCTGGGGCGATTATACCAGACGACAGCAGTTTTTTCCCTTTTCTGGCCAAGAAGGAGCGAAAGAAAATTTATGTAGTGAAAGCAGCCCACTGGATATATCAACTATTGGTCAATGATGAAATAATAAACCATACTGTTTTAAAACCAACAGATATCCTAAGCAGGTTATTACTTCCAATCCGCCTACAAAAAATTCCAGGCTGTATAAATGGTCTGACACTAACGCTGAGAAAATTAAAACATTTCTTGGATTGGCACTATTGATGGGCCTAGTAAGACTTGCTACACTTGAAAGTTATGGGTAAAGCATGGAATTTACAAGCAACGCTTTCCTTTCTTAATTATATCTAAATATGGTGATGCCTCACCAGCATTCTCAATTTCCCTTAATCCACACCAGCATCTCACATGCCAGCTATTCATGATCTTTCACACAAAACTAAATCTGTACTAGCCTATTGTAGGCTAGTCCATCCAACAGTGTTTCGAACTAGTCCATCCAACAGGAACCAAAGAGGGGTGGTGGGAGTATTTTGTACAGGGTATTACAGAAAATAAGCATACGGCTGATGAGGGTCAGTAACCCGAAACAACGTTGTCCCGTGTTGTTATTTTGTGTTATACTGACTGTAATAGGCTGACATTATACTCAAATGCTATCCCTGCATGTTGATTCTAGCGCAATGCGGTTGAAACATGTGAAGCGCCTATGTGATATAGGTCAAAACCGTTGCCCTTGTATGAGGTCTATGCAGTAATGCAGCAATGGATCGATGGCATGATCTGAAATTGCCCAGAGGGGCATATTTGAATTTTATGCCGGAAACACTGTTGGATGGACTAGCCTACAATAGGCTAGTACAGATTTAGTTTTGTGTGAAAGATCATGAATAGCTGGCATGTGAGATGCTGGTGTGGATTAAGGGAAATTGAGAATGCTGGTGAGGCATCACCATATTTAGATATTTGAAGTTTTGGCATTCTATTGAATTGCATGAATTTCTTAATTATGTCTCGAAATCGGTTTCAGGCATTGCTAAGTATGATCCATTTTATGAACAATAAAGTAATCGAACAAGGAGGTTGTCTTGCAAAGGTCCAACCTTTAGTGGTTCTTTTGTAAAACAATTTTCAGCAATTTTTTTATACCGAATGAGAACTGATAAGATTGTTATTTCTTGGAAAGAAAGATTAATTTTTTGGCAATATATCCAGAACAAAGCACATTGCTACGGGGTTAAATTATTCAAGATGTGCTCAGTTGATGGATGTACATGAGCAATAAAGGTCTTTTCAGGCAAATCAAGAACAAAAAAGCAAGAATTGGGAATAGCCAAAAATGTTTGTTTAGAGCTTTTGCCGGAACTCTTGAACCAAGGAAGAATTCTTCACGTAGACAACTTTTGCACAAGCTACGAAGTAGCACTGTGTTTATTTAAGCAGCAAACCCACGTTGTTGGAATATAAAGAGCCAAGAAGAAAGGCATATCAAAAGAAGTTTTGGGTGCAAATCTCAGAAGAGGGTAGGTTATTTTGCGAAAAGACAAAAATGGTGTTGTGGTGCGGAAACTGAGCGACACATTTGATGTGAGAATGCTTTCAACAAAACAAGCTTGAACAATGGTATCGACAAATCTGCAACAGGGTCGGACATCCACACCAGGACAACAAGTGATAACCTGGAACAACCAATTTTCAACCAAAATCACCCAAGACCAGCCTCAATCCTCAAATAGAAGACGCCGATCTCAAAAAGCTACAGAAAAACCACTATCAATTATCGCTTTACAACAAAGCAAAAGCAGGAATTGACTTGTCCGATCAGATGACTTCCTATGTAACAACGTTGCTGAAGGGTGTCAAGTGGCATGGGAAATTAGGGATTGAACTTATCCTGGGAGTAGCTGTGGTCAATGCGTGGGTGACGTACAAGCGCGTTACTCACAAAAAATTCAAATAACCTCTTTTCGGGAAGAGTTGGCTGCCAATATCCTTCAGATTGACACTGCGGGTCAACCGCAACCAACATCGTCAGGCAACATTAATCTTCTTCTGACAAGATTAGATAATGGTGGAAAAAAAGAACGAAGGCAATGCAGAGTGTACAACACTAAACATAGAAAAGAAGGGGGTAGAAAAGAAGCAAGAAGATTGGAAAAGATGGTGCGAACACATTGTAACAAATGCTTCAGGTGTGTCAAGATTGCTTTAATATGTATCAGAACTAACGCTGCTTGGTACAAGCATTAATTGCTGTGGATGTTTGGTCGTTTTGTCAGTTTCATTCAATAAAACAGTTTTCATAATCAAACTGTCGTTTAGCATCCATTTTTGTTGATTTGCCCAAACCAAACACACAATAATTATCGTTGGAGACTGCGCTTTCAAATTGCCATTTAAAAGAATTTATTTGGCTTTCCTGTCGGTAAGACAGAAGGTTGAAGTGATACTAAGATGTCTTGCACATTCGCAAGTCATAGGGCCAAATAAAACAGTAGTGGCTAACATATTTGCGAGCAATGGCAGTCAGAGTGTAAAAACATATTTCATTTTGAGAAGTGATATAAAACGAAACAAATCGTTCATCTTGTGAAAAGTAATGCTAAGCCACCAAAAGCTCTTTTTGTTTACGGTACATGTTGTAATCCACAAGGAAATGAACTATGTACCAATACGTGCAATAGTGGAAAAAGATAATTTAGATATATCTTACAAACTAGAGTCAATTCATACATATATATATACCTCTGGTCTAGTGGTGAGATTCAAAGTTTTTAAGAACAGGTTCTCTCACTAACAACAGTTTCTCTGATTATGATAGTCGCTAGAGCAGGGGTCGGCAACCTTTTACAATCAAAGAGCCATTTAGGCCCGACTTTCACCGAAAAAAAAAGCAGTGCGAGTCACAAAAGATGTTTTTTAGCACTGAAAATATTAAGTCTCCAAAAAAAGGTCTTCATCGCCACTGTGCCGTGAAATTTACATAAAGTCAGCCGTAAATTTACATAAGCCGCAGGTTGCCGATTCCTGCTCTAGAGGCAAACCATACTGATTGACCCAGTATAAGTGCAAAGGTGTTCATAAGGAAAAATTGAGAACCCTTGACTTAAGGCAACAGCCGTTTCTCGGGATTAAAAAAATCCAAGAACCAGTCTTTGCAAACAATCGATCCAGTCACTGCTGTGGTCTGGTCCTATTTACAAGAAGTTATCTGGTCTTTCGCCGTGTTCTATTAGCCCAGGACATGAATTGAGTAATAATAGTAAACTGCTGTTGGTCAGCAGTACGGCACTTCAACAGAGTGGAGGAGCAGCTTTACTTCTACCTAGCAAATAATATGATATAAAGAGGCTTGAAAAAGCTGAATTCCCTCTGCCTAGCATTGATTTCGATCTCCTCTCTTCACATCCATATGATTTTTCATTTTTTTGGCAAGCTTTTCCTATTTTGACGCATGGTACCACAAGCACATATTTGCTCTTCTTTCAATCTGTAAATCAAAAATGGTGAGAAAAAGAAGTCAAAAAATACTCTGACATTGGTACAGCTAACGATCTGGAAAGCTTGATTACCACATTTTCTCCTACAACTCCTTCTTTATTTTCCTTCCTTTTACGATTTTCTGACATCATATTAGCTGCAACGGCTATACCAAGGGCGGAATCTTGACTCTAATAGTCGTGCAAAGAGGAAAAAATGTAATATCCCATAAAAGCAGTAATGCTAATAGATGCTCTTATCTCTTCAACTTCTGTGACGAAAACTTGCCTTTCTGTTGCATGTACAACAGACTTTGTGGAATCACGAACTGTAGCAGGTCGTCTAACCTTGCCGTCTCCATCAAAATATCTAATGGATTTGGTTCAACGACATCATCATATTGCAAACCAACTTCACCAGACACAATACAATATCGTATTTGAACAGGTCTGGATAACTTTCTCCGACGAAATATAAGGTAAGTGGCAATATGATTGTGTCTTTATTATATTCAGCATGAGCATCATCAATAGTTACCATAACTTTATCATCGTCACTAGGAGAAGCAGCATCTAAAAAATTATATCTTCTTCATCCACAAGATCATCGACTAATGAATCAGACTCATTAACTGTTACCATCTGCACAATGTCATTCAAACTTACAATACACTGTTTGTTTACTAGCCATCCGTATTTCTGCATAAGAGAAAAGCACATAAGAGAATGTACATAATAAGCCTAATGAGACTAAATAGTCTCAATTTTATTTTACAACATATAATGCCCTCAGAAGTTGGATTGCAAAAACGCTAGCAGTAATGTGTAGCAAAAAGAGTTTTCTATACAAAACATTACGTTTTTGAAAAACATCTGCCTTCAGCTGTTCGCGGTTGCTTTTTCTCCATCTAACAACCAATTAGAGCAACCTCGGGACTCTAAAACCTTACAAAAACCAACCGAAAACGTTTGCACGAGAAAGAGATAGTGTGTCGCGTAGCAAATGTAAACTGAACCATTAATAAATCAGTTTTACAATATTAAAAAGGCACAATTTCTTAAATTGCTCGAAATACGCAGTTGGACGAATTAGTCCTATGGGCTCAAAAGGGTTAAAAACCCAAGTTTTATTTGTTTTTGATAAATCTCTTACATGCCTCACGAAATGTACTATCAAATTTTTTTAAAACCAACTTAAACGACCTCGAAATGTGGCTTGCCACATGCATTTTACACATACCTATCATGACATTCGTGGAGCATTGTATCACCATTCATATCGAAACAACGTTTTGTTGATTTTCATAAAATGTTAAATTTTACAGCAAGAAATACACAGCACTAAAGATGCACTCAACATTGACCAGGAAGCAGTAAAGAATTAAATTTGTTTTCTGGTCCAGCTCCTTCCTGATCAGCTCAAGTGCAGAATGAGGCAAAATTAAAAAAGAAGAAAAAGCGAGGAATCAATGACAAGAGCAAAACATAATCTGACCAGCGGTATGCATCAGCTGATCATACCAAATAAAATCCCACAACTTCAGCTGAGAAAAATCAACCAGCACCATGCATCGCATGAACTCACTCATTGATAAATTAAAATATTTATGTGTGTGTGCGCTCATGCATGTCAGTTTTCTTTTAATGTCTTGTTTATTAATGAAAGCAACAGACTTGAAGAATGTATAATCATTTCGTCTTCTGTCAACGCTATCTAATTTGTTTGATTTTGTTTATATAGTTTTGCTATTTTTCGGGTGTGTAATGGTGCTGTTGACATAAAACAAATAACTTAAATAAACAACCTAAGATGTTTAAACATTTATCTGTATCATGCATTGTGCAGCCACCAGATAACATCTCATAATCTAGAGCACATCATATCTGACCTGTGGCATGTATCATGCAATTATCCTGTAATAGCAGACTACAGTTTATGAGCCATGCAAATCCTGACCAATAATATAGACCATACAACACCCAATGTAAGTATCTACAACTCAAGTAATGTGAAATCCGACCTTACAAAGTATATTGCGAAACTAACCTTGTTTATGCTTTTTGCAAGGAAATTTAATTAAGAATATGTTTATTTTGCATTCAAGAACATGTTTTTATAAAACAGCAAGTGCACTTTTACTTGGTGTTTTCTGACAAACTAAGCACTAAGATCACTTTAATTTGAAGATAGGCAAAAACGCTGCTCTTGTTGCAACCTCAGTCAGATACAACCACAAGCACATGTAGTTATATAACAGCAGGTGTACTTTTACGAAGAGATATCTAGCAAAATACTTATCAAAGAATTTAACAGAAAAAAGTAATTTAAGAATAGGCAAAAACAATACTCTTGTTGCCACCTCACTCAGAAGCAATCATGAGCAGCTGTATCGTCAACCGCGAATCATCAAAAGTAAGCTGGATATTAATGTATTTTTTTTTATTTTATGTAGTTTATGTACAAACAGTGCACATTAGAAGCAATTGCTATTCATGTTTCAGATAGCCAGTACAGTTCATTGCTATTTATGAATGCATTCCTTATACTATTATTACTATTTGCCGAGTAATAGGTCCTGGATGAATATCGGGGTGAGGGGTTACCCTTCCTGGTTGGCAGGTTCGGTTTCTGTCTGACATTTCCAAAAGACGTACTAACGCCCCAGGCTGCGAGAAAGCACCTGGCATCTGGCCAGGTGCTTTACGCAAAAAACTCTCCACTCGAGTTGCGCTGTTTAGGCGACTTGCAGGATCCGGATGGGTTGCAGGTGCCAAAACATTGTGCATCTCTGCTCTTTCCTTGGTCTATTCCACCGCTGGGTACTGCACAGCAGTTTGGTGTCGTAGTACGCATACTCGCATCACTGACAGAATTCTCAATGATGCTTTGCACATTCTCACTGGATGCTTGCGTCCCACACCAACGGAGGACTTTCCTGTTCTCGCAGGCATCCAGCCAGCTGAGCTCCGCCGATTAGGAGCGACAATTTCCTTGGCGAATCGTGCTATCCATGATCCCGACAAGGTAGTGCACATACAGTTGGTTTAGCAGCAGGATGCACACCTGAGGAGACTTAGATCAAGACGACCATTTGTACCTGCTGCGTGGAAACTATTAGGTAGTTTGTCTAAACTGGACATCCGCGTGAAGCAGTGGACGAAACATAAATGGAACGCGGACTACTTGGAGAGTACTTTAAGGGTCCATGCTTTCATTCCCAGGGTCAGTTCCAGGCCACGTGGAATGAGTCTGCGCAGAACATCTAGGGCAAGGCTGAATCGCGTTCGGACTGAGGCAGGACGTTTCACTCACCCATGTACAAATGGAGTCTCGCTCCATCACCGAATTGCGAATGTGGCGCCACTGAGCAAACTGCAGATCACGTTATATCTTCTTGTCTCATACATCATGCAACAAGAGGAACACGAAGTCTGCAGGTTTTGGATGACACAACTCAATGTTGGCTTAACACCACCACTGCCAGCATCTAGTCTGGGCAGCACAGCAGCCCAGGGTGGTAAAAGATAGACCCTCGGCCCTGGCTTTGATTTGTGCTGGTCCGGATGGAGTTTGGGTGCCTGACCAAACGACCATATCTGCAAAATGTTTGGTCATCTGGTAATCCACTTAGTAGCTTTAACATGTTTCATCAAGAACCAAGAAATTTCTACAACATTGCAATCAGGAGCAATTGCTGTAAACATGTCCGAGCCTTTTCCAAAAGCACTACATCATAGGCGTTTTAAAGTTTGAACCCACAATTTAAGATACCATAAACAGTGCTCCACGCCACTTGACTATGTTTCCATCTGCTGATGTGTGATTTCAGACTGGAGCAAAAATAACGTAAATTTTCTCTTTTGATAACCCAAATTTTTATTTGGCAAAACTGCAACTGATTCCACTCATTAAAACACAGCCAAATGCACCCTTTACACTTTCAACACCGCCCCAAGCCAATTATCATTCATTTAACATTGGCTAGCTTTAATTTTGAAAACCTAGGCTGACCTTACCGGAGTACATCTACCGCTGAGTACTTGCGCTCAATGCAACGTCCATTAGATTAGTTCTTATCGGTTTTAAAGAAGTAACCTACTTTTTTCTATTTTTCTTAAAATCTCGAATTCGCCATAAAATGTGCAAAAGAGAAATACCACAGAAGATGAGAGACTTCCGACGTCCGTTTACGCTATTTTATGGAACAAAATCTAATTAATAGACTGAAACAAAAGTGTTAAGTGACGGAAATTCATTACCAAGCTTCTGAACCAGAATAACAGGAGTCAGAAATTGAATAATAGGTTCCTGAAGTGACATAGTAAGCGTAAAAACTTTTTAGTATCATTGTGAGCCAGAGTAATAAGTCCTGAAAATTTAGTAGTAAGCTTTTGAACCAAAGTATTAAGCAAAAAAAGTTAATAATAAACTTCTCAACTATTGCAGTGAGTGTCGGAAAATCAACGACATGCTTCCAAGCGAAGGGATGTTTGTCAAAAAATTGTTACTATGCTTCTTAACTACAGTTACAAGAGTCGCAAACTCTATGCTTATATTCATTTTTTTGAACCACGCTAATAAATGTCGAAAGGCCAATACTAAGCTTGTGAACGAGACTAATAAATGTCGGAAACTCAGCTATAAGTATCAAAACCAGAATAATAACTGACCAGATTTTGATGATAAGCATTTCAACTAGGACAATAAACAAAAAATTTTAATGATAATTAAATCTTCTTTACCAGAGAAATAAAAGACTAAAATATAAAAAATGAGCGTATAATTTAAAGTTATGACTGGAAGTTCGATGATAATTTTCTGAACCAGAGAAGTAAATGTCAGAAAATTGATAATAAGCTTCTGAACCAGAGCAGTACGTGTCAGAAAAAAATGATAAGCTACTGAACCAAAATGATAAATGTCAGAAAATCAACACAAAGTTTTTGAATCAGTATAATAAATTTCGCAAATTCCTTTATAAGTTTCTGAACCAAAGCAATTATAGGTGTCGCTTGCTGAACAGAAAGCTTTTGGACTTTAATATTACGTGTCTAAAAACTAATTCTAAGCTTCTGAATCATAGTAACCATAGTGTCGGAAATTCGATGATAAGTTTTAGAACCAGAACAAAAGCTGTAGGTAATTCAATAATAAGCTTTTGAACCATAATAATAAGCCTACGAAATTCAAATATAGGTCTCTTAACCAAAGTATAAAGTGTCAAAAATGTATTTCAGGCCTCGGAAACAAAGTGATAATAGGTGTAGAAAAATCAACAACAAGGTTCTGAAGCATAATAAGTGTTTGAAATTTGATAAAAGGCCTATCAACTAAGGTAGCAAGTGTCAAAAATTTCATAACAAATCTCCAAATCGAAGCAATAAGTGTCAGAAATTTAATAATAAGTTTTTGAATCAGAGAAATAAGTGACGCAAAATGATATATAAGCTTCCTAATTAGAGTAAAAAGTGCTGGAAATTCAATAATAAGTTTTTTGCTAGAGATGGTGCTCCATGCCAAAGGTTAAGTAAAAACTAGTAAAACTATTTGCTGGAGAAAAATGTTGATGTGTGAATTGGCCAGGAAACAGTCCGGATTTAAATCCTATTGAATACTTATTGCCTGTGATGAAAGCCAAAAATGGCAGGTCTACATCCTCTTCGTATAGAATCACTGAAGACAGTAAAAAAAATTGGGTGGGCTTAAGAAATTAGCCCTAAGTACTGCTATAATCTTATAAATATTGTGCCTCGCCAAATGGCTGCAGTAGTTGGAAATAGTGTAGAAGATAGGGGAGACTGGGGCTAGTTGTAACAGAGGTAAGTTGTAACAAAGCCAATTACTCCTAACAAAAAGGCAATAATTGGACAAATTACAGCGCCATCTACCGCTATTCCGTTGACCTTTCACCCCAAAGAGTCTCGTGTTAGTTCTTTGTCTTCGAAGAAAGTTACGAGAAAACCGGATTTTTGATATTAAAGTAAAATTTTCAGTTGTTGGACTTTGTCTTCTTATATTATCTCTAGTCAAGTTTGAGTTATTTTATATAGAGTTTGAAATCATCATTTACTGAAGAACAAATCAACTTAAAACCTAAAAAGCATGATTATTTTCTTGCTAGTAAATTTTTGAAAAATTTAATTACACTTGACTTGGGTTAAGTTGTAACAAGCAGCTGATGCATGTGATAGGGTGCTCTGACTGGGATTGTGTATTACGTTTTCATGTTTCAGTTCTTTAATGGACATTGTTCTTCAGTTTAGAATGAGACATTACAAAAAGAAGATCAACCGTGATGTAACATCATCAACTAAACTGAAACAAACAGCAGAAATTGTTTGATTGGAAGGAAAAACAGTACGATCCGTTGCAAAACAGCTCAATGTGTGCCACGTAAGCCTTCACCGACTGGTAAAAAAGATTAAAGGTAGCCAACTACCAGAAATCTCTAACAATTGTCATTCAAGGAAATACATGACAATCTACAATCTACGGTAGCAAGAGAAGTTTTAGCAAAGACAAACACACCTACAAACGTTATCAGTGGCTTCAAGAAAGCTGGAATCTTGCCTTTCTATACAGTAGACTTGCATTTGAAGTGCACTAATTTGCTCATGGAAAGAGCTGCATGGTGCGGCGAGGATTGAAAACCGCTTATTACCATAGTTTAATGATTATTGTTATCCCTAATTATCCATATTATCCATAGTAATGTTAATGATTATTATCATCGTGATTATGATTGATAATTATTATCCTCGCCGCAGCACGCAGCTCTTTCCATCTTCATCTCTTAGAGGCTGCTTATATCAAGACCCGGCGCCCGGTATTATACAAACTGAAAGAGTTTGTTTGCACTCTCAAACTCTTTCGATAATTGCGGTGTTATTATTTGGCCTCTTGCTGCGCTTTCCTTAGCATTTCGCTATTGCGAAATCTCTTTCTTTGGCGCGCTTTACAATACTAGCGCTATCATTGGCTTGTCTTGATTGCCTAACGTCCAAATTATCCACATAAAACACTCATTCACTTTAGATCATCCCTTTTGACGCAACACCGCCATTAATGAAGCGTCACGAAAAGCTTATGGCTCAAACAGCTTTTTTCAAAGCTATATTAAATTTCAGTACCACCAACAAGGTTTTTGTGTACTATAAAGTTGATGAGTACTATAAAGTTGTTCATGTAGTCTTAAAGAGTAATTTTGATTCAATTCTTAATTTGCAAGATATGATTTATAAAGTGTCGGTAAATAATGTCTCTTTCTCATTAGAACGAAGTTTATAATGCGCTTGTAACATTTTTGACTCTTAACTGCTCCCTAGCATATGAGACCTAAAACAATGAATAACGAATAATAGGTCGATACAACATCAGCTTTGTTAGCAAGACCTTTGAATGATGAGCACATACAATTACAGAATTGATCAAAAGAGTCCTTGTTTATCAATTAGAAACACTGTCGAGCAGAATTGATCTCAAGACCTGAGTAACAGATCGAACGGCTTCAGTTTAGAGGTGAGCTTGCAGCTAATTCTTGTTATTAGTTTTAAGTTGTGTTTAAATAGCAATAGCTCTGCATGGGGCAGATCAATTAGATTTGTCTCATTATAATACGATGATTCGTCTGATGACGTCACACAAGTAAACAAAACTAACCCCTAATATAAATGCGTCGTTTCTTAAATCAGCAATCTGTTATCTACTGTCTATGACATTTTTGACTCACTATCGCTTCCTAGTAACCTGACCTAAAATAATTTACAACCGATATTAAAACAGTAAGACTTGACAAGCCCGCACAAGGTAAACAGTAGGAGGCAATAGCTGACAGAGGTCACACCACATTCGCAAATCTGGACTTTGACTTCGCTTGCAATCTCAGCATTGTTGATTAAGATCATAACCAACAAGAATTACGTAATGGCTTACAGTGCAAGTCTGGACTCACATTTCCAATAGTTGCATAAAACACGGTTACATAGCAAAAATCGCTCGTTAACCAGTCAAAGCTTACAATCAGATATTTGACTTAGTACCACTCCCTAGTGTTAGTCAGTGACTCACAACCTACTGAATAGATTTTTGACTCAATACCACTTCCCAGTAACATGACTCAACAGTTCATAACATATATTAAAAACAGTATGATGTGAAACTACCACGCATGACAAACACCTTTGAGGAAATGAAAGATGACAGCGGTCAATAGTTCATTACAGGTACAATGAGAAGATTGCAAATCTGAAGTTTGATTTGAGCATTTGAAATGGTTGTGCAAAATTTCAACCTACAAGAAATATGCAATGTCAAGTCTGGACTTGTAATCATGTCTCTACTGGTCTCTAGTGTCAATAACATTCCTGATTACTCATATTCTTGACTCAATACTGCCCATTATTGAGATAATTTATACTAATATTAATAAGACCTAACATCCCTCCTTCACAAAGCATAATCCTGTGAAATCTTTATTAGCTGACCGAGCTCCGGTAATTCCCCACATTTGTCCCCCACAGTTCACACCGAATTGATCATAGCACACTATCAACGGCTTTTTGAGTTTGGTTAACAAGGAAAAGAATATCGAAATCAGGTATATGTTTTTCATCATTTGCTCGCTTAAACATAGGCCTAACAAAGAAGAATTAGTGGTTACATTTATTAACTAAAAGTTTACTTCTTTGACACATCACGTACGATACAATTATGGAATAAACAAAAATAAAGCACACTACATTATAAAACAAAGTTAAAAGTTTCTACTGCTTTTTTCAACAAGTTAAAAAGTGATGACGGTCCATAGGCTACTAGTATTGCAAAGTAAATTTAACCACGATAAAACTGTTGATAAGCAGATAGCATCAGCTCCGAATTAAGACTTCTGATTTTGTTTTTTCGTCTTAATCCCCTTAGTTGCTTTAATAATTCTGCCTCAGGGTTGCGTTTTTCAATTTTCGAAAGTCCTGGATTCCCGACAGTGAGTTGTTTATTTCGTTTGAAAAATGCTCGACCAATAATCCCTTCTAACGGATACATAATTTTTTGATATGCATCAGTTTCAGAAAGTACACCCACATGCGCCTCGTGGATACTTTCAAGTTGATGATGAAGAAATCTGTTAAACAAAAATAGATTGCACTTAAAAATTTTTGAAACAGTTCGCATAAATTTTTTATGGCAGTTCAGAGCTTTTTCATCACAAACACAAACACCATTCGAGTATTATTCAATTATCAAACCAAATTTCAGATTGTTTTAAAGTTTTCTTTGTTCAACAACTACCAGCTGATCCACTAGATTTTTTGAGAACTTGAGGTTCTGTCAAAATTCAAGCGCGTATAGTTGAAGCTCAAATTCAAGCGGGCAAACATCTATCGTTTAATAGATGTTTACTCTATCATTTGATAGATATTTACTCTCTAAAATTAGATGTCGCTAAAATTACTCTCCAAAATCATTTGATAGATGTTTACCCTCTAGAATTAGATAGAAGGTCCAGTTAGTTACAGCTTTGGTGATTGTTCCGACAATCGTTTATTTTTCACACCGGTATACCTATCTTATTTTATCATTTTTGGTTAGAGGCGTGAATCGATTGATCAAGAAATCGTGAACATACTGACTAATTTTTCATTTTTGAATTAGATATTTTTCTTGCACTTTTATTTCTATTTCTTCCGGTTTTAATAAATTGTTTGACATGTATCCCATTTAACTGTTATCTTTTGTCCTACCGAGGAGTAACAATTACCCCACAAATTTCTTTGGTGGTGCCTTTATTTGGGCAAAGGTTTTGTCGCTCCGGAAGGCCAACATCATTAGAGCAAACTGGCAACTTATTATTATAACTTTTATTAATTATTATAAATTGCCGGTTTGCTCTGATGATATTAGCCGTTCTGGCCAACGACACGTAAGCCTAAATAAAGGCACCACCAAAGAAATTTGTGTGATAATTATTACTCACCAGTTGAACGAAAGCTAAGATTTGATTTAAATTTCCTGGTGAACAACTTTATCAAATATGTATTCCATTTTATACTGAAGACGTCATTGTAGGGAGTCATTATTAGATCAGAGTTTGCCCACACTTTTCATCTTTAATAATTTCTTCAAATGAGTTTTTGAAACAGTAATATTAGATTAGGTTTCTATTCTTTGTACCCCTGCTGGTTCAAATATTTATAGCACGGTTTACACTGAACGCGTGGGAGCGTTCTTTTCGACGCTATTGTTTTCTTTAACGCCGATTATACTACGCAAAAAGTGACGTACTTTAACGTGGGTTGGTTTTGAAGCGTTCGCACCGGAGCGATATAAATTTTTAATGCGCGTAAACATGTGAAAATCAGAACTGATACTTTTAAACTGATACTGATGCAAACGCTCAGGCCAAAATTTGATTGGTGAACAATGCGAGAACAGAAGGTAATTCAAATGTTGGAAAGTTAAAATCAACATGCGAGATTTTTGAAGAGTGCTACAAGCAGTTAATTACGTTTTTCATTTGTAATTTAAACTATGGCAAAATAGAAAAATTGCGGAAAAATAATCACCAACATTATAATCCATTACAAACTTTCACTAACCCACGACCAGTTTCGACTTCATTGGGTCTCATCAGGCGGGCGAAAAAGATACACAATAACTCTTTTTCTTCGTCGCATGAGCTATTTTTTGTGAGCTTTATGCAGTATGTTTAGGTCACACTTTATGCAGATGTATGTATAGGTCACAATACGTTAGAGCTCACGCTCGGTTTGGAAGTCTTCATTTAGACTCGGGCCACCACGACCGGTAGACTGCTTGGCCCCACCATCTGTCTGCCACATAAAGATGGAGGCATCCCGTTAAGTGTCTTGCCCAAGGACACAACAAGCAAGCTATCCGGCTTGTTCTCCACACTACCCCTATTTGCTGGGGGCCATGCAGTCTTTTGGTATGACTCGATTTGGAAGTGAACCCCAGGTCTACCGACTGCGAAGCGGACGCTCTAACCACTACGCCATTGCGTCGATAGACACAAAATAATAAAAACGCGTAATACATAGGCCAACAGGTTTGCTATTGTGTGCAATAAAAGATGTAATGCAAAATGAAACAATACACTAACACCTATATAAATTGAGGACACACACACAAGATATGGACAAAAAATCACAACGGTAAGCCCTAATAGGGGTGTGGAATCATCAATGTGATGCTCGACGCAGATCCCTTTAAACAGATTGCCTAAAATTTGCTAACTAGCATCTATCACTCTCTACGCTATGTAATTTAGATTATAAAATAGCCTAGATTAGGTCAAAAAATAGTCAAAATTGTTGAAGAATATTTGTACGCCTATTATTTACAGCAGTAGACTACATGGAGTACAAAATTTTTACAATTTTTACTTCAGGTATTAACATAACTTTGACATAGCCTAAAATGGAAAGTAATTAATGTTTTTTTGTAAAACTGTATGGCAATGTGGGGAGTTTGACAAACTGTAAACTGACCAGTAAATATAGCATATCTTTCCCAGCCAACTGGACAGTTTGTCCCCTTGTGCTCATAGATAACCATAAACGGCAAAGCTGCCCAAACTTGTACGACAAGCCACCACGGTATGAAAAGCTCTAGTCAATAATATGACGGATGCCGACAGACCTATTTCGATCTTTAAGATTTCTTCAGAATAACTAAGTCACGAGATGACGACAAATATGAGCTACTATATATCTACAGTCTCGAAAATATTTTCTATTTGTGATACAGCTTTAGTCATCGACCATTTCATTGTACTCTTTTACTAAGAATAGGTGAAAACTCTAACGTTTTCGTCTAGCTCTCTTCAGGAGTTATCGCTAGAATAAAGCCTGGTGTTGCTGGCGAGGTATTTATAGCGAATGCAGCTGGTGAAAATGTCGGAACGTTCTGATTGATAGACAACCAGACGTTTCGTCGAGTACGAATCAATGACGTAATTTTAGTGTGTAGACGAATTCTTTCTGGCGACAAAGCTCTGGTTGAAGTATTTTGATGAAAGTTGCTTCCAAGGTAGATAAATGAAAAAACACCAGGCTTCATTCTAGCAATAACTCCTGAAGAGAGCTAGACGAAAACGTTAGAGTTTTCACCTATTCTTTGTAAAAGAGTACAATGAAATGATCGATGACTAAAGCTTTATTGAAATTTTGTACCGCTTCTCATCTTATTTGTGATACCTTAGCAAAGCAGCCCAAAGAAAACCCTTCCAATTTGCCATGTATTCCCCACTGAGAACAGGGTAGCACATGGTAAATTGCTCTAAACATGGTTAGGGCAGTTATAAGCAGTAAGAATGACATGTCCTTCCCGATCAACTAGTGGTAAGAGACAGTTTGACAACTTGGCATGGTCTCAGTAATTTTCAGCAACAGATAAGACTAGCTGAAGATCAGTATTTTCTTCTTCGTATGGAAAAATTTTTCATTTTGGTAAAGTTTCTCATATTATGAGCTTTTCATTAGCTCTTTTGGCTAGTCTTCATTTAGACTGGGCTACCACGACGGGTAGAGTGCTTGGCCCCGCTACCTGTCTGCTACATAAGAACCGGTTCTTTTACCTTCACGATGGCGTAGTGGTTTGAGCATCCACTTCGCAGTCGGTAGACCTTAGGTTCATTTCCAAGACGATTCATACCAAAAGACTTTAAAAAGTGGTATTCACAGCTTCCCTGCTTGGCGTTCGGCACAAAAGAGATAGTGTAGAGAACAAGCCGGCAAGCTAGCTTGTTCTTATGCAAGGAATTTACTGAGATGCCTCCATCTTTATGTAGCAGACAGATGACGGGGCCGAGCAGTCTACTCGTCGGGGTGGCCTACTTCAACTGAAGACTACCAAAAAGAGCAAATGAGAAGCTTATAATGTGAAAAGCTTCTCCAAAAATGAAAGATTTGCTCACATGAAAAAGATCAGCTCAAATAGGCTATAACTTGCAACTGTTTTGAAGAAAAAAATAGCATCCCGTTTTGTTATTTTTGTGCATTTAATGCAAGTGGATCAGAAAACAGCAAACAAAAGTGCACTCGGTGTTAAATGAAAATATGTGTTCTGACATAAAGTTTATGTACGTTTGTAAACAATTCTCTGCCACAAATATTTTTCTAAAAATCAGCCTAGAAAAAACAATGACTTGCATTTTATTGTGTCGGCAGCTACTATCACTTCAAAAGGACAGCACTACTCTGCTCCTCTTATGTAATAAATAGTGCAGTAGAAATGATTGTAATTGGTTGCATAAACTTGCTGTAATTACTTGTGCAGCAGTTCAATTCCCCATCAAGCTGATTTAGTCTACAGCACTTTGCTACAATGTTTTGTATGGTCATAAACCACAAGCTTGCTTAGTAAATTATTGCATTTAGTTTGCTCAGATAAACTTGTTGCCTTACACCTTGTCTTCTGTTAAAGATCGTTAAGATATTAATTCTAAGTTGAGTTTTTTACAGTTAGCTAATATTTTCTTTGTTATGTGTATTTTGTTGCGTGTAGGCTTTGTTTTGAGTTAATTAAAGCCGAACTAATACCAGTTTGTTGAACTTAACTACATTTAAGCACCTGCGTTTCAGACAACTTTGCATGAATCAACTAATAAAAAGTTGATTCAGCTCAACAAGCACAAGAGGAATAGAAAGTTTATAAGCCTGCATAGTGACCTTACATTTTTCAAGTCAGCAGTCACCTTTACTCGATAGTTTAAATTAGTACATATCGGCGATGTTCGCATTATACAAGTTTAGAGTTTGGGTTAGGGTTAGGTTTTCGATTAGAGTTAGGGTTAGGATTAAAGTGAGGCCTAGTGGACATTGTGGAGATCGCGAACATGTAATGTTTAGTAGGACCCCCTTTTTCATGCCGTTGCAGTTGGATTCAGCCAAAGCCGAACTTGTCCTTGACACATGCTGCATACAACATAATCAGTTTGAGCGCTAAAAAGCAGTTAGAAATGAGATGTGAATACTGCATCTAAATTTCAGAATTAATTTTGTAGTTTGATTTATTTAAAACTAAATATACTGACTGCAAAGGTTATCTCTCAAAAAGTGAAAAAACATGGCAAAAAAGAAAATAGGTTTGTCATTACTCTGCAAAGCCGTATCACTCGTGAAGGAGTGGCGGCTGTCGCAGGTGCACTTAGTCTAGCAACTGCTAGAACAATAGTGCTGTCACAGCCTAGTGGTCCCAAGGTTGATTTGTGATTTGATTTGGTTGATTTGTGATTGCAAGAAAATAGGTTGATTTGTAATTGATTTGTAATTTGTAATTGATTTGTAATTTGTAATAGGTTGATTTGTAATTGCATAACTATTCTTGACTCTAAAGCTGTGGAACCATACTTTAGACTCAAAAGATAATCAAAAAATTTGTGAAGATTGATAGGCTACTGTGGTTAGCAGTTGTGTATGTAGTATTTAGCAATCAGCCAAGTAACTAGGTCACGTAATTACTATTCTTCCTCTTCTGTTGGCATTACCTATGAGTCAAGCTTGTGATTGTTTGCTGTAAAGCCGACACAAACCTCAACAAAATCCATTAAGTGACAGCTGACTTGAAATATGTCAGATTACTTTGCAGATAAGAACTCTTTAAATACAAGAACGGAAAGTTTGAGAGACTACAAAATGTGTTAACAGACTTTGAGTTGACAGCGACGTATACATTCCGTTGTAATTGATACAAGCCACTTTTGCACCCAAATCAGAAGCTTAAATGACGGCTCTGGTTTGCCGTGCTACAGGCAACGTAATGCTCTGGGTGCTGAACTCGCATACTTTCGGCATAGTCCATTGCACTCTGCTTTTGGAAAAGTCCATTGCACTCTGCTTTCGGAAAAGTCCATTGCACTGTGCTCCCGACAAAAAAAAAATGTTTCATATATTATAGGTTAATTTGGTCGTGACCACTGTGAACTATTTTAAAACAACATTTGAATACGAAAATTCATTTTAAAACATGAAATTACTGAATTACGGAAATATAGAAAATTTACATTGAAAGATGGCATTACAGAAACGCAAAAATTCATTCTGAAGTAAAAAATAACTAAAATCTGGAAATTCACTTTAAAATAAGAAATTACTGCTACATAAAAAAACTACAAATTAAAGATAAGTACGGAAATCGCTGGAATTAAGGAAATTTGGAGAAATTATAAGAAGCTAAAAATAGAATCACCCAACCACGAAAAATTAAATGAGCTAAACGTGCATTTCATAGTTCTGAGATTTCCATAATTTTGGTGGCTCCTTTCTCCTATTTTCCTGAGAATTTGCGTAATTTCGTGTATTAGTGTTGTCCTACTGTTTGTGCATTTCTATTTTTTTCTTGAAATAGTTTAGTTATTGCCTACTAAAGTTCTATGACTTTGATACAGAAGCTCACAGTACTTTTGAGCTGCTTTTTATGTCATTTATGTAATGTAACAGAAGCGTACGCAGAAATTCTTGAAAGCGGACACGTAAGTGGTGAAGATACAATTATCCTGGGGGATCCAGGGGCACGCATCCCCCGGAAAAAATTTTGAACCACTTTAAGGTAATTTTTATTAGGTTTTATGTTTTAAAATAAATCTATGCACATGAAAGTGAGGTCTGCCTACCCAGACGCAGGCCCTGCTTTATAATGCTTCTTCCATCGCAAGTTCTATTTTTATCTAACAGATTGAAGCTAATTCTATCACTGCAGACCAAGCTATTTGTTTGTTACCATTGCAAGCATAATGACAGAAAATATTATTTACCACTTTCCTGAAGGGGGCGCATGCATATGAGCCCCTCTGCACGCCGCGGTAACGTAACGTCTAAATGTACTATTGTAATCTCCAGGGTATTAGACTTGTGGACTTATAATTGTGATTTTTGTGTCGGAATTGGACAACTGTTTTTATAGGCGAGTCCAAGCTTATTGTACAGTAGTTTAATGTAAAATCAAATAGCAATTTTTGTACACCAGGTTAGGGTTACCATATCTGGAAATGCAAAAATCGGGACATTGGATGGCGAATTTTCACGAGACGAAATTTATGGCCTTTTCAATTTTTTTTTATCAAAAGCGGGACACTGAGTTGCGGCTCTAAACTTGGTTGTCGAGAGAAAGTTACAGATGCAGAGAGATAAAGAAAAATAGGGGTGATTTCCAAATAAAAAAAAAAAAAAGGTCATCACCTTCTTGACTGCACTCGTTCTGTCATTTTCAAGCCCAAAATTGAAAAAATTGTGTGGCCAATCTGTGCCTTTGCTTCGACAATCAACTCTCGGGCCGCATCTCAGCGTCCCGCTTTTGTTAAAGAATTAATTAAAAAGTCCATAAATTTGGTTAAATCCGTTCTGTTTCACTGAAGCAAAAAGCGGGACGTATGGTAACCCTACACCAGGTATATTATGCTATAAGCTGATCTTATCATATTTACTAAATGGTGAAGGTGCATTTTTAACCTTTCTGGTTTATGTTTTAAATTCACATTTCAGGGATCACTGATTTATGAGAAAATTCTTATGTCGGACTCGGACAATGAAATGAAGTCGGACTTAGACTTGGACTCGGCTAAAAATACCTACAACTCCAATGCCCTGGTAATGTTACCTATACCTGACGTGAAAGCTAATGATAACTGAAGATTGGTAGGCATACAAATATGTGTAAAAATGATTACTTTGCTGAAAATATGCTGGTGTTTAATGTTTTTTGATAGTTATGGGATTTTGACGATCTGCATGATAGCACATATTGACTTATATCGTACGTTAAGAAAAGTAACTTTGCTTTAATTTGTTTTGGTTTTATTTGATATTAGTTAAAAGATGTACTTTTTTTGTTTTATTTATTTATTTATTGCACTAGACAAATAATAATTACTCACAAAATATCAGATGTTTCAAAATTAGCTTTCGGTGGAAACAGCGACGTTGTCATTGGCTGCTAATAGAGCCGCCATGATATGATAAACCCAGTGTTGCTCCTCTTTGGTGTTATTACGACGCTTTCGTTTGCCAATTTGATTATAGGATGTCAAAAACTCCGATTATTTTGATTACTCGTAAACAGGTTGGACATGCATCACGCATTTTTTCATTTCCACGTCAACAGTACAAACCAATAGTTCAAAGAACTGGAAAACTTAAAACGATGATCCGCAAATTCACGTCAGACAATTAGCATTCAATTCCACATATCCAACAATAAAGCTAATTCTTCGGTAGCCCCAGATTGACAATCTACGCGGCTGTATGTCATCCTTTTCTTAACGTATCTTCGCTGAAGGCCAAGTTTTTCCCACGTCTCAAAGCCTCACGCTGTATCTCTGCTTCCTCATGGGGCCCCTCTAAGGAGTCCCTCTCTCTTCTGTATAAATCTTTTCTTCGGTCCCTTCTCACTTACGCTTCACCCGGATGGTTTCCTTTCCTAAGCGCTACCAATTTCATCAAATTGGAACGCCTCCACCAAGCGGCCAGTCCCGCCACCACCGGCTGCCTTTCGTCCTCCCCTATCCCACTTCTTCTCTCCGAGGCTTCTTTATCTCCCCTGCGAGTCACCCAGACTCATTTCACTCTAACATCTTATGAGCGAGCTCTTCGTCTCCCAACCTCCTTTTCTATTTCAGGTTTGGCCAGACTTGGAGTGAGACCAAGACTCTGCAGATCGTCCTGGAGAGCTTTTGCGTCCACTCACTCGCTCAGGCTTCCTTCTAATTCTTCTAGGGAGGATCTTCTTGCTTGCCCTCTCTTTCCTCCTTGGAATCTGCCTTCGTTCACGGTGGAGTTCACCCTTTCCTCTCCATGTTCCCGCTCTGATCCTCCTCTCTCTCGCCAAGGTGCAGCTCTCGCCCACCTTGACTCTCTCCCCCCATGATCTGGTACTTTGGACAGACGGCTCTGTTCCCTTTCCTTTTGACAAAGGCGGCTCTAGCGTTCTTGCCAACTGCTCTCTCTCTACAGCACTGAGGCCACTCTTTCCTTTTCGGCAGGCCCAGTATGATCAACTTTTTCCGCAGAAGCCTACGCTATTTTGCAAGCTCTTTGCTGGTCTCGGCAGCACCAACAAGTCTGCCATTTCTCTTCTCTTCTCCTTCTATCTGACTCTCGTTCTGTCCTCGCCACCCTTTCCTCTCGTCCATCTTTCCTCTTATCTCAAACTCTGTGGCAGATCTGGCAGGAACTGTCTTCTCTATCCTCCTGTTCTATCAGGCTACAATGGGTTCCCGGACACTCGTTTCTCTCGGGGAACGATGCGGCTGACGAGCTGGCCGGACGAGGAGCGCTACTTGCGCCCTCTGCAATCCCATGTAGTGTCTCTCCTCCCATCTCTCGTATCCACTCTCGTCTTTTCTCGGACTGGAGGCGTACTGTCTCATCCAAATTTCTCGACACACAGGTTCCCTCAATTTCCACCGAGGAACTTGTGCTCCCTCGTCACGCTCGTATTTGCTGCAACGGACACAGCCTGCTGTTAAACTCTTATCGCTTCAGGTTTGGCATAATCGAGAATCCTTCCTGCAGCGCCTGCGGACACTCGTCCCAGGACACCTCTCATCTCATTCTGCACTATCCAGCCACGGACTCTTTGTGCCGCTTGCTCATTGGCGACTCTCTGTCTCTATACGATCTTTGGTCCAGACCTTGGATAGTTGCTCGGCTTCTGGGGCTCCATGGTCTCCCGTCATACCCCTCGATACCTCGAAAGGGTGTCCGGTAACAACAACAACAACAACAACAACAACAAATTGGAACTGAGAAATATCTCAAAAGAAATAGAACGAATCAAGAAAATATTACTGGACAATGGCTCTCCTAAAAACGTCATCAACGCTCAGATCACCAAGAAAATCGCTCATTTTTCCACCCTTCAGCCATTTGGCCCAGAAAAGTGCCCTCTGCACTTGAGGGTCCCTTGAATAGGTAAGCCATCCACAAACTTGAAAAAAGAAGCCAAAACCGCCGTGGAAAGCTGCTATGGCTCCGTCAGCACCCGCTTGGTCTTTACGTCTAAGCGCATGCTGCCTGAGGCCCGCAAGGATGTTCTACCTACCACTCAGAAAAGTTTTGTCATATATGAATACAAGTGCCACTGTGATAGTCGGTACGTAGGGCGAACATTTCAACGACTATAGGATCGCATCAAGCAACATGTTACGCAATGGTAAAGACAACAATTGACCCGTCCACGCCGATGCCAACCACACAAATCGTGATTGTGCCTCCGCCATTGGTCAGCATCTTTCAGATAATGATCAATGTGCATTAAACTATGATAATAAGCGGTTTTCAATCCTCGCCCCAGCACGCAGCTCTTTCTATCTTAATGTCTTAGAGGCTGCTTATATCAAGACCCGGCGCCCGGTATTATACAAACTGAAAGAGTTTGTTTACACTCTCAAACTCTTTCGATAATCGCGCCGTTCTTATTTGGCCTCTTGCTGCGCTTTCCTTAGCATTTCGCTATTGCGAAATCTCTTTCTTTGGCGCGCTTTACAATACTAGCGCTATCATTGGCTTGTCTTGATTGCCTAACGTCCAAATTATCCACATAAAACACTCATTCACTTTAGATCATCCCTTTTGACGCGATACCGCCACTGATGAGAGCGTCACGAAAAGCTTATGGCTCAAACAGCTTTTTCAAAGCTATATTAAAATTCTGTACCACCAACAAGATTTTTGTAAATACTCAACCTTATTTGGTTGGAGTAATTTGCATGGCTAGAGATAATGATTTAACAGCGTGAAAAGAGTGAAAGTGAAGTGACGGAATTGGGAGGAAGGGGAAAAAAAGACAAAAATTAATGAAAAAAGAGGTGAAAAGAAGAGAGAATGAGAAGAATAAATGCAAGAAAAAGTTGAAAAAAAATTAATCTTCTTCTTTTGGAAAGGATCCACATCCACGTCAAAAAACAGCAGCAAGACAGCAATGTTGTTGAATTGTTGAATCATCCACTGTTTCGAAATCAGATGCTGGCAGTGATGGTACTTAGCCAGCATCGTGTGTCGATATCCAAAACCGTCAGTCCACGTATTCCTGTGGGTGCCCGATGTACGGGGCATGTCAGAATAATGTGTTCTGCGGTTTGTTCTGCAGCGCCACACTCGCAATTCGATGTGGGAGCAAGGCCCCATTTGTGCACGAACGACTGAAAACACCCAACTCCAGCCCGCAAGCGGTTGGGCCTGACCCATGATGATCTGGGCAGGCCCATCCCCATTGGCCTAGTGCTTGCGCTAGGAATGAAAGCACGGAGATCAGATGAACACTCCGAGTATTCCGTGCTCCATTTAAAGTCTGTCCATTGAGCTGCACGAATATCCAATACAGTTAGATCTTGCAGTAACTTTCGGGCAGCGGGCACAAAGGGGCGTCTAGATTTTAGTCTCTCTCTGTCGTCTGAGGACCCAGCCAATAATTCATAAAGAATATGGTCAGGGTCCAAACTGCCAGGATATGCCAGGGAGAGCGTTGCTCCTGATCGGCGAAGCTCAGCCGGTTGGATACCTGCGAGGACGGGTAGATAGTCTGTTGGAGTTGGACGCAGGCATTCAGTGACGATGCGCAATGCGTCGTTGAGCACACTGTCGATGAGGCGAGTGTGTGCACTGCGACAACAAACTGGTGCACAGTACTCTGCAGTAGAGTAGACCAGAGATAGGGCGGCTGTACGCAATGTTTTAGCTCCAGCGCCCCAGCCTGAGCCTGCAAGTCGTCTCATCAGTGCAACGCGCGTTGTTAGTTTTTTGCGCAATGCCTCAAGATGGTGACGAAACGTGAGTGATCTGTCCAGTTTAACCCCAAGATAGGTAGGGACTGGACAGAATGGCAAGCGTTTGCCATTGTTATAGACATTAATCTCACGTTTGGCCTCTCTGTTGTTTAGGTGGAAAGCCGTCGTCACCGTTTTAGTGTGGCTGAGCTGTAGCCTTGAATAAAGGGGGTGAAGGGAAGTGAAAAGTTCATTGGAAAAAAATGCAAATAAGGATGAAAAAAGGGTAGATGAGAAAAGGAGTAAATAAAGAAGCAGAATCAGAGGAGAGAAAAAAAGTGAAAGGACGAACAGAGGTGAAAAGTTAAGGTAGAGAGTGAAATGATGAAACCAGCCAGTTACAAACGTATAGTCTGCAATATTTGAGGTAAAAAATGTTGTTCGTCTATTTTGTAGAACCACCCTGGCAGTTCAAACATTTAAAAATTACTGTCCATTTTTTGCTTTAAGCGTAGGCAGAGTAGTAGCTTTGCTGTTTGGTCTCCAAGAGCCGCTGGACTTTAGTGGAACTCTGTTTTTATAATCTTTAACAAACAATGGGATGTTGTTGGCTGCATATTGAGTGCAGACTAAGTTTGTGCTGCGCGAGGCATTGACTCTTAGTAGCTGTAAAATATTTTTTTGCTTTATTTTATCAGTAAGCCTTTTTATTTTAATAGCATGGCATGGGAATCGAACTCACAACATCAAATCTAGCATTATTTTGCAAAGTTTAAGTTTTAAGTGTCTCGCATACGTGCAATAGTGGAAAAACATAAAACATCTCAAAAACTAGAGTCAATTCATACCTTTACTGTATATACCTCTGGCCTGGTCCAGTGGTGGGATTCAAAGTTTTTAAGAACAGGTTTTCTACCTAACAACATGTTCTCTGATTATCATAGTCGCTAGAGCAGGGGTCGGCAACCTTTTACAATCAAAGAGCCATTTAGGCCCGACTTTCACGGAAAAAAAAAGCAGTGAGAGCCACAAAAGATGTTTTTTAGCACTGAAAATATTAAGTCTCCAAAAAAAGGTCTTCATCGCCACTGTGCCGTGAAATTTACATAAAGTCATTTTCCGGCTCCGGAGCCGCAGGTTGCCGATTCCTGCTCTAGAGGCAAACCATACTGATTGACTCAGTATAAGTGCAAAGGTGTTCATAAGGAAAAATTGAGAACCCTTGACTTAAGGCAACAGCCGTTTCTCGGGATTAAAAAATTTTGAGAACCAGTCTTTGCAAACCAGTAGATTTCTCAACTTTTCCCCGATATTTTTGTCTCTAGTCACTGAACACCTAGCCAGCTAACACAATACTTCCAAAAATCTCCAACAAACAGCAACTTTGGGACAAAACAAATTGCTTCCTCCTACTTTTACTCTGCACTGTATCCAGAAACCACACATAATAGACTGCACACACTTAAAGCCTAACTACGTCAGGCAGTGGGTGTTTGGCTACTGGTACTTCAATAACTGGTACTGAAATAGCCTTATTTGGCTAGTGTAGTTTTATTGAACTAAATCAAAAAGTTTTGTGAACTTCACTTGGAAAATTGGGCTATTCTAGCACTAGTAGTTATTGATTCCTGCCTTTGCACAGAAGACGCTGACAATGCACACAGAACAAGTCTACTGCACAACAAAAAAATTAATTTAAGCGTGTGTTATGCTTATTTGCTTCAATGGAATCATATGCTTTTCTGATGACATTTTTTATAAATTTTTTGTGAATAAAGCCAATTTTGCTTTTTTATGGGTTAACTAATCAACATTTTTAGTTTAACAAAAAATTTGTTTTATGATTTATGGGAATGGTAAATGCATCTTTACTGAGGAACTTATCTGCAACTAAACGGCTTCGATGGAGTCGCCCGGCAGAGGCCCTCCATCAGTACTGTCCGGGTTTAGTATTTCGGTTAAACCGGCCAAGCCGGCTTCACCAATCCGGCTTTTGTGTGAGCAGTAACGAAAAGTTAATGAATTTTATGCACTTTCACAATTCTTCTACCCAAAATTGTGATCATCATATTCTCTTAATCATGACTGGCAATGCTCACAAAGAATCTTGCCACAAATTATCGTTAATACTTGTTGAGGGAGCACGGATTGTACTTCATCAAAACTGATTGTAGGGGCAAAATGGTGGTTGCTTTCACAATTAAAGAAAAAATTTATTTAATGGTAAGCTTATTTTGCCAATTGGTGCTACCCCTTTCCTGATTATATTTGTGGTATTAAGTTCCTAATTTGGCTGCGCTATTGGTCTCTTTTCCGGTATAGCGACAAAAGCGGCTATTGTTCTCTCTATATCCAGTTATACAAATTGTAATGGTTATAGTTTTATGCTGATTTTTCTTAAATTTGGGATTTTGTTACAATGATGTAGAGCAGGGCTTACTCAATTGGCGGACTGCGGTCCGCATCCGGACCTCCGGAGTGATAAACACGCACCTCAACAATTTCTGGATTTTGGCTGCATTTAGCATTTACAGCAAAGTATTAATTGTTTAGTTACGGTTTGTTCTCTTAACTACTATAATTTTCATTAGAAGCTATAGTAGCCAATTGTTTTGTCACCAATATACGTTTGTCCACAACTACAATAGAGTATTCATTCTCGAAGCTTTTCGTCTGACACTTTTTAAGAGAATCCGTCAGAAATAGAGTGAAAAGGTGAAGTGAGTCACTTATATAGAAACACAGTTGACGAAAAAGAAAAAAAGCTCTATCATGATTGGTAAAAGAAGCGACCAATAGAAGGAGCGGAAACTAATGTGTGATTTTTAGACCATAAACGAATTCCTTTTGTTTGCATAAATTTGGTTTGGATGTTTTAATGTACGTGGCTTCAAGGGTGGAAAGGTGAAAAGAAGTACGGCCACGGGCAAGAATAGAAAATTTGTTGTCATTATATTCGTGTGCGCATGTAGGGTTTTGTAAAAGATGTTGTCCTATGGCAGAAAAGGAAGTTTCAGTTTTAAAGCTTCTGATTAGCTTGCAAGAGCGGGCCAATGTGCTTCGGTCCTGAGAAATATGCTTCTGGAGAATGGTTTTCGGCACGAGCTGCTTAATCCTCTGTTGTAGCCTTTGAGAAGTACGACCCACGTACCGACTATCGCAGTGGCACAGAAATTGGTAAACAATGTTGCTTTGAAGAAAAGCGGGTAGTACATCCTTTTTGGCTGCAGGCAGAAGTTGTCTGGTGGTGTAGACAATGCATGGTTCAACTGCAAAGTAACAGCGTTTGACGGCTGTTTTAATTTGCATTTCGTACCTCAGCGAAACATTGCCCAGCCATGACAAGTGAAGATAAACTGGGCATTTCTTCGAACCGAATTGCGTTGGTCTGCGAAATTGATTCATTTTCTTGGTCATAGCAGTGTTGATTATAGCTTCAGGGTAACCGCTGTTGATAACGATCGATTGAATGTTGGAAAGTTCATTTTCAAGAGTAGATTTGGAACAGATGACTAGAGCTTTGTGGACTAGAGTTGAAATCAGATTCGTCTTCCGCTTCATGGGGCAAAAAGAGTTCCAGCGAATGTATTGCCCAGTGAAAGTCGGCTTCCTGTAGATAGATGTAACAAATTTGTGATCATTCTTTTCTACCAGGACGTCAAGAAAGGGCAAAGTCCGATTGCATTCCTTTTCAAAAGTGAAACGAAGCGATGGATGGAGAGAATTTAGATGGGAGAAAAACTCATTGCATTCGTCTTCGTCTTTAAAACTGCAAAAGTATCATCGACGTATCGATAATACATAATAGTAGGTTTGTTGACTCTTTTGAAAAGCAAAGCTTCGTAATATCCGACAAAAATGTTGGCAAGAGATGGGCCAAGATGTGAATCCATAGCAACGCCATCAATCTGTCGGTGCATTATATTGTTGAAACTGTATTCAACGGAGGAAGTAGCCGTTTGCATCATCTTAACAAAAACTGCACGAGGAAAAGGAGGCGGAGTAAGCTCGCCATCATACAGAGCATTAGCGCAGATTTCAATAGTTTCTGCGAGGGGAACATTAGTAAAAATGATGCAAACATCATAGGAGCAAAGAAAGACAGATGGAGGAAAGTTAAAAGTTTTGACTTTGTCAGCAAAAGTAAAGGAATCGGAAATACAGTAGGTAGAATAAAGTGAAAGAACAGGATCAATAACTGACGTAAGCCATTGCGCTAATTGATGCTGTGCTGAGCCAGTAATTGACAATATAGGACGTAAGGGTACATCTTGCTTGTGAATTTTTGGCAAACCATACATTCGGGGCCGTTGTGAACCAGTTGGTCGAATACTGATGTAAATCTTGGATGGAAGAAGGCCTTCTTTCTTGAGTTGAAGCAACCGTCTTTGAATATGAGCTTCAATCTTCGCAGTGTTGTCAAATTCGGAAGAAGGGCCAAGATTTTTAAATTTAGAGTTGTCTTGCAAAATAAAATCCATTTTTGAAATGTAATCACTCTTATTCATTATGACAACCCCAGAACCCTTGTCACGTTTGTTACATCTATCTACAGGAAGCCGACTTTCACTGGGCAATACATTCGCTGGAACTCTTTTTGCCCCATGAAGCGGAAGACGAATCTGATTTCAACTCTAGTCCACAAAGCTCTAGTCATCTGTTCCAAATCTACTCTTGAAAATGAACTTTCCAACATTCAATCGATCGTTATCAACAGCGGTTACCCTGAAGCTATAATCAACACTGCTATGACCAAGAAAATGAATCAATTTCGCAGACCAACGCAATTCGGTTCGAAGAAATGCCCAGTTTATCTTCACTTGTCATGGCTGGGCAATGTTTCGCTGAGGTACGAAATGCAAATTAAAACAGCCGTCAAACGCTGTTACTTTGCAGTTGAACCATGCATTGTCTACACCACCAGACAACTTCTGCCTGCAGCCAAAAAGGATGTACTACCCGCTTTTCTTCAAAGCAACATTGTTTACCAATTTCTGTGCCACTGCGATAGTCGGTACGTGGGTCGTACTTCTCAAAGGCTACAACAGAGGATTAAGCAGCTCGTGCCGAAAACCATTCTCCAGAAGCATATTTCTCAGGACCGAAGCACATTGGCCCGCTCTTGCAAGCTAATCAGAAGCTTTAAAACTGAAACTTCCTTTTCTGCCATAGGACAACATCTTTTACAAAACCCTACATGCGCACACGAATATAATGACAACAAATTTTCTATTCTTGCCCGTGGCCGTACTTCTTTTCACCTTTCCACCCTTGAAGCCACGTACATTAAAACATCCAAACCAAATTTATGCAAACAAAAGGAATTCGTTTATGGTCTAAAAATCACACATTAGTTTCCGCTCCTTCTATTGGTCGCTTCTTTTACCAATCATGATAGAGCTTTTTTTCTTTTTCGTCAACTGTGTTTCTATATAAGTGACTCACTTCACCTTTTCACTCTATTTCTGACGGATTCTCTTAAAAAGTGTCAGACGAAAAGCTTCGAGAATGAATACTCTACTTTCTGGAATTTTCAAATTCTGTACCACGAATCAATTCTACAACTACAATAATATTATTGTCGAATAAATTCAAACCAACTCATAGTCAACATAGCTATAACTTTAGCATTGTGAGACGGTCAAGACAAGCACAGTATCGTAGGATATATGTAATATACACTCCATCACTGCAAAAAGCATCCAATGCACACGGATACTTGGCATGCGTAGCCTTGCAATCGACGCGTTGTGGTTGTGCGTAATCTTCCTACGTAGCCATTATGATTTTTTAAGTAGCTAGTCTTTTTCATAGCATTTGAAGTTGTCATTTTTGTTTTGTAAATTGTAAGGTTATACGGAGCCTATTGTTACGTCGTTTCTTGCCCTTCCTAATTTTGTTCACTATTCTCCACATCACTTGCCTTCTTAATCAATGTTTGTGCTATCAGGTAATAAATAAGCCTTTATTCCTAAGTGCGTTGTTTCGTTCACTGCACGCAGCTCTTGATATGCGTCAAATGCAATTCTTATCAACACTTTGTGTAGTCAATTGTAGGTTGGCACAATTTATAATGTTAATTACTTGCAGAGCATAGTGCACTCAATCACTTGTAAATTAGCTTGGTCCTAAAAGAGATAATAATCGCATCTACAAAGAGAAGAAAGTTTGATAATGAAAATCGTGCGTTCAAGAAAGAATGGATAGAAAAATATGCTTTCATTCTTCCCACATCCAGCTCAAATCCACACGGCCTTATTTGTAGTCATAATATTTCCTTAGGTAAAAGCATTAATCTAAAACGCCATTATGAAACTAAGCATAGTGGATTTGAAGAGAAGTAAAAGCAAGGAACGGAAGAAAGGAAGAAATGAATAAATCTTCTTAAATCACAGTATGAAAAGTTAACCATGGTTCTTGCTAATACCTTGACTGTCCAAGAAAAAGCAAGCAAATGCTCATAAAGAATAGCTTGAATTTTAGGAAAGCATAAAAAGCCCTTCAGTGATGCAGACATTGTGAGAGAATATATGATACAAATGGCCAAGATCCTGTTTGATGGCAAGCAAAGAGATGAAATAATCAATAAAATAAAACAGATTCAGTTATCAGATTCTTCAGCAATGAGAAGAACAGAACTATTGGCTAAAGATCTTTTACTGCAACTGGATGAAGGACTGAAAAATACACCTCGTATTTCATTAGCTATTGACGAGTCAACTGACATGACCGACAACGTTCAACTTTTAATCTTTGTTCGATATTATGATGTGAGTAAAAAAGAATTTATGCAGGATTTGTTAGGTGTTACTACTCTCAAAAACCGATCTCAAGGAGAAGATATTTATGCATCTTTGATAAGCATGATGAAGTCGAGAAATATTGAAATCAAGTCGGTCATGTCACTTACCACAGATGGAGCTCTAGCAATGCTTGCTCAAAGGAAAGGACTTGTGGGACGATTAGTCAAAGACAATCTCGATTTGATAACATACCACTGCATTATCCACCAAGCAGTGCTGTCTGCCAGCCTGGGAGATGAATATCGTGATGTCATGGAGACTATTATGAAGCTGGTAAACTATCTTCGAACAACATCCGCACTGTAACATCGTTTACTTCAAAATTTTCTTTCAGAAAACAATGCACGTTATACGGAGTTACTTGTGCACAACAATGTAAGATGGTTAAGTAAAGGAAGAGTGTTAAAAAGATTTTGGTCAATTAGAAAGGAGTTAATGGCTTTTCTTGAAGGTCAAAACAATGCGGAGGCAACGGTATTTTTGGCGTTTGTAAGAGATGATAAGAAAATGGAAATTCTTGCGTTTTTGACTAAGATGATGTCACATTTTAACAACTTTAATGTGAAATTGCAAGGAGAAAAACGCACTGTATTTAATTTAATCACTGCAATACGTGCTTTTCAGAAAAAATGAGTAATTTTCAAACATGATATTCAGAGTAATCTTATCCATTTTCCGACCCTTTTAGATCACTGTAAAGGTAAAAAAGATAGCAGATATGTGCAAGTTATTGATAAGTTGACGAATAATTTTGCAGTACGCTTTAGTGACTTTTCTCTGGGAAAGTATTTATTGTTATTCATTGAAAATCCTTTTTTAGTAACAGACATTGCAACATTTTCAGTTGAAGCAAAAGACGTCTGCAATTGGATAGATACAGCAAAAGTTCAGTTGGAGCTGATTGAATTTCAAAAAAACACTGTAGTGAAAGAATCTTTCTGTAATTGTACACCTGAAAAGTTTTGGTCGGAGAAAGTTTCTCCAAACAACTTTTCTATTCTTAGCAAATTGGCAATACATATTCTCACCATGTTCGGGTCAACTTATTGCTGTGATTCAGCATTTTCAAACATGAATTTTATCAACAACAAGTTTCCCAGTTGTTTGACGAATCAACACCTACACCACAGTTTTAGATTTGCAACCACTAAATTAGAACCCAGATTTAAAGAACTCACAAGAAATCAGAAATGTCATTTTTCGCACTAGCTAGAGCAAAACAATAAACGACTTTGTGTTTTTAGAAATGTTTCATTTACATTAAACTCTTGTAAATTATAATAAATTCGATGGAATCGGACTCAGCGAATTATTAACTTTTGTATCTGGACCTTTGCTAAAAATAATTAAGTAGCTCTGATGTAGGGTATAGACATAAACGACATAAATACCATAACAGGCAGCACATCAGCATAAGAAAAAATTCTTGCTTTATAGTGTATATGACGGCGTAACCGGCAGAGACCCCGTCAGTAACGCTGAGATTGAGAGTATCGGTTCAGCCGGCCATGCCGGCTTTTACCTATCAGGTTCTTGTATAAAGAGTTACCAAACGTTTATGTGTTTTCTGCACATTAGATTTTCACGACTTTTTGTGCTCCTTTTCCTAAAAGAATATCTCATTTCAAGATCCTGGCTATGCCTTAGGTCTATGTGCTTTGTTCATTGCTGACACGAACCCAAGGGAGCCTTGCGTTTCCCGTAGTTAGGAAGTAGGGATTACATTTCTGATATTAAGCTATTCTAAAGCAAAAGGGCAAAAATGTCTTTCGTGTGGTGCGATTTGACACAGGGATGCTGTTTTCTTTTAATTTCCCCTTAAACTTTCTCAAGTCCTCGGTGGCTACACATTATGTAGCATGTTCTTTTCTTTCGCTTGACGTGCCCTCGGGAGTTAGAAGTGTCCTTGCTTTTCCTGAAATGTTTAGTTTGACCCCGGTAGCTCTATAAAGCTATTGTAACGCAAAATACCAATAATATCTTCCATGTGGTGCGATTTAACACAGTGACGTTGTTAATTTTGATTTCGCCTCAAACTTTCTCAAGTCCCTGCTGGCTACGTCTTATGATTCATTTCGTTTTTCTTTTGTTAAGTATGCTCATAGAATTTAAATAAGTTTTTGCTTTTCGCAATTTTTCAGGTTTGATACCGGTAGCTCTATAAAGCTAATATCAAGCAAACACAGAAAAATGTTTCTCCTAAGTATGATGCAATTTAACCCCGGCAGGCCATACTATCACCCCCGCCCATTTAAAACGTATCAATTAATGCAGCTGCGTCAGCTTCACCGCACAAACATTTGTTAGAGCAACAACGAAATGTTTTGCTAAATATAAGCCATAGCTCCTGTACATGTAATGGTGATCATGTTGGTTTATCATTCAAGAATGGAAGTATTCAAAAACAAAGAACGATGACACCAACTACCATTCGTAATTTTCAAAGAAGTAAGAGGGGGAGGAGGAGATGAAACATAACCATAATTGATGGTTTCGGGCAATAGTAGGCTGTTTGGTGGTAAGCATGTTCGACGATTTGGTGAGCCCGCTTTCGTATTAACATTTGTGACATTAAGATTTTTGGGATTTTATTACTTAATTTTGGGATTTTGTTACATTAAACTTTGCCCCTAATTCAGGCCTCCCTACTTTCAAATAAAGATTGGTATTTTGTACCGATATCCTTGCAATTAAAAATATCAGTAAGGGGCTTTACCATTTATGCTTGCTATCAAAATGATAGTAGATAATTTTGCTGCCTGCTGCTGTTTCCAGTAAATAGTGGCAAGCATTGTGATGTCATTTAACATTATGACCTCACATTGCGTTTTGAGCCATTATTATTGGGATTGCTAGTTACCACTCCTTCGTCACTGTAGGCAAATTAATATGAACTAACGTCTCTGACTGCGTGCATGTTCCTTGGCCCTGACATAATCGCCGCCATGCAAAGAGCAAACTAACACGAAATGAAGCACTCGCAGTTAAGATATAGCAGTAGCGGGAGCCCCCCATTAATAATGTCGAGATCAAAAACATTAAATCAGCTGGCTGCTGATTTTAGTCTCGCTTGATTGCAAAGGAAATTGCTTCAACATTTAGATCATATGTAGCTCGACCACTACATTTTGTTGCAAACGATAAGGAAGGATCATCTTTGCCCCATCGTCTTTTTCTTGGGTGATCACTCAGTGTTTTGCTTGGAGTAGGCTGCATATTAAAATTTGTAGACTTTGAGTCTTTTGAATAATTTGATTGATAATGCCAAACATCCAGGCTATCGTAACAGAATAGACAAATGTACCAAAGGACTTAGTTTTTCTTGAAATTGCAATTTTGTGAACTGCAGGCACTAAAATTTTGTGTGTTTTTAATCGGTAGACTACATTTCATAAACATTTGGAGTCTTCAGTTTTTGATGGATCTTTTTGAAAACGTCGACAGACAATGCAAAAGAACCATGCTTGTGAGGAAAAGTACTGAAAATGTATCAAAGAACTAACTTTGTTTAACAATTACAAGTTTGTTAGCTGTAGTAGGATAATTGTACAACTAAAAATGAAACATCATGTATGGCAACCAAGTTTTGATCAGCCATTATAAATCAATCGTTAGCCTCAAGTAATTGGAGTCACATATTGCTGGAAAACAAATTTCCTAAGCTTTCAAAGGACAATAATTGTTAGTACTTTATTATAACGTTGTTGTATTAAAGTGACCTGTTTTTACTGAGGTCACCACTTTTGGGAGGGGTAAAATGTTACACCACAGGTCTTAAAGTTTACTTTTTTCAGTATAAAAACTAATATCGATTGTACGTATTGTACACTATCGGAATCTCCTTGAAATAACCTTTAATTTGTTGATAAAAGTTTGAAAATCAGTTGAGAAATAAGGTCACAAATCAGTTTTTTAATAAACTGATTTTGCAAAAAGGTTGCAATTTTTGAAAGTATCTTGATATTATGAACTGCGGTAGCGAGCATTTGTATTAATCGTACGAGACATATTATGACGTCATAGAGCCAGTTTAAGCCTACAAGCGAAAGACAAGGAAAAAGCTTGAATGGTTGGGAGTGCTTAACTCTTTTGCTCCCGCGTGAAAAAAAATGTCCGTAAGGTGGCAGCGCGAAAAACTGTCATAATCAATCATAATTAATCATAATTATGTACCTCAAGTTTGTTTGTAAATCATTACTCAGCTGTTCACTTCTACATTAAGTGTTATATATTGTTAAAATCTACATTTCTTGAGGATTTCAAATAGAAACAAAAACATTTTTTTTGAATATGCAAATTTTATGCAAATTAACCCCCCCAACTGGGGGGTAGTTGTCTTCAAAATTAAAGAGGTACCCTCATCTCAAAGATCACTACAGATTTTATTTTCAACCAATTTTTTTAGAAATGGTCGCCAAAGGATGCTAAGGAAATAAGCTTTCAAGGTACATCAGTCAAAACTTACCTAAAAGCCTAGGTTTTCTACAATTTGCAATTTTCTGAGGCACATGACCTTTTTTTGACCGGTACCGACCGGTACCAAATTTGGTAGTTAAATTTTGTACCTAAAATATGATCAATCATTATCTGCTAGAGGTTAGCCTAAACCATGTAACATTATGTATTTTTGGACAGGAAATTTCTTCGAGATTCAGAGAATATAAGTTTAAATAGAA
The DNA here is from genome assembly GCA_963675345.1 of Trididemnum clinides. Classification (NCBI taxonomy): domain Eukaryota; kingdom Metazoa; phylum Chordata; class Ascidiacea; order Aplousobranchia; family Didemnidae; genus Trididemnum; species Trididemnum clinides. The sequence continues at coordinate 38,383,207 of OY776291.1, forward strand.
TATGCTGTCACTGACAATCAAACAGCAGCTTGTTTACACTCTTCCCATGTGTTGAGAAACAAGGGGGATACAGCAAACTTTGATTTAGAGAAGCCAACTTCTGCTAGCTTTTAAACTTGTATTTCGCTTCTTGTCTCCTTGGAAACTTGATACAAAATGACAACTTTAATAGTGAAATATTTGCAATTTATTTTATCTTTTTATAGGGTGTAGTTTTTCTAAAAATTATGATTTAGTGAAGGTAAGTCAAAAAATTTCGGGGGTTTTGAACTGACATGATGTACAGTACTCATTTTTGATCAGTGAATATCATATACCACTTAGTCTAAACTATTTAAAGTTATATATTGCTGGAAAGCAAATTTCCTAATCTTTCAAATGTAATTGGTATTTAGCAACATATCATATTTTTTAGGCACTAAATTTACTTTTATCTACTTACCGTTCAAATTCGTTTGGGGGGGTTTGAGACCCCTAAAAAATTGGAAATTCAAAAAAGTAAAATTTATTATTATTGCTTGAAATTTTGTCAAATGATGCCCCAAAAGAGTAGTTTTCAGACTGTGTTAATGATAAAGGGTTTGGTTATGTGGTAAAGATGTAATCTCAATTTGATTTTAGTGTAGTTGGCACATGCTGAGAATTTGGCAGGTTTTGTCGTCTGCAACTGGATTCTTAGTCTTTTTAACCCTTTTTGGGTATAAAAATTCAAGAATTAGGGCACAAATTGTACATCTTCCGATGCGTGAGGAAATAAGCGTGATCTTTTGAAAATTTTATGAAAATCGGATTAAAAATAAAGTCACAAATCGATTTTTTATTAAACTAATTTTGTAACTCAATTTAACAAAATTTGAGGTAAACACTGAAAACACGAGATCATCAGTTGATGATCGCGGGAGCGAAAGAGTTAAATAAAGAAGTGCTCGTGGCATAATGAAATAGGCATTAACTGTTGTAAAGTTGTTTTTATCAAAATCATCTCATTAATATCTCCCAAAAGAACGTTTGGTCGCCTTTCTGCGATGAGTACTTTTTGAGAAAAAACAAAAACAGATTGTTCAATGAATCGTTGATTGTGACGTCATTTTAGACCCCAAACAATTGAAAGTTTGTGAAATGTGGTAAGAGGGAAGCTGGTTTTCGTTTAAAGAAAAGCAGTCGTTCTTTGTCAAGTAATGCAAATTCCAAAAAAATATTTTGGTTATGACGTCATCATGACGTCACGAATACCCTTATGACACTCATCAGGGGGTGGTGATCAATCGTGCCAAGTTTGATGCTTGTATCTATAGCAATTTCAGAGGAGTTAAAACAGACAGCCAGACAGAATTGCGCTTCATATATTAGATTTCATCAAGCGTCTTGATGATGCAAACAACTTCATTCACGATAAAATTATTGGCTTTTTTATGACTTAGTTTTATTTTCCATACAGATCCTTTTTGTACTTCTTCACATCCATTTTATACAGGTTTATAATTGCCAGCGAAAACTAGAAAGTATTTCAATCTTTTTTAAGATCCTCAGTTATCTTCAAAAAAGAAAGGCAATATTTGATTTTTGGAATTCAATAGATTTAGTAAGTCAATTATATCATCTTCGAATAGAAAAAGTAAGACATTTTAAAAAAGAATAAGTGTTAGATTGCAAATCAAGGTTGTTCAATAGTTCTGTGTTTTTGGAATTATTTAAAAAATAATTAGCTTTCCGTCTCATCAGCCGAAGCGAACATCCGATCGACATAACCTGGTGGAAATGGTATACTTTTAAAAAATAGCCATATTTCCCCTACATAAAACGATTCGAAGCAGAGTCTGAAAGAGTGTAAAGTAAGGTGTGATTGCTCTTCTGGTGGATAATAGAGCAAGCAATATAAAAAGTTCTTTTATCTACTGTTATTCTGGCTACCAGGTATTTTTGATAAATTCATTTTATTTAGCTCTTCTGGTAATGCAACGTTTATTTAAGTTGATACAAGTTCTTATCGAGCATGCAAAAAACTTTAATATCCGTCAACGTTTCGAACAGCTATACAGCTGTTTTTCATCAGGACTAATAAACGAAAGCACGAGCGAGGCAATATAAATAGTTTGCTACGCAATCGAAAGAAAAAGGCAAAACAAAAGGTTTGAAGACGAATAATAAACAACTGTAGATTACGTCAAATTATCATAAATTTCAGAATAAAAACAATTTTCTTTATCATTGATTGAATTTTCAGAATTATGAATAAAGAAAAATTCAAGAAATCGGCGTTTGGTAAAATCTGTTTCAAAGGTTAAAGTTTTGCTATGATCCCAGTCAACTCGGTGATCTTTGGTGATGACATGCTTGACCAATGCCGTTTTTTTATTAAAATTGTTGTCATCAACTTTTGCCAGATTTGCTGGCTTTAAATCCCTTTTATGTTCAGCCAATCTTGTTTTGTAAGCCCGTCCAGTTTCCCCAATGTAGATACCAGTGCAATCTCGACAAGGAATTTGGTAAACTACACCAGGTCTAGACGACCTTTCAACCGAGTCTTTTGCCTTTGGTAACATGTCTTTTAAAGTTAAATGCGGTTTGCTACTAACCAAAATTCCCACGTTTCTTAAAATTTTTGACAAAGCCTCAAAGTATCTAGGAACATAAGGCAGCACAACACGTGTTTTAATTTCCTTTTTATCCGCTAAAGATAAATTTGTTTTTGTTCTCAAACTTCTAACTGTGCCTTTTAGAAACCATTTGGGATAATCATTTTTTTCAAAGCTTCCATAATTTTTGAAGTTTCTAATGTTTTATTTGCCCGCTTGGAATTTAATTGTGATTGAGCTCTTTTTAAAAGACACTTTACCAGTCCTTGCTTCTGACTCATAGAATGCGCTGAGTTGAAATTTAGATATCTGTTAGTGTGCGTTGGCTTTTTATAAATCTTTGTCATTAACCCCCCACTAGCTTCTCGAGTAACACAGACATCCAAAAAAGGTATGGAATTGTTGGTCTCATGTTCTGTGGTAAATTTTATACTGGCTTCAATGTTATTAATATGATTGTGAAATTCATCAACCTCTGTTTTTTTAATAATAACAAACGTGTCATCAACATATCTCCTCCAAAATTTGGGTGGGTTTAAAAAGGTTGACATTGCTTCTTCCTCTACATTTTCCATCACTAAATTTGCGATTATGACGGAAACAGGTGAACCCATCGCGACACCAAATATTTGACGATAAAATTTACCACGAAAATAAAGATACGTATTGTCAAGACACAAATTTAATGCAGTCATAATATCAGTCAAGGTAAGGTCAGGTCTATCATCAAGGGTTTCATCCTTTTTTAATCGTTCTAATACAACGGTTTTGGCCACATCAACTGGTATTTTAGTAAACAAAGAAATGACATCAAACGAAACCATGCATTCATCATGATTGATTGTCAAATATTTTAGTTGTTCTACAAATTCATAAGAATTCTTCACAGTAAAACCATTAGCGCCGACTAGCGGTCACTTATCCTTTTTTTATTCATAATTCTGAAAATTCAATCAATGATAAAGAAAATTGTTTTTATTCTGAAATTTATGATAATTTGACGTAATCTAAAGTTCTTTTATCATTATTGACGTTTTGCTGTGCACAAAGGCCAAGTTTTCTCAGAAAAACAGTGCTCAGGGTTCTATAAAGTGATTAGGCCGACCCAACAACCGCTATTTTCATCACGTCAACTCATTTTTTACAGTATTACTTTAAGTTTATTACTTACTTGGAAAAATCTTCGATAGAATTTCTGGAGGTTTGATTTAGATTGCGCATGTATTTTTTTACCAAATTTGCCAAGAACTTTCCAATAATCTAAAATTTAAACTTACATAGCTCTGTTATCATTTCACATAAACCTAACGAATAATTATTTACCGTCCTCTTATCCATTTTTTCCTTGACCATTGATTCACCTTCTAATATGTAGTGAGGCGAACTTCCAAAAATGGAAGCAGAGGCACCAACCACAAAAAAGGCAAACAATACAGTTGGTAATGAGCAACTCATTATAGATATATTGACTAAGTAATGTCTAGAATATCATTCTTCAAATTTATTTGTGTTTGCTGATAACTTTTAAAAGCTAATATTTTGAAAATACAAAAATAAATCCATTAATGAAGCAAAAAATTCTTCACAAAAATAATAGAACTGAGCCGCAAATGTGGAAATCACTCGGCATCAGTAAGTATCTGGCGATATTCGATATCCGGCTGGATACCCGGATGATAACTAGCAAGTGCATTCATTTACGGCTTGCATTTTTTGTTTTGGCACGAAGTGCTGTGAGTGATAAACCAATCGATAAAACAAGTTTTAAGCCAAAAGCAAAGAGCCTGTGTCAAATATTACGTATGAGGCTCGGCTTATATTTTATTTAGCCAGAATTTTAATAAGGCTTGCATCTTCTCGCGCTGCTTAAAGACAATTTGCAAAGTTTGCTTGTTTTTTACCCAAATGCAATGTGAACAAACCAAATCACTAAATCGCAAGAATTTATCCAACTTGAAGTTGATTTTCAAAAAATAGAAAATGTTAGCATACAGGCAATCGATCAAAACTATGGCAATGAGTTGACTCGTAATTTCGTTTTAACTGCAAAATCTTGTGAAATCACTTGGCTGGCTGCATCAAAAACCCGTGTGCCATATGTTGTGTAGGTCTGGTCAAGAAGAATAATTTGGCTACAACTTTATGTGATGTTGTATAAAAATCCGTTTTATTGGTGAAAGGGAGTATTAATGGAGGGGAGTTTGGAAGCGTAGTGTGATACCAATGTGGTATAATATTCAATAAAATTTGTAGCATTGGTGAGAATTACAGTTTGGGAAAGTAATTTTGCCATAACTTTAGGGTAATACTGATGACATACTGATGAAGGCTAATTGGTTAGGAAGGCCATTTTGTGACAAGCTTTGTATAGTACCGCATTAAAGTGCATATTTTTGATGCGGGCTTATAATTCATTAGTGTTATTTTCTAATAAGATATTAGGTGCAAGATATTAGATTATTTCTAATAAGATATTAGTGTTATTTTCTAATAAGATATTAGTGTTATTTTCTATATTTTCTAATAAGATATATTAGATATTATATTATATTGGTATAAAATTGATTAAAATTTCGTTTTATTAGTAAAGGCTTATATTTTAGGAGGTTATTGTGCCGTGGTCTGGTGTGTTACAGCTGCAAAATAACGAGTCGACTGCTGACTTTTTTGAATTAAAAATCGCCTTTTCCATTAAAATTTACGGTTTTTAGACAAGTTTTGCTCATAATGATGTCATTGTGATGACATCATCCTCTTGTGACAAACGTCCAGGAGCGTTAAGCAGTTTTCCTCAAGTTTTTCGTTTCTGGAACTGATAAGTTTCAAAATGAAAGATATTTAGTAGCAATCAAAAATGCAACATAAAGTGCACAAATACAACACAACTGATACAATGAAAAACAATGAGTTTTGTCTCTTGATCTCATTACTTGCCACGTGATTGCTCCCCGTCGAGCAGTTTGGCAGCTTCTTTAGGAGGTGAAAAAGTACTGATCAATTACTCTTATTTCCATGTTACCCTGCTCTCACTCCACTGCTTCTTAACCATAAATTGTCAATGAAAAAATTATTTTAAGTAAATTTTTGTTCATAATTAGTCTGTTTTTTGCTGCTTTTTGTTTGGGGCTAAAATCATTTTTCTCACTAAGAAACTATGTAGTTTAAAAATTACGTTTGGTGATGACATTTTTGCTGAAGTTATCTGTTATACACCGAAGAGAACCTGAGTAATCCCGATACCGGTTATGTAATTCTCGAGACCACATTTTAAAGACCACATTTTAAAGTCTTAATTTAACCTCTAATCTAAAGTTAAGATCTTGTATAGGTGTTAAATCGCCGTGTGGTTTGGACTTGAACTTGAGAATGATTTTTAGAGTTATTGACAGTTCAATGAATTCAGATTTTTTGGCGAGAATTTTTCATTTTTCTTCATTGCATCTTTGAAAGCACACAATGGATTTTTGGAAAACTTATCTCGGTGCAAACTACGATAGCAGGTGTTCATTTTTTTTCAAAATTTAAAAATCTGTTTTGAATAATAACGCTCGTGCAGTAAAGACGTATATTTTCTGGGCTAAACAAGGAAAATTTCAAGTTTACCAACAAGTAATAGCCGCATGAAAGATCAATAGCATCAGTTCAAGCAATAATTCTAGCTATTCGAAAGACGACATGTTATAACTTTGTGAAGTAAGTTCAACTATAATGTTTTTTGTGACTGAAGTTTAGAAATTTAAAGATTTGAGCAAAAGAGCTAAATCTGGTTTCTACTGAAACAACCAACAAAATGGTAGTATTGGTATATTTAAACTATTTTTAAGTTGACAGCTTGAAGCAATATAAAAGGCAAAAACTTAAAAATTTACAATATTTTACAATAGCCCTAAAAAGATGATGGTTTAATTAAAAGTTTAAAAAAATGAAGTTGAAATTAAAATCATATCGTTTATCATCACTATTTGGTTTGTCGAAAGTTTGAAGAGTTGAACGGGTACACCACTTCGAAAAAAAACTACTCTAAATTCAAACCCCTCGCAGTTAATCCTCGCTGTTATCTCAATTTCTTGATTTCAGGAGACAAACAGATTTCACGTTCAGTAGGTCATTTGGCGAAAAGTTACCAGGTTACATTCATTAGTATAATGCCAAAAATTGTAATCCTATCAAGTTTAAAAAATAATTGGATGCTTGTGGAACGTCACACGATTTATTAAAACTCGGAATTGATACCGACTTTCAAAAGCTGAAAAGTAAACCTGACTTGCTTCTGACAAAAACGGAAAGGCAGTGATTACCTCACTGATGATTAAGCTGTTGCTTTGTTTACACACTGCTTTTCACTCAATGACTGCCGGCGTCACCCGCAGAGCTACCAAGAGTTATGTTGAGTTGGAAATATTGGTTCAGCCGGCTGCTCCGTCTTTACCCAAATAACGTTACTGAGAGCATAACTAAAAGTTGGTATAGGTGGGGGCGTTGGCCCTATGCCCCTAATCCCGATTATCATCCTTTGAATTAAGACTGACTTTACTGACAAGCTTTCTATCAGTTTACAGATTTTGTTTGTTCCTTCCAATAAATGTAGGGGCATAATTAAATTTGGGGGCCGAAATGGTTTTTGTTAGACGATTACCGAAAGAAGTTATTTGGTGGTACGCTTATTTGCAACCCTCCTTGTGGTGATATTTGCAACACTTGTTTCTAGGGTGCACTTATGTACCTTGGTCCTGGAATAAGAGCAAAGAGAACTCTACTCCACAAATGTGTTGCATTTGATCAGCTGGTTTGGTCTTAGCAACCCATTTTCAAGAAAAAATTCTGCTCCTTAGGTGATCTACTATTGTATATTTGGTGACTATAATTTCAAAATTAGCAAAGAATCTCATAAACTTTAATGCGTTCATGCAACGAGGCGCATAAGGGCATCAATTCAAAGTTTCGGAAAGTAATTATGGGTATTTTTGCTTGAGCAAAAGAAAAAGATGGTTGAAACTATTACTAAAGTGGAAAAAGCAAAACGTAGTTTCTTTTAAGTTCTGTCCTGTATTTCTCAATAAGAAATTCTCGCACCACATACTCGTAGGGTGAAAGAAGGAACTTTTAAGAGTTTAAATGTCTCTACCAATTTGTGACTCTATTTACATTGCAGAGCAAGTTTTAAGGTTTGCGAGAATGGTGCATGCAGTGGCGTCACTGTAAAAGGGGGGCTGCCTCGGGAGACGCTGTGCTAGGGGGTAATTTTGGGCTTAGAAAACTTACACATTGGGTTATCTCAATTTAGGTTAATAAATTTCTTTTGATTAACACTTTGTAAATTTAGCATGAAAAATTTTTTTACAAGCAATTTTTCGGTTTTGTGATTCTTTTTTGGATATCTGAAATTATGATAAGAAAGAATGTGAAATAAATTTTTTTCAAGCAGGAAATGAAAGATGCCAAATAAATTAGTATCTGCTGTTTCATATCTAAATAGTATAGCGTAAATATATTGTTTTGTATTGCATCTTTTTTTTTGCACCCAATGGCAAATTTGTCCAGTATGCTTACTATTGAGTGTTTTTTACTCCCGCCTGATGAGACCCAGTAACGTCGAAACCGATCGCGCATTATTGACATGATGTAATATATTGCTATTGACAGTTTTTAAATCCTATTTTAGACATGTGAACACAAATGTCAAAAGTCCACCTTTAATAGTCCTGCCTTTGCTAAAAACCCCAAGGCTTTTTGGACATGCGAATTGGCTCACTTTGGAGCAGAAAAATTAGTAGGAGGTGTGTATTAACGTACAACTATAAAATCTGTTGTACTAGCAATAAACTGATTTCGACTCCACTCTAATTGAATTCAAATTAAAATGATATATATGTAAAATTATATGGCAAAATGAAATTTAGTTACTCCTTGCCTTGTACGTTGAGCTCTTTCCACGATTTGCCAGCCCATATAAATTTCATTTTATTTTATTGCTCTGATTCTATCATTGAGCTCTCTACTGCCAAATCGACCGACTACGTAAAATTATATGGTAATAGGTATGAGACAATATAGCAGACCGTTTTTGCCACATTTTGGTAGAAGTAATTTTGGAAACAATGCCTTGTTAAATGCAAAAATAACCCAAGCTGTAATACATCACACAAAGTATTTTACAAGCAAAGTACAGTAATTTAGAAGTTTGTACAGTAAATTATTAAATTGCACTTGCAATAACAGTAAACTGACATGAGTTGATCCCGAGAGCGTATGACCAATATGAATTCCAAGGTACGCAATCTACCATTAAATTTTGGTGTCTATACATTAAACCCTCTGGCGCTTTCTTTAGGCGATATTTTTGTGAATCTGCGCATAATTACATTCAATACCGGTATGTTGATTTCACGTGCAAGAACAGTGCAAGAACTTAAACGATTCCGGTGGGATTCGTTTTAGCTGTTTGTATTGCTCCATGTTTAGTAATTTAAGTAACACCAATATATCTGCGTGCGCATTAAGCAAAATGTAAATCTTTGTGGAAGAGGGCTTCTTCTTGTGAATCGAACATATAGTTTTTGAGTAGTTTGAAGAAAATTATTTAGTGACATTCAGAAAATAATCTTACCAAGTTTAGCTTTTATTTTTCACAAATTTCTTGGGACCTCCAAGTCAAAAACATTATGAGCTTAAGAATAACTCCTATTCCTCTTATTGCTATCTTTGTTTCTTCTTAATTATAATGTGTACATTCTTGCCTTCATAAAAACAGCCAAAAAACTCGGCAATGATTTGTAAAATCGTTCCAAACAGCATTAAGGTGTCACAATTTATTATGACAAAATGCAAATGTAGTTGAGTTGTTCAAAAATAAAGTTCTAACAAAAAGAATCACTTATTGCGATACCAACGAAGTTTGAATATTTGTAGATTTTTTACACAATTTAAAGAATTTTGGGGAGTAAGATGACGTAATCATAAATGTTTCTTTGCAGAATTTGTTTTTTCATTATCTCAAAAAATAATAACCGCAATAATGTGGTTGAGAGTTTGACGAAGATATCAAAAAGTTTCTTTAAAAAAAATAAAATCTTCAACAATTTGAGCTTTTCTCGCATAGCAACAAGTGACTCTTTTATAAGCATATTTCAAAAAATTTGAAATGCTCTAAATGCTGCTTGTTTTGTCAAGCATAGAGCCGTCACAATCATGTACGGTACAATTATAGCAAACTAGCCGGCTCTGCCGGCGTCTCCAGCAGAGTCCCCCATCAGTAACATCAAGGTTAACAATGACGGTCCAGCTGGCCAAGACGACTTTACTCAATTTTTTGACAACAAAAAAATTAAGATTTTTTGACATAGGCAAATCTTGCTCCAAAAGAAAACTATTGTTTTTTGAAATGGAATTGAAAAAATATTTTAGCGGAGTTGTGCATAGCCATTGCATGTCTCTAAGTTTATCGAGCCCCTTCCAACGTTTTTTTTTTGTCCTGTTTTCACCATAGACGTCCTGTAACTTAACAAACTTTTATGGTTAAATTGAGCAAGAGCTTGAATTGAAAGCATATCAAAGCACTGAAAGGGAAGCAAAGTAGTTGATGTGTGTTTTCGAGATTAAGCAGTTAAATATTAGATTCAATACTTACGACTTTTTTGTAACTGTAAGCCTATTTGTATGAGCTAACGCCTCTGGCTGGGTGCATGTTGCTAGGTCCTGGCATAAACGCAGTCACGCACAGAGCAAACTTACAGGAAATGAAACATTCGCTGTAAAGTTATTACAAGTCGGTTTCCCGGCTTCACCGAATTGATATTTGTGAAAACAGTAATAAAAAGATGAAATGTTTTTGACATAGACAATTCTCGTTTCAAAGTCAAAGGTACGTTTTTTTTAGAGGAAATCGGTTGTGCCTTAAAAGAAACATGACAGAAGGTTGCGCATAGCCGCCATTTTTTCGAAAAGTTTCTAAAGTTTCTGGCTCCATTTTACTTGTCTTGCTTGGTACGTAAAAACTGAACTTGCTCGCAATTGAAGTAGCCAACAACTTCAAAAAGTTTTGTAAATTTAATAAAGCGCATGGAAATAAAATTTCAAAGTTTTGGGAGAGCAGAGACGCCAAATTATTTATATATGCATTTTTCGGTATAATCTATCAAATACTGTGACTACTTTACGACATTTTTGTAGCTAAATGCCTCTTCGTGCGACCTATAGCCTCTGGCTGCGCGCATGTTACTTGGCCCTGGCACAAATGCATCCAGGAAAAGAGCAATCTAACCCGAAGTTATGCATCTACAGTTAAGTTATTGCGATAGCAGCAGTTAGTAATGTCGAGACTAAGGATATCAAATCATCCGACTGCGTTAGCTTCATCCAATCGCACAAGATATGGCTTTAACATTTAGATGATATGTAACTCAATACCACTACTTCGTAGCAAGAAATAAAACAGGACCATCTGTACCTCCAGGTGTTTATTGGGAAATCACCAATTTTTGCTTGGAGTAGTCTACTTTTAAAAATGTTTAGAGACTTGATTTTTAGACGAATCTTTTAGAAAGTTTTGATAGATAATACCAAAGAACAATGCTTTTGAGGAAAAATATTGAAAATGTACCAAAGAATCAAGTTTTTCTAGAAATTGTGATTTTACAAAAATGACTCTTTAACAATTCAAGCTTTATCAACAACGCAACAAGCGATTGGGTATTGATGCGTTTTTCAAACATGCTTTTTTCCCTTTGTTCATTAACGTTTCAAAAGAGTTTTGTCATAATGCAAGTGCAGAGGAAGTCAGTCACGAAGTAATTTTTTTACTCAAGTAGATGCTAAAATGTTTGTTAATGGTTGTTAAATGCCAATGCGGTACGTTAGAATTAAAAAATAGCTTTGAGTTAAAGTTTTTATTTTCAGAAAATTCTTGGTTGAAGTGGGCTATTTTTGATACAAATTTTGAAAACCAACTACTACCATTAAACGCTACCTAGGCAAGATAAGGTGAATTATAATTGATGGGCTATTTTTTCATCAGTCTTCTTGATTTTAAAGTTTACACCGCCAAAAGTATAATTAAATATTTTGCGGTGTTTAATTTTTTGCTGTTTGTTTCTTCTTTCCAAGCATATATATTGTTCATTCACAAACTGACTACTGTTTTTGTCAAGGCAGTAGTCAGAGGGAAGATAAAGAGAGCAATCATACTCTCATAAAAGATTTATGAAAGTGTTGTTTTTGGCTTAGTTCTTTAGTTTCCTATGAAAAAAGGTTATCATGAAAGCTTCATCACAGCAAATACCTATAAAATATGCTTCATACTGTAATGATTCTTACGAAAATTTTGTGGGTGTCTGAAAAAATGAAAAAGATTATGATCAAAAATGTGATACAAGATATAAAAAAATTTGCCCTCTTTCCGCCAAATATTAGCTGATTATATCATTTGGCTCTTGTTTTCATAAACTAAATTTTGAATATCACAAAAAACAAGTTTTTTTATTGAAAAGCAAACAAACAATGATTCGATGCAGTCGCTCTACGTTACCAATTGACCAACAAGAAAAAATAGAAATTATTAGAATAATTAGGCCAATATTTCTGTACTACGCTATGCTAAGGTAAAATATAAAATTTTACTCAAAAATGATAACCAACATCATATGGATTTTTCACATTTGCGTTCACATGTCTAAAATAGGATTTAAAAACCTTTAAGTTTCTATTTTTAGAGTGAAATAAAAAAATGCTGCTGTTTTTTGATAGAATTTTTATGAAAAGAGGTGTATTTATTGGTATATTAGGCAAAAATTGAAACTGAAAAACAGTAATCAAATCCTGGCAGAATAGCCCCTTTAGGCGACTTTACTCCACATTAGTAATTGTTGAAAAACGTATGCTATCAACAAACAGCAATAGTCAGCTTGAACATTTATTTGTTATAAGAAAAATCGATTTCGCTAACGTATCCTCAGTTTCTGCGAAAAATAAAAATCGCGCAAAAAGTATTCAATATTTTTTCAAACAAATTGAAGATAACTTAGTAATGGTATAAACACAGGTATGAAAACAGCATAGACCTTCAAATTTTTTTTTAATTAAAGCGAAAAACTGGAAAGAGTAAGTAGAGAAAACAATTTAAAAAAGAACCGAAGGGCTTACCGTAAGTATGAAGAATAAAAAATCTCAAAAAATTTCCATAATATTGGTGGCTACAATAATAAAAAACTACAAAGGAAAGACCCGAGAAAAATACATGTATAAAATCAAGAAGAAAAACGAGAAAATAATAGGATAATCCTAATCCCAAGTTACAAATAAACACACAATCCCTGTAAAAAATTCCAGGTAAAAACATCACAAAAAAAAATTAAAATATCCAACAATCATGCAAGTTGTTAGTTTTGTCAATAGTTAGAATGGTCAATTATGTAAAGGACATCTAGAAACTCCAGGCTTTTTTCCGGTTTTATTAGTGCTTACTTTTCTAAAAGCAAGATTTACTCCGATCTCCATGCATGTACTCGTTAATGCTTGCTCAACTTTTTCAGTTAAATCACACCCATGTGACAGCCAAATAATGTCGTCAATAAATCTTTTGAACAGCTGTGCTTGATTTAGTATGTTGCTGATTTTAAGCATAATGAAATGCATTGAAATGTTAGCTAAGGATACCGAATCGTTGTCCCCTGTAATAATGCCTTGTTTTTGTATATAAAATTTGTTAGTATATTAAATTATAATGCTATTTAAACAGTGCATTTCAAGATTAACCAAAATATTTATTTGACAAGTTGAAGCTTGATTGCTCATTAAATGCTAGCTCTAAAACCGATTAATTAATTAGAGCCGATAAGTAAGCACTAATGAAACAGGAAAAAGCCTGGAGTTTTTCGACGTCCTCTACATAACTGACGATTCTAACAAAGTCGTTTTTCTTACTACTAGTTTTATTTAAAAAACGGCAGCCAAAAGATTGTTTTTAAATGGCAAATCATACCATCCACTATGCATTTTTAAATCTATTGTTTTCGGTAAATCTTTAAGACTACGCAGATTAAATGAAACAAATGAGTCGCAAGTTCAAGATTTAGAAAGACTGAAAAAGAAATGTATAGTCTCTTATTTAACAAAAAAGTGGTGGAGAAAATCATTAATTTAGCAAAAACATGGATTGATCGTTTTGGACCAAAGCCATTGAACAAAAAGAAAGCCACAGGACCTATGCTGATTTGGGCGACTGCTTTTTCCAATATGCTTGAACTTACTACCAAAAAGAAAAGCCTAGTTCAAGCTACAGTCGTCTATAAACGTCCATTTAACCTTGCCACCATGCTTACCAATTATAAAAAGATAGTTTGTTCCAAGACTGAAAACACTGGTGAAAAATTCTCAACCTTGTAAGAAATGCGCCCTTTGCGGCCATTCCAACCGATATAAATCTATGGTACATCAAATCAGTACGATCTCAGCAGCCATTGATAAAACCTTTGCATTATACCAAACTTTAGATTGTTTAAACTGCGGCATATAGGCCTACATGGCTACATGCCATTTATGTCACAAACAATATGTTGGTCAAACCATAAAGAAATGTTCAAAACGCTGGTGCCACCACAGATTTATTCAGAATCAATTTAAATACGACCACATTGATGATAAAGCTGCCTTGCTTCACCATTATCACATCTTCCATAGACACACATTGCGGACAAAGCCAGCAGACATTGCCAAATGTTTTTTTGTAACGTTTATAGATCAAACACTCAAACATTTTTATCAATTTTCGATAACATATGGCTAGATAGATTAAATGCCCTAATTAATATAAACAAAATGCTCTTGCTCTCAATTAAGTCATTTTGGGGCTATTTTTGGTTTTGCATACTATTTTAGTTTTTTTCCTTTCATATTCTAGTGCGTTATTTGACCACTTACGTAATGGCTTCTATAGGTTAAGCTCGTTTATTTATTATTATGTAATCAGCTCTTTGTTTATTTAGTGATAAGGCATCTTATTTATCTCACACCTATTTCTATATAATTTTACTTTTCATATTAGTTTGAGTGTAATTTGAGAGGATTCAGAGCTAGTTTTATCGCTTGTAGCTTCGATAGTTGTTTATTATTGTAGACCTTGTATTAAAAAATGTTTTTACTTCTTAGGCCTATAAAGTTTTGAAGATCTTAATACCTTAGTTCAGACAGCCTTTTTCCTACAGTTGGAGTTTTTGGGTTGTGTTAGCGTTATTTTAGTTGAGCCTTAAGTTTCATAATCTGTCTTGTTTTTGCTTTTCACGTATTTTTTACTTGCATGTTCACTAGATACTGGCGTAGATCCGGGTTTATTCTTGGCAACGTTCTTTAGCGTCCAACTTTGAGGTTGTTGGATATTTTAATTTTTTTTTGTGATGTTTTTACCTGGAATTTTTTACAGGGATTGTGTGTTTATTTGTAACTTGGGATTAGGATTATCCTATTATTTTCTCGTTTTTCTTCTTGATTTTATACATGTATTTTTCTCGGGTCTTTCCTTTGTAGTTTTTTATTATTGTAGCCACCAATATTATGGAAATTTTTTGAGATTTTTTATTCTTCATACTTACGGTAAGCCCTTCGGTTCTTTTTTAAATTGTTTTCTCTGCTTACTCTTTCCAGTTTTTCGCTTACATATGTTTATACCATTACTAAGTTATCTTTAGTTGTTTGAAAAAACACAGGGTGTTTCATCTCAATATATCACTTTAGAAAATCTCATATCTCATTAACTAGCAAAAGTAGCAGGATAAAGTTGGTTTCGTCGGAAAGGCAAAATCTTCAATTTGGTTGCTGCGGTGGTTTCGCCAGACCATTATTACGTCACAATCAAGATTTAAGCTTTTTGCGTAAAATGCCGTTTCTTCCGATTTGCCTCTTCTTTGCTTAAAATGTCTTTTACTGGAATGGAGAAAGCGTTTTGTGTTTTGGAATTTGATAAAAACAACTCGTGGACATCTGTTCAATGTAAATTTCGGACAGGATTTTCAAAGCAGCCACCAGACCGACGTACCATATATAAATGGCACGCGAAATTTAAGGAGGAGGGATGTTTGTGCTCCCGAAAAAGAATTACTTCATCACCTTCAACTGAAACAATCGAAAGTTCGAAACATCTTCCAGCAGAGCCCAGGAAGTCAATCAGAAGAGCTAGTCTTGAACTTCAGATGCCTTCAACAACCGTTTGGCGATTGGTAAGAAAACACCTGCATATGATACCTTGTAAACTGCATTTGCTCCAGCATTTGAAAGACACCGACAAATCAGCTCGCGAAGACTTTTGTACCCAAATGCAGGTGATGCTGGAAGAAGACGAATTTGATGACGGTCATGTGTTTAGTGATGAAGCAACCTTTCACGTAACTGGCAAAGTCAACAAACATAATACATGCATATGGGGAACTGAATATCCTCATGCAATACAGGAGCATGTGCGAGATTCTCCTAAAGTGAACGTGTTCTGCGCCATATCGAAGAAGTGTGTGTATGAGCCTTTCTTTTTTCAAGGAACAACGGTCAACAATGAAGCGTACCTTGCTATGCTGCAAAATTGGTTGATGGAACTTTTGTTTGAGGGAGAGCGAGCAGACTTTATTTTCCAACAGGATGGGGCACCACCTCACTGGAGTCTCAATGTCACACAGTATCTGAACGCTACTCTGCATAACAAATGGATCGTACGTGCCGGAAATGATGATTGCGTGCTCCTGCATTGGCCCCCTAGATCTCCAGATCTAACGCCGTGTGACTTTTTTCTCCGGGGCTATGTAAAAGGCTTGGTCTACGTTTCTCCTCTTCCAATGTCAGTGGATGATCTGAAGACTCGGATAACTGAGGCCTTGAAAACCATCGATCCTGATATGCTTGTTCGAGTTTGGCAAGAAATGGAATACCGTTTCGATGTGTGCCGTGTAACCAAGGGCTCGTATATTGAACATTTGTGAAAAGTTTAATAAAACGTTTATTTCTTTGACTTTTGAGTTCAAATTTTTGCTGCGTAAACTTAAGATCATTAGTTTTCCAAAAAAAAGTTTGGTTTCCATACCTTCTACAGTTATTGAGATATAAGTTGTCACAAAGTGACATATTGTGATGAAACACGCTGTATTTAATACTTTTTGCGCGATTTTTATTTTTCGCAGAAACTGAGGATGCGTTAGCGAAATCGATTTTTCTTACAACAAATAAATGCCCAAGCTGACTTATTGCTGTTTATTGATAGCAGACTTTTTTCAACACTTGCTATATTAGATGATCATAGCAAGATATTGCAAGATATAAATTGTTTTTTGTTATACTTTTCTACATTACCTTTGTTGTTTTTAAGTAACTAAACAGTTAACAAACACGCACTCTACTTCTTCTTCGCGTAAAGGGGCACCCATTTACGGTACGGATCAAATGCTGGCAGTAGTGTTATCAAGCCAACTTCGAATATTGTCATCTAAAACCGTCGAAACAGCTATCCTTTGAGAGGCCCGCTTGTAAGGGACACGCTGACATAACGTGGTCTGCAGTTTATTTGGTGACACCACACTCGCAATTCGACGAGGGAGCGAGGTCCCATTTGTACATGGACAAATGACAACGGCAACGCCAGTACGAAAGCGATAAAGCTAAACCCAAGATGTTTGAAAGGAGCTTATTACTGGCCCTAGAATTGAAAACAACGAGTATGGATGTGCTTTTGAAGTACAGCATGATCCATCTATAATTCGTCCACTGAGCCATACGGATGCCTAGGTCAGATAGGTCACTAAATAGCATCCGCCCATCAGGTACAAAGGGGGTCTAGACTTTAGTCTCCACTGGTCCACATCTGCTGATCTAACTAATTAACCGTTTAAAGTATGGCTGGTGCTCAGAATGGCCACGCTTGGCCAAGTCTGGGTCCAGAGTGCCACCGAGTAAAATATGGTCTGGGTTTAGGATGTCACGTTATCGTTATCGATACACTTTACTGTTAAGTTACCTAAAAACGATTAGTAGACCAATAGTAATTACTTATTACCAAAGCAATAAATTATTACGATTTGGTGCGCTATAAAAACTATAATTATTCGAAACAAAGTTCAAGAATAATTATTTATCAGTAACTTGACCCATTTGCGATTGTGCTGCTGTAGCAGTGTATCAATATAATTAACATAGCTCACTGGCTAAAACGTTAGATCAATTTTTATTCATTGTTAAAGTTGTTTTACGGTCGCCTATAAGCTACTCTACAGCAAAATACGCCTACCGTACTGAAACGACTCGTCAACAAGTAGTTGCTAATAGCTTACCTTTTATTGGTTCACCTTTCTGAATTAGAACTTTAATTTGGTCAATTACAACCTTTTGATGCTGAAACTTAGTTGCATACCTTTAATTATATCCTATCAGTAAAAACGTTGCTATGGAATATTGAAAACCAAAGACTTCTGCTACTAAATGCAAAAAACCCCACATTGTTACAAAGCCCAGATCCTCGATCACAGTGGGGTACGTAGGGGGGGCTTCTTTGCGCTCGCCCTCTCCTCAGGAACAGTAAAATGCTTCTTTCAGCCATTATTTACCAAAAATTATCCTCACGCCCCTCTCAGTAAATCGTGGAACGTGATTGTCGGCTAC
Source organism: Trididemnum clinides (assembly GCA_963675345.1). Lineage (NCBI taxonomy): Eukaryota > Metazoa > Chordata > Ascidiacea > Aplousobranchia > Didemnidae > Trididemnum > Trididemnum clinides. The sequence goes on from OY776291.1 coordinate 38,401,407, forward strand.
AATGATTGTAACTGTAGCATGCATTTGTCCAAATTTAGCGCTCTGGCGCAATTTAGACCACAGCCAACATCAATTTCCAAAAAAAGAGGTCAACACTGCCTATTCCCGCACAATTTGAAGCACTGTGTTAATCTTTCGCCGATCTCCAAAAACAATGTCTCGCGCCCCCACAAGAAATTTCTGCGTACGTCCCAGCTCGGTCAACCAATTTGACTGGACCTAAAAAATTTGCGATATCGAGGGGTTTTGCTAATAATTTTAGAGACTCAGCAAAAAAGTGCTGGCCAAAGCAGATAAATATTGGACATATAAATTGGCTGAATATATAGCTTTGAAGATTTTAGTACCTTAGTTCAGCCATTTTTTTTGTAGCTTGAGTTTTGTTTATTGTTAGCTTTATTTCAATTGAGATTTGAGTATTGTTTTCTTTAGTTGCTGAAATTAACTGTGGATATGTACAATGAGCAACTTCATCATTTGCAAAGCTACTTCAAATAGTTTGTACGTGTGTCATCCTTCATTGATAGATTTATGTCTGCGACGTTTTCCAAGCTAGTAAGCGAATATAAACCAGACTTGAATTAAAGAGAACCCCCTTTCCGTTTCGATGCAATGCAAATATACGTTACGTTATCGTTGGCCCACCTACTACTGCGGCTCTAATAGGGGTCCAAAATTATTGTGGTCTCGGGCTTAAAGAGGTTTTAACACGGCACTGGTTGGAACCTGAATTTATGGTATAGAGTATTGCTTTTTAAGCCAATAAAATACATTTTAAACTAAAGTTTGTTAAAATCGATTTTGGCCTGCCTCCGATAGCTGTTTTCGGTTAAATCTGAACAAAACAACTAGGAAGTAGATTCCAAATTTAAATTATTATGCAAGTAAAACTGAAAGAGTACCTAATAGCGTTGAAATCCTCAACAACCAACCATGCAAACTACGTCATAAAACACTACCGGCGCGATGGTGTAGTGGTTAGAGCGTCCGCTTCGCAGTCGGTAGACCTGGGGTTCATTCCCTAAGTCAAGCATAAAACAGGGATAGTGTAGAGAACAAGCCGGCCAGCTTGTGTCTTAACGGGACGCCTCCATCTTTATGCGGCGGACAGGTGGCCTACCCGTACTTCACCGGGATACAATTGTGAAGTTGCTCACCCAGCATGTCGCAAAAGGCGACTCTTGAGTACCTACCAATGGCAATCCGCCTTGTTGGTGATGAGGGCTACCAGTCATTCATGACTAATAACTGGTTCCAAATTGCTGCCATTTTTCCCCTAGCATAATTTTAATTAAGTTGACGGCATGAATCTGAATCGCCGTTCGTGCCGTACCTCCACTCGGAGGAAGAGGAGGGGTAATCACAACAACAACAACAATACGTCATAAAACAAAGAAATATGCGGATCAAGCGAGACGGCTTCTTCAATTGAAGATCCTCAATGACAATGCAGAGCTTTGGAAAACGCCAAATGATATGTTTACGGTGGAACTAAATCTGGTGAGAAGAGCTTCCGATTTTTAAAAAGTTTGTTTGCAGATCGCTTGGTTAGTTTATTCAGAATGTATGTCAGTCAGCTTATTGTTGCAAGTTGTTATTTTTTTTCACGAAAATGACATAGCTCTTCATTTTTCGTTACGGAGATGTTTAGTTAGCACATTTTTTGTTTTTTTTATTAATATATTTAAATTATTTTACAAAAAATTGTTGTTCTGCAAAATATGAAAAATTATGTTGCCGGCGTTCATTTGAGTCTTCAAGCTATTTCGAAGAAAATCTTTTTTACAACTAACTTTCGTTGTTAAACTGCATGTTTTTTAGATTACGTAGTCGGTCGATTTGACAGTAGAGAGCTCAATGATCAAGTCAGAGCAATAAAATGAAATTTATTCAAGTTAAAATTTGCTCCTTGCTTTGCACCTTGCCTTTCACGTTGAGCTCTTTTCACGATTTGCCAGCCCATACCACCAGTAACATGGATAAGACCAAATTCAACTATTCGTTCAAAAATATTCCTATCCCCACCAGGAAAGCCTACATTCAGGTTCTATTGGAAAAGCTCGACACTTTTTACCTTTAATCTTTTCCACGCTTGAATGACTTCCCTCCTTACAAACGCCAGCGCGCGCGATAACATCATCATCTACCCGCCAGTTGTGGTGAGCAGCGCTTGAGTAAGGCAAATCTGTAGAGCTTACCTTCCCTTGATTTTCGAGCCTTCTATTTATTTTAATTTAATTTTTATTTTTATTTACTTTTATTTTTTAATTTTGGATTTCATCTTATACCAGTGTTGTGTTTTAGAACTACTTCCTGACGAGCCGCCTTCGGCGAAACAGACTGTTGAGATGTTTTTTAAACTATATTTGTTACTTTTTCTGACTTGTATTAAATTTGAGCTTAAAATAGCAAAAATATTGGAAAAAACGGCACAGTTTGCTAGAAGAATCTCCGAACACACAGTAGATTGGGAAACGCCACAATACGACATGAAATCAAAAATATTTACCTTACTAAAAGGTTTCATCACAAATTTAGTACATCAAAAATATAATAAGAGTTTGCACAATGCTAAAAAAAGCAAACTTAATCAAAATTTGGTTTTGGTATTATTTTTAAACATTGGCACTCGAAATAAAAGTGCACCTGGCTCGCAATGATCTTGCACTTATTTTAAGCTTTAATACAACATTTTACAAAAGCCACAACAAAACTGTAATCAAACGACCAAGCGAGGAGTTATGCTTCCGACAACACTACTGTTTTGATTTAAAAATTCAGCGCTTATTTTATTGTCTTCATAGAACTACTTTACCTAATTCTAAGAGGTAGCAGGCCTTATATCGAAAGCCACTGTGTTACTCCATTTTAATAATATCTCTTCAAATCATGCTGTGTTTCGGTTTAAGCTCTTCTTCAATTACAAGCTTGTAAACTAATAATTACTACGGTAGAGAAACAAGCAATGCTGCATTTTAATAATTAAAGCAAAATAAGCCTGTTGTGCTTTCCTTCTTGCATAATATTTTCGTCTACACTTATATTTTTGGCTTAAATATTGTTCACCGCGTATACCTTCTGTCATGCACGTTTTTACTCTACTTATAAACCGACAATATATGAATCGATCTCGAAAAAATTTCGCATCCTATAAATTATAAAAAAAAGTGATTGGTGAGATGAGACAGCAACTAAATCATTTGAGAGTCGAATCTGATTATATTACTATTCAATTTTTGTTTTTGTAAACACCATGTCAATATTTGTCGTTTGTCATTTTGACTACGCCGCTTCTTCCGTCTGTCATTGTTTGTTTTTACGTCACGACTCGTCTTGTGGATGTAACAAAAGGAGAAAACGCATCAATGAATGACACGTGACGCTTCAAATTATGCTAGTAAAGTCGTAAATAAAAATTATTCGTAGTTATGGTAAATAAGTAAGTGATAGCAGTGATGGCTAATCGATGACTTTGAATGTAATAAATTATTTTGAAGTTATATTTTTGTTACATAAAAGACAAAATTCGTTTCATGTTTCGCCTCTTGTGTTTGTTTGCCTTTATTGTGGGCCAAAATCAACCTAGATGACACTTGAAGCTGGTCAGGGATCGATTTGCAGTGACAGTCCTCTTCAACAGTGAGGACAATCTTGTCACCAACAGGCAAACAATCAGTTTTTGCAGTACTGCAAACACAAAAGCGGGTCTGAGCACAACAATATTCTGTGCATAATCGCAAAGCTTTTCGGTGACTAGAGGGTAGAAATACAACTGTAACACTAGTCAGCACAAATTTTCAAGCCGAAGGCTTTTTATTAATTTTGATGTAAGTTTTGGGTGCTGAACTACGAAATAAGATTAAGTATTTTTATTTCGCTCTAGCTTTTATGATATTTTCCAATTTGGTATTCGGCAATGCCCAAAAATGGTAAAAGGTGTTGCTTTATGTATTTGTCATGATCTACAGGACTTGAAGTACCTTTAACTACCAAAATACATTTATTGTGGTCCTCAGGTTTTTTTGTTGAAACGAACTACTCTAGCAACAGAAAGCTTACCTACACCTGTTATAAAAAGACACAGTAACACTCCACAATAATATTTGCAAACGTCAGGATTTTCCCTGACATGTTAGAGTTATTAGTGTGAAAATGAGGGTCAGAGAAAAATGTTTAAAGTTCTCAAAAATCTTGGATTTTCCCTTCTAAGTGATGTTGATCTCCAAAAAGAAATGTATGTTCTGAGACTAATATTCGCAAATCAAACGCTTCTTCATGTTTGCTTTGAAACCAAGTAGGCAAATTATCCACTACTGCTCAAAGGCATGAACATCACGGACATAAATGTGAGAGGAATTTCTCCACTTCAGACATGGAAACGCTACACTGTATAGATTAGTAAAATGTTGCCACAATGTAGCACAAAAAATCGCAAAACACCACTAAATTACAGTATATTAATACCAGAGGCTAGCGATGCACTTAGCAAACTGCAGGCAGTGACACTGTTTCGACTTATCAGGTCTCTTCAGTGCAGTTGGTGACCGGCAAAAAGCTAGAGGCTTTTAATAAAGACAAGAAGCTAGAGGCTTTTAATAAATCACTTAATTAATTCTTTATAAATGACTGTTTTTGTAACTTTTTTCTGTATTGGACATCAGGACAATAACGGTGAAGTCTTCAACAGCATTCTGCTATTATGATTCGTCTCAACGACTGTAAAACTAGATGACTTGAAACTCCGTTAAAATTTGCTAACCTCAATTTTTTTATTCAAATCTTGCGTTTTGGTACTGTGAGTTAAAATTCGAGTTGGCAACACTGCTACCTTAAGCTCAACCTGATTTACAACATAAGAAACTTTCCAAACGGTCCACCATTGTCTTGGATTTTGTTTTAACTGAGCCCAAGCGTCTCTGTGTTGCATTTAACAATTTACTTGAATAACAGCTTCATTGGATCAATCTCGTAAAAAATCATTGGTCTACAAATTGATATGTAATGTATTGTTCCTGATATGATCATAATTGTTGATGATACGAGTATAAACGCGGTGCAAAGTTGTCTATACGTCAAATTTACAAATCGCTTTATGAATTGTTTTGTTTTTAATGATACTTTTATCTTATATTAGCACTGAAGTAATATTCTATCAACGCCCGTTGCATTTTCTGCACAAAAAAACCTGCTGCCATTACTGTGTTTATCTCGGAAGTGTTACAATTCACAATAACCACCGGCAAGGGCAATCAACATACGGCATCTTGTATAAACATTTTGAAGATGTTTGTGAAAACAAACAACAGAAAGGCTTTACTTGCGTCATCAAATGCCGTCAAAAATTGTTTTTGAAAAAAATAGCTTGATCACTGACAGGTTTTTTGTGTTGAATTGCATAAAAGTGATATTGGTTTATGTGAATAAAACAGGTAAATAAACAGCTGTTAAATATACGTAGAATGTATTTTTTTAAGGGCAAACTTACACAAACTGCTGGTACTTCATGTTCAACTGAGATGAATAAGCAGCTCCGTTTAAGAAGGCTCTGGTTAACCAAAGTTACGGAAGGGCCTTCAAAATGTGACCTAAGAAAAGGCCTGCTCACACCTAATTTGAGTAGATTTTCGCGTTTATCTCACTGCCTCGTAGATGCGGTCGAAACCCTAACCAGTAAAATTTAAATTTTAAATGTTGTTACGTGAAATGTCCGCATTTTGCTGAATGAAAACGAATATTTCGTTGCTCAACGCCGCACTGCTATAGTTGTAGCGGAACGCAAGCGTTACAACATTGACGTTACTGCCTAGAGAGAAAATCGATTTCTCGAGGAGGATTCGCTTACAGAAATAAATGGATATATTCTCTTCCAAAAAGTCACCCTGCTAGGTTCCCTCATGCATGGCTTTGGTTCTACTGTCAGATCGGCGTTGGTTCCATCCCTAACTGAGTCACCAGTCGGCATCCGTGAATAACTTATGTCAATGAGTTGCCAAAACGCCAACTTAGATGGCCAGAGTACGCTGTCAGAGTGTCCTTAAATCAATTATCTCTTGTCGTTATAAATTACGAACTTTGTAGCCAACAGGGTTCAGAAAATCAAAAACGTGTGCAGCCCATCTCAATGGCATCACGTTCCCTCAAAAGAAAATCCTGCGGATCTACTTACACGGGGACTGTCGATTGAAGAGTTCTTAAAATGTGGTCCTTGGAAAAATGGTCCAGCGTTTTTGTGGCAGGAATCAGAAAATTGGCCCGCCCCGCTCCAAGAACAGAACATTCCTGACCTTACCGAAGACCCAGAAGTGAGAAAAGACCATGTTCTAAGCTGTGCTGTAAACGTGGAACAAGAAACTAACTTCCTTGAAGAACTCTGTGGGAAATACTCAAACTGGCACAAAATGAAGTGAGCATGCGCTTGGGTAATCCGCGCTAAATATGTTTGGCTTAGGCGAGCACCCTAATATAAAGAACCCCTCAGCCTTGATGAAATGCATGAAGCAGAACGCGTTATCTTTCGTTATCTGCAACGCGAACACTTTGCAAAGGAAATTGGTAAGTTGGAAGCCGGTAGTGAGGTCCCATCTTTAAGTTTGCTAAGTAAGTTAGATCCCTTTTTGGAAAATGAGCTTTTACGTATAGGTGGCCGATTGTAGAACTCACAGTTATTGCATGAGAGCAAGCATCAGATAATTTTGCCTAAGTGTTATGTGAGCAAGCTAATTGTCACAGAACAGCATCAGAGGCTGGGACACACATGTCGTCAACAGGTCATTGCCAAGCTTAGAGAAACCTTGTGGATAGTTAAAGTAAACTCTCTTGCACGGTCCGTATTGTCCAAATGTGTGAAATGTTGTAAAATTCGTGGGCAAGTACTCACAAAAAAAATGGCCAATTCACTGGAGGAAAGGCTGATTGCCGATCATCCTCCATTTACCTTTGTAGGAGTCGATCTTTTTGGTCCTCTCCTGGTTAAGCAAGGTCGGTCACAGTTAAAAAGGTATGGGATGCTATTCACCTGTTTTACCATGGGGCTGTGCACATTGAAGTGGCTCATGGTTTGGACACCACCTCTTTCATTCAAAGTCTGAGACGGTTTGTGGCACGTAGAGGCCAAGTGTTAGAACTAAGATCTAACAATGGCAGCAATTTTGTGGGAGCTGAACATGAGCTGGTCAAAGCCATAGAAAATTGGAACAAAACCCAGATCAATGGTTTTTTGTTGCAACGCAATATTAAATGGAAATTCAACGTATCCAGGGCATCTCATCACGGTGGGATATGGGAGCGGCTTATCCGCTCAGTTCGTAAGATACTTTCAGCCCTTTGTACTAAACAAGCTCAAACTGATGAGAGCCTGCTCCCCCTTTTGTGCGAAGTTGAAGGCATATTAAATTGTTGACCCCTTACCACTATAAATGATGACCCTTTTGACTTGAACGTTTTGACGTCCAATCACCTGCAACTCCTAAAGGAAAGGGTTCCGCTGCCCCCTGGTATCTTTTCAATAAAGGATAATTACTCTAGAAGGCGTTGGAGGCAAGTGCAATACCTTGCCGATGTTTTTTGGAGAAAATGGACCAGAGAATACCTGCCAATGTTGCAAGGGCGCACTAAGTGGTCAATTGCGAGGTGCGTTGTCAATAATCAAGACTATGTCTCCCACAATAACATTGCTTCACGTAATGTTAGTGTGGGAGACATAGTCTTGATTATTGACAACGCACCTCGCAATTTATGGGTCATGGGCCAAGTGATCGAAACCTTTCCAGATAAACATGGGCTGACTAGAAGTGCCAAAGTTCAAACCAAACATTCTGTGTGCACTCGTCCTATTTCTAAGCTGTGCGCCTTACTGGAAGCCGAACGTGTATAAACTTGTATTGTGTACTGTATATCAAAGTGTCTTTGAATTTTTATTGTGTTTGTGCCGTACTGCTTTTGTATTTGTTATTGTGATTTAATGTGTCATATTAAGCCTTACTTCCCTCAGACGGCTTAACTCCGGCAAGCATACTATCACCCGCGCCCATTTAAAACGTATCAATTAATGCAGCTGCGTAAGCTTCACCGTACAAATATATGTTAGAGCCATAACAAAATGTTTTACTAAATACAAGCCATAGCTCCTGTACTAGTGATGGTGATTATGTTGGTGTAGTAATGAAAACTGGAAATATTCAAAAAAAAGAACGGTGACACAAATAACCATTCGTAATTTTTAAAAGAGTAAGGGGGTGAGATGAAACATAGTCAAAATTGATGGCGTAGCCCAAAATGGTGGTCGTTTTGACCCATAAAGAAATGAGCTGTGTGGTGGTAGGCAGGTTCGACGATTTGGTGGGCCCGCTTTTGCATTAATATTTGTGATATTTAGATTTTTGCCTGTGCTGTTTGCTTTAATTCGACCATAGCATGAAAAGGGGCCCTGCTTTTCCTTTAAATCAAACAATCTATTGCAATAGGCGCCTATTAAGCTCTTTTCAAACAAAAACATTCCCTCTTAATCCAGTGTTACAGATTGATGCTATTATTGTTTAATTTTAATCTTTTTTTAAATTTGAGATTTTATTACATTTAACTTTGCCCCTAATCGAGACCTCCTTACTTTTAAATGAAGATCAGTGGTTTATACCGATAGGCCGATCCTTGCAATTACAAATATCAGTAATGGGCTTTACCATTTATGTTTGCTATGATAGCAGATAATTTTGCTGCCTGCTGCTGTCTTCAGTAAATAGTGGCAAGCATTGCGATGTCATTTAACATTATGACCTCACAAGGCGTTTTGAGCCATTATTATTAGGATTGCTACTTACCACTTTTTCGTTACTGTAGGCGAATTAAAATGAGCTAACTTCTCTGACTCCGTGATTGTTCCTTGGCCCTGGCATAAACGCAGCCATGAAAAGAGCAAACTAACCCGAAATGAAGCACTCACAGTTAAGTTATAGCAGTAGCGGGAGCCCCCGTAAATAATGTCAAGGTTAAGGAGGGCGGTGTGTTACAGACAAAATCCATTCATAAAATTTTTAATTAAAACTGTTTTCGCGCCCTGATTAAACTGCAGGGCCTCTTTCTATTTGAATAAGCTGCTGGAGACCTACTGTCATAATTGTCGTCCTTTGTGTTGTAACAATACTAAGAAAAAAGATCTAGGTCAGCCATTCTCGATGAAGTTTTCTTTTGTCTTTTTCCACGTGCTCGCGTGAGAATTTCGTAAATTAGCAGCACTGTATAACCGCGGCACTCTAGTCATTTGGTATTTTTCTCAAAAATCAAAATACGGATGAAGTGAAATCTCTGCTATAAAGTTGAATCGTTTCGGAAAGTCGCATACAGTCAGTAAGTTTACATATTATAAGCTATTGTAACTTATCGTAGTATTATCAACGAGTGCTTCTCATAATTTTCTTACAATTATAATTATTTGTCGTCGTACTTTAATGCCGTCGCTTTTGCTATTTGATCTTTCTATTTTTCTATGTTTGTGCCCAACTTAGTGTGAGGTTTGGCTATTTGCTTATAATTGTTAAATTATTCTAGAAAACCTGTCACAGTATCGACGCCATTCGTGTATGATCGATCGGATATTTCGTCTCGGAATTATATTTGATTCAATCATCGAGAGTGCTCTTTGATACCGCGATTGAGTTTGCGCTGTGCGCTAAGACCTTCCCCCAAACCGTGTGACTGGGATAGCAGCAGTTACACTTATCATCAATGCTTCTCAGTAGTTCTACTTTTCTGGCTCCAAAAAACTTGAAAACTGCGTCTGAACTACTTTGCACTTGAATAATAAAACTATTTTTATGAGTTGTGAAAAAGTGTTTTGACCTCTTGTACTACATGTACAAAATGGTTCTTTAAGCAGTACAAGAGCACTGTTGATGAAGCATAAGAATAAACATAAGCATAAACAATGTTAAGAGTGTGAGTTGGGAAAGTTGAATAGTCTGCATTAAGTTATTCACAAAACTACTTAAGACTCATTTTCCGGCTTTGATTTTTGAAATTAGTGCAAATTTTCAGAAAAATTGTTTTCATGTCAACAGTCAAACACTTCGATCACTTTTCTGCTGCATTATGTGAAACACGCGCCGAGCAACCATCTGGAATTGGACGTGTTGTCCAGTCTTTAATACAATAAAAAACGTTGTTTTGCTCATCCTGTTGGGATTTACGAAAGTTTGCTGGTCAATTGTCAGCACAAAAAGAAGTTAGTCTCTTTCGGTCTAGGTTGTTCTGCTGGAGGGACTTTGAGATGTGGTTCACAGTTTGCGATGAGGACTTAGATTACGTCTTCTTGACTTGGCAATCCAACACCGACTTTGGCATTGAAGTACCTGATGACTAAAGGAAACAACTTTAATTCATTGTTAAATATAGCAGGCATTCCTCGTATGTCGAGTGTAACGATATTTCAATCAGATCACTTCGTTCTTTCGACAATTTTCTATTTAAATTTAACGTTTCGCTCCCCTTAGTTACCGGGGAGCTTCTTCAGAACATGGTAGATGTTAATAATGTGACATACAAACTGTACAACATAAAAATATAAAGACTACCTATATTACTAAACACTAAAAATTATTTATCAACAGGGCAAGCAATCACGTAATAACAAAAACATTGTTACATCACAGATACAGGAGTGGCCAAGTGAAAAGTGTTGTGAGAAACATAAGACATTACTTATTGGAGACAAACACACTACAAACAGTCGGAAAATTTGCACCATCATTGCGATTAATAACATTACATGAACAAGCCTTTTGATTTATCAAAAAACTTTCCGTAACGCGACGTCTGTGTGCATGTGATTCTGACTCCAGAATTTTGACATTATCCCAATCTATTCTATGATCGAATTCCATAACATGTTGACTCAGCGCTGACTTTTTAGTGTTAAAAGTCTTGACCGCATCAGCATGTTCCCGTTTTCTGGTTCTAACACTACGTCCTGTTTCACCTACATACACAGCATTGCAATCCCGGCAAGAAATTTGATACACCAAACCACGCTTTTGTTCAAAATTAATAACATCTTTAGGTTTGCGAAACAACGAAGACAACGTGTGATGTGGTTTTAAAGCCACTCCGATACCAACTTGAGTCAAAATTCGGCCAATAGGTTCGGAGACACCTTGCACGTAGGGAATCGAAGTGAACCGTTTCAGTTTTTCTAAAATTATGATTTTTCAAGCACTTCTTAAAACTACATTTGTTACTGGGAAATCCGTTATTTTTTAAGGTTTTTGTTATCTGATGAAACTCTTCAATCTTTTTTTCGTTATTGGATGTGATACTGTTGGCTCTGGAGAATAATGTACGAGCCACACTAACCTTTTGATTAACCGGGTGATGAGACGAATATTGAAGATACCTGTCCGCATGTGTTGGTTTCCTGTATACGCATGTTGCAAGGGATCCATCTTCCATCTGTTGTATGCTTACGTCCAAAAAGGCTAATTGTCCTGATTTTTCCAATTCTTTAGTGAACTTTATTGAAGTATTTTTCCAATTCTTTAAAACTCCAATAAAGTTCACTAAAGAATTGGAAAAATCAGGACAATTAGCCTTTTTGGACGTAAGCATACAACAGATGGAAGATGGATCCCTTGCAACATGCGTATACAGGAAACCAACACATGCGGACAGGTATCTTCAATATTCGTCTCATCACCCGGTTAATCAAAAGGTTAGTGTGGCTCGTACATTATTCTCCAGAGCCAACAGTATCACATCCAATAACGAAAAAAAGATTGAAGAGTTTCATCAGATAACAAAAACCTTAAAAAATAACGGATTTCCCAGTAACAAATGTAGTTTTAAGAAGTGCTTGAAAAATCATAATTTTAGAAAAACTGAAACGGTTCACTTCGATTCCCTACGTGCAAGGTGTCTCCGAACCTATTGGCCGAATTTTGACTCAAGTTGGTATCGGAGTGGCTTTAAAACCACATCACACGTTGTCTTCGTTGTTTCGCAAACCTAAAGATGTTATTAATTTTGAACAAAAGCGTGGTTTGGTGTATCAAATTTCTTGCCGGGATTGCAATGCTGTGTATGTAGGTGAAACAGGACGTAGTGTTAGAACCAGAAAACGGGAACATGCTGATGCGGTCAAGACTTTTAACACTAAAAAGTCAGCGCTGAGTCAACATGTTATGGAATTCGATCATAGAATAGATTGGGATAATGTCAAAATTCTGGAGTCAGAATCACATGCACACAGACGTCGCGTTACGGAAAGTTTTTTGATAAATCAAAAGGCTTGTTCATGTAATGTTATTAATCGCAATGATGGTGCAAATTTTCCGACTGTTTGTAGTGTGTTTGTCTCCAATAAGTAATGTCTTATGTTTCTCACAACACTTTTCACTTGGCCACTCCTGTATCTGTGATGTAACAATGTTTTTGTTATTACGTGATTGCTTGCCCTGTTGATAAATAATTTTTAGTGTTTAGTAATATAGGTAGTCTTTATATTTTTATGTTGTACAGTTTGTATGTCACATTATTAACATCTACCGTGTTCTGAAGAAGCTCCCCGGTAACTAAGGGGAGCGAAACGTTAAATTTAAATAGAAAATTGTCGAAAGAACGAAGTGATTAAAGTTGTTAACTTTAACACAATGAGTCAACACAAACTTTAAAACATCAACTGCGATTAAAAATGACTGTGTAGCCAATCAGGTAAAATCGTTTTTTGAGCATAAGGTGCTAAAACTTCGGCGATTATGCTAGTGGTTTTTGCTCTGGCAGACGAAATTTTCCCGACGATACTAGAGTCTGGGAAGATCGCTTTAAACGATTTTGACGTACTATTGCTGCTAAGAAATGACTGCAGGTGCGTCACAGTATGAAATGGCCAAGTAAAAAATATGTTCTTTTGAAGGAGAGCGTGCAGACTAAACCCCAATTGCAGGGAATTATGGCAGTCACAAGTGAGGAAGTACGACAATAATGTTTTTATTGCATTGATGTTATAACTACAATTTACTCAGTTGTGGCAGACATCAAAATCACGCCCGTCCTCTACGAAGTCCTGCGATAAAAGAGGTTGTGGCAGATAACTAGAGCACGTCCGTCTTCCACGACGATCAACAACGAAAAAGAGCAGAAAATCTCCGGCCGCATGGTCGGTAACGAAATACTGCACAAGTCACCAACTACTAGGTCGCTGCACACGTCATTATAAACCAGGTCACTGCGCACGTCACATGAACAAAACAATAGACAAAGAAGAGACGGTGGGAAAGGCAAGCCGGTCAACAAGCTACCATGAGAAGAAAAAAATAAACATTATTTAGCCCTAATAAAAAAGAAAAATATGTGTGTAATTTTAGACTCAAACAATAATAATTCACGAATACACACAGTAAAAACTAGAATCACACACAACGGCGGGAGTAAGGTGCTGAACCGCCGAAAGCAAACTAACAAAAAAATACAAAAACAGGACAAAAAGATGTTTGGAATGGCAGCTCGATGAAGTGCGAGGCGTGACACGCAACAGCCAGGTACCCTGAACGACAGTTGCGTTGTTATGATTGGCTGTAGGTGCAAACTGACTTTTAAAAAATATCTTTATAGATTGATTTGAATCTACTGTTTTAGTAGATTTTTTGTGTTTCCAAGTTTCAATTTAGCTGAAATAGCAGTCTTTTCGATATATTCCAGATTATTGTCAGATTTGCAGATACTGCAGTAAGCAAAGCACTTGCTTTTTAAACTTCGTTTGACCCCATTGAATTCATTGCAGTATTCTTCAAGAATAGATTTTTTCTTAATCTTTTCAAAATATTTTGATGGCTAAACTTATTAGAATATTTTAACAATATGGCAACCCTAGTCACATCTCTTCCGACAGCCTCAAACCAATGGCTGCAAAGTGTACTAGCTGGCATGACGCACACAAAATTGGTATTACCAAATTTCTAGAAAATCTTCAACAACGGGAAGAGGCACGCCGGGGTCCGCAGCACGTACAAGACACCGAAAGCTGTTGGGAACAAGGAGTTGCCAATTAAGCCGTAATGCATATGTTTTTCCAGAATTGAACCTAATTGCCATCAGAGGTCACGCAACAAAAACGATGCAGTGGCGCACGCAAGTGGGAGGGGCTCCTATGGGGGCGCCCTCCCTCAGGAACAGTAAAATGCATCTTTCAGAGATTATTTGCCAAAAATTATACTCGCGCCCCCTCTTAGTAAATCGTGGAACGTGATTGTCAGCTGCCATGATTGTAGTTGTAGTATGCATTTGTTCAAATTTAGCGCCGTGAACGCTCGATCTCAAAAAAATGGTCATTACTGTATACTTAGGCACAATTTAGACCACTGCCAACATCAATCTTCAAAAAAAGATCAACACTGCCTATTCTCGTACAATTTGGAGCACTGTGTTCATCGTTCGCCGATCTCCAAAAGCAAATGTCTCGCGCCCCCTCCCCCTTCAAGGTATTCTGCATACACCCCTAAAATGATGTTATGAGAAAAGTATTTATTGCTGATCGAAAAGTTCACGACAAAGAAGATGATTTTTTTTAATGACGTTATAGAATAAATTTGAAGTCAAAGTAACTCAAGAAGCTCTAGGGTATACTGGTTGATGTTGCAGTTGGCCTAGTTGTATGGATCTAACATGTAAAGCCAATCAATAGGTTGCTTCAAGTAGGGTCCTTGATTTGTATGGAGTAACATTTATTTGAAGAATATTTCAATGAATTGTAGTGTGCAACTTATATAGCATATCAAAGAAATGTAAGCCTGGCTTATGAACCTATATAATAGGACATGCTCAATCAACACGAGATCACTTAATTTACCACAATATCAATCAATTTTGTAAAAAATTGCTTATGAAGTCTTTGCGTCACGTTCTCAAGAGACTACGCTGTATGAAGTCAAATCGCTGTAAAAGACCACATGGCGATTGGCGGAACATAGCGGCCCCTAATTATGACGCAGCAATGTCATAATTACAACAACAAATAAAGCCAATCGATTTTTAGTTAAGACAGGTATCTGTGTTGCCTAATACATTTTGCTAGAGCAAATACGAACATGATACATAACAGCAACACAAACTTAAAGCATGCAAGCAAATCCAAAAAAAGCACAAGAAAAAGAAACATGGTTGATTATACAAACACAACACTTAATTGCGATCAATTTACTACACATTTCTGTATTAGCGGGGAAGCTAGCCACAGCTGTCGTTTGGACGCGCTCAAGGTGTGCTACCGGTTACGCATTCTCCACGGGAGCTAAACGAGAGACATCCCGTAACACATACTCAATTATGACCTCCCCCGTGGTTTCATTCACTTTAGTTACGGCCACCTTGGCCCGTCTCACTATGGGTTTCCCATTTCTAATTTGAGGAATCACCTCCTCTATCCTCCCAAGCTTGTACCTTCCACGTTTGGATATGTCCTCTAACGAGCCCATAACCACCAGTTGCCCAGGTTTCAAATTTTCAGATACCTTCAACCACTTTTTCCGCCCCTGCAGCCAAGGTAAATAGAAGGCTATCCACTTTTCCCAGAATTGCTGGGAGAGAGATAAATAAAAGCGATAATCTCTTCTAAGCATGTCTCGGTCATGCGGTTGTCCAACTGCTACTTGTGGGTCCAAGTAAGGGGTTAAAAGTGAAGCTGGAGTAATAGCAGTAAAATCCCTAGGATCGTCACTTAGTGGTACCAAGGGCCTTTCATTTACAATCCTAACTGCACTCCCAACGTACGTCAACAACTCAACAAACTTTGGCTTATGCACCGCGGTGTCCAAAGTGTGAGAAAGAACAATCTTGAACTGTTTCATCATTGCCTCCCAAGCACCACCTTGTGCCGGAGCCTACGGAGGTATAAATTCCCAATTTATACCTTTTCTTCTAAGGGAAATGTGAAAGTCCTTGGTTTCAATCAAGTCCGGAAGCTTTTTTGACCCGGCTTGGAACGTGCTTGCATTATCTGAGTAGATCGTATTGACCTGTCCACGCAGGTCTGTAAATCGAGTAAAGGCCAGTAAAAAATCATCCAGCGACAAAGATGTTACCAACTCAACATGAATAGCCCGAGATGCCATGCATGTAAACAGGAGCCCCCATGCCTTCTTGTTGCTTCTTCCCTCTGCATAATTTAGAGGGCCAAGGTAATCCACCCCGGAATAGAAAAAGGGCTTTTTATGTGCTGTAAGGCGTGCCAGCGGTAAGTCAGACATGAGTTGTCTAATGGGCGTTGCCCTTTCAATAGCACACACACCACAATCACGCACATATCGTCTCACAGCAGCATTACCATTCGCAATCCAAAACTTCTGTCGTGTAGATATCAGCGTATGTTGCACACCACAATGGCAGTCTCGGTAGTGATAGAACAATACCACTAACCTAGTCAGGGGGTGTTTAGATGGAAGGAGGAGGGGGTGCTTTGCTTCCCATGATATACCTGGGGATTTGCTTAAGCGTCCTTCTATACGTAGCCTTCCCTCCTCGTCTACACAAGGCCTATACTTCTTTAGCGATCGCAACTCTTTCAAGCGATCTTCAAGCGATCTTTGGCGACGCGGTAACATTACACTGTTTGATCACTTCGTCAAGTGCATCAGCAGATTTTCCCTGCATCGAACAAATCACATTGCCATACACCTTGTTCTGAACCAACTTCACTATGATCAGTAGAGCCGTTTCTAAGTAAGCAGCATTGAGCACCGGCTTTATAAAACTATTTTTTCTTACTTTACAGCATTGGAACCAATCGACGAAGGCAATCAAATAAGCTACTCTTTTTTGCAGAGTGTATAAATTAGGTGCTTTCTCAATCAGTTTATCAATGCCGTCGATACGACTACGCTCTGACAAATTTATTCTACGCGCTCCAACTTGATCTACGTTCTCTACCAATGGCTCTGTTGCATATTGTTGCAACAGTGACGGGCCATTTATCCACAAATCACGTGCTTCTGCTTTACGCATGAGATCCGGTCGCGAACCCACGTCAGCCGCATTCAACTTACTAGGACAAAAGCGCCATTCAGTCTCACTAGACAACATCAAGATGTGGTTAACTCTTCGCGTAATGAACTTATTCAAACGTAAGTCAGGGTTCTTAAGCCATTGTAGCACCGTACGGGAATCGCACCAAAAAAATTACTGCAATTAGGTATTTCCAATGCGTCAGAGGCTTGCTTCAATAGCTTCGCTGTGTTCAAAGCTGCGACGAGCTCCTTCCTAGCAATGGGCCACGAAGACTGATTAGCCAAGACAATGTTACATTTACCAAAAACGAACAACACGGCTGGTATACCATTCACTAATCTGCGTAAGTAGATGACAGAAGAAAATGCTAGATTCGAAGCGTCACTAAACCCATGCAACTGGAACTCAACGTTGTCATTAGGGCTGCTCAAATCAGCATTCAAAAAATACCATCTTGGAAGCGAAAAATCTTTTAACATTTTTAACGAGTGAAGCCACGCTTCCCACTCTTTCACGACACTTTCGGGCACCTCTTCGTCCCAGTCAAACTTCTCTATAGCTAACTGTTGCAAGATCAGACGCGCTTTCAGAAAAAACGGCGAGCCAAATTCTAAAGGATCAAAGTTTTGTCCAAGTTGGCTAAGCATGCTTCTACGAGTATACTTTGTCAGAGGCTTTAGCGAGCACTGGATGCGCAGTTCGTCAGACTCCGTTACCCACACACAGCCTAAAGTTTTAGCTGACGGCATAGCGACACTATTCGTCTCCAAATCTACTTCGCGAATGGATGGCGCCAGCAATTCGCTATCCATTCCTACCAACACATTCACAGATTCTTTGTTTGCACTCCATTTTACCAATTCGAACCCGCGGCTACGAAACAAAGCAATCGCCTCATTGGCGATTAGTTGCGCATCATCAAAGCTATCCGCAGAAACAATAAAATCATCAACATACATGTTTTTTGACACAGTACCAAGCGTCAAATCACTGGCTTTGCTAGGGTTTTGTTCCACCATCTTTTTAATGGCTAAGCAAGCAATATACGGGCTACTTTTTATACCCCAAGGATGCACGCAAAAACGAAAAGGAACTAGCTTACCCTTATGGACATCATCGTTTTCAAACCACAATAAGCGACATAAATCCCATTGTGCAACAGGCAATTCAATTTGAAAAAAGCATTTTGTGATGTCAGCCATCAAAGCGTATTTACCTTTGCGGAACCTAGCCAACACGTGAACAAGCGGGTTTAACAAGTCAGGACCGGTCATAATGACGTCATTAACGCAGACCCCTTTGTATTCGGACTTTCCGTCATAAACAATGCGTTTCTTGGCCTGCGACGTCACAAAATATGGCAAATACCACTCATGCTTACTATCATAAACAGACTCATTAGCCTTTTCAATGTAGCCATTAGATTTCAAATTTTGCATAGTTTCCACAAGAAATTCGCAGAGATCGTGTTGCTTTAAAGCCTTTTTTCTCAAAGCGATAGCTCTGTCTCTAGCAAGCGCTAAATTATTGGGCAGCTCAATATCAGCTTTCAATGGCAGCGGAATTTCAAAATGATCATCGCACAGCTTAACATTTGGTTCTACCAAACCTTTGGCAATTTCGTCAGTACGAGATAAATCCAAAGCTTCGTTCTGCACAACCAAGTCCCTAAGCTGAGCCTTTAATGCAGCAATTTCCCTATCACGGGCTTCCAGGTCAAGCTTACACTGCGACAGATCGTCATTAGCCACACAAGTTTGCACTCTAAGAACCTTAGTGGCCCTGACATATAAGGGCGATCTTCCTCCAGAAGCCATCCAACCCAGGGGGGTGAATATAGCATGAGGCTCACCTCGACTTTCTCCCATGCGCTCTTCCTTCGCACACATTAAAAATGCATTGTCATTGCCGATAATAATGTCGACAGTATCACAATTGTCGAGAGTAACAAGTTTTACATCGACAAAATGTTGCAAATTGCTCAAATCCTGCTTATGCGGCAAGGTTTCAACGTCATCTACCCAAGGGGAGATAACGGCCGCAGTCACGTCACCAAACAGCTCTTCAGTATCTATAGACTGAATATTAAACTTAACCAAATTAGCCAAAGTATTTTTGTCGCCAACCAGAGTATCCAACTTAAAGGACGCGGTGTCAAACGGCTCTAGTCCTAGATCCTCTACCAAGCTACTGGCGATAAATGTCAGCTGAGACCCCGGATCATGTTGGCAGTACACAAACTTTGAGTGGCCAGTCGCGGGGTTCATCACGCGTGCGGCAGTCACACGATTATACGCCGCTTTCACGCTCTCAATTTTGACACTGCGCACAGTTACTGCGGGTTCAGCACTTGTTTCAGGCGGCCTATGCCCGGAATCAACAAAGTAATCGTGTAGGAGAAAATAGTGCTTTTTATCACAAGCATTACCGCACCTACGGCAATTATTATCACGCGTGCAATCTTTCACAAAATGATCGCGCAAGCAATTCAAGCACTTCCCAGATTTCATCACGACATCCCTGCGGTCTTTGGGATTTAAGTGCAAAAAGTCTCTACAGTTTGACAACCAGTGGTGTTGATCCTTACCACTTAAAGAACAATAAATGCACAACGGTGCATTTCTCGCGCCACCACCTGTCGGGCTCCGGCTGTCACCTGCGCGGTAAACAGGAGCACTATCCGATGATTTTGTCAAGGGGTGCGACTCGTTTGATTTCGCCGTGGTCTGCCTTGCTCTGCACGTGGCTTTATTTTTATCAAATTTTTTGTTTTCCTGATGGCTCTGTGGCTCACCCAACAACATTATTCCAAAATCAGTGGATTTGCACAATTCTTCACGTTTTACAAAATCGACCAAACTTTGATAAGTGGGCTCACTTGTGCTACCGCATTTATCGAGAAGAAATTCTAAATACTTTTGCTTAGCTTCAAAGGGAAGCCTTTTAGCCAAATCCAAAACAAAACTACCTTCTAATTTTTCACGCTGATTATACGCTCTAGCATACAGAAGACATTGATCTAATTGATCTTTAAACTCTTTCATCATATTCGCGGACGAAGAGACCAATTTATTACCATAGCGATACTTCCTAATTTCATGTTCCGAGAGAAACCCGCCACGGACACCAAATCGCTGTGACAATCTTTCTAAAGACATTTCTATTCTGTCTTTTTCCGACAAGCCAGGCGTGTCAGATGTCAAATTAGCGATCGTTTGTGCAGCTGTTCCAGCACAAGCTGCTTGCAGCAGAGTGACACGAACCCCCTCAAAGGGACAACTATCCATTAACGCATAAATACGATTTTTAAAGAATATGAAGGGCATGTTAGCGCCATCATAGCCAATCAACGCCGCTTTATCCATAAAAGTTTTACAATTCTGATATTCAAAAAAGCAGTTCTGCTGATCTGCGCTCGAATTACCAGATGAAGGCGAGAAACCGATATTTCTGCCATTGCTAGCATTCCTAGCCAATTTGTTTTGATAGCCGTCATGTAATTCTACCGAGGTTTGACGATTTTTCTCCGGTGGTGGATATCGGCTTAAAGCGCACTCTCTGACGTCACCACGCTGCGGAAACCGACTCACAACAACATCATTCATATCCCGCACACGTTCAGATACATGACAATCAGCCCTACGTGGTGGTAATACTTCACTCGGCCTTGAATCCTGAACGAAGCCACACTCGAATCCTGGTGGCACCTTCGCTCGGGGCGGCCCCGAACATTTACCGGCTCCACTAGCAGACAAACTATCTCGTCCAAGAACAGGAGGGTGCTTTTGTGTAAAATGGTTAGTCGCAGCTGAAGGCACTACACAATTTTCTGTTTGAGCAGCTGGGTTAGAAACATCATTCAATATGGCATTAGAGCCCCAAGGTTCAGACAACCCGGTTTCCCCACAGGCAATCCCACGAAAGGGCTCAACCGAGTGCGACGCGTCACCAGCGGCCCCGAGACCCACATCAGTCTCTCCAGTTCGAGGGGCTACAACCTGATTGTCCACCTTCTTGCTACGTCCAAAAATGGCGGCCACATCGGGTCCCGTGCCTGAGTAGGACTTCCTACTCGAAAGTCTACTTTTGTAGCTGATCCGGGAGCCCTCTCTAAAACTGCTCGTAGCCAAAATTTCTTGCCTGCGCTGTTCCGCTCTCAGTTTAGCATTCCTCAGTTCAAATTCTGCTTGCTTGGCTTGCATTTGCGCTTTTTTAGCCTCGATTTGAAGTTTCTCTCGCTGGAGTTCCAAATCGATTTGAATCAAAGCATTAGCAGAACTTCTAGAAAGGGCTGTGCCTACCTTGAACACGCTCTCCTCTGGCTGCACCTCGGAATGGGGCTGCTCTAATATTTGGTTCATCTTATCCCGACATTTTAGCTTTAAACTTTCAAACGTGAGCCCCACCTTGTCCTGCACATCAGCAGACGCAGCAGTGTCTCCATTATCATTTAACAATTGATGAAATTTGCTCACGTCTTCGCCCAAATTTTCGAGCTTATCCCAGCAAAGCAAAACTTCTCGCCTATTGGTACACAATGAAAGCTCTTGACCAAGTTCCCCAATGCGGGTAATAAGATACCTTTTTTGACAACGCACCTCACGTTCAAATTTACCTTCCTCAGTGGAAGCGACGCTACCACCGGGTAACTGATGCTCCTCCCCAGATGCCCTAGTCAAGCCCGGGAGAACCGATCCCTCGGTCACACACCCCGATGCACCCCCAACCGCTGCGGCATGCTTTAGCCCGCCACTTACTAGCGACATCATTCACAAAAAATTCACTTCAAAACACGTAATATATCTAACAAACGTGAAATGCACAGAAAGCCAAATACTTTCAATTTAGGGGGCAGCAAAGAAACAATTTAAATTTTTCGGCTAAACACGCGTTAAGCCGTCTCGAGCAGTCTGAGATTATACAAATACAACAAATATCAATACCTTCGTTGTAGGGGTGTAGCTTTACCCCTTCTGGCGTCTTCTAGCGTACGTTCACTTCACTTAACAAATTTCAAAAATGTAGAAGATGCCTTGATCTCTTGCTGGTTGATACAACTTCAATCTTCGATCGAGCAGTTTTCGTTTCGATTCTATGGTGCGGCAGCACTAGGTTTCAACTCTTTGATTCCCGCGCCAAGCGTACCGTCGTTGTTTAGCACTGAACCAGTAGAGTTGCTTTGTAGAACTAGTAATATTAGCTCTACAGATCCTTTCTGCTTCGTCAAACAAAAAAAAAGGAAGCGGTTGAAGCTTTCCTGCAGTGTTTTATTTACAAATATGCGCAGCTCCTCCCAGCGTGCGCAGAACGAAAATTCACGACGATAAAGGCTACCACACAGCCTTAATAACAATTAAACAGGGGGACCAACACTCAGGCCCAAACAGAAATCCGAAGCATAATCAGTAATCAGGCCGAAACGAAAATTTACTACTCGTTTCGCCACGTTGACGTTTTGACAAGAATAGCGAAAATACACGTGGTCACTATATATATACGAGCAGATGCACCTGTTCTATATATGAGTCAAACATGTGGCCTTATTTAACCACAGGGCAAAGACCAAAGAAAGACAATACAACAAAGGAAGCCTTTTAGAAGTACCGGTAGTCCGTAGGAAGCCCGGTTATAACGTCTACTACTTCTCAGTAGGGGCTAATTGTTCGGTTCGCTGTAGGGGTCTAATTTGAAGCTATATTTACTTAAACTCCTAACAAAACAACACGAGATCACTTAATTTACCACAATATCAATCAATTTTGTAAAAAATTGCTTATGAAGTCTTTGCGTCACGTTCTCAAGAGACTACGCTGTATGAAGTCAAATCGCTGTAAAAGACCACATGGCGATTGGCGGAACACATGGCGCCCCATCAGTACATATTCCAATGCACGAGTTCCATGATAAATTCCATTTTTCAAGGTAAGCAGATAATATGTCAAAGTCGTCTTGGCCTCTTGTAGTGAGTGACATTTCCTTGCAGCACAAAAATTGATTTATTATTTGATTTCCATCAACGAAACGAATAAACGCAAGTAACTGTGGTTTGCCGCTGATGTCGGTTGATTCGTCAACTTGTAAAGCGAATTCAACGGTGCTTTGAAGTTTAGTCTGCACAGTTTCCTCGATATTAGC
This sequence comes from Trididemnum clinides, assembly GCA_963675345.1. Classification (NCBI taxonomy): domain Eukaryota; kingdom Metazoa; phylum Chordata; class Ascidiacea; order Aplousobranchia; family Didemnidae; genus Trididemnum; species Trididemnum clinides. Next base: position 38,424,525 of record OY776291.1, read on the forward strand.
AGACAAATCCACAATACGTCTTTGGATTGAATTATTTGACAGGGGAGTCTTGCGTATTTCTTGTTCGGCTTTGTCACCCAGAATTCTTTTTACTATCTTTCTGCAAGCAGGCAAGATGATCGACTCAGCCAAAGTATGTGGTCTTGTTTGCTGCGCGATCATTTCGGCGACATCATAGGAACTGCACCAATCAACAGCCGCCTCAACGTGGTGGTGCGGTCCCCGGCCCCGTTTGGGTTGGGTCGAAATGGCTGTTGGCTTTCCCGTAGGTCCCAGTTACCCCGGGCACTCCCCAATCATTTTTTCGCTATGCTGCCCCCTGAACGACCGCAGAAGGGCAGCACACAGCATCTTTAAAATCGGTCGCCTGTTCTCACTTTCTCTTCTCTCCTGCCCTACTCTTGCCCTCCTTCGTCTCCTCATTTTCCTTCTTGTCCTGATGAGCGGTAACGTTCATCCTAACCCTAGCCCCATCTTTCCTTGCTCTGTGTGCGCTGGAAATGTGACCTGGCGGGGCAAGTCAGTGCAATGCTGCACATGCTCCAAATGGGTCCATCTAAGGTGCTCACAACTTTCCTTATCTAATCTCAGAGCTCTTGGCAGCTCTCACTCTTGGAGCTGCCCCCCTGCCGTAACACTGTGACTCCCCCCTCCTCGGACTCCTCCGACATGTATACCTCCATTGTGGAATCCGGCCCCCCTCTGCTAATGCTGCACTCTTGCCCCACCTCGTCTCCAAACTTCTTATCCCCCATCTGCCCATCTTATATCTCCTTCCCCTGCCCTCCCACCACCGTCCCTTGCTCCTGGCTATACTTCTGCACCTCCTGCCTCCTCTCCTCCCCCTGACTCTCTTAGGGTTCTTCAATGGAATGCTGGAGGACTTCGAGCCAGGAGCACTGAACTACTTCACTTTCTTTCATCCCATTCTGTCGACCTTATCTGCATTCAGAAATCCAATCTTAACTCCTCTTCCTCTTTCCGGATTCCTGGATTCTCTGTTCTGCGTTCTGATCGCACCCACTCCCGGTCTGGCATTCTCTTTTCTGATGCCACGAATGCCAGTGGCGGCGTTGTCATTTTCGTCAGACAGGGCCTATCCTTTTCTGAACTTTCTACTACCTCTCTTTCTTCGCTCGATCCCTACTCTGATTATGTAGGGGTCAACATCTCTCTAAACAAATCCTCCTTGGTGTCATTTCTTAATGTGTGTGCCCCCCTATTCGCTCCTCCCCAACGGATGGCAGAACCGATTCCTTCTTTTCCTCAATTCTTCCCTCCTCCAGAAATCTCTTCATTCTGGGAGACTTCAATTGCCATCACCCGCTTTGGGACTCAAGAGTTACTTCCGACCCCCGTGGGGAGGAAGTATTCGACTGGGTCATCTCCTCAGACCTCCTCCCCCTCAATGACCCTGACACACCCACCCTTCTCCATCGCTCCTCTGGCAGTCGCTCCTCTCCTGACATCTCCTTTGCTCCTTCTACTCTTGCTTTTTCTTGCTCCTGGGAGGTGCTTCAGGACCTGGGTTCTGACCATCTACCAATTCTTCTATCTATTCCTCTCTCTGCGGTCTTTCACCCCAACGAGCGTGCCCCTTCCTTCAATTTTCAGAAAGCTCGCTGGGATGGCTTTGCCTTCTACATTGACTCTCACTGTCCTTCTGCAGAGGAATACTCGTCTCTTTCTCTTTCCTCTGCAGCTGCTCTCTTTACCTCTCTGGCACTGAATGCGGCCAAATCTTCCGTTCCTTTCGGCCGCATCAAACGCCCTCCTAAAGCCTGGCGGAGGCATGGCAGACGACCTGCACTTCTCTCTCACCTAAATCTAATCCTAAATCTGTGCACTCTCTTCTTCGCTCTATCGCTGGCTCTCCTTCCTCGTCTTCCTCCTCTCCTAACTTTCCTAACTGTTCCTCTCCCAGGGAATCGGCTTCGGTTTATGCCGCTTACCTGAGGTCTCACTTTTCCGTTTCTCAGCCAGAGGCCCTGCATAGCAGAGCCAGAAGCTACCTCACTGAGCTCCGCCGAGCCACGTGCTCTGTGGAGTTTCACTCGTCCTTTTGCTCTCCCTTCTCTCCCGCTAAATTTCTTGCGGCTGCCTCCAACCTCTCCTCATCCACTGCCACTAGTCCAGACAAAGTTGCCTATCCCATGCTAAAGCATCTTCCTCGCTCTGGCATGGATTTTCTTCTTCACATCTTCAATCTTTCTTGATCTTCACATTCCTTTCCTTCCATCTGGAAGACATCTTCTATTATTCCTATACATAAGATGGGAATGCTTCTCGACTCTCCTACTTCCTTCCGGCCTATCTCTCTCACCTCCTGCGTATCAAAGCTTTTTGAACGCATCATTCTATCCCGTCTTCTCTTCTTTCTGGAATCTAATTCCATTCTTTCTCCCCGCCAGGCCGGTTTCCGCCCTGGACGGTCTACACTTGATCAAATTCTGTACCTTTCTCAGTCCATTTCAGATGGGTTTAACAAACCCAGGCCGGGCTCTCGGACGATCCTGTCTACTATTGATTTCTCTAAAGCTTTTGACTCTGTCTGGCATCCCGCTCTTTTCCACAAACTAATTTCGGCTGGTCTCCCTCCTTGCTTTGCTCGTTGGACTCAATCTTTCCTTTCTGATAGGCGCGCTTCTGTGGTTTATCAAAATCACAAAAGCCGTTCCTTTCGAGTCCGTCGAGGTGTTCCGCAAGGATCCGTTCTTGGCCCTGTACTTTTCTCTCTCTTCATTAATGATCTTCCGGCTTCTCTGCCTTCTTCCGTCAGCTGCTCTCTTTACGCTGACGATCTGGCCATTTGGTCCTCCTCCCCCCTCGGTCCCTACTGCGGTGGAGGCCACACACGGAGCTGTGTTTCGATTGGAGCGCTGGTCTGAGTACTGGTGTCTTCCTCTCAATTCGAGCAAATGTGAGGCCTCGTTCTTCTCAGTGGATCCCCACCAAGCTAACCTCCAGCCCAACCTCCTCCTACTCGGCTCCCGCCTCCGTTTCAATCCCACTCCAACTTTTCTCGGGGTCACCTTCGACCGCACTCTTTCCTTTTCTAAGCATGTATCTTCGCTGAAGGCCAGGTTTTTCCCACGTCTCAAGGCCTTACGCTGTATCTCTGCTTCCTCATGGGCCCCTCTAAGGAGTCCCTCTCTCTTCTGTACAAATCTTTTCTTCGGTCCCTTCTCACTTACGCTTTACCCGGATGGTTTCCTTTTCTAAGCGCTACCAATCTTACCAGGTTGGAACGACTTCACCGAGCGGCCAGTCGTGCCATCACCGGCTGCCTCTCGTCCTCCCCTATCCCTGTACTACTCATCGAGGTTTCTCTACCTCCCCTACGAGTCACTCTGACTCACTTCACTCTTTTTTCTTATGAGCGGGCTCTTCGTCTCCCAACCTCCTTTCCCATCTCAGGTTTGGCCAGACTAGAAGTGAAACCAAGACTCTGCAGATCGTCCTGGAGAGCTCTTGCGTCCACTCACCCGCTCATGCTTCCTTCTACTTGTTCTAGGGAGGCTCTTCATGCTTGCCCTCCCTGTCCTCTTTGTAACCTGCCTTCCTTCACGGTGGAGTTCACCCTTTCCTCTCCATGCTCTCGCTCTGATCCCCCTCACTCTCGCCAAGGTGCGGCTCTCGCCCACCTTGACTCTCTCCCTCCTCATGAACTGGTACTCTGGACAGACGGCTCTGTTCCTTTTTCTTTTGGCAAGGGCGGCTCCGGAGTTCTTGCCAACTGCTCTCTCTGTGGCCACTCTTTCCTTTTCGGCAGGCCTAGTATGTTCAAGTTTTTCCGCTGAAGCCTGCGCCATTCTGCACGCTCTTTGCTGGTCTCGGCAACACCATAAAGTCTGCCATTTCTCTTCTCTTCTTCTCCTGTCTGACTCTCGTTCTGTCCTCGCCACCCTGTCCTCTCCTCCACCTTTCCTGTTATCTCAAACTCTGTGGCAGATCTGGCAGGAACTGCCCTCTCTCTCCTCCTGTTCTATCAGGCCACAATGGGTCCCCGGGCACTCGTTTCTCCTGGGGAACGACACAGCTGATGAGCTTGCCAGACGGGGAGCGCTGCTTGCGCCCTCCGCAATCCCATGTAGTCTCTCTCCTCTTACCTCTCGTATCCACTTTCGTCTTTTCTCTGACTGGAGGCGTACTGTCTCTTCCAAGTATTTTGACACACAGGTTCCCTCAATTTCCACTGAGGAACTTGTGCTCCCTCGTCATGCTCGCTGTGTCCTCTCTCGTCTTTGCTGCAATGGACACAGCCTTCTATTAGGTTCCTATCTCTCTAGGATTGGCAGAATCAAGAATTCTTCTTGCAGCGCCTGTGGACACCGGTCCCAGGACATCTCTCATCTCATTCTGCACTGTTCAGCTACGGACTCTTTGCGCCGCTCACTCTTTGGCGACTCTCTGTCTCTGTACGACCTCTGGTCCAGACTCTGGGGAGTTGCCCGGCTTCTGGGGCTTCATGGTCTTCCGCCATGCCTCCATCCCTCGGAAGGGGTCGGGTAATCAACAACAACAACAACAACAACAACATCATAGGAAGCAGCTTGTGCCTTTTCAGAAACAGTTAACAATTTTTGAAAAGCGGTTTTTTGTTTGGATTGTTGCTCTAGTAGTCTCCGAAAATAGTTCAGATTTTTATCTTGAAGCTGCGAGTGTTTGGTTACAAAATGTCTACTTAACTTGCTGGGCACCATACCTTCGTTTGACATGTTTTCGCCACAAATGACACACAGTGGGAAAGGTTGATCCTCACTACCAGTCCAGTGAAATCCATATTTCCAATAATCATCGCAGTATTGACGTTTTGGTCGAGCTTTTGGTGCTTTATCACAGGGCTTTGCTGCCTTGGAACGTTTACTTTCTGATTCATTATCATCACTTTGTTTCCTCTTGATAAATTTATCCATTTTATTGGGTAACTTAAAGCGCGACAAGTATAATATCTTGACCGAGTGCAAACAATTTAGTTTAGTATCGTACGGTAGTATTTAGGGCACAGTCGACTGGCTTAGATGTGCGTCAGTGTTTGTACATGTCACAATCGCTATTTATTTCATGCATTATTTTGCACAATGCAGCCACACAACAAACCTTATTCAAGCGTAAATAAACTTGAATGATACATTCACCAACCAAAAACAACACAATTACTACCAACAATATCGTTAGTGTGCCGTATTGACTAACGTTGGCGGCATGGAATATTTTAAAGCATACTTGATTGAATTTAACTTTAATATTTTTTGCGGCGTACCTGATGACATCTCGCGGCGCACTGGTGTGCCGCGGTGCATAGGTTGGGAACCACTGATCTAAATTGTTTGTAGCCCTAAACTTGCTAAACTGTTTTCAAAAAAAAGACCTTTTTTCTTTCGGATATATAAATAGATTTGTAACTCACACGCCTTTCTGACATCACAATAGGTGTCTACGTGACTTTCCAGCGTATTCTAGTGATTCTTGTTTCTTCTCAAAGATTTTCCTTTATTATTATTATTACCGATTACGTAATTTATTGACGGTGTTTTCCTGTGTACGTGATGTTCTAGCAATTTCTAGATTATTTTCCAGCCATATATATAAGGCGGCGAGATTTTTTTCATTCATTCAAAGAGTGTAATTCAGAGATTCAGAGATTGAGTAGTAGATCAGAGTAAAGTAGAAATTAGTGTTGAAAAAGGCGTTGTTGTTTAGTGATTGTTGTGACAGGAATCAAGCGATTATTTTGGTGGCTTAAGTCCTTCCCTCCTGAAAAATTTTTTTTCTCTATTTTCATAATTTTTTGATTCGACCCGTTGGCTTAGGGTGTAAAACTTTGTTTAAAGTCATTTTTAATTCTTTTGACTTTACATCTCAGCCAAATACGATAAAAGTAGTTTTGGGTGGGAAACCACCCATGCAGAGGGAGCTGTTACAATGTATCCTCAAAAAGGAAATATTTTAATTACTGAAAATTGCATTTTTTAGTAGTCAAAATATGCAAAAATACATTTTTATGCAATAATATAACACATAATACATAATTTAATTGTTGGAATGCAGTAATGCAATGCAAAAAATGCAATAATTTTTCAGTCTTCAAAACAATTTTTATCAGTTTTTGTTAATATTCCAGCAAACAAATAACCACCAGAAATCTATAGACTGAAACTTTATAGAGTAAAGTTGTGACTGGAATCAGTCAATATTAGAACTCACACTTTATTTAACAAATCGATTTCACTAAATTAGCATCATCAGTGTTCGTATACACTGATGATGCTAATTTAGTGAAATCGATTTGTTAAATAAAGTGTGAGTTCTAATATTGACTGATTCCAGTCACAACTTTACTCTATAAAGTTTCAGTCTATTGATATTCTTAATGGAATCGTCATTTATTAATTTCACTTGTGTGGAGATTCTCCTAAAATCATTATGATTTATATTCCACCAGAAATCATAAGAAACACTGAATACTTGAAAATTAGTTAAAAGAAAGTTTAAGGGCAAAGTGTCAATCTGCCAAATAAAACATAACAAAAACTAAGCTGCCCTCATTGTTCTTGATGGAATTGCTCCCAGCAGTTCCTGTTTTTGTTGAGGCATAGATAAACATTGCAGTCACTGCATTTTATGAAGCCTTTTCTGTCTTTCCTTTCTTGGTCATAGCATCTTTTGCATCTTCCGTGCTTCTCAGCATATTCAATTCGGTGTCGGGGTTGACTACGGTATTGTTTGGCATTGAAAGGTGCTCTTTTTTTTGAGCTAAAGTCACCAATCAGATTTATTGCTACCATTCTTCTGAAATCTTTTTGTGTTTTTGCAATGTTATTTGTACTTCGAGTGGGAAATTTTGAAGCTATCTTTTCATAGATTATAAATGAATTTGCCAATCCCATGTGTAACAATAATAATCTCTTGAATATTCAATCATTATCCCGTGTCGACGTAGTTTTGCTGTTTTGATCATTAATTCCGGTATTTCCCCGTATACAAACTGTCGCTTATGTATTTCATTCTCAAAGCAATTTTATTGGTAGTTATTTCCTGTACTCCCCCCGTAGACAAGCCTTTTTAATTGATTTTATATGCGTTTTTATTGATTGTTCTGTGGGTAGCAGTTTCCGGTATTCCCCCGTTTTCAAACCTTTTCTTGTTAATTTTTAGTTTCTAGATTTTTTTTTTGATTGGCTAAAATATTTGGGAATGTTGTTTCGGTTACGTTCGAATGGGAAGCATATATATATACGGGTGGGTCATTTTGAAAATAACAGAGAAGGAAAAAGAGATAAAAGCAAACAGACGACAGAACAGAGAAGAAAGAAAAGAAGGAAGAAGGGTGAAGAATTAGAAGGCAAGGGCCAAGTACTATTAGAAGGAAGGGGGACTATCGGCTGCTACAGCGTGGTGTCCGTGATTGTCGGAGTGCGACCGCTTATGCATTAATATAAGTTGTGGTGTTAAAGAGTGGGCTGCAACTTAGCTTCATAAG